>CM057454.1:15216500-15902000 GCA_016271365.2 Neoceratodus forsteri
TTCAGTTAGCAGTGTGGAAATACTTAAAAATTACTGCCACTTGGTAACCACCAACACTTGTGTTTACCTAATCAGGGCCTCCGGAAACAGATTCTGGGGTCAGTTTGCCACAACAATGGGCAGAAATAAGATTTTTTTAACTTGTGGCTTTTTGGTTTTTGCAAATTGCGGCACTGTTTCACGAAAGACATGCATGCAGGAACAGGTGTAAGGGCTGTGCCTTGGAGTTGTGAACCCTAATGCTCACCCGTTCTCTTATTCTGTACCCATCTTAGCTTACTTACACTTGGAGTGGGGTAAGCATTAAGGTTCGCAACTTCAAGGCAAGCCCTCACACCTGTCCCTGCATGCAAGGTAGGGGTGAGGTGTTAGGGTTGGAACCCAAGGATGGGGGTGGGGTCTTAGGGTTGGGAACCATAAGATCTTATTTCCCCTACTTTTGACATTGGAACCCTAATGGTCCATTAACAAAGGTTTTTGCAGAGGATACACACATGCACACACACACCTATATATATATATATATATATAGCTATATATACATATAGATATAGATATAGATATAGATATATATATATATATATATATATATATATGTTGCTTTGAAAAAATAGACTGTGCTGGCAATGGAGGAACATGCTGTGAGGAGGAAGGTAGTGGTGCTTGTACTCATACAGTACTGTGTGGTGCTTTAACTACATAGCTTTTTTTTTTTTACTACAAGATGTGGACTGCTGACTTTTGCATTGAATGTACTTAGCTCACATATTCTTTGTAGCAGTGATCTCGTCCCAGTATGGCACCATTTTCTATCTTGTGTGCCACAGACCTGCATCAATGTTATTTTTATTGGAATATGAAATTATCCTCCAGTGGCCGTGCAATATGAAGATTTCTCTTGTTGGCTCCTTATTTGGAACAGAGTTCTTAATGAAGAAATGGAGCAAAACAGCTGCTGAAATGTAAATGTATTTCCTTTCAACAAGATCTTGAGAAACAGAAAAGAAGTGAGAATACTAGGGTGCAGTCATGCATTTAAACACTGTATCCACTTTATAAGTTACAGTACACAGATATTTTATCAGAAAATATATCATGTTTCTTATTTTTCTTTCATTTTTTAATTGATAAGGAGATGGACATATATTGCCCATTTTTACAGTGACCAGTAAACATAAATCTAACAAGACAATAGACAAAGACTTCAAACAAAACATACGCATTCAGATCATCCAGTTAACATATTGTGTTATGTTCGATCAGAGAAAGGCACACCTCTCAACATACATTAACTCCCACATGAGAAAGCTGCTTTGCCACATTTTAGATGCAGAATTAAAAACAGAAGCTATTAGTAAGTTATTGTATAATAACCCATAAACATTGAGCTTTATAAATACCAACGTACTCACTGTCTGTACCATATTTTGACCGTTATTCTCTTCATTTGATAGTTGGTACTGTATCCCACGTTTGGGTATCAAGAACTTGAGAAGAATCAAGGATGGCAAGAATGTGCCATGGGAAGGAAATGATTGATTTACAGAATTGTGAATGAAGCAATGCCCAGGCTGACATAGCATACTGCATATGACCTGTGGTTTCTGTCCCAAAACGGACCAGCCTTAGAGATATGAAAAGCAGCCATTTCATGTATGCATAAACATTTGTGGGGAAATAAGACCGGTGGTCCATCAAGTTCGTCCCTTCCACCAACTCAGTGGGGATACCTGGTCACCTTTTTGCTTCAAATGACTTGTTCAGTCTGAACCTGAAGGTCACTACAGTGCCAGCTGATGCCACCTGCTTTAAAGGTTTATCTTAAATGTTCACCTGATTCTGTGAATTAGTCATTCCTGATGTGTCCTGGAATCTTCTTCCCCTTCAATTACATCATTGGGTGTCCCCTTGTCCATTCATCCTTCTGCATCTTCCAAAGCTGCATTTGCTGTGGTATTGCCCCTTTCAGATACTTGAATATAGTACTCATGTCTACCTGAATCATCTCTTTTCCATGGAGAACAGTGGCAGTCACAGTTCTACCAGTCAGTCGCCATAGCCCAGATGTGCTCCCAGGTGTAATGGGCAGTGCATGTATGCATATATGATGGGTAGTGTGCATGAGTATGAGAGGCAGTGAAAGTAAGATGCAGTGCATGAGGGAATGAAGGTAAGTGAACCATGTAAGAGAGTCCATCAGGGCTGTTTGAGTGCAGAGAGCATACAAGCAGGTAATGGAACAGAGTGGAAGCTGGGCAAAAAAGTGAAAATAATTATTTACCTCCTACTCAGTGTTTCTGCTAACACCATAAAATCTTTTTTTTTTTTTGTTGTTGTTAGCTTTTTCTCCTCCTGCCTCAGTCACCTATCCAGACAGCAAGTTACTATTCTGACTGACCACTATTCCCTGCCTTCATCCTCCAAGGATTAACCCCAAGGTTGGGTCAGAGGGGTGTTTCTCAAACCTCTCCATACCAGCCCTCCCAAGAGCATATCTGGTTGGGGTGCATGTATCCAAGGTTATATACCCAAGAGTCCCAGCCATCATTCTGTTTGAGGAATTCAAACATAGAGTGGGTAACTCTGCTTCTGTGGTGCTGCTATATGTGTCAAAGGACTGCAATAGTCATGGACAACCAAAAACAGATACCTCACGCAGGGTCTTAAATTACATGAGACTGGTTTATTTAACACTTGCATTAAAATAAAAGTGATAAAGTGCATTGCTGTGCAAAATGGTAACAGACAAATGGTTACACTGACTCCCCTCCATGGTGCATTTTATTCAGTCAGTTGGGGCATACATGAGTTCTTAATCATTGTGCACAGCTACACACTTTAAAAAAATATGTAAATTAAATTAACCAGTCTCATTTAATTTAAAACCCTAAGTGTGCTATCTATTTTTGATTGTTTACAACCATTCTTATCAGGGCAGAATTTTTCCTGTTGTGAGTCCCTGCCCACCTCCCCCATACTGCTCACAACCTCAGATAACCCTGTATACCACAGCATCAGCAGCAAACACCTACCCCTTGTGAGGAAGCAGACCCCATGATGACAATAAACTATATGGTAGTGCAGGGAATTCAGGATCCAGACTTTCCCTGTGTTCCTACTGAACCAATATCAAAGGGAATCCAAGACTTCTTATTGGTCAAGAGCAGTGGCAAAATACCCCCTTTACCTTTATCATTGTTTTACTCATCTCACCAACACCCTTAAGCAGCATCAGCTTTGAGATGTGTAATTAATAATTTAAATAGAGTTAAGGCAATTCAAAATTGCACTGGGCTACAGTTCTGTAAAACGACATTGAAAAGGGGAGAAATTATTTTTTGCTAGCACACTCTGTTCATTGTGGACCACAAGTGCCACAAGACTTTGAAAATCCTGGATTAGGACTTAGTGGCCTAGTGTAAAAAATGATTATCCAAACTCATCTGCAGCTGTCATGTATGCCATTATTGTGCACCACAACTCCTTTCTTTTCATGGACAGTTACACCAGTTTTAGCAGGGAGAGAAAGTTTCAAAAGCAAAATTGGAGACTTCAGTGGAAATCAAGGGCATGTCTGAGGAATGACGTCAGTTGTGACGGTGGTGATTCAGTGTATGGTACATTCAGTACTCTTGTTCATGAGAAACGTCCAAGACTCCGGCATCTACATTGGGTATTTACCACCACAATCACCGCCAATCAACAGCAATGAAAAACAACAACCCAGCTATCTGTAATATCAAAATAACATGAGCAGAATTCTATACACTGCTGAATGGGAGAATAAAGCAATTTTGGTTTCACAAATGAAAAAAAATAGGAAAACCCTTCTGGATTTAAAAGGGGAAATTACTTGCTGATTGGATGCTCTGGCTTTAAGACCCCAGGGAGTTGAGAATGTTTATTTTTCTGTAAGTACAAATAATATACATGTCCCCTTTTGTTTCTCATTATGGACCACATTTTTAAACAAGGCTGTTGAACTTCATCATGATCCACTCAGTAAACGCAATATTTTCAAGCAAAGGCTAAAGGAAAGTCTGTATAACAACTTCATTTGCACAAGCAGGGGGGCCAAATGAAATGTATTATTTATCATACCATATGGCTAATTTCCTGAGAGATGTACGCTGTGAGAACTTTCTAATTAAGAAATGTTATACATTATAGTTGTATCTATTATACATATTGTTTTCTCCTGCCTGCATTGTACTATAATTGTCTGAACTTTTCTGTTTAATGATTGTACTGGCTCTGTTTCAATAATGTGTTGTTTCTGTACACTCCTGGATCGTGCTTGAAAATAGTTATTTCTATGGCTAGTGCACCTTACCCAGTCAACAAAAACTTAATAAATAAAATAAAATAAAAATAAATGTGCTTATTTTTTGTTTGTTCTATAACTGGTTTGTCTCTCCTACTGTTGTACTCCTTGTCCATAGGCATGGCTGAAATGGGTCTTTGATCCAGTCCACCATCCTGGTAAAACAAATTAAATAAATAAATAGAATGTCCATCTGCATGGTGCAGCTGTTATTTGAACCCCTAACAGGAGCCCAGACGAAGCTGACAAGGATTTCTGTCACAGTGAACCCAAACCGGTAAGCTTTGTCTTATCTAGAAGATTGCTCATACAGCAGCTCCACAGCAACATTTTCTTCTAATACTCATTGTTTTGCTAGCAATTTCTAAAAATATAACCCATGTTACAGCTTAATGCTATATTTAAATTGAGCTGCTGAAGACTGGAAAAAAACTCACAGATAATATAACATGACCAGTGACGTCTTTTTTTTTACTGTGAATAAAAAGCTTTACAGCGATCAGTGTACTAAATTAGAAAATGCCTCATGTATTTTTCATTTGCAAGTCTGCTGAGGTTGATGAAATGTCTTATGCTCCAGATGCATAAGTGTTCAGAATCTGTAAATATAGGCACTGTTCTTACGTAGCAGAGCCAGTCTCTGGAGAACAGAAGTAGCAGGCCCAGCACAGCTCCAGTATCAATAGGGCCCGAGGGCACACTGCTGCTATGTCACCACATCCACAACATGCTGTAGAAGTATGGATTGTCCAGTCTTTGCACTAGCAACAATTCTGAGAAACAGAGTTGTCGATCATGAATCACACAACAGATATTTCACACCTCAAACAGTGTCCTTATTTCATTGAGTTTGATTCCCAGAGGGATGTTTATCAAAATGCATAAACCAGTGGAGGCACAGTTTGCTTTTTATTGGCATTGAATTTAAAATGACTCTAACATGGTACCTTCAATGCTAGTCTCACAAAAGTTTGCAAAATTGGTGAAGCTGATGCATTTGTAATCTTTGTTGAGAAAACACGTAGGGCTGTATTTTCAATGAATTGCAGCATGATTTTGACACAGTTACAATACTTGCTACATGACTGTTACACCACATAAAATGTTGCCTAACTTCATTTCGCAATGGCAGGAAGTTGAACATCAAAAATGACACGTCACAAAAATGGTGCACACGTCAGTTTTCTGCTGTAAAGTCAGCAAAGTGTTGCAAATGCATCAGAATGTTTTAGAACTGCATGCAGAAATGTTGGCGCATTTGCAGTGATGCAGCTGCAGCAAAACTTCCATGAGTCCTGCATCTAAAGCTTCAAAACTCCAGACTGTAGAGTTTACACGGTGCAACTCTGCCTTGTTGCTCTGATAGAGTCACTTGAATGGAGAATTATGATACTTGCGATGCTTTGCCACATGATGAAAAACTAATTTAACTTATGCACATATATTGTATTAATGTTTTGTAACTTTTATTGTGATTTTACATTGCTTTATACTGTAACTATGAGTGTGTTCAGAGGGACCTCATTGGAAATGAGCTATGCTCAACTGAGTTGTTATCCCTATTCATAATCTACAAATAAAGTTATACAGTACTGTTACTACTACTACAATTCAAACTTGTTCTCCACTTTATTTACATTGTGCACTTTTCCTTTGTTCTCTCTATGTTTCTTCCTGTATCCCACCTCAACAAACAGTGCCACTGCAGCTGCACCCTGACCCTAGCCAGGAGGACAGGTAAGTGGCTGCTGTTACAACAAAGAACAATGCTAAACCTTGATCAGCCCAGCAGGGGGCCTTAGGCATGCAAATACCAGGTGGCCTGCACAATCCCTGTCTCCCAAGGAAACAATTTTTTCCCTCTGCAACATACCATTCAGCCCCCAGTCGGCCAAGGTGGGGGATTTCTGAGTGAGCCTATGAACCCCAGCCTCTCAGATGGCCATGCAATGTGCTGCTGCAGTGCCACTGGGCTGGTGTGTCCCCTCTTCTAGACTATGCCAGAGAATAACCCTTTCATTAAATTGTGAGGCAGAATAACTGGAGATCAGCACAGTGCATTCATATATGGAACTGATGCCACTTGTTTTGTTTTTAGATTGGGACTAGACAATGAGCTCCCTCAGAACCATGGCTTGACTTTGTGTGTAATCCAGTATAGATTAGGTTCCTGGAATTACATGGTAATGTGCCACAGAATGTTAGGTGCTTTTCTTGGTGTTTTGCATTTTGTTGAAAGTACTAGTTTTCCATATTTCCTCACTCTCCCCCCTGAAGCCCCTCCCCATGTTCAATATCTTATGCCGTCAGTTGCAAGACACATAATATGGTAACCAATGTATGGCCAGAAAGCCCACTACATAAATTTAGGAGTCCTGCTGCAGAACTAAGGTCTAAGTGCTGCAAAGAACCAGTGGCCCTGATTATAAGCCAGCAGACAGGCAGCACTGAGTCCAAACAGTGCCAGTTACAATAGCGCACACAAGGTGCATGTGACAAAAGGGTGCCTTTTTTCCAGGGGCTTTGCCCTCACCCCAATGTGGGGGCTCCCCTCACACACCCCCAGACTTACAGATTCTCACTCTTGGGGGGCAGATCATCGAACAAGTTAAATTTCTGGGGCCATGGAATACTGTTTCCACGGCCCCTTGGAAAAAACAAGTCTAAGCAGGCAAAATGACTGGAGACCAGGATTAAAACTCTGTGGTCTCCAATAAGTAATAGCTGCTGCATGCCTAGCCCTCCACACCACAGGAGCAGCTTGGCCAGCTACTGGATCCCTGTTGCCCTTGTCCTTTCTTCAGGACTAGACAGTGACCAGGGGAGTGTTTATAGCAAGTGCTGTAAATCCCTGGGGCCGATTCCAAGACAGTTGGGAGAGCAGTGCGCAAATTATGCCAGTGCGTAAAGTTATGCCAAAAACCCTACAACATGCGAGCTGCACCATATTCCAAGGGAACCGGCAGATACAACAGAAAATGCAGAATTATGCATGTCACATGTTATGCCCTCTAAGCATGTCATAGCCTGTAATAGCGGTGTAACAATACACATGTCGCAACCCTATGACCATAAAGGTGTGCGCAAGTTACAGAGATGTCATAGGGGCTATGATAAGTCGGGTAGTGGGGGAGAGGCGGCAAGCAGCAGTAAGAGAAAGAAGAGGAACTTTATGTTTGAGGAGACAGACATGCTGTTGGATGAACTAGAGGCACAACCAGACCTGCTGTTGGGGAAGGGAGGAGAGCAAGAACAGTGACTGCAGAGAAAGGTGGCATGGGACGCAGTTGCGGAGAAGGTGAATGCGGTGGCACATTTGCGATGCACTGTGCGCGACCTCCAAAAGCAGTACAGTGACTTGAAGTGCCTTTCAAAAGCCAAGGAGGTATTCAATAAGCAGCAGGCTACAGCCACAGGAGGAGCAACCCCTATGCACCCATGGGGAGAGGGTGCTGGCATTCGTGAGCCAGCACAGCGTCCATGGGGACTCGGAGCTCGATACATTCTGGATGGACACAGGGACAGGTAAGGGGAAATGTGATGCATGGTATAGTGACAATGATAAAGGAATGTACCAATAGTAAAGAGGGAGGGTGATATGTTAGGTGCACAGGCAATGTGATGCAGTACAGTAGGAATGTGAAGGGAGGGCATGGCCACGCAACGTGGAACATTGCACAGACAGGATAGACCGTGTAGGCCCGGAGTCTGGCATGGGGCATAGCCATGTGAACTGCAGGCTGTGCAGCTGCCACATGGGTAGGCAGCACTGATGCACTGTCTCCCCCCACAAGTGCAGCCACAGCGGACACAGGATCAGGTAAGGTGATGGCTAGCGCTGCCCGCCAAGTGGCGGACAGCGAAACAGGGGTGCAAAAGGTGGCACACATGGTGGACATGAAAAGATGTGGTAGCACTGAAGCACTGTAGTTCCCCCACAGGTGTGGAGCCAGAGGACACAGGGCAGGGAAGCTGACGGATGACAGTGCCCACACCCCGCTGAACGGCACTGCAGAGGTGTGGCCTATGGCATGCACGGTTTGCATGGAATGGTGCTGCAACACTGATGCTCTATCATTCCCCAACGGGAGCAGTGCCAGAGGACAACGGGGAAGGTAAGGACACATCCATCGCCACCCCCAGTGTGTGGGACAGCAATGCAGGGGTGAGATGGTAGCAGGCATGACAGGCATGACACTGGATGTACCACTGATGCACTGATGACTCCCCACAGGTGCAGCAGTGGTGGACACTGTGCTGGTGGACAGCATGCACACCTCTGCAGAACAGGCCCAGCAGGACGCAGCCAGGACACCTGTGTTGGGGAGCAGGAAGTGGTGGGGGACAGGCAGCAAGAGACGGAGGAACTGGACCTCAGTGACTACCTCAGTTTCAGGAGCCTGGGGGACGAGATTGCCCCAGACATGAGCCCGGAATCATACCAGAGGCTGAAGGAGACTCTGGAATCAATGCCATCCCCAGAGGAGGACAGGCCACAGACACCTACGGACTATGCAGGGTTCTGCCAAGCCCTGGTCACCTCACATGTGGAACAGGCCGAGATGCTGGGCTGCATAAGGCTCAGCATGGATGCCCAGCATGCAGCACAGCAGGAGCAGATGGGCACACTCATAGGGGTGCTGGATACTGGGGCACACAACACTGTGTCAGCCATGGGGCGGTATGTGGAGGCCATGGCCACCACACAGGCTTGCATACAGGCACAGACGTGTGCCATCACCTGCATGGCCATGGCCGTCGAGGGGTCTGTGGCACAGCAGGCAAGGCAGGCAGATGCACTGGTAGCCTTGCTACAGGCCATGCAGGCAGGTCTGTGCCCACGGGCCACTGCAGGTTGTGAAACAACCACACAGGTGTCACAGGAGGAGCAGCCATCCCCAGCACTGGCAATGGCATCGAGAACAGCTGCAGAGACCACACCACCACTGCCAGGGGCAGTGGGTCTGGCAGCAGCACCCATCCCACCACCACCATGACCACCACCGGCATCCCTGGGTCAGCAACACCCACATCCACCACCAATACCAGCGGCCGTGCCACTAGAGGGGGCCCCACCACTGCCACCACCTGCAACACTGCCACAGACCTCACCACATGCACTACAGCCCCCTGTGCCGGCAACACCCACAGCACTGAGGCAACATCTGCCACCATCTTCCAGCAGACATACACCAGTGGCACCACAAACTGCAAGAGTGGCAAGCAAGAAAGCAGCAACAACACCCGCCGCCAGTGGCGTGGAGCAGAAGGCCCTGGGCACAGGACCAGTGGGACACAGAAGGAGGCAGCACAGATGGTGGCACAGAAGATGGCCACAGATGGCAGTCTGCCCAAGGGGAAGGGACCAGGGACTGCGCAACAGCATGAGTCACCTGCACTGGGGAGGCGCAGAAAACCCTGGAGGCCGCCAGTGCCAGTAGCACCCGGTGACAGTGGTGGTCCAGCAGACTTAAAGTGGGTGGAGGGTGGGCCCAGTGCCACCACAGGGTCCACAAAGCATAAGAGGACTGGGCAATAGTAGCAGGCACTAGACAGACATGCGCCCATGGTGCATCCCTGCCAGGGGCTGTGCTGTCACTGGGGGGTGTGGCACTCAGGGTCAGCACAGGGTACTGATGATTGCTGTGCATGAGGAGTGTGCGTGGGTGTGGCAGGGTGTGTTTGTGGGGGCACAGTTGTGGGTCATGTGTGTGCACTGCTCTGACACTGGGTGTGGGTATGTGTGAGGGCTTAACACCTGTACAGTATTGTAATGCACTGTCACCTATGTATATTGTCACCTTCCACAAGTAAACATGTTTGCACGAAATGTCTGTGATCACCCTCATTGCCACTGCTGGGACAGGACATATCACGTGTCACAGCGGCCAATGCCTGTCTGAACTGCCTACTGCATTTCGCATATGTACAGCATGCATGTAGGGCACAAGTGCATACAGACTGCATGTGCATACCGCGGTTGCGTATCTGCGTTATGCGTGTGCACATGATGCACATGTGCAGTACTACTGTATATCGCGTGTAGCCATTACATGCGCTTATGTATGCGTGTGCCGGACCTTGTAGAGCAATAGCTAGGCTGCAACACTCACATGCAAGTGAGACAGAGGGTAACCTGGCAGCAGTAACACATGAGCACAGCAACAGTAGGTACCACAGAGATCATGACCACACTGCATACCTGGAGACACACACCCAGCAGATTGGTAAGTACATGGACATTGCACAGCCTGCACATATGCAACAGTCAGTACCACATACAGTTGCTAATGTAGTCCTCCCATCTGTCCCACCAGGAGTGTCACACTCTGAGCAGTGGAAGGCAGTAGGCCTGTGCAACACCACCACAAATGCAGTGCTCACCGTTTATACTGGTTGTTACTGCCATATTGCCATTTGTTTATCCAGGAGTGACACATTAGTCTGCAGGCCTGCCAACAGGAGCGTACTGTGCGCAGAGGGAAGGTAGGTGCCTTGCTCAGGGTCAGTGCCATCCCATGTGTACAGCCACAGCAGGTATTCATGTCCAGGTTATTTTGCAGGTTATAGCTACCCAGTACTAGACATGCCACCGCTACCAGGATGGGTCGGGAGTTGCACTGTGCACAGGGCCATCTCACACAGGAGAGTACTGAGCCTCAGTGGACAGGCACCGAATTACACCCCCTAGGAGATGGTGCAGCTCGTCAACCTGGTGCAGCAGTGACGTACCACACTGCTGCCACACAGCTGCAGCTGCTACACCACCACAGAATGGGAGAGGGCATGGCAGGCCATAGCAGCTCACATCAGTGCAGTCCGTGGTGTGTCCCGCAGCACACACCAGTTGCAACACAGGTGGCAGGACCTGTCCAGACAGGACCTGCAGACCCTGATGCACCTTCTCGACATAGCAGCATGGAGAGACTGGAAGATGAGGACTGGCAGTAGTGGCACTGCAGGTGGGTATGACGACATGTAGTATGACACCGCCACAGACACGCAACATGTGCCATTGCCAGCAGTAGTGTACTTGTGTAACAGTGTCCCTCTCCCACACAGGTGCAAGTCCCAGCCCCCATGGACAGCGGGTGCAGTCATTGGGGGATCCAGGCCATGACCACCAGCGGCAGGGGACCCAGGGCCACAGAAGGTCAGGTAGGTGCATTCCCAGCCCAATGCACATCACAGCCACAATATGGTGGCTGCATTGGGGGGGGGGGATTGTGCTGTCTAGACATGGGCATGTGTGCAGTGGAATGTCACTGTGCTCGGCCATGCGACCCAGGTATGGCCATGTGTATCTGCTGTGCCTTTGGCTATTGCGCATTGCCGGTGTGCCTGCCAATGTGCACCATGTGGTGGGTGCTGTGTGTGTCTTTGGCACCACTTGCGTAGTGTGCTGTGGCACACATGCATGTGTGTCTATTCGTACAGGGTGCCCCGTTCCTGCAGTGACCTCTGCCCTTGTCCCTTGCAGGTGGTGGGAGCAGCCTTGCCCCTTGGTAGCGGGCACTGCTCAGAGTGATGGCCAACTTGAAGGCCAGGGATGCTGCAGAGTACTTGCGGTGCACATGGTGCCACCGTCACAGGGTACTGCCAGACATCACCAGACGAGGAGGAGGTGCCTGTGGATGGTGCCAGTGACATTGGGCCACAGGGGTCCATGGGGCAGCATGCAGTGGGGCCCGTGGCCAACAGACCAGCAGAGGAACCAGGTGCAGCGGAGGTGCTGGCAGCAGCCAGGCAGGTGGAGGAGGGCCTAGCAGAGGAGGGGCAGTCTGCAGGACAGCCAGAGGTGGCGGTGCTAGCTGGAGACGAGCTGGTGGAGGAGGTGGACTCTGCAGTGGAGCAGGAGCTGGAGGTGGATGTGCAGCACCCTATGGTAGGGCTGGAGGAGGGGGAGCAGCACCCTGCAGGGCAGCAGGGGAAGGACGACATGCTACAGGTTGGTGGTGTCATATGCCAGTCCGAACACTGTTCCCTGGCCCCTCAGCAGCAGGGAGGGCATGACGCTGGTGCTGAGGCACCTGGGGGACAGGCAGGCCCACAGGTGTCACTGTTCCAAGGGCAGCAGGGGGTAAGCGACCAACACTAAGTAGTGCTTGGCATCGTTATAATGGAGGATGTTGCACACCTGCACGGCTCCCTTGGGGCTCTCCTCTCCACACTGCAGAGGCGCTAGTGGTGATAGCGCATGGACTGGGACCATGGACAGTTGGACTGTGCAATGCCTTGGGGGCCTGGGATGTACTGGGTGTATGTCAGAGCTGTGGGGGGGCCACCAGCTGTGTGTATGCGGGGTGGAGGATCTGGTGGACTATGGCTACTGATCTGCGGGGGGGGGCACTGCCCATGTTTGGGGAGTTGCTGTGGTTGGAGGCATGCATGGGTGGGTATGAATGGATGCTGGGGGGATGTCTGCAGTGTGGGGGGTTGTACATATGAACCTGGTCTGTTCTGTACATGGTGGGGTTTGTTTTGGGTATTGGGGGGTACTGGTTCCCATTGGTGTCATTGTTATTGTTGTTATAATTGATGTTGCTGTTACATGTGTGTTCCTGACTGCTGTTGTTGTTACTACTGTTGCATTAAATGTTTTCTATTCACCCATATCTCTGTGCATCTGTCTCTGGTCTGCATGTGCATGTGTGAGTGTCACTGTGCTCATGCAGGCATGCATGTGGTGGTGCTGCACCATCTCATGTGCGTCCCCATTGAGCACATGGTAACTGTGTGCCAGCTGTGCACCTCACGGCCATGGGCATGCACAGGTGGTCACGGATGCATGGTGCCCGGTGTGCAGTGGCACACCGTGCCAGTTCCGGGCCAAATGCCACCACAACTTGCATGTCCTGGCTGTGTGGCAGCCTGGGGCCTGTATGGTTCCCATCCACCCAGGGGACCTGTGGACCCTGTGGGTGGCACAAGTGGCACAGGCAATGGTGCGTCTCACCACCATGTGTCTACAGTTCTGTGCCACCCGGTGTTGTGTTCCTATCGTGGTTCCCCTGTTTGCATGTATCAGTGGCCATGGCAGGGGCATTGTTCCTGGAGATGCCATCATCCCGGCATTGTTTCCATGGCCCATGTGTGCCCTTTGCCTCCTGTGCCCCCATGCCCCATCGTGCATGCGTGCTGTGGTCCCCTGTGTTTGCTTGTGTGTTCCACTGTTTGCCCCTTTGGTCCACATTGGGGGCCTATTGGTTGTGTGGTGTGCTGCTGTCTGTCGGGGGGTTCTCTGGCCTGTGCCTACCTCTCCACTGTCTCTGATTTTCAGGGACATCCCTGCTCTTGCCTCACAAATGTACCCTGTCCCTCCTACCACTTGTGTATCCGTGACCAACCAGTGGGCGTTGTACGTAGATACTAAGTGTCACACATTATATTTACAGACTTGTTCTTCCTTGGACAATGCATTTTACACTATGTAGCTTATTTTACCGGCTTCCTGAGTGGATTTCAACACTTTTGGGGATGTGTCCCTCTGGTCTTGGTCTTTTGTTCCAGTTCTTTTCAGTTTTGTTCCTGATTTCTGAGGCAGGGGGTTGTGAGACATGGAGCTGTACACTGTTTAGGACAGCTATTACCTGTTCTAACTTATGTGACCTTCCTCTGCCTTATTTCTCTATGCCAACTGTTTTGGAATTGCAGTTCCATGGTGCTGGTGTGTCATAGGCCATGTTATGCACTGGCATACACATTTTTTGGCATAACCGTGTTGTATCCTGCATTTGTCATTGCAGTTGCGGGTTGCATCGTAAGTGTTCTTTTGGAATACCTCTTATCGCACCTCGCTGGCGTAACTTGTGTTTTGCGTTATCTTGACTGGTGTACTGCATTTACACCTGGCATACCTGTCTTGGAATCGGGCCCTTGGTCACTGTCCATGTGAGCTCTTACCAGACTAGTGCCATATGGTGTGGTGCTGTTCTGGTAGAGCTCATCCAACCGGGTACCCAGGCAGGCAGAGCCCAGTGTGATCTATCGTGTAATACTTGTGGTTTTGGAATGGAAACAAACTCAAAGGAGGACCCTCTAATACCTGAGTTATCCATTTCTCTTTTCAGTAATGCTTTTGAAGCCTTACTTTCACCTGGACAACCACGAAACATGGGCAGAAGGATTTTTAGTTTAACGTTTGATCCAAAAGGACAGAGCCTCCAAAAGACCAGTACTTCTGCACAATGTGTCAGTAAGCATGGATAGTGGTCTTGCAAAGATTTTGATGTACTCCTACTAATAAGTAATGGTTGGCCCCTATTACCCATCAATTTTCAGTGGCAGACAAATGCTGCTGTTTGCTGTTGGAAGTGAATAACAGACTATGAATAATAGAGTGTAAATAATATCTCAAAACATAAACAAAGACTTTACTACTGACTGTTAGCAGATGATAACAACACTTAATTGCGAAGCAACCATATCACTACAAACTCCTGCTACTAGGGAACACCACATTTACACACAGGTAACATTCCCAAACACATTTCCACATGGAAAAATTAAGTAAATACAAGCCCGGTTCTTTACCATGTAATATAACAAATTGTACATAAGTGCATGTGAAAAACTCTGATAATTTTGTCTTGTGAAGCAGGGAGCAGTAGAAGCCATTTGTCATTGGCTCATGTCTTATTTTCCCCGCAGCTTCGCTCAAAATTATCACCTTGTTCTCACAGGTATCTATGCATATTTCTATAGTGTACGGAGGAATGCTGTTCTGCATGAAAATTCATGCCTGGTACAGCCTTGCTATGCTGCAGTAGTGACATCAAAATGTTGTTGTGCTGCAATACTGACAACACTACTGCAGCACAACATATAATTCTGTTGGGCAGCTTCTATCATTGAACCACAGATGCTGGCATCAGCGCTGTTTGAATCTGGCTCCATACTGTGGCATCACTTGTTTCACAGCTTTGTAAGTCTCTTGCCCCTGAAATCAGTCATTGCTGGTAACATGCAAGTACCAGGAACCTCAACCTCTACTGGAGAGAGAAAGCATGCATGTGGGCTGTTGGGAGGAAATTTGTTGCCCATAGTTTCATGAAGGAGCATAAGGATCTCATCCATGATGTGTCACTTCAGGTTTCATGGCAGGAAGATGGTGAACTGCTCCAGTGACTAGAGTGTGAAGGTGGGAGCAGGGACAGAGGCTGGCAGCTTGGGGACTTAAGAGGGTGAGAGCATAAATAAACACTGTCATCCAAATTTAAATGTGCTCCTTTTCAAAGCATCAGTATTGGTGTTTACCCTCTCCTGTTTCTCTTCAACCAAGAGCAGCATCAGGCTTGTTTTTGTGTGGTGTCCATACACTAGAAAATATAATGCATGGGTAGCCATACACAGACAAGCCTGAGTCTACATCGCAGAGGTTTCCATGGAAACCAGGAGACCTCTCAAGCTTCACTGTTGCACTTCCTGTTTGCCATGGAAACCTCTTGATGCAGACCCAGGCATGTTGTGTATGGATGCCTGTACATAATCTTCTATATAGTACATGGGCAGCCATAACGGTATAACCTTACCACAATAAAGGAAAACAAAAATACTTATTATGAGTCTTTTCCTAGCTGTGCACTCCATAGCATCCCTATACATTTTTAGCCATTACAGTGGATAAACCTGTAAAGGTAGAGAGGGAACAGAATCTTAGATTACATCATTAGCTAGCACAAGTTTTGAAGGGTATGTTTACACTATCGCTGCCTTACAGCTGCAGTGCAGTTTTCACATTTGGCACACATAGCTGTAGACATTGCTGCTAGCACATCCATAAGTGGCAACGGAGAAGCATAGTATGTGTTGGTTTCCTCCTCAATGCACAGATTCTATTTATTTATTAAACCACACCCTCCCACACTCTTTGTTTCTTTCTCTCTCTCCAGCAGAGCCCACTCCAATACCGATTTTTAAAAACAAACTTCCTTTCATGCTTTCCCTCTGTGTGCTCCCTCCTTCTCTCCATCCCTTGATGGACAACCTTCTATTCTACACAGCAGAAGGGAAAAGGACATTTGTAAAACTATTCTACTCTAATAATTGACGCGTGGAATGGAGATTGTGCACGACTGCAGAGTTTCATTAAATTTTTTTCATAATGACAACTTTTTTGTTCAGATATTTCATCACCCTTTCAAAAGTCCTGAATACTAATGCATTCATGTTAACAGTACTTTATAGAGAGGAAGAAAAACACTACAGAGCAAGATCTTGAATTTCTGGAAAAGATATCATCTTCAAAAGGTCTTTTTTTAAAACACTTTAGCTGTCATGTAGCCATTCTGTGGGAACTTTATCTTCTTCAAAATCACAGTTCCACAAAACACAAGCTATTCTTTTATTTAAATCTCATCATTTCAAAGACAAAATGCAAAATATTTTAAGCAGTCATACTGAGTGGTGGATATGGTGGTGGTGGGGGGCCACAGTGGAACTCAGTTCCAGGAGTGAAATTAAAAGTCTGACTCAGTTCTAGGAGCAAAATGGGAAAGAATTGCTCCTGTGCAGCATTTAGCTTACTAAAGTTATAAAACAGGCTACATAAAGTGTAAAATGGTGATATATAATAAGGAAACATGTCCCCAGAACCATCAGGTACAGTATGTGCAATTCTACATAAAGGGTGATGGGTTCCCCCCAATGAATTTTTTCCATTTCCAAGACTGGTCATGTTTACCATATTTGGCAGCACTCTCATTCTGCAGTAGCTCTAAAAACAGTATTCCCCCATCCCCTACACAATTGTTATACATAACTGCATCATGAATAGTTTACCATGAAATCTGTACATGTCTGCACTGTAAAACACATGCTAGTAATATCACAAGATAAGGGGAACCAAACTACAGCTGCTTTAATCTAATATATAATCCTGCATGTATAGTGCCTGGTATATATATTTTGTTCCTGGTGATAATCCATAAGAAAAAGTTACCTACCATAGTAATCTTGTTTCTTCCAAGGGAATCTTTATTGTATTCTGACATATGTAGTTAGTATTCACCATTCAACTGCCCCGGAGAAGAAAGAGTTAAAGAACCTATGCAGATAGTGGAATGTTAATAGGCTCAAGCTCGGTTTTCAAACTTCTGGCCCTGGTGCATTCTATGTAACTGTTAGATTCTTACAAAGCATGTACAAAAACAAGCATTTGTCAATGCTGAATGTTGTTTGCTTGTTAAACAGTTTGATGTTATTCTGAAAAAGCCCAATGGCGACTCTAGTCTGCATACCCACAAGACCTCCCACATTGCAGCACCACCCCAGGTGTTGCCTCACCATTGATCTATATTGGGGTAACAATACCTCCCTTTATCTGCTGGTGAGACCCCTCCCTGTGGAGCATCCTAATAGCCTTTCCTACTGCCTTATCACTCTGCTTTGCTATCTTCAGGTTATCAGATACGATGACCTCTAGATCCCTGAGGTGATTCTGATGGACCGCCCCTTTATACCATGAGCAATTAGGATCTATGGTAGCATAGTAGGTAGGGACCTTACAGCAGACTACAGTAGGTGGGCCAGGAGGTCCTTTTCTGTTTTCATCTAATTGTCCTTGATAATCGAGGTGAAATCAGAAATGGTATGCTGATCAGACTACATGAATGCTGGGACTAATAAAGGGAAAAAGTATGAGTACCACAGGTGGCTGAAATAAACTGATAGGGAAGGTTGTTTGTAATAGTTGTCAGAGTGCAGTAAATAGCATGGAAGATAAGGCACCAGACGAGGGTCAGCACTGTTGTAAGAGAAGGGAAGCAGCACTGGAGACGGCATGCTGATGCATTAATGAAATTTTTTGCAATGAATTTCCTTAGTTTTTGAGATAGTCTAATAGTATTGGACCCTGTGCTCAAATTTATGTGTAGATGCGCATATGTATGGAGGTGTGTAAGTGCATACAGACATTGAAATATAGAAACTGTGAGCAGATAAGGACTGCTAGACCTATCCAGTCAGCCCTGTACTCGATTACAGCTTCTGATCCTCACATTACTTTACCTCTTTGGTTCCCCTATGCCTGTCTCATGCATGTTTAAATCCACACACAGTAGCCACTCCCATTACCTTTTGTGGCAGACCATTCCATACGTCTACTACTCTTCATATGAAGAAAAACTTCCTCACATGCATTCTTAATATGCCTCCTTCCAATTTCATGTCATGCCCCCTTGTTCATGTACGCCTCATGTGTTAGAAGGTGTATCCCCCTGCACCTTGTTTATCCCTTGAGGTACCTGAATGTTTCTATCATGTCCTCCCTCATCTCCCCAGTGAGTACATATTGAAGTCCCTTAATCTGTCCTCACAAGTTTTGTGGTGCAAACCCTGTAACGCTTTTGAACCCTGGAGCCATTGGAGAAGTTCTCCCAGCTGCAATATAGAAACATAGAAACATAGACTTTGACGGCAGATAAGGACCACTTGGCCCATCCAGTCTGCCCATTTCCTTACCTACAGGATAGGTCGCAGATCCTAGTTAACCAACAGCCTATTTCTTCCTACCCCCGCCAAGAATTGCCTTATGTCTGTCCCATGCATTCTCAAATTCTCCCACAGTTTTAGACCCCACAACCTCCTCAGGAAGGCTGTTCCATGCATCCACTACCCTCTCTGTGAAATAATACTTCCTCACATTGCCCCTGAACCACCTCCCCTCTATCTTTAAATTGTGTCCCCTTGTTCTTGCACGTCTCTTTTTCTGAAAGATGCTACCCTCTTGGACTTTGTTGATTCCACTGAGGTACTTAAAAGTTTCATTATGTCCCCCTCCTCTCTTTCCTCAAGGGTATACATATTAAGCTCCTTTAGTCTCTCTCCTCATACGGCTTCTCTTGCAGACCCTGCACCATTTTAGTTGCCCTCCTCCGACTGCCTCTTTCCTGTCTATGTCCTTGCGGAGATGGGGTCTCCAGAACTGGACGCAGTACTCCAGATGGGGTCTCACCAACTGTCTGTACAGAGGGATAACAACTTCCTGTTTTCTGCTGATGATGCCTCTCCCTATGCATCCCAGTATACCCCCAGCCCTCCCTACTGCCTTCTCATACTGCTTGCTAACCTTAAGGTCATCTGATATGATTACGCCCAGGTCTCTTTCCTTTTTTGTTGTTGTTACTACCTCCCCCCCATTGTGTATTCTTCCCCTGGGTTCTTGTTTCCCAGGTGCATTATTTTGCACTTCTTTGCATTGAATCCTAGCTGCCATACTCATGACCATTCCTCCAACCTTGCCAAGTCCCTTCTCATCCTTTCCACGCCTCCTTGTGTATCAACCCTGTTGCAGATCTTTGTGTCATCTGCAAAGAGGCATACTTTTCCTTCCAGTCCCTCTGCAATGTTACTTTATGAAGACATTAAAAGGACTGGACCCAATACTGAACCCTGCGGTACCCCACTAGTAACCCCTCTTTCTTCAGAGTGGACTCCATTTACAATTACATTCTTGTCCTGTTGTCCAGCCAATGTTTTCAGGCTACCACCCTGGGACCCACTCCCAAGCTGGTTAATTTGACTATTAATCTTTTGTGTGACTGTGTCAAATGCCTTGCTAAAGTCTGGTAGGCCATGTCCACAGCCCCTCCCTGGTCTACTACTTTGGTCACCCAGTCAAAGAAATCTATTAGATTTGTCTGACCTGACCTTCCCGGCCAGAACCCATGCTGCCTTGGGTCCCGTGCCCCACTGGCCTCTAGGTACTCAACTATTCTTTCCTTCAGAAGTGACTCCATCACTGTTCCTACCACAGAGGTCAAACTGACAGGTCTGTAGTTTTCTGCCTCTGTCTTGGTCCCACTTTTGTGAAGGGGAATCACATCTGCCTTCCTCCAGTCCTCGTGTACCACACCATCCTCCCATGATTTATTAAAAAGAGTAGCCAGTGGTTTCACTAGTTCCCCCTTAATTCTTTTAGAATTCTGGGGTGAATTCCATCAGGTCCCATTGCTTTGTCCACCTTCAGTTTTAGGGTTCTTGCAGAACCTTTCTTCTGTGAAAGGACTGGGATCAACCCCATCAAGAGTGTTTCTGTTAATTGGATTAGGCACGCCCCCCTCCTCTTTGTGAATACTGAGTAGAAATATTTGTTCAGTATCCCTGCTTTTTCACCGTCCCCCTCTGCCCACTCACCGTTCATTCTATTCAGCCTCACTAACCCTCCCTTTGTCTTTCAACGCTTGCTGATGTACCTGTAAAAGATTTTACCCCCCTTTTTAACCTAGTTGGCTATCTTTTCCTCAGTTTGGGCCTTTGCTATTCTGACTTCCCTCCCTGCTTCCTTCTGCCTTAACTGGTACAGCTCTCTGTCCTGCTCCTTCTATGTTTCCTTATACTCTCCGAATGCTATCTTTCTTTTCCTGACTTTCACAGCCACCTCTTTTTGAGAACCATAGTGGCTTTTTCTTTCATTTTGATTTGTTTATTTGCTTCACACAAAGGCTTGTTGCCTCTGTGA
The DNA here is from genome assembly GCA_016271365.2 of Neoceratodus forsteri. Lineage (NCBI taxonomy): Eukaryota > Metazoa > Chordata > Ceratodontiformes > Ceratodontidae > Neoceratodus > Neoceratodus forsteri. The sequence goes on from CM057454.1 coordinate 15,237,284, forward strand.
TGGCAGTTTTGATGATTCCCCATTGTTGCTCCACTCCTCTTCTAGCCTGTTTCAGTGCTTTTCTGAGGCACTCTCCCATTCTTGCCAAAGTCAGCCCTCCTGAAGTCCAGTACCCTCACTTTTGTATGGCTTGACTCTGTAGCTGGGTTACTGTGAACCACACTGTTTGATGGTCACTTGTTTCCCAGATGGCAACCCACTTCTTAGATCTGAGATCCTCTCCGTCCCTGTTTGAGTAACGAGGTCTAAGATTGCTCCTCTAACAAGTGGGTTCTGAAACCAGCTGTCCAGGCCTGCCACCTGTAGGGCATCAGGAATGGCCCTGCTCTTGGATGGCTGCAGCAAATGTGCTCAGTTAACATCTGGCATATTCAGGTCTCCCATCAACAGTATCTCCCTTCTCTGCCATTCTAAGAATGCCTCATCATATCCTTGTCCCATTCTCTCCCTGACGCTGGGGTCTGTACACAACCCTGTGCGGATTGTGGTGTCCTTTCCAGTCTCCAAGGTGACCCACAGTGCCTCCTCTCCCTGTTTATCTTTTGTTCAGTTGCTTTTATCCTCTCTTTACATAGAGAGCTACCTCCCCTTCTCCCCGCCTGTCTCTCTGTAGGTTATGTACTCTGGTATGTTAACGTCCCAGTCATGGTTCTCTGTGTATCCATGTTTCTGTGACTGCTATGATATCCAGGCATCCCTCTTCCATCAAGGCCACCAGCTCAGGGGCTTGTTGCCCAGACTATTGGCATTGGTACTCGGTACCCTCCATTTCTGATGGCCTTACTCCTTTTTGCCCCATCCCGTCGCTTCTTGCCTTTGTCACTTTCTCCATTTACCCCTGCCCTTCTCCCTATCGACACCTCTATGTTGGTGTTTACCGCACTTACTAATGTGATTTTTTTTGGGGGTGCTAGGATTTCCCTGCTTCTTTCCAGTGCCTCCCCCTTAGCGAGTTTAGATGCTTGCCAATGAAGCATTTAAACCTATCACCTAGGATCCTGGTTCCCCTCCTGGACAGATGCAGCCCATCATGCCAGTATAGGCTTGCATCACTCCAGGTGGACCCCCAGTCCCCAATGAAGCCAAATCCCTGAGCTTCACACCAGTTTTTCAACCACTGATTGAATCCCATGGTGTAGGACACCCTAGCCTCTCCTATGCCATAGATGGGCAGCACCTCCGAGAAGGTTACCGTGCATGCTACTTGTCTAAGGCCCCTCCCCAATTCCACAAATTCTTCCTGCACTTCTCTAATCCCTTTCTTAGCCAGGTCATTTGTCCCTAGGTGGACAATGACATCCAGCTCCCTCCCCTATGCAGCTACTCCGGCAATCCTGAGGATTCGCTCCCTGTCCTTCCAAGCCATGGTGCCAGGCAGGCACCTTACCTCCCTCTCCCCTTCCTCCCCCAGTTCTACCTTCCTAACAATGGAGTCCCCCACTAAAACCACAACACACCAGGAATGGAACTATCAGTGTCTTCCAGCAATGACTAAGTCTGATGATTAACGCAACTCCACTTAGGCCGCTAGCCACAGGTAGGCGGCCCCCAAGGGAATCAGGACCACTACACCCTATAACGAGCATCCCCTGCTACCTCCCTGTGGGAAAGCCCAAGCAGGACAGCCACCCCAGTCGAGCAATGGGGCACCAAGAAAAGTCCACACTGGTTCTAAAAGTTCTCACTCAACTGGCATTGACAATCCACCACAGCAGAATGGACTCACCATCTCCTGTCCCACTCAGTCCTCAGGTATTCACTGAAGTCCCCCCTCTTTGGACCATCTCCAGCCTGTTTATTCCCTTTTGAAGGTGTGGCCTCCAGAACTGCACACAGTACTCCATGTGAGGCCTGACCAGGGTTTTATATAACGTAATCACTATCTACATCCTCCTGCTAGTGATACCACTGCTTTTGCACCCCAGCATGCCACTGCCCCCCCGCTGCCTTTGTAGTGTGCTTTGACATTTTCAAGTCATGTAAAATTATAACCCCCATGTCCCTTTGTTCCTTGGTGACTGTCAGCAACTGCCCCCCCCATCTTGTAGCTATCTCCAAGGTTTCTATGCTCCAGATCCATCATTTTGCACTTCTTTGATTTAAACCTCAGTTGCCACTCCTCAGATCATTCTCAAGCCTGCCTAGGTCTTTTCTCTTTTTCTCCACCCCTTCCAGAGTATCCACCCTGTTGCAGATCTTGGTGTCATCTACAAACAGGAAGACCTTTCCTTCCAGCCCCTCTGCAATGTCACTAATGAAGACATTGAACAGGACTGCCCCAAGGACTGATTCCTGTGGTACCATGCTGGTCATCCCCCTCCCCAGATTGTACCCTATTTACCATCACCCTCTGTCTCCTGTCTGTTAGCCAGTTCCTAACCCAGTTCACCACCCTGTCTACCATGCCCAGACTACCAATCTTGTTATGAAGCCTGTTATGTAAGACAATGTCGAAGACCTTGCTAAAATTGAGGTAGGCAATGTCCATGCCCCCCCAATTAACTTCCTTCATCACCCAGTCAAAGAAATTGATCAGATTCATCTGACACGACCTACCCGCTGTTAGTCCTGACCAGGGCTTTATATAATGGCATCATTACCTCCTTCCTTCTGCTGGTGATGCCCCTGCCTGTGCACCCCTTGTAATTTTTTCACATGTTGACCCCAAATTTTCAACAGTCTTCTTATCACCGTATCTCATAAACCTCATAGGTGAAAATGTCTTAATCCATGGCAAAACGCCATTCCACGCCACAGGTGTGGAAACTCATTTTGGGCAGGATGTGTGAAATGACAGCTGTACCATTCATGAGGTTGTGTGAAGAAATGGCTTGGTTGAAAATCTGGATATATAAAATATAAAAAATTGGCAAAGTTATGCACGTGCGTAGGAAAATTTCAATGAGTGCGCATAACTCTGACTTTTATTGGTATTTTTGCTCCAAATTTTCAACCTGGGATTTTTAGGACCCACCTCATGAACAGTGATGCTATCATTTTGTTATTCAATCCCAAAAGATGGTTTCATGCAGCGACTGCGCCATTCCACACCACAGGTGTGACAACATGTTTTTGGCAGGATGTGAGAAATGACAGCTGTACTCTTCATGAGGCAGTGTGGAAAAATGGCTATGTTGAAAATTTGGAGTGATAATATTAAAAATTGACCAAATTACGCTCGTGTGTAGGAAAATTTTAATGAGTGCATGTAACTTGGGCGTTTGTTGGTATTTTTGCTCCACAGTTTCAACATGGACTTTTTGGGACCCCACCTCATGAGCAGTGGCACTATCATTTCAGTACTCTATCGCAAAAGGTGGTTTCACGCAGCGACTGTGCCATTCCATGTCACAGGTTAGGAAATACATTTCAGGCAGGATGTGAAAAATGACAGCTTTACTGTTCGTGAGGCGGTGTGAAGCAACAGCTATGTTGAATATTTGGAATCAAAATATTTAAAATAACCAAAGTTACGTGCATGCGTTTAAAACTTTCAATGAGTGACATGTAACTCTGCCATTTTCAGTATTTTTACACCAGATTTTCAACATGGCTTTTGGGACTTCACCTCATGAACAGTGGCACTGCTGTTTCTTTTAATCTGTCCTGAAGGTGATTCCATACAGTGACTATGAAATCACATTTCAGGACTGAGTAACAAAATGACAGTGACAGTGTTCACGAGGTGTGGTCCCAAGAACCCCATGTTGAAAATTTGGTGCAAAAATCTCAAAAAATGGCTGAGATATCAACATAAATTGAAACCACCATTGAAAGCCATTATACAGCACTTACCTTGATTTTTCAGTTCCCGGTTTGGCTTTGAAGAGTGCAGACATGTCCTGGTCCAGGGAAGATGACAGCACTTGACCTCTGGTGGTAGGTATGGGGTGTGGGGGTGTGGGGAGGTGGGTGCATAGAAGGAGGGTTGGGATGGGGGAGGAGGACGGGAGATGATGAGGGACTGTTTTATTTGTTATAGGGTTAAAAAAATAATAATAAAGACATTGAGGGATGGTTTTCTTTTTTATAGGGACAGGACTGTTTCAGATTTACTGTTATTCTCTGCTGGACCCCAATCAAGGCCAACAGATAATGGGGCCGGCAGGAGCACTCAGTGGCCACCCTTGCTAGGGTCATGTGGGGGGAGGTAACAGCGCAATAGACAATGATGGATGGTTTTCTATTTTTTTCAGGATAAAAATGATGAGGGACAGTTTTCTTTCTTTCAGGGAGAGTTTGCTGTACAATTGAGGACACTGAGGGATTGGGCACCCCCAGTGTCAGTATCTAATGTTTGGGGGTGGTGAAGGGTGGTAGGTGCTTAGAGAGAGAGAGTTGTGTGGGAGGAATAACATAAAAAAATGAAGGTCAGTTTCCAGCAATGTGAGAGGGAGAGAGAGGATGTGAGGAGCTGACTGCAGCAGCTCACACATTGAGCTGTGCGGTGATTGGCAACCTCGACACATAATGCGACTTTACGGTTACGCTCCACCAGACCACCAATCAAGGCCAACAGATAACAGGGCTGACAGGCGCACTCGGTGGCCACTCAGGACTTGGAAGCAAGGTGGCACACAAATCGCTGCATGTCTTGGTGGACTGAATAGTTATGCAAATCAAAGGTCTGAAGCCCTCTCGGATTGGAGTGGCTTCGGTCCTCTGAAGTGCATGACCGTTCAGTCCACCAAACAGAAAGTTGTGTCAGGATCACACCGAGTGGTCATTGGGGTAGGCAGCAGAGCCCCTGATTTTGTGAACTGCAATGGGCTGTGCAGTGACCCCCCCCCAAATCCTGTTTTGCCACAAAATGTTGGTTTGCGCAAGTGCAACCAATGTAAAAATATGTTATCTGTGATATCCTCTAGAACTAAATCCCCTCTAGAAACTACAATCCTCCCATTGAATAAGACATCTGAAAAGACTCAGGTCACAGATGCCCAAAACCACCAACCTAAACAAGTTTCAACAACAAAACATGAACAGCTAGAGTGCAGTGCCCACCAGGTTCTAGTAGGAGAGGTAGGGTTGGAGCTCAGAATACAGTAAAGATTCCCTTGGAAGAAACAAGATTGCTATGGTAAGTAATTTTTCTTCAAGACCCAGGAAATCTTTACTGTATTCTGACATATGCAGACTAACAAGCAATACATTTGGAGGTGGGCCTAGAACCTATTTTGGAAACAGGCTCTGCAGTACTGCTGTACCAAACCTTGCATCACTTCTAGCCTGGGTGTCCAGGCAATAGTGTTTAGTAAAGGTGTGAACAGTTTTCCAGGTGGCTGCTTTACAAATTTCTAACAAAGGAATATCTCTGGCAGCTGCTATAGAAGCAGCTGTACCCCTGGTGGAATGAGCCCTGAGGCCCACTGGGGGTTCCTTGCCTGATTTGCTGTAGCACAACTGAATGCATGCAATAGTCCTTTTTGAAGCTGGTTTGCATTTTCCCACTTCTCCATAGGTCAGGAATAGCTGTGTCTATGGCCTTTCGTTTGGTCCAAATAATAGCTGATAGTTCTCTTAACATCCAGGCTATGCAGACCATGTTCCCCTGAACTGGAGTGATCAGTGAAAAAGACAGGCCGGGTAACAGACTGGTTGAGATGCAACTCAGACACCACTTTGGGAAGGAACTTCTTATTGGTTCTGAGTACTACCTTGTCCCTATGGACTGAAATGTAGTTAGACTCTGTGGACAAAGTCTGGAGTTTACTAATCCTTCTGGCTGAAGTAATTGCCACTAGAAAGACTGTTTTTCAAGTCACGTACTTGAGCTCTGCTGAGGACATGGGCTCAAACGGGGGTTTCATTACCTGTTTAATGCATATGTTCAAGTCCCAAGAGGGGGCTGGTTCCCTGTGTGGGGGATGCAAATGAAGCAATTCTTTGAAAAACTTCCTGAAAATTGGATTGGAAGCCACAGAAGTGCACTTACCAACTGAGTGGTAGGCACAAACAGTTGTCAAGTGTACCTTGAAGGTAGATGGCTTCAGGCCTAGGGAATGAAGATGGACTAAGTAGTCCAACAGAAATGTAAGTCTAGCCTGATAAGGGTCTATGACCTTCTGTTGGCACCAAATTGAAAATCTCTTCCATTTAGAGGTGTAAGTTTTCCAGGTGGAGGGCTTCCAAGACACCCTTAGGACCTCAAGGACCCCTTCAGAAAGATGTAGATTAGCAGATTCTAAGTCCTCAAGAACAAGGCCATGAGTCTGAGGGATTGAGGTTGGGATAAAGGATCATCCCCAGGGAGGATGTCAGCAGGTTGTGCCTCCTGGGGAGGCAAATCAGTCTGGAGATTGACAGGGACAAAAGCAAGGAGTACCAATGCTACCTGGCCCAATCTAGAGCTATGAGGATCATTGTTGCTGACTGGGATCTAAGCTTGTTCAGCACCCTGAGTGGAAGGAAGGTGTACAGGAACTTCCCTGTCTAATCCAGTATTAGTGCATCCAGTGGCACTGTGCCCACTGCAGGAGGTCTGCAACAAAACTGCAGCAGCTGGTGATTGTCTGGGGCTGCAAATAGGTCTGTCTCTGGAGTGCCCCATCTTCTGAAGATGGCCTACAGGATCTGTCTGTTCAAAGACCACTAGTGGTGGTTTTTATTGATCCTGCTCAGTGTATCTGCTAGGACGTTATCCTTCCCTGGAAGATGGACTGCTGAGAGAGAGACCCTGAGGGAATATGCCAGACTCCAAATTTTCATAGCCTCTGTACACAGCAGGATGAACCTTGTGCCCCCTTGCTTGTTTAGGTAGTACATGGTTGTGGTGTTGTCTGTTCTGACTTGCACCACCTTGTCCTGGACCAGTAAGACAAATGACTGGATGGCCAGAAAGACTGCCCTGAGCTACAACAAATTTATGTGCAGTAGTGTCTCCTGCTGTGATGATGTAGCATGTACAGTGTGCTCTCCCAGATGGGTGCCTCATCCCAGGAGGGAGGCATCTGTAGTCAACACTACTGCTGGAGACTTCTGCTGGAATGGTACTCCTTCCATGAGGTTGTCCCTTTCCTGCCACCACTGCAGTGCTTGAATAAGAGTCCCTGTCACTAGTACTAGTTTTGATAGGGAGTCCTTTTTCTGAGACCAGTGGGACCTGAGGTGGAATTGTAGGTCTCTCATCTGAAACCTGGCTCCTGGCACTGTTGTTGTTGAGGCTGCCATGTGGTCCAACAGTTGTAGAAAGTGTCTTGCCAGTCTGGGGGTGTGAAGCTGGAAGGAACTTACCAATTGTACCAGGTTGTCCACCCTTTCCTGAGGAAGGAATGCCTTCCCTCTTTGAGTGTCCAACTCCACTCCTATGAAATACAGCAGATGAACCGTCTGAAAAACTGACTTTTCTCAGTTCACCAGGAATCCTAGAGACTGTAGTGTCTCCTGTGTGAGGACTAGGGCATCCCTTACCTGCTGAGGGGACTGCCCCATGACTAACCAGTTGTCTAGGTAAGGGAGCACTGTTACCCCCTGCCTTCTCAAATGTGCCACTACCACAGTCAGACCTTTTGTGAACACCCTTGGGGCAGAGATGAGACTGAAAGGCAGTGCTCTGAACTGGTAATGGCCTGTTGGCAATCTGAACCTGAGGTACTTTCTGTGAGATTTTCTGATGGGGATGTGGAAGTAGGCATTCTTGAGGTCTAAGGATGCCACCCAGTCTCCCTGCCTGAGAGTGGGGAGAATCATTGCCAAGGTGACCATCTTGAACTTTGACTTGGTCAGATATTTGTTTAGTGCGCTGAGGTCCAGATTGGGTCGCCACTCCCCATTCTTCTTTAGGATTAGGAAATACCTTGAATAAAATCCTTTTCCCCTCTGTAAGGTTTGGACAGGTTCCACTGCCTTTACCAGTAAAAGGCTGGCAACTTCTGATTCTAGCAAGCCTTTTCTACTGGGGTTGCAGGTTTGAATAGCCTTGCCATGCCTGGAAGTAGTGAGCCAGTCTGATACCTACCGGTACTGGGGAGATGACCCTGGCAGGCATGTCAGGGGTTCTGTTTTGCCTGGTTCCTGGGCTGGGAACTCGAGTCAGAATGCCTGTTACCCCTTCTTATCCCTACCTCTAAAGTAGTCACATTGCTGCTGGTAGTCTGGGAGAGCCTGAGCCTGATAAAAGGGCCTGGTATAGGATCTCTCCCTACCTCCCCTACTTTGGTGCCTCTGGGAGGTGGATGCCTTCACTTTGGCAGAGGCGCTTTTATAAGCTGCCTTGTACTCATCCATCTTTTTCATGTAAGCTTCTGTTTGTTCACCAAACACAGTATTCTGCTCACAAGGAAAATCTAATGCCTTAGTTTGGGTATCTTGAGAAAGGGTAGTGGCCCTGAACCAAGCAAACCTTCTCAGGGATACAGACATTGCCATAAGCCTGGCAGCAGTGTCGTTGGCATCCACTGCCATGTGGAATTGGTACTTGGAAGCCTCAATGCCACATCTGGCAGTCTCCTCTAGATCAGCTGCTAGTACAGGAGGAGTTTTGCTAGCCAGCTCCAAGACTGAGTTCCAGAGACTTTTTTGATATCTGGATACGTAAGCCATATAAGTGGCCTGTCTTATGGCCAAAGAGGCCCCCCAAGTAGCCTTTCTTTGCCATAGACTCGATTTTCAGAGAGTCCTTGTCAGGGGGATGGGATGAAAATTGTACATCTGCTCTGTCACAGGCAGCTGCCTGTACCACCCCCTCATTGCTGGGGTAACTGAAGAGAAATTCAGTCCCACTTCTAGCCAAATTGTATTTCCTTTCCATTTTCTTATCCATTGAAGGGACATAGGTAGGAGTTTTTAAGATTTTCAGGACTTATCTCTTCAGTGACTTGTGGATGGGGAGCAGTAAATGTTTAGTAGCTGCCAAATCTATCATCTCAATATAATCTGGTTTCTCCTCCTTAGTGGTCTCCTGAGTGGGGAGGTCCATAGTCTCTGCCACTTGTTTCACAAAGGAAAAGTGGGAAGAGAAATCTTCAGGATGTTGAGTGGGATACTCAAACTCCTGCTGTTCTGGTGAGACCTCAGGCTCAGTTGGGTCCCCAAGGTCATCATCTTCCTCCTTTTCATAATAGGAGTACAGTTCAGCCGAACCAGAAACTGAAGAAGCAACCATTGGTATGAATGGTGGTTGAACCAGAGTTTGAACTGATAGTTGCTGAGGTACTTGCTGTGGAACTGGAACCGCAACTGAATAATTTTAATAGTGTTTGCTATTTCTTCAGTGGTTGGAACCACCACAGCCTTCGGTTGCAGTTCCTTCCCTGTATGTTTCTCCTTTTTATTCTTTTAGGTAGGGGCCAGTTCAGTGGCTTTTTCTGGCGTCCTCTTAGGTTTCGAGGAGGCTTTGCCCTTGTCAGAGGGTTTTCTGTCCAGTTCCCTCGTTTTTTTCTTGCTAGAGGAAGGAACCAGTTGTTCAGGAGCTGGGTCACTAGCTTTTTCAGACATTTTTTCCTTCAGTCTATTGAGGCGCCTATCAAGCGTAGACTGAGGAAAAGCTTTACAGATGTCACAGTCTGCATTCAGGTGGTCAAACTCTAAGCAGACAACACAGGTTGTGTGGGGGTTAGCCTTAGCAAACGGTTCACCACACAAAATACAGTGCTGAAAACCAGTAGGGCCAGTTTTCTTTTTAGGCTTCTGTGACACAATCTTTTAGCAAGAAAAACATTGGTTCTGTGCCAACTAAGAATAATAATAAAACACTAGTAAGGTATTTTTATTTATTTATTTTTCCTACGGTTCAGAGACCAAGAAAAAAAATAAGAAATTTCCCGGTTCAGAAAGACAACACAGTTAAGCGGAAACCAGCTAGTATGCTAACTAGTAATTAATAATAAAACTAAAACCTTTTTACCACAAAAGAGTAAAAAAAACCTCGGTTCCCCACCAGTTCAGCGAACCAAGGAGAATCCGTGGACTTATCCAACTGAAGCTAAATCTAGACTAATCTACCTGATTTTACCAAGGACAGTACTTTGAAAAAGAAAATAATGAAATGTTAACTTGAAAAAGACCAAGAATAAAGTAAAATCTTCAAGCTGAAGGAGCAATCTCTGCGGCGTCTAACTTTGGCAGGTGGAGCAAAGAATCTGACAGTTACATAGAATGCACCAGGGACAGTAGTTTGAAAACCGAGCTTGAGCCTATCAACATTCCATTATTTGCATAGGTTCTTTAACTCTTTCTTCTCCAGGGCAGTTGAATGGTGAAGGCTAACTCCATATGTCAGAATACAGTAAAGATTTCCTGAGGCTTGTATGGATTTTTGTCAAAGAAGCCGGAAACATGGCAGTACAGATAAAAATCCCATGCTGACATAAACACTGGGTATAGGGCCCACTGCAAATATGAAGGTGCCATCCCTGCAGGTAGAGGGGCGGGGAGTGGCCAGACATGGACAGAAAATACCTGTGTTGATTCTGCTCAGTGATGACTGCAGACGTAAAATATAGTTAGTCGTTTGGCTAAATCCCTTATGTTTGCTTTTTCTTTTGTGCCACCAACATTTTTGTTTTAAACATTTTGAAAAATGCTGCTTCTGAGCTAATTGTTGTTATAAAACAATAGGACCTATGCACAAAGGTGCTGAAACTATGCCCAAAATCGACATAGTCATGCTGCTCAGCTACACGGTGTGCAAGGGACCCACACAACGTGGCATTCACGAATGCCCATGCATGCCACGCGGACACAGGGGGCGGGCCGGCGGAGGCTGCATAGCAGTCTGCACAGTGCATGGAGGCGTGCCAGTGATATGATGGACCGCCCCTTGACCCCACCATATATGGACATGTTCCCAACCCCGTGCACTGGCAAAGAAGTGAATAGTGTGCAGGTGATGTCCACATAGGCAATGGCAGAGAATAAGGGTTTCGTGGATGGGTGAATGCCATCCGCGGAGCAGCCTGAAAGAATAAACAAGTAGCCAGCCAGTGCCATAGCCATGTGAGGGTGTGCATGGTGGTGCCTGACCCCATGCTGAAAACTTCAGAGGTGGGCAGGTGGAGTCCATGGTATCAGACATCCAGATGCACTACCGGCAGATGTACGGGGCACAGTAACTGACCACACCAGCTGAAGTGAAGACATGGCTGTGGCTAGAGATACAAAGCTGTGTCAATGCTGCCAGACCAGAGGCACACATCCTCGAGGCCATAAAACACAAATGGTATGACCTGTGTGCAGCGATCAAGAAGAAGAAGATTCTGGCAGCAGCCCAAGCATGCCAGGACACCAGTGATGGGCCCCCAGTGAGGACAGCCAGCTCACACTGGTGGAGCAGATGGTGGCGGACACACTAGCAGATGTCAGTTTCCACAGTGAGGTGGATGGTATGGCCACTATAGAGGGTATATAGGTGTATGACGGGCAAGTGTATCCATGTTCCATGCCTGCAGGCATCTACTAATTGCCATCTGTTACCCCTACAACCCCATTCAGTGAGCCATGCAGTACAGTGGTGCCGGAACCACACAGACAGGACACTGCAGCAACACAGCTGGCAGACAAGGATGCTGGGCAGGCTGAGTACAGAACAGGTACGTTACAGTGCCACATGCACCCCTGTGATCCCCACAACATAGCACGTGCCCAGCTGGACTAACATGCCCCTTTCCCCCACAGGTACGGAGCACGACACCAAGGCCATGATGGTGACTGACACAGAGGAATACAGCAGCCTCGATGCGACTGAAGAGGGGTCAAAAGAGATCTCCACCAACCACGGTAAAGGAAGCACCAGCAGTGGACAGTGGCAGGCCCCTGGGCATCAGACATGGCAGGAGTATGACGTGGTCAGCGTCAGACCGGTGCAACCATTGCAGGGATGACAGTCACTAGATGGCACTGCCCCTGTGATCCACCAGTCACAAAGGACAGTCCCAATGAAGGTCCATAGTGGCAGGCGCCTGGAGGGAGATACACAGAGTGCTTGCATGCCTCCATGGCAAGGCAAGGCAAATTTTATTTTTCAGGTGCCCAGTCCCAGAGGCTCTGGGCTCCATACAATAAATACATCAGAAACAATTAAAACACTATAAATAAAATATCAACATTCTAGTTAAATACATAAAATCAGAACATTAAAATGGGGGTCTAATTTACCAGTGGAATTCTAATGTTCTATTATAAAAATATCTCAAAGACATTATTTACAGAACAGTGTCTGGGAATGCCCAGTTGAATAAAAAGGTCTTGAGGTGGGCTTTGAATGCCTCAACTGAAGGGACCTCCCTTACTGGTGGAGGAAGCAAATTCCACAGAATGGGGCCAGCGAAACTAAAACCTCTGACTCTGGCACTTTTTAACCTTGTCCTGGGAATCGCAAGGAGGCCCCTAGAGGAGAATCAGCAGGAGCAGACTGGGGCAGCAGGTGTTAGAAGGTCCAAAAGGTTGCCAGGGCCCAGTCCATGTAGGGCCTTAAAGGTGAGCAAGCCCACCTTAAAGAGAACCCTCCATCAAACAGGCAGCCATTGCAATTCACGCAGCACCGGGGGGACGTGACAGTTTTTAGGTTGTCCCGTCAACAACCTGGCAGCTGCATTCTGCACTAGCTGCAACTGACAGAGGGTACCTCAAGAGACCCTGAGGTAGAGCGCATTACAGTAGTCAAGCCTAGATGTCACAAATGCATGTACCAAGGTGGGGAGGTCCGGGGTGGAACCAGGTGTTTGATCATAGCAATATTCCTCAGGTGGAAAAAGCTGGACCGGACAACAGATGACACCTGAGATTCAAATGTCAATCCGCTGTTGAGGATAACACCAAGATCGTGCACCCTAGAGGAGGCCTTCAGTGGCACAGATCCCAGAAACAATCCAGTCTCTGCACCAGAGGCCATCCTATCATGTCTCCTGTTCGACTCCACCACCAGTACATCCATCTTATCGGGGTTCAGTCGCAACCAGCTAGAGGACATCCAGTCATTAATCTCAGCCAGGCAGTTGTTCAGTACATCCACTGCATTGGATGTCCCAAGGGTAAAGGATAGATACAGGTGGGTATCATCGGCATAGCAAAGAAAATACAGACTGTACTTCCTATGATCCCACCCAGGGGCAGCATATACTTGGCAAACAACATTGGTGACAAGATCGAACCCTGAGGTACTCCACAAGACAGAAGGTTAGGGGAGGAGGAGAAATTCCCCATCACAACCCTTTGCCTCCTGTTCATGAGATAGGACTCAAACCAGCGGATGACAGCACCAGTGAATCCACAGAATTCCCTCAGGCAGTCGAGTAACACACAATGGTCCACCGTGTCGAAAGCTGAGGAGAGGTCAAGGCTAACAAGAATTGTCCCCTCTCCTCTATCTCTTGCCCAGAGGAGATCATTATGCACCCGAACTAATGCAGTTTCCATACAGTGCATAGCATGAAACCCAGAATGGAGTGGCTCATAGATATCAAAGGCCATGAGGTGTTCTCCAAGCTACTGTGCCACAATCTCTACAACCTTTCCCAAACATGGAAGGTTGGAGACAGGATAGTAATTCGCCTTGACGTCACAGTCTAAAGATGGTTTCTTCAGAAGGGGTCTCACCAATGCCTCCTTCAAGGCATCTGGGATGACCCCCCTCTGACAAAGAACACTGGACAATCAAGGTGAACACCGGGCCTACAACGTAAACACATCCCATTAAGAAATGAGTTGGCACTGGGTCCAGTTCGCAATATGTGTGCTTCAGCCTCAAGACAACCTCAATGACCTTGGCCACCTCCACTGGTTTAAACTCCCCCCAACCGGGCGGAGTGCACCTCGGACAATCTGGGTGACCACTGTTGGCCACACTGTGGCTCACTGGTAGGATTCTCTGCCTGATGGCGGACACTCTGTCGGAGAAGAACCAAGCAAACTCAATGGATAAAGCATCAGAAAATGCTTTATTCAGCTGTAGACAAGCTGGATGTAATAGCCTGTCCACAGTCCGAAAAAGCATAGCTGGTCAGTTCTTCCCAGCAGCAATCTCCCCTGGACTGGAACACTGCCTTCTTATGGTTGATTTCCCCCTGGTACACCACATAGTGTGCATGCAGGGCCAGTCTGTCCATCTCCTGACCAGTCCTCTGCCAGCAGCGCTCTAACCTCCGACCCTTGATTTTCATCGCCTTGAGCTCCCCATCAAACCAAGGGACCTCAAGTGAGAGGATCTGGGTCGTACACGGACCAGTGCAAGGGAGTTGAGTGCCCCAGACATTGCCTTATGATAGGCAGTGACTGCTTCACCCGCACCCCCTATGCATGCACTGCCCACACTAGATAGGTCAACCGCCACCAGAAAACCCTCCGGGGTCAAACCCTTCAAAGGTGGTAGCTTACCATCTCTACAGGGAGAGGGCTCACGGGGGGACCCCTGAGCAAGAACTCCACCATGCAATGATTGGACCAAATGACCCGATCAGTCTTAAGATATCAATCTCAAGCCCCAGGGAGAAGACCAAGTCCAACATGTGACCACCCTGGTGAGTGGCGGTTGAAACCCTCTTGTGACAGGCCCAGAGATGCCATAGAAACATAGAAACATAGAAACATAGAAACATAGAATTTGACGGCAGATAAAGACCACTTGGCCCACCCAGTCTGCCCATTTCCCTACCTACTGGATAAGCTGCAGATCCTAGTTAACCAGCAGCCTACTTCTTCCTACCCCCATCCCCAGAACTGCTCTTATGACTATCCCATGGCTTGAATTTCCACTTCACTGATTTTGACTCATTAACCTCCTCTCGAAGGCTGTTCCATGCATCCACAACCCTCTCTGTAAAAAATACTTCCTTAAATTACCTCTGAGCCGCTCTATTTTCAAATTGTGTCCTCTTGTTCTTGCACACCTCTTTTTTTGAAAGATGCTACCCTCTTGGACTTTGTTGATTCCCTTGAGGTACTTGAACGTTTCTATCATGTCCCCTCCCTTCTTTCCTCGAGGCTATACATATTAAGCTCCTTAAGTTCTCTTCATATGTCTTCCGGTGCAGACCCTGCACCATTTTATTCGCCTCCTCTGGACAGCTTCCATCCTGTCTATGTCTTTGGGAGATTGGGTCTCCAGAACTGCACACAATACTCCAGATGGGGTCTCACCAGCTGTCTGTACAGAGGATAATAACTTCCTGTTTTACTGGTGATGCCTCTCCCTATGCATCCCAGTATCCCCCAGCCCTCCTTGCTGCCCTCTCACATTGCTTGCCCGTCTTTAGGTCATCTTATATGACTACCCCAGGTCCCTTTCCATTTTGTTGTTGTTAGTATCTCACCCCCATTGTGTACTCTTCCCTGGGTTTTGTTTCCAGGTGCATTACCTTGCACTTTAGCACTGAATCTAAGCTGCATACATTTGACCATTCCTCTAACCTTGCCAAGTCCTTTCTCATCCTTTCCACCCCACCCTGTGCATCAACTCTGTTGCAGATCTTAGTGTCATCTGCAAAGAGACATACTTTCCTTCCAGTCCTTCTGCAATGTAGCTTATAAAGACATTGAAGAGGACCCGGTCCTAATACTGAACCCTGCGGTACCCCACTAGTAACCCTCCTTTCTTCTGAGTGGACTCCATTTACTATTACTCTCTGTGTCCTATTCTCCAGCCAATTCTTTACCCAGGCTGTCATCTTGGGACCCACTCCCAGGCTGGCTAACTTGCATATTAATCTTTTGTGTGGGACTGTGTCAAATGCCTTGCTAAAGTCTAGGTAGGCCATGTCCACAGCCCCTCATCTGGAGGAAGTGATAACCCAGCCTAGACGAGTCATCATCGGCCCAAACATTGAAGTTCCCCAGAACTAAACACCTGGGGGCCTCCAATGTTTCACCGATGATGAAGTTGGCTACTTCCTTCAGGAACTCTCCTGCCACCCCAGGGGGGCAGTAAATCAGGAGAATCCTGCAACCTGCACCTGGACCACCACAGATGGCCACACATTTGAATGAACCTGGTGTTCACACTGGATGCACGGTGAAGCTTAGCTCAGATCTAAAACAGATGGCCACACCCCCACCCCTGCTTTCCACTCTGAGGCAGTGCACAACGGAGCACCCGTGGGGGACAGCAGCCTCTAAAATTGGGCCAGCATCGTCCCCTACCCAGGTCTCCATAATGCATGCCAGACTGACTGACGAAACCAGATCTGCAATAATTGTGGTCTTATTTCTGATCGATCTGGCATTGTACAGCACTGCCCTTGGGTTTGGTGGATATGGCAGCCCTTCTGGCTGCCTACCCACTCTGTCTCATGGGAACCCTGGGGACAGGAACCAAACACATCTGGCCTCTCTCTAGGTCCCATTAAAACCCAGGGTGCCTTATGCACCTGACCACCTCTATCTAACCCCTTTCCGATATGCACGAGGTGCCCTGCCAACGCTGACCAGTGAGGCACCTCCTAATCACTACCTCTTGACAATGACGCACTGTGTTGTTAGAAACTGGGAGGTCCATGAAGGGCTGCATGTCAAAAAGCTGGGACACCCCATACACAATTCTTGCCCTCCCCTGCTCCCCAGACACCCCCAGACACGTGCCAGCCAAGTAAGGCCCCCAAAACAACAAAGAACTTCACTCAATAAATAATCCACACAAAAGCCAGCCATAAACTAATACAATCAAACCTAAACCACACACACCACATACACAACCACTAACTTCCACCCCCACCCAATCACCCTGAACAAAGAAAAAGAAAATAACAATAAAATTATCACATGGGGAAAAGCACAGGTAAACAAGTGTGCTGCAGAAACTCAGATAAATAGAACAAGGAATACAGAATGTCCAGAGCAGAAAGAAACTAACTGCCCAGTCCGAAGGTCAAAGCCTTTCTCAAGCTCGCAATAACTTTTGTGCAGAGGGAGCAAGGTACTCACGCCACCATAGTTCCTAGATCTTACATAAGCTGCACATCCAGACAGTAAAGCATTTAGTCACAAAGAGCCCCTCATGAAAATCTCTCAGACCACTTTCCTCTCACCAGAGCAGCTTCAATTATCAGGATGTTACAATAGTAGGCACTCACCCCACAAGCGGAAAGTCCAACGATGGGAAAGGCGAACAACTCTCCCAAGTTCTCAACTCCCAACTTGGCTTACCACTTCATACCCAGTTCATCCCAACAGGGCAAACCGGCCAAAAACACAAGATAGAATGATTTTTCAGTCCACCAGGAGTCCTCAGGAGGGCATTTGTCGCACCCGAACCAGAAGGAAGCACAAAGGGGGGGAGTGCCTCTCTCCAGCCCAGGATCCGCACTACAGATCACTTTCAGGCAGTGGGAGACAAGCGGGGTTCTCCCAGGAGGCAGCGGAGCTCCCACCTCCTACCTCACCAGTTACCCCCACCGCTCAACCACCTCCCCAGCACCACCCATGAGGCGGACTCCAGCCGTACAGAGTTCCACAATTGCACGGGATGTTCACCGAAAATCCTGCCACAATAGTCGGCCAGTAGTCCCCTACATAAAGCTACCAACTGTCCCTATTTTCCCAGAACAGTCCCTATTTTAGGCAGCATGTCCCAGTGTCCCCACAAGTTTTGCAAAATGTCACTTTTGTCCTGGTTTTTTGCTTACGTGTCCCAGTTTTGTCCCTTTTTTTTTTGCTAGCTGCTAATTCGTGAGTGACAGTTAATTCAGCACCACTGTGTTGCTGCTCGGGCTAGACAGCAGTTTGCAACTTCAACCCTTGTGCATGTGTTGTACTGCAAGCACGTCAGTGGGAGCACAGTAAAGCATGTTCCTTCCTGTTAGATTAGACTGGGTAGTAGTGCAAACAAGGGCATGTGGATGTCTGCCTGCCAGTAGCTGAGAGGGACTCCAAACAGAGAAGAGACCGGCAGCAGTGAACTAAGGTACCCCGAACCTGATCAGCTGTAGGGAGGTATATGAAAACAATCTGGTGTGGTGGTGGGAGACACTGAAGTGAAGTTTGCTCAGCAAATGAGGTGAGTGTAAACAGGTTGCATGGGACTGTCAAGAGGAGCAATACATGCAGCTCGAATGTCTGTTTACAGTTTAACACAGGTTAACTTTCTGTACATCATGCTTTGGAACTTGCAGCAGAATGATGTATTGTTTTAATCTGGATGTTTGCTACTGATGTTACTGTGGGGTGGCATGGCCAGAGCAAGCAGCAACATTTAATTGATTGTTTGTGGCATTGTCTGCGGCAGTGCCTGTGGGAGTGACATGGGGGGGGGGGTCATGGTCAGGATGGACCGTCCCAGTTTTAGACCTTGGAAAGTTGGTAGCTTTACCCCTACAACCACCAGACAACTGATACTCCAGTACTCCGACAGTGACCACTCCTCTTCCTCGCCATAGGGTGAGTACCCAAATCTTTCATTTGTTCCTCCAGGACCAAACACAGCCACCCACTGTATCAATATAGTGCAGCACACTTTACTGAGTGCTTTCCCTCACTGAAAAATAAAACCTAAAACTCCTATGTTACCTCACTATGCGTGCCATGCCTAGCGCTAGTTCCCCTAACCTAAACTCTAGCTAAAAAACCTTAATGAGGCCAAAATACAGGACCTCTTCCCCAAATTTAGCTATTGTACAGGCTAATTCAAAAATGCTGGCAAGGAAAATCTCCTAGGAGCGTTTTTTGTTTTTTTTTGCAGTTTATCAACTCAGACATTAAAGCCCAAGCAGACGGCAGCCCAGTGTGACCGCCATCTTGTACTGACTATTGACTGAAATGACATGTCAGACCAATACCATGAGCTGTGCCAGCTCGAAGTGTACCATCTGCTGGAACTGCACCATGACAGAGATGCACTGTTGACCCTGACCACAGAAGTGCGTGGCATATGTCGCAGCATAGACCACATCGCAGATGCCCTTGAGTGGCTGGTAGACACCACTGCAGGACACAATGAGCCACAGATGACCCGTGATGGGCAGCAGCACACACAGGCAGCCACTGGCATGCCTAGCCCACACTGCTCCCAGGGACACCACTGGCCAACTTGGAATGCTCACAGCTGGCCAAATCACAGGACGTAGCACCGGCACCTGTACATGCTGCAGTGCCACACCATGTGAGGTCCCAAGAGCAGACCACCCAGGGCACTGAGGGTGACTTGGCAGGACATGCTGGAGAACATGACACTGTGGATGAGGAGGACATGCTGGACTTTTTTTTTTTGACTTGAGGATGGAGTGGACACCTGGCAGCAGGTGGCCCTGTGGCAACAGCAGACATCAGGCTCCCTTCTGGAGGCAGGGCACACAGACATCCACACAGCTGCTGGCCAAAGCCAGTGACTCCTAGGGCCGGTGATGATGCACAGCACACAGACAGCAGTGATGTACAGCACCAACACAATGGCCTCCCCATCACACTGATGTACAGCACTAAAACACCCCCTCCATCACACTGATGTACAGCACCAACATAATGCACTCCCCATGACACTGATGTACAGCATCATAGCAAAGGCCCCCCCCCACCATTACATCGATGGCTGGCACAATCACAGACCCACTCCCAACTACAGAGATGTACAGCGCAAACACCATGCACACCAACCCTCCCCTGCACATGGTACAACCACACATCACATGCTCGCCAGGCAGCCCTGTGCCACATACACTGAGTTGCACATGGCGGAATGGTGGCACATGTCCAGGCAGCTGTGAAGTGTTATATGGGAATGCACAGGGGTGCCATCCAGACCTGTCTGGTGATGCATTCCACACCCACCAACACGCTCCACCCTGTACGGGACAGCTGTACCCATGAGCTGCACACCTGCAGCAATGCAACATGTGCTCCCCCCCATGGGTGCACTCAGTGTGAGGCCTCATTATCGTGCACTCGCTACCCTCCGTGTATGCTGCATACACATGGCACCATGCCACAATGCCCATAGCATCACCAGACATATCTGCACATGCGAGACTGCCGTCCACCTACTTGTGGCATCATACTGCTGAACAGCACACACCACCTGTGCTGCTCCTGGTGAATGGGCTACCGATGGAACATGCTCTGCATGGGTGCCACCCATGCCGCAACCACCAGTCATCTCTGGACTACAGCATGCCCCCACATCCATATCACCAGGTGGTCTATCCAGCTGTTGGGCCCCTGGGTATGGGCACAGTAAGTCTCAGGGCCATATTATACAGCATCTCACACACTGTGAACACCCTGCAGGCCTTTCCAGGGGCCAGCATTATTGTCCCCCCCAGTATAGTCCTGACACCAGAACTGCATCGTCAGGAGGCTGATGATCCTCTCCACAATGTTCCTAGTCTTCCTATGTGCATGGTTGTAGCCTCCTCAGCTGCACTGATAGGTGCCATGATAGGTGTCGTCAGGTACGGTGTCAGCGGGTATACACTGTAACCTGTGCGGGGAACAAAGGGCGGTGTCACACATGTGGTACAATACGGCATGTCAGGGGACTCACACAGGGTGCCACATCCATGCTCACCCAAAAGCCAACCCAAAAGTGTCAATGTGCTCTGCATGGAGCATTTCACCAAGGTGTGATGCATCCTGTATGAACGAGTCATGGCACGACCTAGGGTACTTCGTGCATACGTTGGTGAACATACCATGCATATCACACATGACCTGGCAGTACACTCTGTGGCATCCCTTCCTGTTCCTGTATGCCTCCTCTTGTGCTGGCAGTGCCAGTATGATGATATGGGTGTAGTCAATCACACTGTGCACATTGGGCATGCCATGCATGTCATAGAACACCTGCTTCATCTGCCATACATCTACCTCTGCCATTGGGAACATGAAGTCTGTGTGCACATTGGCCGTCAGGGTGTTCATGACCTGCATCACAGCCCATGGCACAGAGGACTGGCATACGCCCACTGTATCATCGGTCTCTCTTTGGAAGGAACCGGTGGAATAGTATGCTAGTGCACACAGCATCTTCATCTCAGCCGTGATTGCCCTGGACCATCGGGTCCTCAGAGCAATGTCATCACAGACCATCTCACAGAGTGTTTCAATCATAGACCACAGCAAATGGAAATGCTCAATGCAGTGTGTATCCCACGTTGTGGAAGCATCCAGCCATGGTCGGAATACTCTGGGCCATGGACAGGCATGCCTCCGCTATACCATCTCCTCGTGGAGCAGGTGCATGTTCAACAGCAGCACAGGACACATCCTGCTCCACCGTGCCATTTCCAGTACACTGTGAGCACCACAGTACGATCATTTTATCCTGCTGTGCACACCTGCATGTGCCTTTAAGGGGGCATGGTGTGCCACATGTCTGTGGTGGCCTGGCATAGGCAGTGAACACATGCTGGTGCACATGCCCATGCTGCTTGCGTGGTGCGTCAGCCATTGTAAACATTTGTGACCATGACGAACGGTGTCATGTACAGACTGTGCATGGTATGGTGTGCTTCACCCCGGCCTGGTCATCTGGGGTGGTGTGCAGTGTCCCTGCACTGTGGTGTGCCTGCACACCATCTGGGGATCTGGAACGGACTCCAGGAATTCAGCAGCAAAGTTGTCCACGACTGGGCCAGGCACACCCACACACCCCTCACAGCAATTTCAGCAATGGACGTGCCATGCCCAGCACACCGCTGGCTGTGGTTCACCATGGACACAGACATTGGCACAGATGTGAGTGTCACTGCAATTTGCGGTACTCAGCGACCAGTGCCGTATGCCCGTGCCGGCCACTCCTGTTCAGTGGAAGCTGGATGTCATCTCTGCTGCATGCTGTGGGACCATGCCCTGAGGCACATTGCCACATGGCCATTGGCACCCTGGGTTCTTGCCCTGCCCATGCCTACCACTGTGTGGTGCACTTCATGCTGTGGCATGGCAGCACAAGGTTGCCATTTGTGCCCATTGGCTGCCTCCATCTGGCCCTGTGTCTGATGGCCGGCGGTTCTGCTTTGCTACGTGGGCCCCTACAGCAGCCTTCCCCTTGGTGTATGTGTATGTGCCTGGTGCCACATGCCTGGGTGTCGTGCACGATGTCATGCGTGGGCACAGCAGACACCACTGTGCTGTGATATGTGGCCACACCCCCCCCCCACATACACATCATGTGTTTGGCCACAGAGCTGTGCATGGGCTGCCTACTTGGGTGCCTACATGTGTGTCATGCATGCCCCACACTAGGGGCATGCACGCGATTCTCACGTATGTGCCTGGGTGCATTCCTTACGTGAACTACGCATGCCGCATTAGCGTCATGCATAGGTCCCAATAATGGTAAGCAACAGAACCAGTTTTAAGTGTTTCCACTTGTTTTACATGTCTTTAAAGTTTATTTACAATGAAAGCTAGCCAGCATGGCCACCCAACATTTCAGCATGCACCACATACTGCAGGCAGCACTGATGGTCCCACCTCAGCATGATGCCCGCCTACTTTGCTGACCTCAGAGCAGCACTGCATTAGATGTGAATATGCTAGCTGGGCTGGTACATGTCTGCCCAACAATACTCATCCTACAGCAGCTCCTGCCCTGACCAATCCCTAGGCTCTTTCTGCTCAGCGCCACCATGAGAATCAGCCAACATCCTCCTGTGCTCCCCAGCCCCATACCCAATATGCACTTACACACACACACACACACACACACACTTATACACACAGTGGTCAAAACTTTCCTTGGACTAGCAAATCACAAAAGCTGTGTGACAGTGTGACAGTCTCTCCCACCCAGAGTCTTTTCTACTCCATCTTCATATACATATGCATATTTATAAAGGCAGACTAAAACAACTACCTTCCACTTCGAATCCCTTTCTCCCCATCTTCACTCTCACACACATGAGCGCAGTCAAAACTGCAAAATCATGATGTGCTGAGTGTTTTGATTTGTGTGTGTAGGCCTAGTGTTTGCCGTTATGATTTTTTTCTAAATTTGCCTACTAGTTTTATGGCCCCTCAGGATCTCAATGTTTGTATCATTTACTGCCTTTCCTTTTCCCATAATGACTCCACTCCCATGTGCCAGTGATGTGTCTAAGACCATTGATTCAGTGAGTTATACTTGCTGCAGCATCAGTTTGCTTTTAGGAGCCTGATGTTCTGGTCTCAGCAAATAACTCCTTCTAATCCAATCTTTTTGTTTTCTAGGTACATATCTCCGCCAAGCCAGCAGGATAAAATGTTTTGCTTTACATTTCCTCAGACTACACACAGCTATAAAAAACACACACAAATCACCCCAGGTCATCAATGCTGTAATTTGTGATGGCTCTAGCTGTTTCCTTACAGAATAGCCCATTCAATTATCCCTAAAGTGTTTGCCACGCTGTCAGTGTAGCCATTATTAGTGCTTCCTGGATAAGGAGATGCACTTAAAATCATAGCTCTACTGTTCAAACTTGACACTAAACGAGCACTTGCTGAAATAATGGTCAGGAGACATTGTAGAAAAAAAAATCAATAAAAAAAAATCCAACATGGAGATCCCAGGGGCCATAAACAAGAAAACAAGTTTAGAAAAAACTTCTAACAAACAAAGAAAAGGCCGCACTAGAACTACACGCACTAATCAAAACACTCTGTGCAACATTTTCATTTTGTAAACTTTGACTGTAGTTCCCCTCTAATTGTATAGTTAGCAAGAAGCCTTTTTCTGTGCTAACACTCTAGGGGCAATTGGGTGAAGTGTGCACAAATTAGCCAGAGATAAAGCAACCAGCTGAAACTGACTGCTTGAGCCAGAGCTGTTGTGCCTCACTGTCATGTAAATCAGACACTGTGAGACAGCGGTAAACATGGAGTTGGCTGAGTAGAAGTGGGCCAGGGAACTATCACCTGTTTCTAACAGCATGGGGTGCTGGGGAGGATGGAAGTGCTACCAGGTCTTTGTGATGTACATCATTCTGCCTGCAAGGGCAGAAGGGTACATCTGCTGCCTATGCAGGCTGGTCAGCGCATCGGAGAGACATGTTGCTAGGTTGGAATAGTAAGGCAAGGCAACATGTACTTGTCTGGCACCCTATCTAAATGGCTCAAGGCATCATACAACAATAACATAGAAACATACAAACATAGACTTTGACAGCAGATAAGGACCACTTGGCCCACCCAGTCTGCCCATTTCCCTACCTACTGGATAAGCTGCAGATTCTAGTTAACCAACAGCCTACTTCCTGCCACCCCCCACTACAATTGCCTTGTGTCTGTCCCATGCATGTTTGAATTCCCCCACTGTTTTAGCCCCAACAACCTCCTCAGGAAGGCAGTTCCACGAATCCACCACTCTCTCCATGAAAAAAGATTTCCTCACATTACCCCTGAGCCGTCCCCCCTCTATCTTTAAATTGTGTCCCCTTGTTCTTACACATCTCTTTTTCTGAAAGATGCTACCCTCCTGGACTTTGTTTATTCCCTTGAAGTACTTGAACGTTTCTATCATGTCCCCCTGTCCCTCCTTTCATCAAGGGTATACATATTAAGCTCTCTCAGTCTCTCTTCATATGATTTCTGATGCAGGCCCTGCACCATTATATTGCCCTCCTCTGGACTGTTTCCATCCTGTCTATGTCCTTGCGTAGATGAGGTCTCCAAAACTGCACACAGTACTCAGATGGGGTCTCACCAACTGTCTGTACAGAGGGATAACCACTTCCTTTTTCTACTTGTGATGCCCCTTCCTATGCATCCCAGTATCCCCTGGCTCTCCTCACTGACTTCTCACATTGCTTACCCACCTTTAGATCATCTGATATGACTACCCCAAGTCCGTTCCATTTTGTTGTTGTTAGTACCTCCTGCTATTGTGTACTCTTCTCCTGGGTTTTTGTTTCCCAGGTACATTACTTTGCACTTCTTTGCATTGAATCTAAGTTGCCATATGTCTGACCATTCCTCCAACCTTGCCAAGTCCCTTCTCATCCTTTCTACCCCCTTGTGTATCAACTCTGTTACAGATCTTTGTATCATCTGCAAAGAGGCATACCTTTTCCTCCAGACCCTCTGCAATGTCACCTCTAAAGATGTTAAAGAGGACTGGACCCAGTACTAAGCCCTGAGGTACTCCACTAGTGACCCCCCTTTCTTTGGAATGTGTGCCACTCACTATTACCTTCTGTGTCCTGTTGTGCAACCAGTTTGCAACCCAGGCTACCACCCTGGGACCCACTCCCAAGCTGTCTAACTTGATCATTAATATTTTGTGCGGGACTGTGTCAAATGCCTTGCTAAAGTCTAGGTAGGCTATATCCACAGCCCCTCCCTGGTCTATTACTTTGGCCACCCAGTCAAAGAAATCTATTAGATTCGTCTGACATGACCTTCCTGCTGTAAATCCATGCTGCTTTGGGTGCTATGCCCTGCTGGTCTCTAGGTACTCAACAATTCTTTCTTTCAGAAGTGATTCCATCATTTTCCCCTACCACTGAGGTCAAACTTACAGGTCTGTAGTTTCCTGCTTCTGTCTTGCTCCCACTTCTGTGAAGAGGAATCACATCTGCCCTCCTCCAGTCCTCAGGTACCACCCCATCCTCCCATGATTTGTTAAAAAGTGTGGTCAGTGGTGTCACTAGGTCCTCCCTTAGTTCTTTTAGGATTCTGGGGTGAATCCCATCAGGCCCCATTGTTTTGTCCACCTTGAGTTTTAGGAGTTCTTTCAGGACTCTTTCTTCTGTAAATGGACTGGTGTCAACCCCCCTACCCAGAGTGCTTCTGTTGTCTGGTTTAGGTAACTCCTCCTCATCTTCTTTTGTGAATACTGAGCAAAAGTATTCATTCAGTATCTCTGCCTTTTCACTGTCTCCCTCTGCCCACCTCCCCTCTCCCTTATTAATCTTCACTATTCCTCCCTTAACCTTTCTATGCTCCCTAATGTACCTATAAAAGGTTTTATCCCCGTCTTAACTGACTTGGCTATTTTTTCCTCAGTTTGGGCTTTTGCTATTCTGACTGCCTTCCCCACTTCTTTCTGCTTTAATTGATACAGTTCCCTGTAGTGCTCCTTCTGTGATGCCTTATACTTTTTGAATGCAGCCTTTTTCTCCTTAACCTTCCCTGCCACCTCTTTTGAGAACCATAGTTATTTTTTTATTCTGCTTTGTTTTCTTTATCTGTTTCACACAAAGGCGTATTGCCTCTATGATGGCAGTTTTGATTTTTCTCCATTGTTCTTTCACCCCTCCTTTTTGCCCATTTGCTAGTGTATTCTTCAGGTATTCACCCATTTTGCCAAAGTCAGCCCTTCTAAAGTCCAGTATGCTTGTTTTTGTATGGCTTGTCTCCATGGTTGTGCTTATTGTGAAGCACACTGTGCAGTGGTCGCTTGTTCCCAGATGTCTACCGACTTCTAAATTTGTGATCCTCTCTCCATTTGAGAGTACCAGGTCTAGTATTGCTTCCTCCCGAGTGGGTTCCAACACTAGCTGTCTAAGGCCTACACCCTGCAGGGCATCGAGAATGACTCTGATCTTGGATGTGGCTGCAGTACATGTCATCCAGTTAACATCTGGCATATTCAGGTCCCCCATTAACAGTATCTCCCCTTTTTCAGCCATTTTGAGAATGTCCTCTATCATTTTCTTGTCCATTTCCTCCCCTTGAGATGGGGGTCTGTATACAACCCATGTGAGGATTGTGATGCCATTCCCTGTCTCCAAGGTGACCCAGAGTGCCTCTTGTCTTCCCCCTTTACTTTTTAATATATCATAAAACCGCATAACATAACTAAACAGTATAATAAAAAAAACTCATTTTTTTCAAATTGCCTTCTTGGAGTATTGATTATGTTTAAGCTGCTGATTAGACTGTAGTTTTATCTGTGTTTTATATTGAATTAAAATGTTTAACTTGTATTACTTGTTTTGTACAGTGCCTTGAAAATTGAAAGGCGCTTTAGAAATAAAATTTATTATTATTGTTATTATTATTAATATAAATAAATTAACCATGACAAATAACTAATCTGGGAAGGCCTGTGCAAATAAATAGGTCCTCAGCTAGTTCTTACAGGTGCCCACAGTTTGGGTGGATTGAATGAGCTCTAGAAGGGAGTTCCAAAGAACAGCAGTGTTCCGGGAGACATTCTGGAGGCTGCGATGCTGCCCTATTTGCAGGCAACTCTCTGGTCTGAGAGAGGAGGTTGCCCATCTCCAGGCTGACCTGACTAGGATTCGTGAAACCTCCTCGCCCACCCAGAGACCACCAGGGCCAATGCCACTACCTCAGAGGTTGCCAAGAAAGAGGAGAGGCTGGACCAGGGTGGGCTCAGGGAGGGAGAGGGTGGTGGAACAGAGTTGCATCCCTCCAGCTGTACCTCTCCACAATTCATTTGTTCTTCTGGTGGATAGTGGTTCCTCTATGGAGGCACCTGCAGTGGAGTCCAAGGGGGATGCTGGGAACCTTCACAAAGGAGACCCACAGGAGGGTGGCATGGGACCACACAGGGGAAGAAAACAACTCCTGGTGGGGGACTCAATCATTAGGGGGTTAGAAATGGGGGAGGAAGGGGAGAGGGAGGTAAGGTACCTTTCCTAGCACCACAGCTTGGAGGGACAGGAAGCGAATCCTCAGGATAGCAGGAGGAGCAGCACAAGGGAGGAAGCTGGATGTCATTGTCCACCTAGGGACAAATAACCTGGCTAGGAATGGGATCAGAGCAGTGCAAGAGGAGTTTGTAGAGTTGGAGAGGGGCCTTAGACAAGTAGCGCATACGGCAACCTTCTCGGAGGTGCTGCCTGTCTATGGCAAGGGAGAAGCTAGGGCACTTCTCACCAGGGAATTCAATGAGTGGTTAAAAACTGGTGTGGAGCTCATGATTTTGGCTTTATTGGGGACTGGGGAGCCACCTGGAGGGATGCAGACCTATACTGGTGCGATGGTCTGCATCTGTCCAGGGGGGAACCAGGATCCTAGGTGAGAGATTTAAATACTTCATTGGCAAGCATTTAAACTAGCCAAGGGGGGTGGCACTGAAAAGGAGCAGGGAAATCCCAGCCTCCCCCCACAAAACATGGTGATTAGTGAGATAAACACCAAGGTAGAGAAGTTATTAGGGAGCAGAACAGAGGTAAATGTAAAAAGGCAAAGGCAGTAAGGACAGGAATGGGCCAAAAGGTAAGGCTATCAAAAAGTGGAGGGTGATGAGTACCAATGCCCGTAGTCTGTGTAACAAGCTCCCTGAACTAGAGGCCTTGATGGAAGAGGGTTGCCTGGATATTGTGGCAGTCACAGAAACATGGTACGCAGAGAACCATGACTGGGATGTCAACATACCAGGATACACAATCTACAGGCGGGACAGGAGGGTAAAAGAGGAGGAGGGTAGCTCTCTATGTAAGAGGGATCAAGCAACAGAACTAAAGAGTAAACAGGGAGCAGATGAGGCACTCTGGGTCACCCTGGAGACAGGAAATGGCACCACAATCCGCATGGGGTTGTATACAGACCCCCATCTCAGGGGAGGAATGGACAAGGAAATGATAGAAGGCTTTCTTAGAATGGCAGAAAAAGGGGAGACATTGTTGATGGAGGATCTGAATATGCCAGATGTTAACTGGAGCACCTTTGCTGCAGGCACATCCAAGAGCAGGGTCATTCTTGATGCCCTACAGGGGTTATGCCTCAGACAGCTAGTATTGGAACCCACTGGAGGGAGCAATCTATACCTGGTACTTCCAAATGGGATGGAGAAAAGAATCTCAGATTTAGAAGTAGGTAGCCATCTGAGGACAAGTGACCACCAAACAGTGTGGTTCACGATAAACACGACCGCTAGTCAAGCCATACAAAAGCAAGAGTATTGGACTTTAGGAGGGGCTGACTTTGGGAAAATGAGAGACTGCCTCAGAAAAGCACTAGCAAACAGGCAAGAAGGAGGGGTGGAGGAACAATGGGAAGTAATCAAAACAGCCATTACAGAGGCAACAAGCCTTTGTGTAAAGCAAATCAATAAAACACAACAAAGGAAAAAACCTCTATGGTTCTCAAAAGAGGTGGCAGGGAAGGTTAAGGAGGAAAGGACAGCATTCAGGAAATATAAGGAAACACAGAAGGAGCAGGACAGAGAACATGATCAGTTAAAGCAGAAAGAGGCTGGGAAGACAGTCAGAATAGCAAAGGCCCAAACCGAGGAAAGGATAGCCAATTCTGTTAAGAAGGGGGATAAGACCTTTTATAGGTACATTAGGGAGCGAAGAAAGACCAAAGGAGGGATACTGAAGCTTAATAAAGGGAAGGGAATGTGGGAAGAGGGTGACAGTGAAAAAGCAGGGATACTGAACGAATATTTCTGCTCAGTATTCACAAAGGAGGAGGAGGGGGAGGTACCTAAACCAAACAAGAGAAACACTCTGAAGACGGGGGTCGATACCAGTCCATTTACAGAAGAAAGGGTTCTGAAAGAACTGATAAAATTGAAGGTGGACAAAGCAATGGGGCCTGATGGGATTCACCCAAGAATTCTAAAAGAACTAAGGGTTGAACTAGTGACACCGCTGACTACTCTCTTTAACAAATCATGGGAGGATGGGGTGGTACCTGAGGTCTGGAGGAAGGCAGATGTGATTCCTCTTTACAAAAGTGGGAGCAGGACAGAGGCAGGAAACTACAGACCAGTTAGTTTGACCTCAGTGGTAGGGAAAATGATGGAATCACTTCTGAAGGAAAGAATTATTGAGTACCTAGAGGCCAGTGGGGCAGAGGACCCAAGGCAGCATGGATTCACAATGTGAAGGTCGTGTCAGATGAATCTAATAGATTTCTTTGACTGGGTGACCAAAGTAGTAGACCAGGAGGGCTGTGGACATGGCCTACCTAGATTTTAGCAAGGCATTTGATACAGTCCCACACAAAAGATTAATACACAAGTTAGCCAGCCTTGGAGTGGGTCCCAAGGTGGTAACCTGGATAAAAAACTGGCTAGACAACAGAACACAAAGGGTAGTAGTAAATGGACTACACAGTGAAGAAAGGAGGGTTACTAGTGGGGTACCACAGGGTTGAGTGCTGGGACCGGTCCTTTTTAATGTCTTTATAAGTGACATTGCAGAGGAACTGGAAGGAAAAGTATGTCTCTTTGCAGATGACACAAAGATCTTCAACAGGGTTGATACACAAGATGGAGTGGAAAGGATGAGAAGGGACTTGGAAAGGTTGGAGGAATGGTCAAATGTATGGCAGCTCAGATTCAATGCAAAGAAGTGCAAGGTAATGCACATGGGAAACAAAAACCCAGGGGCAGCGTACACAATGGGGGGTGAGATACTGACAACAGTAAAAATGGAAAGGGACCTGGGGGTAATTATGTCAGATGACCTAAAGGTGGGCAAGCAATATGAGAAGGCAGTAAGGAAGGCTGGGGGGATACTGGGATGCATAGGAAGAGGCATCAATAGTAGAAAACAGGAAGTTGTTATCCCTCTGTACAGACAGTTGGTGAGACCCCATCTGGACTACTGTGTGCAGCTCTGGAGACCCCATCTCCTAAAGACATAGCAAGAGTGGAGGCCGTCCGAGGAGGAAA
Source organism: Neoceratodus forsteri (assembly GCA_016271365.2). Taxonomy (NCBI): domain Eukaryota; kingdom Metazoa; phylum Chordata; order Ceratodontiformes; family Ceratodontidae; genus Neoceratodus; species Neoceratodus forsteri. The sequence goes on from CM057454.1 coordinate 15,267,717, forward strand.
CCAAAATGGTGCAGAGTCTGCACCAGAAGATATTGAAAAGAAAGACTAAAGGAGCTTAATATGTATACCCTTGAAGAAAGAAGGGAGAGAGGGGACATGATAGAAACTTTCAAGTACCTCAAGGGAATCAACAAAGTCCAAGAGGGTAGCATCTTTCAGAAAAAGAGATGTGCAAGAACAAGGGGGCACAATTTGAAGATAGAGGGGGGACAGCTCAGAGGTAATGTGAGGAAGTATTTTTTCACAGAGAGGGTTGTGGATGCATGGAACAGCCTCCCTGAGGAGGTCGTGGAGTCAAGAACAGTGGGGGAATTCAAGAATGCATGGGACAGACATAAGGCAGCCCTAGTGGGGGCAGGAGGAAGTAAGCTGTTGGTTAACTAGGATCTGCAGCTTATCTGTTAGGTAGGAGAATGGGCGGACTAGGTGGGCCAAGCGGTCCTTATCTGCCATCAAATTCTATGTTTCTATGTTTAAGCAGCAACCCTAAAAGTCCTGTCCCCAGATTGCTTGGGATGGGAATGAGTGATCTGAAGCAGGCCCACCTCTGCAGAGGGAAGGGGAGAAGTAAGTGTGTAGGACATCAAGAGATTTGTGCTTGTGATAGGTGCTGACCACCTTACACACACATGCAGTCTTTATTCCTCCACTGGTTGACCCCCCCACACACACACACACCTCAGGACTCAGTATTAAGCGTGTCTAAGTGGCAAAAAAGCACTACTAGGGCTAACACCTGAAACTATGGCAGCCCTATTCCAATGTCACCAAACCTCCAAAACCACCAGAAGTTCGGCTAAGAGCATGTTACGTGTCCCTTTTAAATGAACCACATTTGCCCAGTGGTCCCTCTCATATTGTGGCCCTCTTTGGATGAATGACCTGCTCCCTACTCTCTTACAATGCAAAAAAATAGACCCCTTTAAAAAAGACCTCCATGCCCTCCTGGCCGAACCCAACCCTTGTGACTGTTATTCTTAAAGTTTAGCTTTTCCTCTCTAACTCCTTGCTTTCTTTACATTCCTACCATCTCTCTTCCTCCCCCTAACTCCTTTCAACCCTTCACGCCCCCAGACTAAATCTTCACTTTCTGTCTCCACTGCATTTACCCATCCCTTCTTGTCCCCTGACTACTACTGTGCCCTACTCCTACCTTCTACCCCCTTTTCTCTCTCCAACACCACCCTTGCTGACAGTGCCATGCTGGCTGCTACCAGCCACCCTTCCCCCAACTCCTCTCTTACCTTTCTCTGCCTTCTCTGACAAAGCCATTAGTGGCTGCTACTCCCCTCACTTACTGCACTCAGTTATGGGATGACTAGACAGCTGCTACTTACTGAATTTTGTCTACTCGCTTTTAATTTGATTATCTGCTTTTTCTTTTATCCAGTTTATCTCTATTGTAAGTTGTCTCAGCATTCTGCTGATACAACCTTTTCCACTCTGTAGTATCATTGCTGCCTACCTTGTCAAAACTGCCCTGTAATTTGTTCTCTGTATTGTACTGTTTGTGTTCTAATGACTTGGAGCCTTTGTAAAAGACCCAGCTAGGCTCAAAGGTTGTAACTCTGAAACAGAAATAAATACATTTTCTGGTAGCTTGGGCACAAACTGTGTGGGGTCTTAACTGTTAGCAAGCATATCCTGAAGGTGATACACCACCGAACTGGCAACCAGTACAGTCCACACAACACTAGCATGATGAGGTCCCTCTGAAAAATCCCTGCCACCAGCCAGGCTACAGCATTCTGGCAGGTGGCACATCAAGTCTGCAGATAACCCTAACTAAAGAACATTGCAATAACCAGTCTGAAGCTGACAAAGGTAAAGACTATTGTCTCCAAGTCAGTTGGCACTAGACGTGGACTGATCTGGGCAATGTTCCAAAGATGGTAAAAGTTGTTCCTGATCACTGCTGACACCTGCTGTTCTCATGCCAGCTTTCAGTCCAGAATGGCACCCAGGTCCTTCACCATATTCACAGCTTGACGTGCCCGTCCATTCACAAGTGGTAAAAGAAGGTCACCACCCATCACTGCTGACCCATGGCAGCCTGGATCGACAATCATGACTTCTGTCTTACCTGGGTTGAGGCACAATCAGTTGGAGGCCATCAAGCCATTGATTTCTCGCAGGCACTTCCCCAGCACTGAATCTGCATTTAACACATCAGGCGTACAAGACAGATAGAGCTGAGTATCATCTGCACAGCATTGAAACTTGACCCCATGCCAGGTGATCTCAGCCAATGGCAACATGTACACAGGAAAAACACAGGTGCCAAAATGGAGCCATGTGGAATCCCACAGGAGACTACAGCCACTCCAGAGATGAAATTACCTATAGCTACCTGCTGCAACCTCCTGAAACCATAGGACTCAAACCAGTACAAGACAGTGCCAGTGAGTCCTACATACTTCTTCAGGCAATCCATCACTACGCCATGGTCCACCATATCAAATGCTGATCAGAGATTCAACAGGACCAAGATGGAACCAAGTTCCTCTCCATTAGGAGATCATGGAACACTGATCAGTGCAGTTTCAGTACTGTGATGAGGCCTAAATCTAGACTGGAGAGGCATGTAGATCAAAATAAAAAAGTTGTCACTCTAAAAGGAGCTACAGTAGATAGATGATGTACAATATCCAAAGCAGATTTCTTGCTTCCAGTCAATAATACATTTATTGAATGCAGTACTGATCATGCTTACAGGATGAAGTGGTGGAAGCACAGGTGTGCGTCTCCTCATTCTGTAACTGTGATCTGTACTGCAGTCAATAAATGTATTATCGAGTGGAAGCAAGCAATCTGCTTTGGACATTATACTTCAGCTCTAGAGCTCCTTTTAGAGTGCCAGCCTTTTTGTTTTGATGTATGCAGCTGGGAATAGCAGCTCTAGTTTTAGCACCATATCACGTCACTGGACGTACTACAGCTGTTTTTAATCTCACCAGAGTCTTGTAGCTGTTAAATTGTTTCAGGTGAGTCTCGAGCTACCTTCTTGATCACCATTCTCAAAAAGGGAAGGTTTGAGACAGAGCAGTAATTTACCAGAATGTCAGGTCCAAAGATGGTTTCTTCAGGAGAGGCTTCTTCACCTTCCTTTTCAAGCCTGATGGAAAAATACCCTCTCTCAAGGAAAACCCAACAACCTCAGTATATACTGGCCCTAAGGATTCAAAACTGACAATAACCAGCCAAGCATCCCAGGATCCAGTACAGAGTAAGTATGGTACAGAACCATAATCACCCAGACCACATCCTTTTCTACAACCCAATGAAACTCATCCCAGGATGGCAAGTCGTCATTGCCCTTCCCTCTCTGGACTTTGCCAGCGTGCGCCAGGTTGCTTGAGGCTATCCCAATCAGAATGGAGGACACCTTGTAAAGAAAAAAACAGCTGAACTCTTTGCACTTGTCTGTTGGAAAAGCTTGATCAGACCACAGACATTGGGAGGGATTAATCAATCTAGCTATAGTGCGAAAGACCTTAGCTGTCTGATTCTTACTTGTAGCAATTGTCCTTGACAGGAACTCTGTCTTTTTCAGGGTGACTGCCCTCTGATATTCACTGTATTGAGTCCTCAGAGCCAATCTATCTGTCCTCCATGGAGTGATATTTCCACACAAAAAGCTCTGGCTTCCAGCCTCAGCAATACCAAATAGTTTCCTCATGTGGGCATAGGGAGAAGAGCTAGTAACTGTGTGTGGGGGGGACTCTAAGGTGGAATCAGAAAAGTTACCTTTTATTTTATATCTTCAGATTCTGGAAGTGAAGTACATCTAGTTCACTGCCTGGGCTGTGCAAAGTACACCATCCTGCCTTTGGAGAATGGGGGTTCAATCTCCGTTGACTGCATGGTGGCCAATATTTTAAAAGTCACACTGCTAGGCTTTCTTGGCAGTTTGAGGAACCACGGGGGTGCTGGAGGTGAGCAGGCAGCTAATGAGGATGAGGAGAGAAGGCTAGGGACTTGAAATTTAGACCAGGGTGGGGGAGGTTGGTAGGGACAGTTGGAGTTAGGAGGAGGGTGGCAAAGAATTGTGATAATTACTAATAGGAATGGGGGATGGATCCAGTTGAAGAAGAGAGGTGGCAGGCATGGTCATAATGGAGCACCATCAACAGTGGACACCAACAGCAGATATAGTGCAAGCCTGTTACAACAGACTCATCTGTGTACCCATCTTCTCTCCATTACATTCGGGGTCAATTATATCATGAGGGGGGCAGCACCTATGTGTTAGGTGAGTCTATGCATAAGTAGGAGCTCAATGAGAATGAAAATGAGAATACAAACATACGAAAATGACAGCAGAAACAGGCCATTTTGGTCTATCTAGTCTGCTTGAGTGTGCAGCTCTCAGATGAATTTACAGGAGCTCCCCCCCCTCCCTTTTCCACAGAGTCTTCTTCCTTCCCCCTCTCATCCCCGTACCCATTTTCCCACCTGTTATGACTCTCACTTTCACTCTGTCCTAACCCCATTTAAAGCTGTCCACTGTTTTTGATGATACCACCTCCTCCGGCAGTTCATTCCACTTGGAATCCACTCTTTCTGTGAAAAAATGCCTTTTTGTTTCCCTTTTGAATATTCTCCACACTAATTTTAGACTGTGCCCCCTAATGGACCCATCCCCCCTGAGACTGAATATGCCATATGTACTAACCTTGTTAATGCCTTCAAGTACTTGAAGGTTTCTGTATGTCCGCCCCCTCCCTTCTGTCCTCCAGGGATTACATATGGAGCTCCTGCAGCCTCTCCTCATAGGTTTTGTCCTGCAGGGAATACATATTGAGCTCCTGCAGCCTCTTCTCATAGGGTTTGTCCTGCAGGGAATACATATTGAGCTCCTGCAGCCTCTCCTCATAGGGTCTGTCCTGCAGAGAATACATATCGAGCTACTGCAGCCTCTCCTTATAGGGTTTGTCCTGCAGGGAATACATATTGAGCTCCTGCAGCCTCTTCTCATAGGGTTTGTCCTGCAGGGAATACATATTGAGTTCCTGCAGCCTCTCCTCATAGGGTTTGTCCTGCAGGCCCTGGATCATCTTAGTTGCCCTATGCAGCACCCCCTCCAGTAATTTGATGTCCTTTTTCATATCTGGGCACCTGAACTCCACATAGTACTTCAAGCGCAGTCTCACCAAGGACCTGTACAATGGCAGAAAGACTTCCCCTTCCTGGAGGTGATTCCTCTGGCGATGCATCCCAGCATCCTGTTGACTTTGGCTGCTACTTTACAGCAATGCGCAGTGTGGCTCAGGTCCCTTGTGATGATTACCCCTAGATTATTTTCCTCCTCAGAACTGGACGCCTATACCCCTCCCTACCAGTAATTTGCCCCTGAGTTCTTAGCTCCCAGGTGCATGACATTGTACTTTTTGCATTGAACCTCAGCTGCCAGATACCTGACCACTTTTCGAGCCTAGCCAGTTCCTCCTTGAGCTCCTGTCTCCCCTCCTCTGTGTCCACTCTCCCACAGAGCTTAGTGTCGTCTGTGAACAGGAAAATTTTACCTTTGAACCCATCTGCTATGTGACTAATAAAGATATTAAACAACACTGGGCCAAGCACTGAGCCCTGTGGGACCCCAATGTAAAAATTAGATTTCTCAAAATCCTGCCTAGCAAATAATTTTCTGCATTTTCTATGTGTTTATTTAAAATGCATTTGCTATCAGGGAACATTTTTATTAAGGTGGTTTACTGCTGAAAGTAATAATGGAATATTAAATCTAGTGACTGGCTGTTGAGGTCCCTTGACAGTAAAAACAATAGCAACTGCTACTGAGAGTGTTTAATTGAAATGTAAGCTCTTTATCTTTTAGTGTATTTCATTAACTCTAGAAAATGCTCACAGCTTGTGAAGAATTAGTTTGTAAGAAATTAAATCTCTGTAGCTCTTCTAACTAAATTCTACACTTGACAATTATCCTCACTATCTCTGCGCTCTCCCTCCAAAAAAGCATTAGAAACACCCATAAATTCTTCACAGTGTCAACTGTAAATTAAGTTTATGTCCATTATAACTGCAGCCTGACTGACCATATCTCTCGAGCTAGGACTCCTTCTACGCTAGTTCAGCTGGTGACACCATCCTGCTTTTACTATGCCCTTTGTTCTGGAGACCTGATCCCTTTTGTAGTACCTAGAAGTAAAACTGTCATGGGAACCCAGGCATTCTCACGCTTCGCCCCTCAGTACTGGAACTCCTTGCCATCTACTATATGCCTATCCCCAACTCACACTATCTTCAAGCGACAGCTACACAGCCACCTTCTAACAGCTGATCCTTGCACCTGCTTCCGTCCACCCTGAACCCTCCTTGTCCCTCCCTATACTAGTCCCCTAGCCTACATCCCATCACACTTACTACTTTTCTTGTCTCCCCCTTATACCCCACATCTTTGATTACTCTGTCTCCCCACTTCCTCTCACTCTGTGGCCCTATGAAATTTAATGTAATGTTTTTAACTGTCTGCTCTGTCAATTGAGATTTCTGTGAAATGTTGAAACTGCCTGCTCTGTTGATCATGCCTATCAGCTATTGTATCTATTATTATGTACTGATAGTAGTCCTCTCCTTTAGGAGGAGGAGCAAGATGGCAGCCACACTGGGCTGCTGTCTGTGAGTGCTCTGAAGAGAGCCGTTGAAATCCTCCTTGACCTCCTAAACCCACTTAAACTTTTACATATTGTTGGAGAGGAGTGTTTTTAATCAAATTTGAGTTCTGACTCTGGTGATAGTTTTTTTCATCTGGAGTCCAAAATTTGTTTAGTTAATACAAGGGGTAGGGCTGAAGTATTAGGCAGGGACAGTAAGTGAGGAAGGTTAGGAGCCAACTTTTTCGTTTTGAGTTAGGACGGAGTGCTACTTTGGTGAGGAGTTGTTGGAAGAAATGAAGAAGGCAGAATGGTGAGTGAATATCTGGTGTAGTGGAATCAGTGGCTCTGAATGTCTGACTGGGCTCTGTAACTGTGTCTTGGCCGGTTCATCTGCCACTGTTAAGACGAAATTCATTTTGGAGATGCGGCTCCACATGGGAGTGTTTCCAGGGGATTCTAACCAGCTTTTCATCTTTTGGAGGACTACCGGTGATTCTGGAACTTTGTTCCTAAACATTACAGAAGGAGCCTGTGGCATTGCAATGTGTGCTTTGCCCAGACTCTGTGTCCCGTTTGGTCTGCTGTGCCTGCATGTGAAGGACCCATCAGTTGTGCCATTTGGTGGAGGAATGTAGTTCTTTGGACCCTTGCATGAGACTTTCTTGGCCATTCCGTGCCATCAGTTCTGGTTAGGGAGTTTCCCCACCGCATATCATCTGCTGCCCGATCTTCACTCAGCATTGGTGGGAGAAGCACTAAGGGGTGCATTTGAACTTGGATTCGGTGAGTCCATTCCTTGCTTCTCTCTGAGGCTGTGTTTTGTGATCTGTTCTGCTCCCAGCATTAGTGAGAGTATTGCTGGGTTAGTTGGATGGAAGGTCCAGCCCTTCCGACAAATCTCCTTTGTTCTGTGATAAAACTTCAGCTTGGCAGTGCTTAGTATTCAATTCCAATTCAATTCAATTCAATCTTTATTTATATAAGGCACCTTTCTGAAACCAAGGTGACTGTACAACTCATGATAAAACGATAAATAGTTAAAACAATATTAAAATTAAGCTAAACAGCAGCATTCAAAATACATTATATGCTTGGCTAAAAAGATATGTTTTTAAAGCCTCCTTAAAGCTTTGGACAGTCAGGCAATCTCACACCTGATGAGGTAGAGAATTCCACAGGGTTGGGGCCATAAAGCTAAAAGATCTGGCCCCTGAAGTTTTTAAACTAACCCTGGGAATCTCTAGCAATCCCTCGTCAGTGGATCGGGAAGAGTGGGAGGGACAGTAGGGACAAAGGAGATCTTTCAGGTAAGCCGGTCCCTGATCGTGTAGGGCCTTATAGATGAGCAAACCGACCTTGAAGGTGATTCGCCAGCGAATTGGCAGCCAGTGCAGTCCGTGAAGCACAGGCGTTATATGACTAAACCTAGAAGAACCAGTCAATAGCCTGGCTGCTGCATTCTGCACTAGCTGCAAGTGGCGAATCTCAGCACCTGGTAGCCCACGGTAAAGGGCATTGCAGTAGTCAAGGCGGGAGGTAACGAAAGCGTTGACTGAAGTTGGAAGATCGTCTGGAGAAACCAGGTGCTTCACCCGGGCGATGTTCCTCAGATGGTAAAAAGATGTTTTGACAACTGCCGACACCTGAAATTTAAATATCAAACAGTCATCAAACACAACGCCCAGGTTCCGCACCCGGTCTGAGGTAGTTAGTTGGACACCCCCAAGCCATAAACCCGAGGGTGATCCAACCAACAAACCCACCTCCCAGTGACCCTGGTCCATGACCAACACCTCAGTTTTATCTGGGTTCAACCACAGCCAACTCACATTCATCCAGTCCTGGATTTCGGCAAGACAGTTGTTAAAGACTGAAAAGACAGCATCTTGGCCAGGCACAAAGGACATGTACAGCTGAATATCATCTGCATAGCAGTGAAAACCCAGACTGTACTGCCTAATAATCGCTCCTAATGGCAGCATGTACACCGCAAACAACATGGGCACCAAAATGGAGCCCTGCGGTACCCCACAGGATAGGGGGAATGATGCTTAGGAAAAAATCCCAGACACCACCTTCTGAGTCCTACCCTCGAGGAAAGACTGAAACCAACTGAGGACTGTACCAGACAGCCCACAGATAAACTGCAAGCATTCCAATAGCACACCATGGTCCACAGTGTCAAACGCTGCAGAGAGATCAAGAAGGACCAAGATGGAACAAGTCCTTCAATCTCTTGCTAGTAACATCCTGGGAGCCAGTTATTATTATAAAGCTCCCATATAAAGTTATGCAACTCGGTGAGAACAAGTTGCTGGATTGTTATTTCATAATGAGTTCTGCCTGGGGCTTAACATTGCTAAACTTTTCTTACTGGGCTTTTGAAATTTTTGGACTGTGCTCTAATATGGAGCATTTATAAACCTGTTTTATAAACACTCGATCCTCTCCTGAAAGCAAAAACTTCTGGCATTCAGTTTTTTCTGGGTGGGAGGTGGTTGGTGGGTTAGGGCTATTGGTTTTACTTTTGGGTTGTAATATGGGGTATAGTTAGTAGTTTGTGTGTGTGAGTGCATGGTTAGTTGATTTATGTAGGTATTGGTTGACTGGGGGTGATTGTGTTTAGATAGGCAGTTGTATGGTTAGTTGGTTTGTCTGTGTATTAAGTGAATGTGAACTGTGTGTGAGTTTGAGTAGGTAGCATCTTTAGTGGGATTATCCCAGTTTGGCTGGGTGTTCAGTTAGAAGGTTCAGCAGTTGTGCTGGCTAGTGTGGGATGCACTGGGGTCAGCGACCCTCGCAAACTACCTACAATGCATCCCAGCTGTGTGGCCTCCTTCCATTTGCTGGCCTTCCTGTGTCAGCAACGACAGCAAGGCACTGTCAGGAGGTCAGCATTATGAAGGAGCAGAGGGATTGGCATTGGCAGGGTGCTGTAGGTACAGTGGAGATAAGAGGTATTGAGGTGATCAAGTGCAGGAGGCACCCTGGGTTTAGGTTGAACCAGGAATGAGGCCAGATACAGTATGTTTGCTTTCTGTCCCCAGGGTTCTCGCCAGACCGAGTTGGCAGGTAGCCAGAGGGGCTGCAACATCTACCAGTCCCCTTCGAATAGTGCTGTGCAATGCCAGATCGATGAAGAACAAGACCGCAATTATGGCGGACTTGATTTCCTCAGTTGATCTGGCTTGCATTATAGAGACCTGGTTGGGTAACGATGCCAGTCCGGTTTTGGAGGTAGCCATTCCCGCTGGCTGCTCCATAATGCTCTGCCCAAGGCAGGCATGCAGGGGTGGGGGGTGGTCATCTGTTTTAGATCCAACTTGTGCTTCACTATGTACCTGGTGGGGACTACCGGGTCCTTTGAGTGTGTGGCAGTGCATTGGGCTCGGGTTCAGGCTGCAGGATTCTCCTTATCTACCACCCTCCTGGTGTGGGGGGAGATTTCCTGCAGGAGATTGCAGACTTCATCAGTGGCGAGATATTGGAGTCCCCCAGATGTTCAGTTCTATGGGACTTCAATGCCTGTGTTAATGATGAATCCTCACAGTTTGGGTCTAGCCTCCTCCAGTTGATGTCATCACTGGGCCTGACACAAGAAGTTACTTCCATGACCCATCACCATGGCCATATGTTGGACCTGGTGTTCTCACTGGGGCTTGAGGTAACTAACCTCAGGACTGATCAGGTCATGTGGTCTGATCATTCCACGGTGAAGTTCTCATTTGGGGCCCCCTCCCGCCCCTCATTGAGATGGTCAGCTATCACCCTTTAAGGGGACTGTACCCGGAGGGACTATTGGCAGTAGCTGATCTATCTAGTGTAGACGCTGTATGTGCAATGGGTATAGGTGAAGCAGCTGCCGGATATAATAGGGCAAGGGTTCTTGATGCCCTCACACCGGTCCGTGTATGACCCAGACCTTCTCACTTGAGGTCTCCTTTTTATTGATTGTGACCTCAAGGTGATGAAGATCAGGGGTTGGAAGTTGGAGCATTGTTGGCAGATGTCCCAGTTGGATATGGACAAAATGGCCGTGCGTGCTCACTATGTTGAGTACCAGGGAGCAATCAACTGTAAGAAGGCAGTGTTCCTGTCCAGGGAGATTGCTGCAGGGAAGAACTGACCATCTCAGCTTTTTCAAACTGTAGACAGACTTCTTCATCTGGTCTGTCTGCAGCCAAAACAAGCCTTTTCAATCACCTTATGTGATGAGTTTGCTCAGTTCTTCACTGACAGGGTGTCCTCTATCCATCAGAAGCTCCCGTCAATGAGTCGCACTGCAACTCGCAGTGATCAGCTTGGGGGTGGCAGAGGTACTCCGCCTGTCTTGGATGAGTTTAAACTAGTGGAGGTGGCCGAGGTCATTGAAGTTATCTCAAAGCTGAAGCACATATATTGTGAGCTAGACCCAGCTCCAACATGTTTTTTGATGAGATGTGTTGGTTCCAGTGGCCTGGTGTTCACCATGATTTCTGGTCCTCATTGTTGGAGGGGGGGTTTCCGGATTCCTTGAAAGAGGCTCTGATGAAGTCCCTTTTAAAAAAGTCATCTCTCGACCTGGATATCCTGGCGAATTGCTGTCCTGTCTCCAACCTTCCCTTTTTGGCTAAGATTATTGAGAAGATTGTGGAACAACAGCTCAAGGAGCTCCTCGTGGCCTCTGATATCTATGATCCACTCCAGTTTGGTTTCAGAGCCAGGCACAGCACTGAAAGGGCATTAGTCAGGATGCACAATGACCTCCTCAGGGCTAGGGATAGAAGAGACAGGTCAATTCTTGTTCTCCTCAGTCTCTCCTCAGCCTTTGACACTGTAGCTCACATTGTGTTTCTTGATCATCTCAGAGTATTGTGGACTCACCGGCACTGTCATCAGCTGGTTTGAGTCCTATCCCACTGGCAGGAAGCAGTGGGTAGTGATGGGGAATTTCTCCTCCTCCCTGAGGCACCTGCCTTGAAGAGTACCTCAAGGGTTGATCTTGTCGCCAATGCTATTTGCAGTGTATATGCTGCCCCTGGGAGAGCTCATTAGGTAATACAGTGTGGGTTTTCACTACTATGCAGATGATAACCAACTGTATCTGCCCTTTGCCCCTAGAACATCAGATGTGAGGAAGTGCTTAACATTTAGTTGGCCAAGATCAATGACTGGATGTCCTCCAGCTGGTTGCGACAGAACCCTGATAAGGATGAAGGTGCTGGTGCTTGAGCCGGGTGGAGGGCGTGATTGGAGTGCTTCCAGCAGAGCCTCAGGTCTTTTCCTAGGACCTACACCATTGATAGACTCCTCTAGGGTTGAGAGATCTTGGCGTGCTTCGGGATGACAGGTTGACATTTGAAGCTCAGGTATCATCTGTTGTCCAAAGTGGTTTTTACCACTTGAGGAATATCGTTAGGATCAAACCCCTAGTTCCGCCTGAAGACCTACCCACACTAGTTCATACATTTGTGACATCCAGGTTTGATTCCTGTAATCTTCTTTACTTCGGGTTCTCTGGAGGTACCCTCTGCTGGCCACAGCTGGTGCAGAATGCTGCTATCAGGTTGCTGACTGGCCTTTCTAGGTCCAGTCACGTGACCCCAGTTTTGCAGGCTCTGCACTTGCTGCCGGTCAGGTAGAGGGTTATCTTCAAGGTGAGTTTACTCACCTATAAGGCCCTACATGACTAGGCCCAGGCTATCCGGCTGACCTTCTGACACCAGCTGTCTTGGTCCAATCCCTCCACTCCTTGACCAGGGACCTCCTTGAGGTTCCCAGGACCTGATTAATAACTGCCAGCAATCAGGCTTTTAGCATCATCGGTCCAGTCCTGTGGAATGCACTTCCATCTTACATTTGGGAGGCCCCATCAGTCAATTGTTTCAAGAGTGGTCTCAAGGCCCATTTATTTTCATTGGCCTTTTGAGATGATGTGATCTAACCAGTTTTCAGATCTGGTTTTAACTGTAGCTACTGTTTTATGGTTTTATTTTATTGCTATTTATTACTTCTTCTTATATTGTATTTTTGGTTTTATTTTACCTGCCTTTTGTGTGTTAGGTGCCCAGAGCCTCCAGGATTGGGAGCACTACAAGTAAACTTTGCCTTGCCTGATAGATTACTAATTACTGTTATTCGTAACATGGCTCTGGACAGAGGAGTAAAATGGAGTGTAGAGATTGGTGGAAATGGGTCAGCTGATCGAGTCCCAGCGGTAATTAAGCCAGGAGTAGAGTCCGCTAAGTTAGTACCCACACTGTCCACACAAGCAGCACTCATTAGAGCCCACTGGGGTAGTACATAGAGTCTCCATCCCCCAGAGGGAGCAGCACTGGGACGGGAAACAGCAGGGCACAGATGCAATCCCTCCGTAGCAGCCGGGCGGCATCGGGATCGAGCACACCTAAAAGCACAAGGCAGAGATTCATTGTATGCTCTCCTGTGGTGTCTGACATACCATACAAAATCACATCCAAATGCAAAGCAGAGAGTGGTCCACATCGATCACCCCTCACAAGGCAGCATGATATCGCACCCGGGACAGTGACCACAGTAATCGGGAGTGTGGCGGGGAGCAGGGAGACACAGACAAACCACCCGTACCTATCCACAAAACTCTGCACATGGCAGCATTCAGGAAGCAGTGGTCAAATGCTCGGCAGACTTGCGCCCGACTAGTGGCATCTGAAAGACAGCACGCGACTTATTCAACCGTGGTAGCAACGCAAAGAAATCTTCAACATGCAGATATCGTGGCACAAAACACACAAGCCAAGTAAGCCCACTAAAAGCATAATAACTGTGGCAATATCTCTTACTCACACTGAATAGTTGTCCCATACTGCACTGCCTCCATGCGTGATTGGCACATACCGTGTAACGAGAAATCATGGGAAAGCTTGTTACAATTTCAAAACTTGTACCGTGGTTGTGTGTTTCAGACAGCAATCCTCTCTTGGTCTCGGGTAACAAATAGCCGCCACTATATAAAAGAGTGTGTACCGTGCATCGTGAACACGCATGCTGGCACATCATCACACTGAGTGGAATCGAAGCAAACCTGGCGTACTATAGCAAGCAGCAGTATTATTTTCAGCAACTGTTCTCTATTTCCAACTCATCTACTACTCGCACAATATCGCCATCACACTTGCCATGTTACAAGCGTGTTAATCACCTCCAGCATCAGGCTCTACCGGTGATTAATGCCCGCTGGGTGGCTGGAAGCCCTCGGCCTTCAGCCTTGTGCACCAACCCCCCCCCAGCAGGGCATTAATCCACCGGTAGAGCCCTCCTCTATCGGTGATTAATGCTTACTTAACATTCTAATGACTTTCTGTACTCTGAAGATGTCTGTTATTTTATTACAATGATATGTGTCTCCCTGCCTATAGTTCATGTATTATTGTCAACTGTGTATATTGCCCTCTCTAGATGTATAACTGTACCTACTTTGTACTTTCCCATGTCGGGCCTGAAAATAGGCATTTTTCTATGTCTAGTGCACCTACCCAGTAATCAAAAACAATAAAATAAATACATAAAAAATAAATAAATATATTTGGTTTTGGGAAACATTTTTTTTCTGTTAGAGCCATCTGACCATTATAACCATGTCCATTATTAGTGGAGTACACTGAGCCATCGCAAATGTACACCAACAATGGGTATCAGTATTTGGCTGGCTACGATGAAGGGTGAACAGCTGATTGGGACTGGTGGGGGCAGCCCAGGTTCCAAAACACCTAATTTGTCAAAGAGGAGGAAGGAAAAGGCTGGGCTGAGGGGCAGGAAGAAAGTAACTATTGGAAATCACATAGGTACAGCAGAAGGTGAGGTGGAGGGGGTGATGCTGAACTAGGCTGGTAAATTGGGGGAGGTGGCTTGCCTTCCTGGAGTACAGGTCAAATGAGTGTTATCCAAGTAAAAACAAAATAGCTAGGGGAAAAGCAGACCATTATCCATCATGGAATGATGGACCTAGGCAGCATTAGTCCACACAAGTAAGTCATTCGTGAAAGTACTGTAGGGATGTGCATTAAGGTGTAGCTATCAAGGATGATTTTTTTCCAAGCTCTTCCCACTCCTGTGGGCTAGTGAGGAGTGGTGCCAAGCCCTTAGGCAGGCTTACACTTGACAAAGGGTCTGGTGCAAGAAGGAGGGTTTTCTTTTTCCAGCCATCTGGTGGGTCTTCTGAGGGAAGGGACACATGTATGCCCAGAATGGGCTACACCTGCACCATCAGGAAGTGGGAGCACTGACTAGGAGAACTGCCATGGCAGTCAAGAGGAACTTAAACAAAAGTATGGGGAAGGGGCTCAGTGCAGGGCATCACCAAAGGCAAAAGGCAATTGCTAAGGGAGGGATAGCAAAGCAGGGGAGTGCCTAGAGATGAGAGTCCACGGGGAGCGAGTAATCATAGAAGAGCAACATTAACAGTGGTCACTTTCATGCAAGCCAACATGAAGATCACACCCAGCAAAATGGGTGAGTTCAAGGGCCTGATGCACAGCTATGTCCAGGACTTAGTGGCACTCATGAAGATTGGGTGGAGGAAAGAAAATGACTGGAACACCAGCATAGAGAGATACAGACTGTTCCAAAGGGATAGGCCTGACAAACAGAGTGACTCTCTTGTAACATCTGACCACTTTAGTGTAATCAGAACACATAAGCTTAAAACAAAGAAAAGAATGATACACACAAGGCTACACATGTGAAGTGGTAGAAATGTATTCTTCTATGAGAATTATCCATCAACACCAAAGGAAACACCCCAAAGTTCCCCTTCTCACAGGCTTCCACAGGGGACTTGAAGCCTGTCTGAAGGCAACATACCATGGTGTTTGCTTTGGTGTTGGTGCATAATCCTCATGGAAAAATATATTTCTGCCACTTCCATGTGCAGCCTTGTGCACGCTGTTCTTTGTATTATGTTTCTGTGGTCCTTTTAGTTTTGTTTAGAAAATGTATGCAGCCTGCTGGAGGCCCCGGCTTCCAAATAACTGATGAGAAAGTTGAACAGCAGCTGCCTCAGTACAGATCCAAAAGGGATGCTGTTTAGTACCCCTCCTCCATCTGCCTTCTCCCCTTGATCACCTCCTCTCAATGATCATCCTTGACAATCACTTCCATGTAACTGGCACACTGATTTTATATATATATATATACTGTATATATATATAGGCATGGCCACGCCTCTATAGTTAGGGTTAAGTAGCAGTTTCTATGTTAAACTTCAAATTTTGCACTTTAATAACTTTGCAACTGATCAATGGACTTGCACAAAATTTGGTATACCCTGTCCTGTGTGGTAGATCTCTTGATGTGGCAGGTTTTGTTCCAGTCAGATGTGCGGATTCTGAGATCTGTATAGAGAAAGAAAGTAAAAAAATACAATTTTTTGCATTTTTTTCCTAATCGCCTTGCTGCCAGATGGTGTGGAATATATGCATGATTTTTGTAGGGTACAAATAACTTTGATAGCAGAACAGACAGTGAAAATTTGGTGAATTAATATTAATCTGTTGCAAAGTTATTACGTTTTTTAGTTCCCATTATGTCCTACAGGACTTTTCTGAACATTCCAATCTTTATGATAGCTGTCTTTTTTCGACAAAGGATTTGATCTCACAAAAAAAGGATTGAGTCTTGCAAGAGCATTCCTTTTTTGTGAGATACAAATCTTTTTCATGAAAGAAAATTCTTTTTTTGCAAGCCATCTTGTTTTCTGTTTTCCAAAAAAAAAATGTGACAAGCATCCAAGTTGAAGGTATCTAGAAACATCAACACATTTAACTTGTTCATTGGGACTCCATTAGGTGGACTGTAAAGTTAGTTGTTGGGACAGCAACCTTGCAATGCCTTTTTTTTAACATTTAAAATCCTTTTTCGTGACTCACTTAGATCCTTTTTCATGAGCCGATTGCTTTTTCGTGAGCTCTCGAAAAAGGATTTAACAGACTACTTTGATGCATAACTCAGCCGTTTTTTGAGATTTTGACCCCAAACTTTTGACATGGCCTTTTGGGGACCACGCCTCATGAACAATAAGACTGTCATTAGGCAACTCCTGCCAGAAAGGTGATTTTGCAAGTCAGTTGGCAAAATCACCTTTACGGTGGATTTGCATAATAACAGTCATATTGTTCATGAGGTGGGGTCCCCAAAAGACCATCTTAAAAAGCTGGGGTCACCATGTCAAAAAATGGCTGAGTTGTGATGGCTTGTTGCAATTGCACTGCTCACGCTCGTAATTTTGGTCAGTTAAAAATATTTTGACACCAAATCTTGTACATGGACTTGCTATTACCCCACCAAATGTATGTCACAACTGTCAGTTTTCAAATCCTGGCTGAAATGTGTTTTCACAGCTGCAGTGTAGAAATGGCGTTGCAGTTGTGCTGAATTATGTTTCAATGGGGATTGGAATATTTTGTGCAGTGCATATATTAGGTGGGCTAATAACATGGCTATGCTGACAATTCCATCACTCTTGTGCTATAAATGATAACGTAGGGCCCTACGCCAAGCATATTATGATATGATTATACTATCTCAAAAAGTAAGGAAATAAACTGCAAAAACTTCATTGATGCATCAGTTAGGGTTAAAGTGACAAAAGTAAGGAAATGTGGCATTAGGGTTTCCAACCCTAACACCACCCCCCCACCCTGCACAGACAAAGACAGATCAGGGTGGCATTGGGGTCATTAGCCCTAACGCTCACCCCATTCTTCTATACTGTGCCCACCCATATTATTTTCTAATGGAATGGGGTTAGCATTATGGCTGATGACCCCAGTGTGACCCCTGATTCCTCTTTGACTGTGCAGGCTGGAGGGGTGTGGTGTTAGGGTTGGAAACTCTAATGCCACATTGCCCTACATTTGTCACTTTAACCCTAACTGATGTATTAATGAAGTTTTTTTTTTTTTGCAAAAAAAAAAAAATATATATATATATATATATATATATATATATGTATATACATACACACACACACACAGATAGATTCCTTTACTGACATTTCTTTTTATTTTATCACCCTGCCACCAACCTGGTCACACCTCACTCCAGGCTGCTCCTTTCCTGTCCCACCTAGAGGCGGGTGAAGTGCTCCCACTTTGCTATGCGGTGCACTTCACGTATTATGCCAAACTCCATGTACTGCTCCGCAATGTGAAACAAATTACTCCACCTTTAACCAGAACACAAAGTGTGTTGTTTCCAATGGACTTTGTACTAGTTCACCTTGTATTACAGCCTTCCCTTTAATTTTAACGTGAAGTGCCATTGATTTGAATGGAATTCACTTTACTTCACCTGTTTATTGCTATTTGAGGCAAATTTTGCATTGATTCATGGGATGGCAGGTCACATGGGCACTACATTGTCTTGCACAACTTCAGTTCTGCGTAGTGTGTGTAGTGGAAAGCTGGAGACAGTTTGCTGTCAGAGCTCAGAGAATCAAACCATCAAAAAAGCTTTAAAAACATCACTTTTGATCCAATTATTTTGTTCCAAATTTAATACATCGACTGTAGGAAACCCTTCTGTGCTTAGATCATCGAGTGTTGACTGTTTTTGTGTGCATTTTGAATGTTAATTTAGAACATTCAGCCTGTGTACTAACAGACACTGTTGAAGTGTACTTCTGGGGAGGGATGTATCTGTGGTGGATTGAGATTCACATGAGAAAGGCAGTCTTTCTGTTTTGCACTAGTAGTGTGTGTTAGTATTTGTATTTTTATGTATGCACAGTAATACTTGAAGTTATTTTTGATCATTATTTTGTTTGTTGTGTTGCAGTGCATATTTTCATTATGTTTAAAAGATTTGGTTATATAGTGTACTGCACTGTTACATTTTCTGCACATTACCTGTAGTGTGTGAGTGTGTGTGCGTGCCATCAAGTCAGACACATTTTATTGTGCCACACAGTAATCGCTGCACTCTGAATCGGTTATCTGTCTGCAGTATTTTTTACTGCTTCCTTCTGTCTAGCTAGTGGATGACTACTGCAGTACCCCCCCTTCAACCCACAAAAGGTATAATTTATTTTTCCATTTTTGAATTTGTGGGACCACTGGTTAAAGTTTTTGTGCCTGTGCGGCTGCCGGTCTTTATAGTGTGCAGTTTGTGTCTGTGCGTTTGCATCTGTTTAGTGCCCGATCTGCACCTGTAAGCCACAGTTGTTTTTTGGCTTCGCATCCACCCCAAATTTCAGAAATCTCAGTTTGTTGTTAATTTTCTGTGTAATCCCCAAAAATGCCTGGAAAGAGATGTGCATGCAAAGATGCTTCTGGCCATGGCACTGCTGCCATTGGTAAGAGTGGCTGTGGGCATGGTAGTATGCAGTAGAAGTGCATAGTTGATGCCAGTAAAGGGATTTCTTTGAGTATGTTTTTCAAAGCACAATCAGTAGCTTCAATCATGGTAGGATATGCTGTTGTCCCCGCTGGTGGTAGTGAAGTTGCTGATGGCGTGAGTATTGTCCCAAGTTCAACCCATGACAGCAAGTTAACCAGTTTCCCTAATATTGTGGAGTCTAAAGCCGTGACCATGAGTCAGAGTGTAGTAGATGTCACAGTCCCCGATGTCCCCATCCCCTAATTGGTTGAACATGATTCTGATGCTGATGATGACTCGTCGCGATCTCATGTTTGCAGTGCTGTTGATGAGGTCATGCCTGGGCCATCCAACCCTTCAAATGTTGGAGAAAAAATATTGTATGATCATAATAATGCTGTGGTTGGTACATGTTCTCCACAGGACAGCATCCAAGCTGACATTGTGGATGTGGATGAGGAATATGATGATGATTTTAGTGACCCCAGTCGGGAACTGGAGAAAATAAATTAAAGGTGGCTATGTGTAAACAGTCTCAGTCTGTCAGTGTTAAATCACCCCCTCTTCAAAGTTATGATGTGGCGGTTTCTGTTGATGATGATGACCCAGTAGTAGTCATCACAGAGATTGATAGGCCAGCAGAGCCCAAGTGTGGCCAGCAACAGAAATCATGTACTAGTACACCCCCCATGTCATTGTCTAAAAAACTGGTGTCCAATCAGCAGCATCAGGGACCTGTGAAAACATAAAGTAAGGGATCCAAATCCCTTGTTTGGGATTTGTTTGTACAAGATCCAAGTGATGAAGCAGTGGCAATCTGCCAGCTTTGCCAAGTGCGTGTCAGATATGGTAAAAGGGGTAGTCATCTGGGCACTGGGGGCCAGCATACACATTTGAAGAACAGGCACATGGCATTGTGGACTCAGCACCGGAAGGGAGCTAATGCCATAGTGGGGCATTCACCCTTATCCACTTTATTTAGCCTGTTATCCCCTTCTATGACTGTAAGTAGCCCAACTAGTAGCCATGTCTCTAGTATTGGTGAAATAACAGCTGAGGATTACTACAGACATGAGGAGGAGGATGATTTTGAATTGTTGGCAAGTGGTGGTCAGAGTAGCAGCAGTGGTGGTGGTCTATACAGCAGTATTTCTAGTCCCAACATCAACCCCTGTGCTTAAAACAGGGAAAATAACATTGTTTGTGGACTTGTCAGTGTCACCTGTGTACCCCTCTTCATCACACGGCAAAAGCACCCCACCCATGGCCAGTTGCAGAGCAGAGCCATTTGCCACACCACCACGTGCAAAATGGGTAACAACTCAGCCCACGTTGCAGAGTCTTTTTGCCTGGAACATGATATACCCACCCAATCATGTAGTGTCCTGTGAGCTGAATGCTGACATAGTGGAAATGCTAGCAATTGACCTTTTTCCCTTCTTCTTTGTGGAGAATTCTGGATTCCGGCATTGTGTGGCACATGCCTGTCCCAAATGGCAAGTCCCGTCCAGGACATACTTTTCCACCCGTAGTGTCCTGGGAATTATACCAGACTGTGACAGAGTCTGTAAGACACGCCCATCAACATTCCTCCTCACCATTTATCCACTTAAGTATGGATATGTGGACAAGTGGCAAAACAGCAGGCAGTTCACATCTGTGTATTACTGCACATTGGGTGCAGGTACCAGGGGCTGTCTGTGCTGGCGGTATTGGAAATCAGTGTAGTAAGGCAGACTCTCGTGGTAGAAGCCTTCTGGGAATTTGACAGCATGCAACATTTGCAATGCGCAGTGTGTCTGTTTCCCACATTGGTGAAAACATGCTTGACTTGCTACTGACTGAAATTGATGAGTGGCTGAACCCCCTGTCTCTGAAAGCTGGCTTTATAGCCAGTGACAATGGCTCAAATGTGGTGAAATGTATCATCAATGGTGGCCTTGTTCGGGTTCCATTCATGGCCCACTGTTTAAATCTCGTGGTCCAGGAGTTTCTACAGCACTCTGACATCAAGGAAATGTTGACAGTTACACGCCACATCTGTGCACACTTTTCATGCTCTGGAAAGGCCCGTAACCAGCTTCAGCAGCTGCAGATTCAAAACAGCCTTCCTCAGCACCGCCTCAAGCTGGAAGTTTTCACGTACTGGAACTCAACTCTTTACATGGCAGAGAGGTTGTATGAACAGTTCAAAGCCATCTTGGAATACCTAGTCATGCACACTAGCTGTGACACTTCCGGGGCCTCGATGTCTATGACAACAGAACAGTGGCACCTCATGGACTTGGTGATATCGGTTCTGAGGCCCTTTGAACATGCCACACAGGCAGTGAGTTGCGACACTGCCTCCATAAGCCAAGCCATTCCACTGCTGCTGGTGCTGAGGCAGACTTTGCTGAATATACAGTGTAGCCTTGATGTGTCCAGAGATTGTTCAAGCAGTGCAGTACTTAAACATATGCTGACAGTATTAGACCACAATCGACACATTGCAAATATTCTGCAAAGTACCAAATTCGGAATAGCAACAATGCTGGACCCACGATACAAATGTGGAATTGCGTCCTTACTGGAGGGAGGGCATGAACAGGTTAAAAATCTCAGTGGACAACTGGTGTGATTGGTTCATGGGGCACAGAAGTCATGTGCCAAGTTCAGCAAACAACAGCATAACAAGACTGAAAGTCATTGTGGACTACTAGGCACATCCAGTGAGGTGGATGCAAGTCCAGGTGGGATGTCAGCAAAACTGTTGCCATTAACCCACTTTGCGGTGCCTTGTCCCAGCTGGGAATCTGTGACATCGATGAATCCAGTGGACAGGAGAATGAATCAACAACAGGAATGCATGCAGCACAGAGAATGGTTGACTCGTATTTGTCTGAAAAAAGGCATCTGTCAGTAATTGATGATCCATTGCTGTACTGGAGTGGAAAGGAGAGTGAATGGCCAGAGCTGGCTTCAGTGGCACTGAAGTACCTGACCAGCCAGCCCTCCAGTGTAAGTGTGGAGAGGGTATTCAGTTCTGCAGGGGCAATAGTTCATGACCGTCATACCAACCACTCATCGACAAATTTCAGCATGCTGAGATTCATAAAAATGAATGACGGTCACATACCAACTCGAACTACCACATCTGTGTTCATACCACGTCATGATGATGATTGTGCTGATGATGTGGAAGAAGCAGACCATCCTGGTGGCAGCATCAAACTGCCTACCATTGAGGCTGACGATGCAATCATGGATAAAGAATTCCCTAGTGGGCACAATTCCAACTTTGATGATTGTGATGGCAGCTTTCTGTTTGAGAAGGATGAGGTGGATGTTGCTGGTATTTAAGTTAATGGTTTGAAAGTCTGTCACATTTTCTTAATGGTACATTTTTTGGTTTTCATAAAATAAAACCAATGTTCTTGACTCAGTCTAATTCCATAATTCAGAACTGCACAAATAATGACCCATCATAATCATTCCATTTTACCTTCTCCTTGGTACATTTTCTGATTACACTTAAAGAGCAGGTACCCACTGTCAGGTACCCAGCCCCCTCACACATATATAATAGCTGCAACAAGTTTCCAGCACACATAAACCTCATAAGTGGGATGTAAAAAAACCAAAATCAGGCACAGTCTTTGCTTAATCCATTTATTGTATTCCCAAGAACCACATCCCGCCTGACATGTTTCGGATTCAACATAATAGCTGACCTACTCCACTGTTGTGGGGTATTAAAAGTTCCATGTGCTTCCTCCAGTTAAAAAGTTATAGCACCCTGAATGTGCACCCTCATAAAAACAGATCCGTGCATGACACCCCCCAGGGATGTACCCCCACCCCCTTTTGTGATGTCAGAAAATGAAGGCTGTGTGTGAGTGCTCCATAGACTGGTATTGGTGCCATGTTTTCAATGACTTTTAGTACTATTTAGAGTTGACAATGGAAAAATGAAAGTGACCACTCCAGTAAACAGGGACTGTTACTACAGCAGCTGCTTTGATTTTTATACATGCCACCTCTAAACAGTACTAAAAGCCACAGAAATATTGCATACATACAGGTTAATGGAATGCACACTCAGTATTCATTTCCTGACATCACAAAAGGGGGCTTGGTGTACCTGTCTGGGGGCGTGTCAGACATGGCAATGTTTTTATGGGGGTGCAAAGTCAGGGCGCTATAACTTTTTAACTGGAGGGAAGCGCATGGAATTTTTAATACCCTGCAACAGTGGAGCAGGTAGTGGTACATTATTATATATGTTTGAGTGGGGCTGGATACCTGACAGTGGGTACCTGCTCTTTAACAGAATGTGTGCTGTCATTAGCAGTCAGCCTCTTAAACACAACTGTCCATCTGGAGTAGGTAGTCACCAATTAAATCCTGCCATTTAAAGATATCTTCCTCCTGAATGACACTGAAAGACTGTACCACAACATATCCAGCCACCCGGCCATCTGTCTGATAGTGAGCAAGAATGTGTTCCTGTGCCTATGACCAGAAGTAACCTGCAGCCAGCCAAAGCCATCAATCTGTCTAATAGGGAGAGAGAATGTGTTCCTGTGCCCATGACCAGAAGTAATCCACAGCCAGCCAAAGCCACCAATCTGTCTAATAGGGAGAGAGAATGTGTTCCTGTGCCCATGACCAGAAGTAACCCATATCCAGCCAAAGCCACCAGTCTGTCTAGAGAGAGAGAATGTGTTCCTGTGTCCATGACCAGAAGTAACCCACAGCCAGCTAAAGCCACCAATCTATCTAATAGGGAGAGAGAGAGAATGTGTTCCTGTGCCCATGACCAGAAGTAATCTGCAGCCAGCCAAAGCCACCAATCTGTCCAGGGAGAGAGAATGTGTTCCTGTGTCCATGACCAGAAGTAACCTACAGCCAGCTAAAGTCACCAATCTGTCTAATAGGGAGAGAGAATGTGTTCCTGTGCCCATGACCAGAAGTAACCTGTAACCAGCCAAAGCTACCAATCTGTCTAGGGAGAGAGAATGCGTTCCTGTGTCCATGACCAGAAGTAACCCGCAGCCAGCTAAAGCCACCAATCTGTCCAGGGAGAGAGAATGTGTTCCTGTGTCCATGACCAGAAGTAACCCACAGCCAGCTAAAGCCACCAATCTGTCTAGGGAGAGAGAATGTGTTCCTGTGCCCATGACGTGAAGTAACCCACAGCCAGCCAAAGCCAGTAGTCTGTATGTCAGTGACAGAGAATGTGTTCCTGTGCCCATGCCCTGCCAGAAGGAGCCCTCACCCAGCCATAGCCACCACACTTCTTATTATCAGTAGTTTACAATGAGTATGTACTAATTTGTCATACTATGGAATTTCCTTGAGCTGTGTGAATACTTCCATTAACATTTCAGAGATGCACTTGAGAAACATATACAGTCAACTTTTTCCTTTTTTTACAGGTTTACAGTTTCAAACACAGTAACAGACCAGAGAACAGGAGTACTGCAGTACTGTCTACAGCCACCTATAGGACATCAGTTTCAGGTAAGTATGTCAATCTTATTTCATCACTTCTTCTAGGTATTTCATTTTTTTCAAGCCAGTGTAAACCATACAAAGTAGGTGACATGTACAGCAGATAATATATTTTTCATGCACATCACTCACTGGCTTACTTCAGCAGGCCATGGGTTTGAACAAAGTCTTATCCGGGGCCATGACAACACATCTTGGAATGTAACTTAAGTTAAGACAGTGGGCCAGTGCATGTCACACGCACTAAACTTGTTAGTTGGTCTTGGTGTGGCTTACTGATAGCTTGGTATCTGATACCAAGTAGGATATAACAGACAGTAACAGCCACACTTAGAACAGAATATGTTAGTGCAATGAAGTAAGAATTATTTCTTCTTTGTCTGTTTGCAGGTAACATTTCGATGCTGTGTGCTGCCATCAGTGCGTTCCTCAAATAAGAACACATGCAGCTGGTATGAATCTGGAGGATATGCAGAAAACCTGTAAAGAAGTCAAAACAAAACCATTAATGAAACTTGCTTCCAAATGATCACCTCCCCCACCAAAAAATAAATAAATAAATAAACACTTACCCTTCCTGGCTTGACAGTTTTCCTAGAGCAGATTCCTCAGCAAGCCAAAAAATGCACAACCCAAGTATGGCTGGATGACCTGTGAGAACAAAAACAGCAATGATTTCATGTATGTGTATATATATAGATATATATATATATTATGGTAGCACGGTAGTGCTACCATAGTTAGGGTTGAGGAGCCATTTACATGTTAAACCCAAAATTTTGCACCTTAATAACTTTGCAACCGTTTGACAGATTTGCCTGAAATTTGGAATACACAATCAAGATCCATATGCCTTGGGATCTGCTAAGTCTCGTACCAGTCGGATACACGGCTGCGGAGTTATTAAGCGTGATCTGCACGTGCTTTTACGCTTTTTCTGGAATGCTACGGTCGCACCTACAGGTCGCACGGTTTGCACGACTGGCCCGAAATCTTCAGGGAACATGCGGCCAGGGTCCCTGATGTGCCTTTCAAAGATTTTGTGAAAAAATATTAAACGGTTCAAACGTTATTCAAAAAACAATTTCCCATTATAAGTCAATGGGAAAATTTAAAAAGTTCGACAGTGTCGCAAATGCACTTTTTACTGTCGCAAATGGCCCTTTTACTGTCGCAAATACACCATTTTGTTTTCAGTTAGTGATCAGAAAAATGCTTGGCATTTAAAATTGAGACCCTCTAGCAACCTAATTCTTTTTGTATTCACCTAGTCGGGCCCTGAGGATGCTAGCCATGTCTTTATTTTGGGGTAAAACACCCCAGAAATATGTTTTTCAGATTTCTGGAAAAAGTACTTTCACAAAGTAGTGCCACACTCACGAAAGTGTTGCAAATTTTTGCGAAAGCTTTTGCAAATCTCGACACTACTTTGCGACACTGTGCCCAAAATAACAGTAATTCTTTGGCACCCCACTGCAAAAGAACAGTTTAGAGTTTTGGGCTGAAATTTGGAGGGAACGCAGCCAACATCTCACAGATGTGCCTTTCAGTGTTTTGTTGAAAAAATATTACATGGCGGCAAAGTTACAGTACTCCAAAGTTGATGCTTTTTCTCATAGGATAACATTACGGCGTACGACGCATTGCCGCAATCGTTTGGCACCCTGCTGCAAAATAACGGTTTGGTCTTTTGGGCTGAAATTTACAGGCAACACAGCCAACATCCCACAGATGTGCCTTTCAGTGGTTTGGTGAAAAAATATTACAGGGAGGCAAAGTTATGGCAGTCTGAACTTCTGTTTTTTCCCATAGGCTAACATTACGGCATTTGCCACGCCTTTCAGGGCCCGTATCTCGCAAACGGTGTGAGATACGGACTTTTTGTCAAAACATTTCTTAGCCCCATAACAGGGGCTAAGTACAAAACTAGCCAGGAAAGTGATAATTCATATGACTTTTACATTTTTTTTCTATGTCGTACGGTTACTGAGATATAAGCAATTTACTATTCCAAGTCCTCATTTTTGTGTTCCGACAGTCATTATTTTGCATACATTCTTTGTACTCACTGTCTTTATCTATACAGCTTTTGGGTAAAACCAGCCTGTGTGCCATTACTATTACCATTACCGTTTCTGCTTGCGGTTCCGTACCCATTTCACTTACCGTTCACGTTTACGCCACCATGTGCGTTACCCTTTGTGTTTTCATTTGCGGTTGCGTTTGCATTGTTTTTAACATTTCTGTTTACAGTACTGTTTCTCTTTCTGTTTTGCTTTGCGTCACCATGCGCATTACGATTTGCGTTTGCAGGCACAATGTTACTATGTGACAAGACATCACATGGCGGGATTACATTCACTATTTCTCATTAGCATTCTCAAAAAGAAGGGAAATTAGAGGCAAAAAACTCTGTTTAATGCATCAGTTAGGGTTGTTCCACAGTGACAAAAGCAAGGAAATTCGATGTTAGAATTGAAACCCCCTTTGCACCCCTCCATCCCACCCTCTAACTGGAATTGGGGTGTGCATTGGGGTCATCAGCCCTAACTGTCACCCCATTCTCCTATTCCTCAGCTTCTTCCACATGTGATGGGTGACACTTAGGCCGATGACCCCAATGCACACCCTGATTCCAGTTGGGGGTGGGCTGAGGGGTGCAAAGGGGGTTTCAACCCTAACATCGAATTTCATCGCTTTTGTCACTGCGGAACAACCCTAACTGATGCATTAAATGGAGTTTTTTGCCTCTAATATATATATACACACACACACACATATATATATGTCATCTGTTAGCATCCTTTGCAAACTGTGTGAGAGGCCTTTTGGCACCATGCAATTCTGCTTAAAGTTGAACCAGCATAACATTCTGTGGTGATTTGCATATGCAGCCCATGATGTTTTGCATTGTGTGGGCACGTGTGATTTTGTATTTTCTTGAGACTTGGCTTCCCAGCCAAATGCCCTTTGGGGTAACCCTTGCCTCAGTGTTTGCACACAGAGGTTCTTTGTCTTTTAAATAGTTTTTTATTTTAATGGGATCACCACAATATAACCCAGACAGACCGTCTTAGGGTAGCTGGTTCATTCCACTGGGGTGTCAAACAGACGAGGCATACTGATGAGTCCTGGTAGGACGAAACACGTGTCCTTCTCATCTGTTAGCATCCTTTGCAAACTGTGTGAGAGGCCTCTCGGCACCATGCAATTCTGCTTAAAGTTGAACCAGCATAACATTCTGTGGTGATTTGCATATGCAGCCCATGATGATTTGCATTGTGGGGGCATGTGTGATTTTGTATTTTCTTGAAACTTGGCTTCCCAGCCAAATGCCCTTTGGGGTAACCCTTGCCTCAGTGTCTGTGCACAGAGGTTCTTTGTCTTTCACATATATATACAGTATGTATGCATATATATATATATATATATATATATATATATATTATGGTAGTGCTACCATAGTTAGGGTTGAGTAGCACTTTTAAGGTTAAAGGGTCAAATTTTGCACCTTAATAACTTTGCCACCGTTCAATGGATTTGCCTGAGATTTGGTATGCATAATTGGGCATGGTAGAGCTTGGGATCTGCCAAGCTTCGTACTAGTCGGATATATGGCTGCAGAGTTATTAAGCAACAACAAATTGCACAATTACGCTTTTTTGCGATTTCTTTGCTCTTGCCTACAGGTCACAAGGTTTGTGCGACTGGTCCAAAGACTTCAGGGAATGTGCGACAGGGGTACCCAATGTGCCTTTTGAAGATTTCATGAAAAAATATTAAATGGTTCAAAAGTTATTAAAAAAACAAGTTCCCATTATAAGTCAATGGGAAAAGTTAACAAAAAGTTTTAAAGTGTCGCAAATGCACTTTTTAGTGTCACAAATGGCCCTAGTAGTGTCGCAAATCCACCATTTTGTTTTCAATTGGTGATGAGAAAAATGCTTGGCATTTAAATTTGGGACCCTCTAGGGACACAATTCTTTTTGTGTTCGCCTAGTCGGACCCTGAGGATGCTAGCCATGTCTTTATTTCGTGGTTAAACACCCCAGAAATATGTTTTTCAAATTTCTGGAAACAGTAGTGTCACAGAGTAGTGTCACAAGCATGACACTTTCACAAATTTTTGTGAAAAGTATCACAAATTGCGATACTACTTTTCAGGCTATGGCCAAAATGACAGGAATTCTTTGCCACCCTGCTGCAAACAAACGGTTTGGTCTTTTGGGCTGAAATTTGGAGGGAAGGCAGCCAACGTCTCACAGATGTGCCTTTTCATAGTTTGGTGAAAAACTAATATATGGCTGCACAGTTACGGTACTCCGAAGGTGGCATTATTTCCCATAGACTAACATGGTGGCGTACGCCACGCCTTTCGGGGCTCATATCTCGAATACGAAGCGAGATACAGATTTTGTGTTGCAAGTTGCATAGCTATGTAATAGCAAAAACCTAGCCAGGAAAATCAAAATTTTTGTGACATTTTAATTGTTTTTCTACATCATGCGGTTGCTGAGATATTAGCAATTAAGTACTTCCAATGCTCGTTTTAAACTTCGATCCCCATTACAGTGCATACATTCTTTGTACACACTGTGTTTCTGTATGCACCTCTTTGGCAAAAAAAGGGTATGCGCATCCGTTACTGTTATAGTTACTGTTTCCACTTGCGTTTATGTCCCTGTTTGTGTTACCATTCCTGTGTACGCCACTGTATTCGTTACCCTTTGCGTTTTCGTTACTGTTACCATTTGCATCTCCACCACTGTTTCTGTTTCCGTTTTTGTTTGCGTCACCATGCGCATTGCCATTTGCGTTTCTGGCAGCCCTTTCGTTTGCATTTGCATTTCTCTTCCGTTTTGTATCTTTCTTACTGTTACTGCTACCATTTGCATTTCAAATTGCGCTACTGTGCCCGAGCACATTACGGTTTGCATTTCCATATGTGCTTGCATTTCCTTTTGCACTTCTGTTTCCTTTGCTGTTATTGTTGCTGTTACCATTACCATTTGCATTTACAATTGCAGTACTGTGCCCGTGCACATTTCAGTTTGTGTTTCCATATGCGCTTCTGTTCCCGTTTCCGTTTCTCTTTCCTTTGGCGTTATTCTTCATGTTAACTTTACCATTTGTATTTACAATTGTGGTATTGTGCCTGTGTGCATTACGGTTTGTGTTTACATGTGCGCCTACATTCGCGTTTTCATTTCTGTTCCCTTTCGCATTCTTTTTGCTGTGACACTTAACATTTCCATTTAAAATACTGCTGCCATCGCTGTTCGCATTACCAGTTGTGTTTTCATATGTGCTTGAATGTCTGTTTCCATAACTGTTTGCTTCGGCGTCACTTTGCACTTGCATTTCTATTCATGTTTCCTTTACCATTTATGTTTTCGTTACCATGTGCACCGCTGTTCGCACTTCTGTTTGTGTTGCTGTCTTTGGGACCCGTGCTCCCTCAGCCGCATTACATTCACTATTTCTCATCATCATTCTCAAAAGGAAGGGAAATTAGAGGCCAAAGACTCCATTTAATGCATTAGTTATGGATTTGTTCCAGATGACAAAGTGGAAATTCAGTGTGGGTTATTGCCCGGACCCCCCTGGCCCATCCCCCAACCAGCATGTGATGGCGTGTTGGGGTCATCGGTCCCAACTCACCCCATTCTCCTATACCTCTGCTTCTTCACACATGTGATGGGGTGAGAGTTAGGGCTGATGACTCAATGTGCACCCCATTGCCAGTTGGCGGGTGGGCTGGGGCCAAGGAGGGCTTTCAACCCTAACACTGCATTTCTCACTTTTGTCACTGTGGAACAACCTAACTAATGCATTAAACTGAGTTTTTGACTCTAATATATATATATATATATATATATATATATATATATATATATATATATATGATTTGATTTGATAACATTTATTTTGCACAGAAACAACATTTGTTAGGGCAAAAGTCCCGTTTACAACAAAGTCCTGCATTCTAAACCTTATACAATTATGCTAAACACTTTGCAAAACTTTATGTAAATACAAAACACAATACAACATTTACATTAAAAACAGGTACAAGATGATGTCAAATAATTAAAGTAGTTTTAAAACTAAAAAGATTTGTACATAATTTCAAAGAATTAGGTAGCTTATTCCAGCTACATGCTACACTATTGTGAAGTGTGTTGTCACCTAGTCTATTAAAGCATCTGTGCATAACAATATTATTCACTGATTTCCTTGTCTTAATATGTTCTTCCTTATTGTGTATTCTTATTACCTGTTTGTGTAGTGGATGATTAAATTTTTTATGAAGAATCTTATGACATGTGACAAGGCATAAATAATTTCTTAATGCCTTTGGTTACACAGATACATAGATACATAGACAGTGTCGGCAGATAAAGGCCTATGGCCCACCCAGTCTGCCCATTTCAGCTTGTAAGTTCAGTTTGTTTTCCTAGAAGTCTGTTTCCCCTTACCTCTGACCTCTAGAATTCCTTTATGTCTATCCCATGCATTCTTAAATCCCGTGATTGTTTCAGCTCCCACCACTTCCTCTGGCAGGGTGTTCCACTTGTCCACCACCCGTTCTGTGAAGAAATTCTTTCTCATGTTTCCTCTGAATCGTCCTCCCTCCAACTTCATCCCATGCACTCAAGTCCTGGAACATCTTTTTCGCTTAAAAATAGTGTTTTCCTGCACTCTGTCTCTCCCTGTAAGATACTTGTATGTCTCTATCATATCCCCTCTCTCCCTCCTCTCCTCCAGGGAGTACATGTTCAGTTCCTTCAACCTGTCTTCATAGGACTTGTGATGCAATCCATGCACCATCTTTGTTGCCCTCCTCTGAACCTTCTCTACCCTGTCTATGTCCTTACGTAGGTATGGTCTCCAGAACTGTACACTGTACTCCAGGTGGGGCCTCACTAGTGTCTTGTATAGTGGAATTATGACCTCCTGGTTGAAGCCAGTTTAGTTTTTTATAAATTATACAGTGGTGCAAATTCTTACCACTGCCAACAACAAATTTTCCTATACTATAGTATACACGATTAATCTGTTTTAGAGCCAATTGAGTTGAATTCATGTAAATAATGGATCCATATTCCACCACTGGCAAAAGCATCTGTTTAGCCAACCACTTTCTGGCCACCAATGGTAAACTGCCCACTACTCTTCTAAGAGCTCCTAATCTCTGGTTTACACTTTTAATCTGAACTGTTATGTGCTCTGTGTATGTTATCCTTGAATCCACTTGAAACCCCAGATATCTATAACTTAATGCATTTTCAATTATTGTACCATCTTGAAGGTGGAGCTGCAACTCTGACCCAATTCCCCTTTGTTGACCCACTGAAAATAACATACTCTGAGGTTTTTTTTTGGATTAAGAAGAAGGCCAGAGTTACGCATCCAGTTTTCCATTTGGAGAAAGTCATATTGAATTTTAGCTTTCATGTCTATCAAGTTGTCTGCAGATGTTATCAATACAGTATCATCTGCATACAATCTTATTTTGCTGTGTTCAATAACTTGGACAAGATTATTAACATAAATGTTAAACAATAATGGTCCCAGAATCGAGCTCTGGGGAACACCCCTCTCCAGTTTCCCAGGACCCAACACTGAAGATCCACATACTACACATTGCTGATGATTAGTTAAGTATGACTTTATCCATAGGAACATTGTCCCTTGAATCCCTATCTCCCCTAGCCTCTCCAAAAGCAATTCATGGTGAACTAAGTCAAAGGCTTTACATATATATATATATATATATATATATATGAAATGTCTGGTTCTGTGGAAAAACATGAGCGTACAAGATACGTTAGCTTACCAATGGCAGTATGAGTACACACACACATAGGGCATCTTGTTACAGCCAGCGCAGCAGACTTTCTGACAGCCATGGCATCATCACATCATTGTTCACACAATGGTCATCTGTGGCTATCATCAGCTGGCAAGACACTGTGCATCAGCCCAGTCAGCTCAGGCAGAAGAAGATAGAAGTACAGGAGCAGCAACAGGTGCCATAGTTGTCGTGGGAGTGGGTGCACGCATAAAGCAGTGCGTTAGGAAATAATTGAGAATGTTCTGCACATTTTATCATGTTATTTGTCTTCATCTGGAGTCTGGCATTTTTTGGACACTTTGTTAGCAGCCATTTCTTGGGGGCACACTTAGCGAGAGTGGGTGCATGCATAAAGTAGTGCATCAGGAAATATTTGAGAATTTTCTGCACATTTTATCATGTTATTTGTCTTCATCTGGAGTCTGGCATTTTCGGAACATCATCTGCAGCACAGTGTACAGTTCTGGAGACCATATCTCAAAAAGGACATAGACAAGGACATAGACAGGATGGAGGCAGTTCAAAGGAGGCAAGCTAAAATGGTGCAAGGGCTGCACCGGAACCCATGCAAAGAAGACAGGCTAAAGGAGATTATTATGTATACCCTTAAGGAAAGGGGAGGGGCATGATAGAAACTTTAAAGTACATAAAGGGAATCAACAATGTCTAAGAGGGTAGCATCTTTCAGAAAAGGAGATGTGCAAGAACAAGTGGCTAAATTTGAAGATAGAGCTGGGGACGGATCAGGAGCAACATCAGGGAGTATTTTGTCATGGAGAGGATGGTGGATGCATGGACAATCAGCAACTAATGCTCCACATTATGGTGTGACAGCAGCAATTGGAGCATGGCCATAATTTGGAGTTGGTGACCCTCAATGCACTCCAACCACTGCTCAATGTTCGACACCCTGTTGCTCAGTTGGTCTACCTCACTCCATATCAGGCCGAAATCAGCCTGTGTGGCAGGCATTATTGCAGGGTTGCCAGCATCCCCTGCAGGTGCTGGAGCAGCCACTTGCTCCATGGTCTGACCACACTTAACCCCACGTGCAGGTGGAGGCCCTGTTGCCACCTGTTGCCCAGCAGGGACAAGAGGCACATTCCATCCCTGTTCGGCAACCTTGGCCTCCCACTCTGCATGTTGGTGGTTTGTAAAGTGGGTGTGCTGCTCTCCCCAGATGACTCCCCTTGGGACTATGATGCAAAACCACACCACAAATATTACACTTCATGACACTCGGGTCATCAACACCAGGCACTGGACTGAAAAAAGCCCACACAACAGAGGCCTGGAAAGGACCAGGCACAGGCGGGGGGCCCAGGTGTTATTTGCTTCTGCTGCACAATTGGGGGGCAATCTGCTGCTGCTGATGAGATTGCTGTGGCTCCTTATCAATTCCTGCTGCTGCTGCTGATGAGCCGCTAGTGCAGGGGCCATGGCAGGTAGTGGTGGGGGCACTAGTAGTAGGTGGTGCCACTGGCGGGGGTGCTTCCATGGCACCACTACCTTCTGCTTCAGAGAGGGGACCACTCACACTAATAATGTGCTCCTGTTCAGGCATGGGGTGCCACCACACGTCCATACCCCCACATGCTCTCCTCTCCATCCACCAAAAGCGCCTTTTTACTCTCTCTCTCACACACACACACACAAATAAACAATAAACTACTGTACTGAAAAAAGGTGCACAACTCAACAAAAGAGGCAATCAAAATATAAAAAAAAAACACTAACAAAAAAAGTCAAATGTTAAGCAGATTCAAGCAATATATTTCTCTCTCCTGTCTCCTCTGTCACAAAACCTCCTTCTCCCACACTAGGGAAGAAGAAAGTGAAAGTCTTTCACTGTCATGCCTGATTTACCTACTTCCTGAGCCACGTGACCTACAGACTGGAACACATGTGATCGGTGGGCTGTTTCAATTATGACTCACTCCACGTTCAACAGAAAACAACGTGAAGTGAACGCGAAGTCGGCATAATGCAAAGTCATTATGAGGCAAAGTCACCATAAGGCGAAAGTGGTGCTATTATAGGGGGACTTCACATAGCGTTTCATGACATGAAGTGGGCAACTTTGCCCCAACCTCACTGGTGGAGTAAAACTTCGCTGCATCTCTAGTCCCACCAAAGGTTCCTGCTAACACCCTACACTGCCTCTTGGACATAGGAATGCCCTGACAATCCAGATATGCCTTACCCCTATTTTGTATCAGACAAAGGCTTGTTTTTTAAGTTCGTAGTTCTCTTTCAGTGGCAGCTCAATGGAATAACCAATAAAATAGAGTACCTGTAGTGTATTAAAACACTGAAGTCCAAGATATACATGTAATATACAATATTCAATATGTACACAAAAGTTACAAGATACAGTATACTGCAAACTAATAAGGAATTCAGCACTCAAAATTCAAAATCAACAGGTTTAAACACAAGAATACAAATAAGAAAAACACTATCTGAATTGACCTAAATTCTAATTTTTACCATAAGACATGTAAAGTAAGCAATAACTGACTTTTCTCTTAAGGTACATAGCCACTTCAGTGTCTGAAGCCGTCTCCCCAGCACCAGGGAAGAGAAACAAGCATTTTTCAATGCCGAATGTTGCTTGCTTGTATGTACTGTTTAGGTATTTGGAAGTGATAGTTCCATGCCTTCCTCCCAAGACATCCACTGTGTCTTTCCATTCAGTATTCACAGAAGAGTGGAAGGGGCAAGGGCCACAGCAGTACAGCAGTTGCCAAGGGGGTGAAGAGGTGGACAATAGTCCATGCAAAGGCAAAAGAGTCATGCAGGAGCTCACTAAACTGAAGGTGGACAAAGCAATGGAACCAGATGGCATACGCCCAAGGATATTAAGAGAACTGCGAAGGGAGATAGCAGTACCTCTGGCAGCCATGTTCACTGAGTCATTCAATACGAGTGAATTAGAGGAGGGCACATGTGGTCCCTCTACACAAGTCCGGCAGCAGGGAGGAGGCAGGGAACAATAAGCCAGTCAGCCTCACCTCAGTAGTGGGGAAGATCATGGAGACATTGCTTAAAGAAAGGATAGTGGGGCATCTAGAAGCCATCGGAGCCCAGGACCATAGACAACATGGATTCACAGTGGGGACATCATGTCAGACAAATCTGGTTGATTTCTTTGACTGGGTGACAAAGGAAGTTAATCAGGGTGGGGCAGTGGACAACGCTTACCTTGATTTCAGCAAAGCCTTTGACACCATCCCATATAGGAGGCTGATAAACTAGATGGGTAGGCTGGGCATGGGGGGAAAGGGTGGTAAACTGGGTTAGAAACTGGCTAACAGACAGAAGGCAGAGAGTGGTGGTAAATGGTGTGCAGTCTAGGGAGAGGGGGTCACTAGTAGTGTGCTGCAGGGATCTGTCCTGGGGCCAGTCCTTTTCAATGTCTTCATTAGTAGCATTGCAGAATGTCTGAAGGGAATTTTTTCACCAAATTTTCAACATAGCCATTTTAAGACCTCTGCTCATGAACAGTATCACTGTGATTTTCTTAGTCTGTCCCAAACATTGACTGCGCACACCGAATGCGCCATTGTGCGCTACATGCACGGAAACACATTTTGGGTGACGTGAAAAATGACAGCTGTACTACTCATAAGGAGGTGTGGTAAAAATGGCAATGTTGAAAATCTGGAGTGCAAATATAAAAAATTTGCAAACTTACGAGCGTGCGTGGGAACTGCGCAGCGCATGCTCATAAAACAGTAATTTTTAGGAATTTTTTCACCAAATTTTCAAACTAGCCATTTTAAGAACTCTGCTCATGGACAGTGTCACTGTGATTTTCTTAATGTGTCCCATACAATGATTTCACACACAGACTGCGCCATTGAGCGCTACATGGGCAGAAACATGTTTTGGGCAAGATATGAAAAATGACAGCTGTACTGCTTATAAGGAGGTGTGGTAAAATGGCAATG
Organism: Neoceratodus forsteri; assembly: GCA_016271365.2. Taxonomy (NCBI): domain Eukaryota; kingdom Metazoa; phylum Chordata; order Ceratodontiformes; family Ceratodontidae; genus Neoceratodus; species Neoceratodus forsteri. Next base: position 15,303,971 of record CM057454.1, read on the forward strand.
TTGAAAATCTGGAGTGAAAATATTGAAAATTCGTGAACTTACGAGCGTGCGTAGGATCAGCGCAACAAATGCTCATAAAACAGTAATTTTGGGGAATTTTTTTCATCCAGTTTTCAACATAGCTATTTTAAGACCTCTGCTCATGAACAGTGTCACTGTGATTTTCTTAATCTGTCCCAAACATTGATTGCGCACACCAACTGCACCATTGTGCGCTACACGCATGCAAACACATTTTGGGTAATATGTGAAAAATGACAGCTGTACTGCTCATAAGAAGGTGTAGTAAAATGACTATGCTGAAAATTTGGAGTGAAAACATTAAAAATTAGCGAACTTACGCGTGTGTGTAGGAACTGCGCAACGTATGCTCGTAAAACAGTCATTTTTAGGAATTTTTTCACTAAGTTTTCAACATAGCCATTTTAAGACCTCTGCTCATGAACAGTGTCACTGTGATTTTCTTAATGTGTCCCATACATTGATTTCGCACACCGACTGCACCATTGTGCGCTACATGCGTGGAAACACATTTTGGGAGCAATGTGAAAAATGACAGCTGTACTGCTTATAAGAAGGTGTGGTAAAATGGCAATGTTGAAAATCTGGAGTGCAAATATTAAAAATTTGCGAACTTACGAGCGTGTGTAGGAACTGCGCAATGCACACTCGGAAAACAGTCATTTTTTGGAATTTTTTCACCAAATTTGCAACATGGGCTTTTTGAGAGCCCATCTTATGAACACTGTTACTGTCATTTCATTAATCAGTCCCGAAAGGTGATTTCGCGCAATGACCACAAAATCACCCTTCGGGCCTGATTAACGCCATAACAGTGACAGAATTTATGAGGAGGGGTCCCAAAAACCCCATGTTGAAAATTTGGTGTCAAAATTCCAAAAAATGCCTGAGATATGCAGCAAAGCTGAAAAAACCCTATCTATCCCATTATACAGCTTACCGGCATTTCCTCAGTTCGTGGTCGGCTTTGAAGAGTGCGGACGTGTTCCCGGTCCACCGAAGACTGTTGTGCCGAGGTCCAGAGGTAAGAATGGGGTGAGGGGGGTGTGGGGAGGCATGGTGCGCAGTGGGTGGGTGCAGGTTGTGGGAGGGCAGGAGAAGCACCGAGGGACAGTTTTTGTATTTTTAATAAGACAACGAGGGATGTTTGCCACGCTGGGGTGGGCTCCCAATGTGGCAGCTGGAAGGCTGTTTGGGAGGGCTGGAGCTGACAGGGGATTGGGCACCCCTGTTGGCTGTACAGTGTGTGCATGGGGAGAGGAGGCGCATGAGCACGCAGTATGTGTGCGTGTGTGTGTGTGTGTGTGTGTGTGTGTGTGTGTGGAGGAGGGAGCTCTGCTCACTGAAGCGGAGCGCTCCCTTTCAACTGTACAACCACTGCATTTTCAACTGCTGTCATAAACAGATGCAGCAGTGATTGGAGAACTGGGGCCGCACCTGCAAACACACTGACTGAATTGGAAGACGGGAGCCACACCTCTGAAAACTCGGATGATGGCACTATGTTTCTTGCACATGCATGCAAGCAACATAAAAAGGCCAATCACTTTCTATTCACCAGGGAAAAGCACATGCTGAGACTGAGCTACCATGATGCAATGGGCTTTGTCACAGTCCACTTCATTCTTTGCATGCTCTCTTGGTTATCTGAGAAGTTACTAGACCTGTCTCTGAGTAATCTGCATAGAAAAGCTATCACTCTTGTCTCCCTAATTCTGGCTAGAGCCGGTTATCTAAAACAGTTATTCACATTTAAATTGGTGAATGACTTCTTGGTTGAAGTCAGTTACCTTAGCTACCTCCCCTTTTGAGGGCTAGCTCCTGTCACAACAGGTAGCCTATTGGTTAACCCTGGTCTTGCAGACAAGGAGGAACTATCATTTGACTACTCAGTTGCCACTTAAATGGTACAACTTAAAACAGATTTACTTATCAACAGGGATACCTCAAGGGAGAACAATGGTCTACTGTAGTTCCTGTAAAGCAGCATGTACCCACACAGCAGATATTGTATAAGTCAGACACAACCACTCAAAAAAATAATACATTCACATGCACACATCTTCATAATAGTTACACCTCCCTTCTTATTGTTTGCAGGACTCTCCCAGGTCACTTCCTGACTTTGCTCCAGCTTTATGTAAGTTCAAGTGCTTAACACGGAATTGTCCCTTCTGAGTAGACATGTCTCTGTTCCCTACATCTCCTGCCTGACTCTAACCTCATCTTTTGCTCCTCTGTCCATAACTTTGGAGTCACCCTTGACACTAAGCTCTTCTTCTTCACCCATATCTCTAATGTTTGTCGATCTGCCTGACAATACCTCCACAACGTTGACCACCATTACCTTGAGCCCCCCCGACAAAATCTTCATTCTTGTTCATGTCTTCATGGACAGAATCCAGACAACCTCATTGAGTTTGTCTCCATTTCCCATTGTGGGCCTTATAGGGTCACAAAATGATAAGATTCAATTTAATGCTGATCTACTTGTAAATTAAAATGTGTAATTTCACTTTGGTTTTATTTCTGCTAGGAGCAAGTCCATAATTTCTTGTAGTCTGAAATGACTGCTTCTTAAACACTGCTCAGCATATTGTGGCTGCAACTTTATCAAAGGTCTCCATCCCATCTTATGGTGGGTACAATATGCCTTTGTTTTAGGAAAAGAGTAATTAGAGACACGTTATGGGGTAAAAACATTGTGCACTATATTATCAATTTTGGCCAATGAAAGTTTTTTTAGGCACAAGTCCTTCTAGCGAACTCATTATGAAATCAATGTGTGCAAAACACTGCAATCTGAGAAAAAAATGTGAACACTTTTAGTACAATATATTAATTTCCATCTTATGGAGTACTCGAGGGCCTTTTTATTGTAACAATTGGTTGACTTTGGAACTTCTAAGAATACTGTAGTGGGATGAAATGCTTGTTCTATGTATATTGTTAGTTTTCTAAATTGCCAAGAACTTTGAACAAATATGGAGACATGATCTTTCCTTTTGTGGCTATATACTTAGGTAACACACTTAATGATTCCTTGAAAAGTGTGACCAGAGAGCCTAACATATTTATTAATGCATTAAAACAAGAACTGTCAGTTTGCTTTGTGCGTAATGGTTGAAATATTTAGTGAGTCTAGAATTAGCATACATAACAGTTATGGAATGTATGTGTACATAGTTTAGGTAATGTATGTTCAACATGACATAGTAGTTCTTGCTTTGTGGTAATTCTGTATACATAATGTATGTAATTCTATATTTTATTTTTAATCTTTTACAATCTTATAAATGTTCCAACAGGATCACCTTATAAATAGGATCATTGGCCCTAGTGGTGTAATGTACCACCAAATCCTGTATAAAAATAAAGATTTTACTACTTTTACTACTAATTGAAAGTATGGGACTTTCTAGTAACTAGAACTAAGTTCAAAGTCGTACTGTGGGCAAAAGTAACCTTATCAAAAGTTTCTAGATGGGATGTAAGTAATATTCCACATGGTTGTCTTTCAGTCCAATGATGTGGGATGGAAAATGCTTGTTCTGAAAAAAAATAATTACTTTATAAAATGTGACGAGGGACAGTGAGAGGGAGGAAAGAGACTGATATGGTATATTCAGCATCCAATTATGCCATCAGTAATGTGGTTGGTATACAGTATCTTACAACATTCAGCAATTGCCATCATCAGTATGGTGTGTGGTGTGGCATCTTTTGACATCTACGTGCCGATCACTGTCATCATCATCATCATCGTCATCATCATCATCATCATCACTATAGTATCCTTCAACAGCTAAGGATGCCATCTCTGTGGTATCTGAACACCAGGTGTCAGTCACCAGAGGCACAGTATCCTCTACCATCTAAGAATGCTATCAGTCATCTGCAAGAAGTGTTTCTGCCTACAGCAACCTCAAAGCTACAAGACTTCAGAAGAGAAACTACATGTAGACTCCTGTGCCATCTACCATGTGTCAAAATTATAATGCAAGAAGTCAGTCAGAAGCCTTTCCGATTCTGACATCTACTACCGGACTGAACCGGGAGAGAATACCAACTAGCAACAATGCCCCCATCCCCCTCAATGGACATGGTATAAACAGATGTTCATAAATGATTATAAGCCCTTGCCATAGAAACCTCCTACTAACATCTCATTTTTAACAAGTGAATAAAAGGACTGGGAGTGAGATTTTACTGGGAGGTAATCAAGTGGCTAACTTGTGCACGTAATAACACGTGTTCAAATAATTATGGTTAAAACTGTTCAAATTGTCATCTTCTTGACTGGATAGTTGCAAAGCTAAAATCATGATTTCTGTTATGAGGGTATCCACTTAAAAGGGACTATTAAAGGAACATACCTTTCCAGTATCTCCAAGGGGAGACAAAAGACTGCCACCAATGTAATGGGATTCTAACAAGAGAATATGCACCAGTGTATTTGAAAAAGATTGTTGCACCCTGGATTCTCTTGGGGCCCCACTTCTGCTAAGGAACACATCCATTACCTGGGCATGGAGTTTACCTGAGATTTACCACAGGTGGGTGGCATAAACCTGAACTCTATCCTAGTAACCCGTGAACTAGACTTGGTCAGATGGCCTAAGCTGCACCTCTCAGATTGGAGCAGAGCTCAGGCTTACAAGATGATGGCTGCCCCAAGTTCCTCTATATATTGGATACTCTCCCTACAACCATCCCTCTGCAACTCTTTAAACAGATCCCAAAACAACAAGGAGACTGAGTGTGCACAAACTCCAGCAGGATTAGGCAAGGGAAGGGCTGGACCTCCCTGACTTTCCCTCACAAGCACAGAGTGCACACACTGCGTCAGCTCAGACAGACAGTACCAGTGCATCCCCTAGGGAACTGCTCCACCAGTGCATGCCTTAGAGAACCAGCCCAAATGGGTGACATGTGAACAACACCTGATAGTGGACCTCCCACATAACGTGATTTTGTTTGGAAAACTCCTCAAGCGCTTGCATACCCACCTAATGTTGCAACATGCGGTTAAGGAGTGGAACCAGATAGCTAAACTTTTGAAGTGGAACCCATGGTGCTCCCCATTTCTTCCTATCTGGAATAACCCACTAATGCTCATAGACTGGAAGTCGTGGGAGGAAAGGGGTATTACACAATTGGTGGATCTCCTGGATGCTGAGACTAGGGTGTTAAAGTCTTTTTCTCCAGAAACAATTTTGACATCCCCAAGCAGCCACATTAGAAATTCCAACAATTAATACATGCACTGAAGAAAAGGTTGGGATGACATGTATACAGTTCAGGAGTATAACTGGCTAGACTCCTTACTGACCAACAAATTGGCAGCTTCCCTGTCTGACAGCCTACTTTACAGGTTTTTGGGGAAATGTGGGTTGGTCAGCACTACGTCCACATGAGATAAATGGAGCAATGAACTGGGACCAGACATCTTCCCATAGCAATGGCAGTCCTGTTAGAACAACCTAATCAGAGATGTCAAAAATGCCAGAAACTGCTTCATGCAATTTAAAATACTACACCACTGGCACAAAACTCTATAGACACTCCATAAGTGGGGACTGATACCCTCAGACTGCTGTTAGAGATGTGACCAGGCAGGGAGCTCTGTATTGTACCTTTTATGGTCATGCCCCAAACTCTCCATGTACTGCAGCACACCCCAAACAATTTGTGTGACCGTGCTCAGGACACCAGTACAGCTGTCCCCAGCATGGATTCTATTGGGTTTAGCCCCAAAAAATGCTGGAAACCAAGATGAGGCCAACAGATGGCTCTCAGTGACCTTAGTAACACCAACTGCATTATTCTTCATCACTGGAAACAGCAGAATCCCCCAAAGGCAGAGGAATAATGGCAAGATAATGCACTTGGGCTACAATAACCCAGAAGTAGAGTACAAAATGGATGGAATGATACTGACAAAGACAAAGCAGGAAAGAGATCTAGGGGTAATCATATCGGATGACCTAAAGGAGGCTAGGCAGTGTGACAAGGTAATCGGTAAGGCAAGTGGGATGCTGGGCTGCCCAGGAAGGGGTAACACCAGTAGGAAGAGGGAGGTGGTGCTGCCCCTGTATAGATCACTCGTGAGACCACACCTTAAATACTGCATCCAGTTCTGGAGACCATGCCTCAGGAAGGACATAGACAGAGAGGAGGCGGTCCAGTGGAGGGCCACCAAAATGGTGCAGGGTCTGCATCATAAGACCTACAAGGAGAAGCTAAGTGAGCTAAATATGTACATCAGGGAGGAGAGAAAGGAGAGGAGGATATGATGGAGATCTTTCGGTACATAATGGGGGTAAATAATGTACAGGAGGGGAGTATTTTTCAGAGAAAAAGGTGCTCTAGAACAAGGTAGAATGCAATGAAGCTGTAGAGGGGTAAGTTCAGGAGGAATGTGAGGAAGTACTTCTTCATGGAAAGGGTGGTGAATCCCTGGAACAGACTTCCGGCAGTGGTAGTGGGGGTGAAAACAGTGGAGGGGTTCAAAAATGCCTGGGAAAAACACAAGTGACTTGTAGGGGCAAGAAAGAGAGGGAAAACTGCAGGGGTGAGGAATGGAGGGCAAGGGGAGCAGTAGAGATGGTGTCGTAGATCAATTGAGGTCTGAAGCCTTAATAAAAAAATACAATGGGCAGACTGAGTGGGCCCAGGGGCCCTTATCTGCTGTCACATTCTATGTTTCTAAGAACTGCTTGTAGAATTGGAGAAAATAGCTAGCTATAAGAGAGTGCAATACACAGTAAGAGACAGAATGGATCAATTCTGAGAAGGTTGGGGAGACTTCCGACATTCGGCCTACAGCAGGATACCAGAGGCTTGCTTTCCTTAAACTACTGATAGACGCAGAAAGGAGCTAGTGGCAGTGATACAGACTAGAAAGTGCAACCCCCCCACCAAACCCTAACTCATGGCAGCTTAAAATACAAGACCAAGACAATAGGGGTGGTCTTCTCCCTTGAACCCTATAAAAGGGATCCCCAACCTCTCATCTCCCCAGTATATAGAAACATAGAAATTGTCGGCAGATGAGGACTGCCAGGCCTATCTAGTCTGCCCATAGGCCTATCCTTCTTTGTAGCCTTTGACCCTACTCAGTCAGCAGCTATCTTCTTTTGTTCCCACCTCAAGGGTCCCTTTATGCCTGTCCCATACATGTTTGAAGCCCCCTACTGTGTTTGTGCCCACTACCTCCTGTGGCAGACTGTTCCATGAATCCACCACCCTTTCTGTGAAGAATAATTTCCTCCCATTCTCTCTTATCCTGCCCCTCAATTCTCATATCATGCCCCTTTGTTCTCGTACTTCTCTGAAATTGAAAGATACCACCCACCCACACCTTGTTTATGCCCTAAAGATACCTGAAGGTCTCTATCATGTTTCCCCATTCCCTCCTTTCTTCCAGTGAGTACATATTGAGGTATTCAGTCTCTCCTCATATTTTTTCTGATGTAAGCCATGTACCATCTTTGTCGCCCTTCTCTGGACTGCCTCCACCTTGTCAATGTCCTTTCGAAGATGCGGCCTCCAGAATTGTACACATCATTCCAAATGAGGCCACAATAGTGTTTTATACAGTGGAATCACCTCCTCCCTCCTTCTGCTAGTCATACCTCTGCCTATGCACCCTGGCATGCCACTGGCCTTTGCTGCAGCCTTTATACTCTGCTTTGACACCTTTAGGCTATCAGAAATGATAATCCCAAGATCCCTTTCCTCCTTGAAGACTGTTAGTAACTCACCTCCATCCTCTAGCTCTCCCCTGGGTTTGTGTGTCCCAGGTGCATTACTTTGCACTTCTTAGAACCAAATCTCAGTTTCCACACCTCATATACATATTACTTATTTACAAAAGGCCATATAAGCATGATGTCATGTGGTTACTGTGGAGCGGACCAGAGGATGTCCTGTGGTGTATGAAATTAGTACTGAGGTTACTTTTAGTATTCATCTGAAGTATACTAGACTAATTCGTGAAACCTGATGAGTGACAGGGTATTTTGGGAACCTGGAAATTGATGACTCACCCAGTTCTTAATCCCCTGTCTTTTTAGTGAGTTAAGTATGTGGTTTAACTTTTTTGGTAAGAGCCAGAAGTAGGAGAGTACTCTCTGAATATTCTTTAAAGCCTTGGGTATAGATTACTTAGTGTGACAAATTTTGGAGGAGATTCCAGATCTAACAAATTGGAGCTTAAAGTAAGGACAGGACCATATACTTTCTAGTGCCAGGACAGTGGACATGAACCAATTCGACTCCCTTCCACATTAGGTGTTTAGGGACTGTTAATGACTCAATCGGTCTAGCAGACCTAAAGGAAACCTTACCCAATTATAGGGTATGGTAGTACAGGGTGTCTACTTTAGTCTAGTTTCACTAGCTAGGTGTTGGGAGACACATTTTCATAGGGCTAACTGACCTATAGTTGATAGTATTGCTGGTGGTGTCCTTATGCAGTGTAAGACTGTTGCATGACCAGGATCACCCCAGATGGGCATCAGAAAAGTTTTCGCTGCCTGGTAAAAATTAGTGTCCTAGGAAAGCCCTCTGAAAATATGGCTTTATCATTTTGGTTTAAGACTATGAGAAACACCTACAGTTGGGGAGGGAACAATGAGACAGCTTGTTGTCTAACCTCTGTGTGACCTGAGGTGTCTCTTTCACCCAGGTTGTATATTTATGTCTGGTTATATACCAGTAATCAGTGTCGGTGGCTCAGCAGGTTGCACATCCTCACCTCTGAGGCAGGAGGATCAGAAGGCTGTGGGTTTCATCCCCACACCAAGCACTTGGGTTAAATCCCAATACTGACACTGTAGTGCAGCATGGGGGGGGGTGCTGCATTCCTGAGAGGCCATCTTTTGGATGAGACGTAAAAATCAAGGTCCCATCTGCCTATTCTGTGGTTGTTCAGGTGGATGTTTAAGATCCCATGGCATTTCTCGAAAAGAGTAGGGGCATTTTTTATTAAGAAATTCATTACAAGCCTGCCCGCGGTGCAGCGGTTAGTTTCGCTTGCGGCGTAGCGACCGGGTTCAGGAAGCGGACTCGGGTAGCTGGAGGGTCGGCTGGGAGGAGGATTGAGCACCCAATGGCTGCCTCCTCCAGGGGGTGGTGATGCAAGTCCCACTGCAACACCACCACCTGGGTGACCACAGGTGGAGGTGCAGCGAGACTGCACATAGCAGGGAGGGAGGGCGTCTGCCGGAGCCGGAGCATCAGGCACGCTACGCACGTGCCTGCTCCTTGGCCCCCCAGCGCGACGCCCTGTGGGAGGGAGAAAACAGGAAAATACCCCACCAGACTCCTGGTAGACGGAGCTCTGGCCACGATTCCCAATGCCCTACCGATGCCAGTACCAGCATCCCCGATGAAAACTAAGTCACGTCGGGGTGTAAGGGCCCCACCTCATACCCGCCTGGGGGGTATAGCCAAGGCTTCATGGGGGGGTTGGACTGCAGTGGACGTCGTCTAGCAGGAGCGTGGATGAACCAGGCCGATGGAGTCTCCAGAAGGAGCAGGAGTTCAGTGGTGAGAAAGGGGGCATACAAAGTAAATATAAAATTAAAAAAAAAGAAATTCAATACAAATATAAAGAAAAGTACAACTATTTTCATGACTTTTGATGTTTACCAGTTAAAAGGTGATAAAAGAAAAGCAAATAATAACATACATGTAAAAAGAACAAGTTAAAATAAGTTAGTGAAATAAAAAATAAAACAGTTTCTCTATAAGACCCACATAATTTTAATCCTCCACCATTTAATTCCACATTTTATATACCATAACATACCTCCACCAAGTTAATATTTACAATATTACCCTATTTCATGTTCTTCCTTCTCCTCCAATTCTCTGTGCCTAACCCATATTTTACTTATAGGCTGACATGAGTAATTCACCTCAGTTTAAGACATTTTTCAAACCTTTCCACAACTAATTTAGTTTTATATAAGAACATTTATGCATATCTTTATAACATACTTCCACACAGGCTGCCACGCATAATTTCTCTACTGCTAAATAAGTTATTCTCCTTTGTTGAATTACATGTCTGCTTCTAGCTTGCCACAGATAGAATTTTAAGCATGCAAACAGTACCTCAAGTGTACCTTTATCATAACCTGATAGCCTACTTCTATACTGTCCTAATACTAGCAGTTCATAAGTCAATCGTGTTAGCCATGACAATTTCCATTTGTCTGCTAAAAAATCCCAAAGATGTTTTGAATAACTACAATCTAACAAAAAATGTACCATTGTTTCTTCAATAGCCTGACATTGCAGATATGGACACTTCTGGTCCTCAGTAGCTTTATGCTTTTGATTCCCTTTAACATTTAGTCATCCATATGTGCACTGCCAAGGATTTTCCCACATTCTTTCCTGCATTCTAGAATTGTTCAGTTGTGTCAAAACCCATTTTAAGTTAGTTTGGGTATATAATTTAAATTCTGGTTCATGCGGTCCATTTGTTTGTAAAAACTTCATACAATTGTCGCCTATTGCTGGTTAACAATTGTGTTTTAGTTATTTTCCATACATACAATTTCTTTAACGTTGATTTAAAAAGTTCTGGAATCTGCATGCTTGGTATAATCTTCAGTGGATCTTCCTGCCATTTATTTAAGTATTGTTCTAGTAAAAATTGTGTCCATTTTATTCCCACTTCCTCCTCCTCCGCATCTACTTGCAATAATGTTTTTAATGTTCCTGTCCAAAATAGTATGTGAAAAAAAATAGGATTTATCATCCCTACCCCCCTCCCGTTTTCTATATAAGTATGTAAAATCTCTTTTTATGGGTTCAGTCTACTCCCCCCATAACATATGGAAAACAAATACTGTATAGTTTTGTTTCTAAGTTGGTTGGTATAGGGAACACCCAGCCTGCTTGTAATAATAATGGTATTATAACTTGCTTAATAATAAACATTTTTTTCCATTTGGAAATAATCCAATTCTTCCATTTTTCTACTTTCTATTCACATTTATTAATAGCCATCCCCCAGTTTTTCTGCACCATATCTCTATCACCAAAGTAAATCCCCAAAATTTGTATAGGTTCTTTTGTTATGTGTATTCCCGCTATGCATCCCTCAACTTGTTGACACATTCCAATACCAATACTTTTTTCAATATTCAGTTTAGCCCCAGAAATTTTAGCACATTGTTGTAATTCTGTTATTGTATGTTTCACATTGTCTTCTGTTTTTAAAAACAAACAAAAATCATCTGCGTATGCAGAAGCTTTGAAGGTTAAAGTAGTTCCCAGGATCTCTTGCCCCACTATCTTTATATTATTCACAATATACCTTCTACATGGATAAAATGCCAATGTATATAATAAGGGACTTAATGGACATCCCTGTCTGACTCCTAACATAAGGTGTATTGGTGATCCCCCTTCCATGCCATTTACAGGTAGAACTGTTGCTTTTTTATATAGGGTTTGGATACTATTCTTAATCTTCTGCAGGATACCATAATGGGTTAACACCTACAAGAGGTATGTATGGGAAACCCTATCAAATGCGTTGCTCTGATCTAGAGATATTACAACCCCCATCTGATTGTTTTTTGTACAATATTCATAACAATCCCTTATTAGAAGATTATCCTGAATTTATTTTCCCGGTACCCCACAAGTTTGTGCTGGGTGAAAAAGATCTTTCAAATGTTTTTGTAGTCTTTTATGTATTAATTTTCCAAATGTATTCCAATCAGTAATCAGGAGGCATATTGGCCTCCAGTTCTGAAGCATAGTTTTATCCCCTTTTTTATAAAGGAATTTCACCAATCCTTGTGCAAAACTGTCTTTCATTATTTGATTGTGAATATTTCTGCATATACCAAAACTACAGTGGAGTCAGCCACAATGAAGCACAATAACTTGCAGTAATGTCATGTCACCAAATCCTGCATGATAAAAGGGCTTAATTGTAATTGACTTACAATGGTCCCTATAGTAAACTGCAACATTCTGTGATATTCTGCAGTATGTCTGCATCGCATCCTGGCTGTCACATCTGTAACATATCTATTAATTCTTTCTGGAAAGTTAAAACAAATTCCAATGGTAGTCCATCGTCTCCTGGTGCCACATTTTTCCTCATTCTCTTTAAGGTCTCTATTACTTTTTCTGTTGAATTATCTGTACTCATTTCCTGCTTAGCTGTTTCTCCTAGTATTGGCTGTATTGCTGCCAAATATTTCTCAAAATCCTAACTCTCAACACCTTGTTGGTTATTCATACATTCCAGATACTGTTTAATGATTCTATTCAAATCATGTGATGAAGTTTTAAATACACCACCCTCATCCACTAGTGCTGTAATGCTAGTATTGTCTACCCTGGTTTTACAAGCCACACAAGGATCCCCTACTAGGGTTTTAATGGTTCCATATTGTAATACAGCCATAACAGTGGCTGTTCTATCATACTGATAACTAGCCACTTGTTTCTTCAACTGGGTTATTTGCATGGTATAATCTCCTGGTTTAGTATATACCAAAGAATAGACATACTGTAATTGTTGTCTAAGTGTTAAATATTTCAAAAATGTATCATTTTGTGTGAGGGCTCCATAATTCTTAAACCATTTTTGTACTTCCTTCTTGGTGTCCTCCCACCATGCCCCAGCTGTGCCATACAAACATCTTACAGTGTTCCTAGCTTGTAATATTTGTTTAATATTTCTTAGTAAATTTTTATCTGCTAATATCGCTGTATCTAACCTCCAGCTTCTTTCTTCTGTTCTCACATTCTGCCCCATGTTTACCTCAATCCTAATCATAGCATGATCTGAGCATTTAATAGGTATAACCCTGAAGTGTCTCACTGCCACAGCGGGAGATATAAACCAATAATCGATCTACGTTGCCACCCTACCCCTTATATATGTATTTTCTGGTTTCTTCTTCAATAATAGTGATGCTTATTTCATACATGCGGTTTGTAAACAATTTTGTAATACATGCATGTCACAATATATTTTTTTCCTTGTGCAGTTTTCCCATCAACATCTAAGGAACAATTAAAATCTCCACCAAGAAAAGCCTGTCAATTTGTTGTCAAAAAAGGTTGAATTTTCTCAAAAAGATCCACCTGTCTGCTTTAACCTGAGGGGCATATACTGAAATGAATCTACAGTACATAAATGCCCATCCAGTTGGCCATCCAAAATGAGTAAATGGCCAGGAATGGCATCAATTAATTTCTGTAAATGAACTGCACTCCCTGAAACATAATTCCCACCCCATCAGCCCTATCAAGGCCAAAAGACCCATATGACAGGCTTTTTACATTGGGTGACGCAATTGGTTGTATTTAATCAGGTCTCTTGTAAAAAAATAACATTTGATTTTAACTGCTCTAGTAATGTGAACACAATCTTTCTTTTACCTCCATTAAGTATACTACATAGGTTTAAGGTGGCAAATGTTATATGTTCCATAGATGTGTTCATTTAAAGCTAACTATCTCAAGTTATTTAATCAGTAGACTCCTCCAAATGGTTTTTCTTTTTCTTCCTTCCATCAAGCTTCTTTAAACTGGGGAGAGATTTGGATGAAGTGTCTGACTCTGAGCTCTCAGTGTCAGATCCTCCCCATCCACTTTTGCTGACTAGTACATCATAGTTATTGCCCACAGTAGTTTCTGGTATTAGTACAGTTTTTAACCCCGCACTCCTCCTTGTTACAGGGGTATTCCATACAGTCTGGGGGTGGGTGGCATTTGTTGGGTGTCCACAATAGTATCTTCAAAACTTCTCCTTATATTCTCAGCAGGTTGCCTGTGAGAGGGCAAGGGTTCGTGGATATTTTCCACATTTGTAACTTCTTCAGACTCTGGCTCTTCACTTCAAATATTAGCAGCAGTATTATCCACATGTGGCTCATTCTGTGAGTGATCAGAAGCAGCATCCGGCTGTGCAGTAGGGTCTGGAACCTCCAAACCCCTTCTCGTGGATCCAGTAGTGAGTATTTCATTTTGGCCTTTTGCCTTTTGTTGTGCTTTTCATATGATCTCATCCTGGTTAATACCATCATGCCTATTATGGGCTGCCCATGGACATTTATGGCACGCATGTCCCCTCCCTTCACACAGGTTGCATCTCGCAACATTTCTGCAGGCTGTGCTGATATGATTATATTCCCCACAGAGAATGCATTTCAATTTATCACATGTACTTGCAAGGTGAGTTCTTTCTCCACACTTATGGCATGCCTAAGACTGTCCTACATAAAAACAAACCCCGTCTATCTTGTCCAGTAAAGAAACTGTTTGGTAGATGCACAGTACCTATGTCAGTATGCCATAATTTAATTTTGAAATGCCACTTCCCAGTCCAATAGAACTCTGAGTCAATAATGGGTTCTGGGGCACTTAACACGTCACAGTGTTTCCATAACCAATGATGTATGTCCCCAATGTTTATGCTCTCGGTTCTAAACATAATAGTAATTTTTTTAACCACCGATTTCACCAGCGATGTAACAAAAAAGGGTGCCCATAATGATGAAAACTTTCATTGGTTGTTTTTGACACAAAATTTTTCTAACCCCTATGAGGTATGGAAGCTAATATCAAAGTTATCATCTCCCAATATATGTATCAATGCATGAACTTCAGCTGGAATAACATTTAAAGATTCCTTTATCAATTTCCTCCCCACATAGTCCTGGTCTGGTTGTTGATCCAATCCCCCTTTGTATCATATGCGGACCACATGCCTGGATGGTATTTGTGGTGATCTATTGAAGACATCCAAAAATCAAGTTTGTTTTGGTTGGTTCTTTGTCCCCCCCTTGATGTTCTTCAGCCTTCTGCTAGTCATCTCCCCCCATTCTGTATTCTCCTTTATAACCTGTGTCTGCCGATGTCCCTTCTTCTTCAGATGTGTCATCTGACTCCAATGTTTGATCTCAGTCTTCCTGTTCAGACCCCATATCCTCTTGTTCCATCTCCCCCTATTGTTGTGTAGAAATAGACAGCTGTTGGTCCATTTTCCCAGAGTTCATTTAAATTGTGTCCATAATTTTTTTTTCATTACTCTGTTTCCCACTACTTCAGTCTGTGTGGGCATCCATTTTGTTTTTTTCTGCCTCCTGGTTTGTAGCACATATATTTTTCTCCAAATCTTGTGGGACACTAGCTCCAGGTAAGAACCCTTGAGTTGTATTATCTATGTCCATAGTACTATTACCTTGAGGTGCGGCTGTCCATGCCTCCCACCCTTCAACCTTTCTGGTAGTTTGCACCACATATGTACCACTCTGCAATTCAAAGTCTGTTTCAGGCATAGTCTTTTCAGTAAGAATATCAAAATCAGGGTCAGGGACCCACTTACCAGTAGTGTCCTGCAGCCATCCTGCTTGTTTCAGGAAAAACTCTGGTGTCCAGTCATCTTTGAGCATTTCTTGCGATGCAAGCTGAAAAGCATCCTTCACTCTTTCTGTTGCAGTTTGCTTAATATCACCACTCCTACTTTTTTTCCCCACTTGGGTTTGGGTGCAAATCCTTTTTTTTTTTAAGTCGCTGCTACAGTTTCTTCCTTCTTGCCTCCTTATGCTCAATTTCTTGTTGTCTCCTCAATTTTACAGTGATTTTACTTTTTCCTCTCTTTTTACCCTTCTCTGCCATCATCTCTTCATTAGCGAGGTGATATTCTTCGGAAGCAGTGTCCATCTCAGAATCTGCCAACACTGCATCCTGCAAGTTGCTCAATTGACTTGCTCCCCCATGCAAGACTGCTCAGTCTTGATATTAGCATGGGCAGAATCCATTGTCAGGTGTACGTTACTTGAGTTCTCCTGGCTTCCAGTGGCTGGGATGGAGAATGGCTCCCCAGCCTGCAGCACCTTCCTCCTCCTCTGCCGGTCCCGGTTCCTCCATCTTGGATAGGGCCGACAGTGCCCCCTTACCAGGGGTAGGGGTATTTTATTGGCAAAAATTCAATATGGGTTATATAGACAATAATATAACAAATCAAGTGAACACATGTAGAAAAACAGGCTACAACAAAAAACACAAAAACTTGAGTTGTACCCATATTTCACACCTTCAAACAATCAAGGAACACAAAAGGAAAAAAATGATTGAACACTCACTTTGATTTCAATATCCCCTTATAGCCTTTCCACATTTTCTGTACCTTATTCCATTTATGGTAACCCAGATCTTTTTGGTACACTTCCTTACAGTCTCCTTCACACAGCCTCCCTACTGACAAATATGGCAGCTGTAGTTGCTGCAAAACATATTTACTCCTAGCTTGCCATAAATAAAATTTTAAAATTGCAAAAAATACCTCTAAAGTCCCTCTATCATAAATTCCCAGTCTACCAAAATAATCCCCCAAAATGATCTGATTATATGTTAAATGATTTAACCAAGGGAGTTGCTACCTAACTGCCAATAAAATTCCATAAATACATCATATATGTACAATCTAAGAAAAAGTGTTCAGTGGCTTCCACTGGGGCTAAACATTCGTAGTATGGACAGTTTCGTTCCTCTAACGCCTTATGCTTCCAATTGCCATGAACATTAATCTTCCCATATGTACACAGCCAGAGATTATCCCACATTCGTAAAGGTATCCAGACATTACATAGCTGATGTATAGTGGTGTGAATCTTATTTTTATAACAACCTGTAAACTCGGGTTCTGAAGGACCTATTTTTACCAAAATATCATCATGTAGAAGATAATGGATGGGCAACAGTGAACAACAACACTGTTGTTCACTTCTAGAGGTTGTCATGGCAACCAAGTAAACCTCAAGAGTGAAGCTCAAGAGGTTTACATTTGTCAGACAACCTCGAGAAGTTAACACAGGGTTATTGTTTACTGATGCTCATTCATTATCTTGTATAGTATATGGGCATCAGTAAATCAATAATGTACTACTTCATGAGGTTCGCGACATGACGTCAGCCTTTGTGCGTCACTCCAGAAGAAGACTCACTCCTTCTCCCGTTCCCCGATCTAACTCACTAACTGTTCTTTTTTTAAAATGTGCTCACTCCTGCTGTTTAGTTTGAAGGTAAATACAAAATATGCCCTTACTTCATCATCATTTCGAAGTATGTGCTCACAATATCATCACCGGCAGTTACTTGAAGTGCGGCGTTTCTGTTAAGCTCATGCTCATATGCACTTGCTGCTGTTGTACCATCGATGTGATGTACTCAAGACAGTCAAACAGCAAGCTGACATAGCTTCGATGATACAACAGCATTAGCGTTTGATGGATTTCCATCCACAACAACGTTCTCCCATATACTATAAAGCCATTTCTTGGAGTAAGTCAGAATCTGAGTCTTAGTAACCTGCCACTGGCTCATTTTCTTTATAGATGGTTTTAAAAACCATGGTAAATGTAAGGAAGGAATTATTTTCAAGGGGGCCTCTGTGATCATTTCCCTAAAGAGTTTTGTAAAATCCCTTGGAATCAATCTTTATTAAGAGAACATTCCTCTTGTGCTAAAAGTTTAAAAGAATCTGACCAAAATAAGGTATGGAAAAAAAAAACAATGGGTGAATCATTCCCACACACCCTCTTTGTCTGCTAAGGTAAGTGAAGTCCCTCTTCATTGGATTGAGATGGCTTTCCCACAACATTTGAAAGAAAAGGCTGTAAACTCTTGTTTCAAGTTGAAATGGAATAGGGTAAACCCAGGCCGTATACAATAAAATAGGTATAAGAAATTGTTTAATAATGAGTATTCTTTTTGTTTTAGAGAGGTTCCAGCCTTTCCACCTGGCCACCCTGTGTTCACATTTTAGAAGTGCCTCATGCCAGTTTCTATATGCCATATTCCCCTCCCCAATGTAGAGACCCAAGATTTTAATTGGTTCAAATTGTATCTGAATCCCTGCTATAGTAACATCACTCAGTGTGCTCCTCATATAAATTCCTTGGCATTTATCTTTATTAATTTTTGCCCCTGCTATCTTAGAAAATCTTGTTAGTTCTGCTACTGCCTGCTCAATACTCAAAGTGTCATGACAGAATAATAAAAGGTTATCAGCATAGGCCAAGGCTTTAAGGGTAGGTCCCCCCTGTGGATTGAATAAGCCACTAATATCGCTATTGTTGATTATGTACCATATATGGGGATTTAGATAAAAAACATACAATAACAGGCTAAGGGGGCAACCCTGTCGCACCCCACTATGAATTGGAATTTTACCTCCCAAGGCTCTCCCTATCAAAGAAACAATGGTTGCTGCCCCATACAGGATAGCTATCCATTTAATTATACTCCTAGGGATACCATATTTACCTAGTACCTGAAATAAAAAAGGGGGATCACCCAATTGAAAGCCTTGCTTTGATCCATTATTATCAAACAAAAAAAGTAAGTTATGTGTACTGCAATAAACAGAACTATCCTTAAATGTCCAGAGGTTCTTCTGGATATCCCTCCCTGGTATGGAGTAAGTCTGTGAGAGATGAATTAATTGTTTTACAAACTGTTGTAACCTTTTATGTAAAACTGTAGTAAGGATTTTCCAGTCCGTGTTTTAATAATACTATAGGTCACCAATTTTGAAGAAAAACCATATCCCCTGATTTATGCAAAAATCTCAACAGTACAGTTGCAAACTCTGGAAGTATTCTCCTTGCTGAGGAGATTTCCTGAAACACCTGAAGAAGCATACAGTACTGGCTACTTCAGTACAAAAAGTTGATAAAATTCTATGGGCAGCCCTTCCCACCCTTGTGACCTATTTTTTTCATCCCTGAAATTAAAGAAAGAATTTCATCAGTGGTGACTGGTGCCATAAATGCCTCCATTTCATCATTACTTAAGGTAACATAGAATGGGGATAAATACTCTGTTCGTTCAGGTAAACTTCCTATTGGAGAACTGGACAACTTGTGAAAGCAGTCCTTTATATCTTCTTTCTGTGATCTATCATGACATATTTTACCTTTTTAATTTTTTAGTTCAGTTAATGTAGATGAGTCAACCCAGGCCTTACATGTCGCATAAGGGTCACTCGTTGGAGTTTTCTTCTTTCCAAAACTCAGTTCTGCAGAAAGTGTAGCTGCTCGATTATATTGATAGTGTTTCATCTGAGTTTTAAGATTTGTAATTTGAAAGGAATAATCTTTCCCAGTTCTAGTTGTTAATGAAAATAAGTGTTGTAGTTGCCCCCTAAATGACAAGTATTTCAGGAAATTCCCATTCTGTTTGTGCACCCCCTGTCATTGTAGCCAGGTCCTAATAATCTTTTTAGTGTCCTCCCACCAATCTCCAGCCAAGTCATATAAACATCGTACCATGGTTCTGTCCGATAGTTCTTGCATGAGACCCTCGTGTATCTTTTTGTCTGATAACAGGGACATATTAGCTCTCCATCTACTATTGTGTCTAGGTGAATAATGAGTCAAAAAGATTTTTAAACTTAATTTTAAATGATCTGAAAACTCACAAGGAACAGTGTGCAGCTCTTTAATCCAAGTATTGGGGAATACAAAATAGAAGTCGATTAGTGTTGCAAGGGATCCTCTAAAATAAATTTTCATTGGGGTCACTCCTAGCACCGTATGTGCATCCTTTAGCCCTGCCCTGTTTAAACATTGAAGCAGGGCATTAGAGTCTCAATACACCTTCTTCCCTAAATTTACCCTATCTGTACCATCTATGGAACAATTAAAATCACCCCTAGAATCACAGTTCTTGCAGTTGCTAAATATGGTTGGACTTTCTCCCATAAATCAGTTCTATCCATTTTAATTTGAGGAGCACAAACATTAATGAAGCAAAAAGATTTCCCTTTACACAGCCCATCAAAAATCAAGACTCATCCTGGAATAAGATCAATAAGTTTTTGTAGAGTAAATCCAGTCCCAGAAAATAAAATTCCTACACCATCTGCCTCATCAAGCCCAAACAACCAGTAGGAAGGTCCCTACACCCAATCATTCCTTGTTTGGTTCAACTGGTATGAATCTTGCATCCATGTCTCTTGTAAAAAAATAATATCAGCCATGTCCTGATGTAACGTGGAAAATAAAGCATCCTTTTTCTTGGAGTTTCTGATTCTACATGCATTAAGGGACAAGAGGTGTAGTGCTTCCATTTGAGCAGGTTAGGGTTTGATAGAGCCTTACAGGAAGAAATCATTGTGTGCCCTGGTTCAAGTAACAGTATGTTTTTTCTTCTTCTTTTTCTTTCTGCCATCTTTCTTTTCCAGCAGAGGTAAAGAGTAAGTTGAGGTGTCGGACTCCAACTCTTCACAATCAGTATAACCCTAATTTTTGTGTGGGATAAGAGTTACAAACTTATTTGTAGTGGGGACCACAAGGGTTTGGGCAGCACAATGTCTCACACTCTGCCATCTGGCTGGTTCAAACCACTTTGTTGAGGGGGGAGGGGCATATCCTGATTATCTGGGGGTGCACTAGATGGGGATGCAGAAGACTGCTGCATACTTGAAGATGGGAAAGATAAAGGACCAGGGATAGGGGTAGGAGTAGGTTTCGGAGGGGGAATATCCTCTACACCGGGTCGCTGCTCCTGATCCTGGCAAGGTGTCTCATGTGGTCTTTGTTCTGTAGTCTCTTTGTTTGGGGTAGGTCTAGGTCTAGATGCTCTGTTAGGCTGTGCCTGAGGTGTAGCTGTGGTCTGGGCATCTCGGATCAGAACATCCTGATCGAAACCATCTGTCCGGTTATGGGAGGCCTAGGGGCATTTTTGAAACACATGTCCCACAGTGTCACAGAGATTACACCTTTCTACATTGGTGCAAGCCATGCTAACATGGTTAAACTCACTGCATAAAATGCACTGTAGTTTATCACAAGCACTGGCAAGGTAAGAACAATCCCCACATTTATGGCATGCCTTAGGTTGTCCTGCATAAAAACAAATACCTCAGTCTTTACCAATAAAAAAACTGTTGCGTATGTGTTGTATATCTTCTTCAGTTTGGAGTAATCTGACTTTAAAATACCATCCACCAGTCCAGAATTGCTTGGTCAATTATAGGTTCAGGGGGGGCCTAGAACTGTACATTTCTTTTGTAGCCAATGATGAATGTCACTGACACTAACCCCCTCGTTTTGGAACATCACTGTGATTCTTTTAGTCAGAGACATAGTTAGGGGGATTGCAATAAATGGAGTCCATAACGGTGAATATTTTATTTGACTGTACTTAGCCCAGAACTGTTCCAATACCCTTGGTGTGTGGAAACTAATATCGAAATGTTCCTCACCTGAAATATGGATCAAAGCATGTACCTCCCCTGGGGAAAAGTGTAGTGATTCTTTAATAAGGGTCTAACCGACATATTGTCTATCTGGGAACACATCAGGGCTACCCCTATAATGGAGGCGGACCACATTTCTCCTTGGTTTAGATGTTGTTCTATTGAATAATTCAAAAAATTTAGGCCTACAAGGTGGGAGAGACTCAACCCTTTGCTCCTGTTCTTCTTCAGCACTGGAACCTGCAGTGCTGTGGAATTGTTCCTGCTCCTGGTCTTGAACAAACTCCTTCCCTGGGACAGCCTGATGTTCATTTCCATCCATGCAATATCTGGGTTCTGCTCCACTACCTCTGGGTGAAAATAATTAATAATCTGTTGTTTCTGTAACTGCTGTGATGGTTCAGGTGGTTTTCCACCATCCAGATTTTGAGAGCCTGCAAAACTCTGTGAGGCAGATACTGAGCCCATAAAAATAAAAGGTGATTTTAAATTGTTTAAATGAGCTCCCTCAGTAATATTACAGTCAACCAAAATTGCAGGGTAATTAAAAGGATCACTTACCCCAGTTTGGTCCCACTTACTGGTCATTTTGGCTTTTTGCTGTGCTGATGCCAAGATCTTGCCTCCAGCTGCTGTACCATTGCATTCTGTTTGCCATGAGTCATCCATGAAATCAAAGGACTCATCTGACGTCCAGACTCCTTGCACATCCTTCTGCCATCATGCTAGCTCAAGAGCCTTGTTGGGTGTCCAGTCCAATTCCAATTCATGGGGAGAAGCTATCAAAAAGGCCTCCTTGATTCTTTCCCGGGCTGTTGATGCAGAAGCAAAGTTATCAGGCCCAGATGGACCATTTGGCCATTTTCCCTTCATAGCAACATTTTCTTCAGCTCTGCATCTTTTTGGCTCTTGCGAATATAAGTCCAACTTTCCTCAAAGCGGGGCTTGTTTTGAATTTGCTAGGTCTGCTGCCAGCTGTTTATTCTTAGTGCAAATATTGTCCTCCAAAGCTCTGTCCTCTGATATCACGGCCAATTTGGTTACATCCATTGGTATGGGCTGAGACCCCTCTGTTGTATCTTTAGAACATACAGAGTCCTTCACTGGGGTTTGAATAAGAGCATGCTCTGATGTATTTTGGCTGAATTTCAGCTCCATTTCCAGAGGTTCGCTGGTTGTGGGGGAGTCCACCTCCACTGCTAGCTGCTCCTTCTACACAGCTCCACCCTTGTCTGGTTCCTCCATCACAAGACATGGGTCAACAGCGCCCCCTACTAAAGAGTAGGGGAAAGTTTTATTAAACAACAAATCAGTTTACATCCAGAATTCCATATTAACATAAAAGAAACATGACAATAAAGAGCGAGTCTGTTGCAAACTGAATGTATGATCTAGATTAGTTACCCATTCTACATTCCAAGTAAATATCACCATTATACTATCCCCTTGATTTTAAGTAACAGCAGTATCTGTGTCCGTAATCCAGGGTAACTGCTTCCATAATTCAGAAATGTCCATGCTGGAATGTTGTGAGCTTTCCAAAAAAAATACAGATCGCACATCTTTAACTATTTTGCTGCGCAGTTCAATGTAAGTGCAAACTTTTTGTTGTAAAGTAAATATGCAATGAGACATTCATATATTCCATTTGATAATAGAAAATATGACATACAATGTACTTAGATTCCATTTCCCCCAGACATTTGTAACATGACCGTATATAATGTTTTCATAAATGATTTTTGAGAATAGTGGTTCATTCCATTGGTTAGCTAGATAGGTCCAAAACTCCTTAATAAAACAGCACTGGAAAAATAGATGTTCAATTGTTTCAAAAGAGTTAATGCACTGAGGCCTACTGCATAATCTCTCCGAAATCTGTTTATGCTTATGGTTACTTTTAACATTAATTTTTTCATGGCATGAAAGCCAGTGGAAGACCCACATGTGTACCAGGATTCTTGAATTTTGTAATAGAGTTTTTAGAGAATCTCTGTACTGAAGAGCACATTTATCAAAAGGTTCTGGGTAGGCACATATAGAAGCTGTTAAGTTTTTATATAAGATCTTATGTGTAGAAGCCACTAAGATCTGATGAGGGATAAACTTCCATTGTTTTAGCTTAAGAAACGTTTCTTTTAGATATTGAAGGGCTTCTGACCCTTTTAGAACTTTGATGAAGTTCTGTTCCCATAAATGGAACCATAACTTACAATTGTTATATAACTAGCATTCCCACCCTCTTTGTCTGTTAATTAAAAGTGGTCTTAAATTTGCCACCAAAAACACACTACTGAAGAATAAAATTGGATTTACCATGTCTGTCCGTCTCCCCGCCCCCCCATCCTTAATGGGCAAGTACAGGATATCCCTTTTAATGGGATTTAGTCGGCTACCCCATACAGCCTGATAAAATAAACTCAAGATGGAGGTTTCTAGTTTTTTGGGAATGGGGGATATATTGCTTAAATATAGGAAAACAGGGATTAGGAAAGGTTTTTTTTATCAAAAATACTCTTCTTTTTCCAAATCTTACTTTTGCTCCACTGAGAAACTTTAAATCTCCCAATGGTTAACTTCTCTTCCCAATTCTGAATATCTATCCTAGTAGGGCCAAACTTAATCCCCAGGGCAGTCACTGAGTTTGGGAAGATTTGGATTGGACCAATCGAGGTATCGTGCTGAGGGGAAGGTCCTAATTCTAGAGCGTTACACTTCTTTAAATTAAATGCAGCCCCGGAAGCTATGCCAGTGGATGAGCATTCAGAAATGGCTTCCTGGACTGAGTGTTTGTCAGGAGTTAACAAACATAGGTCATCTGCATATGATAAAGATTTTGATGGTGCCTGAATGTTGAGACTAATAATAGGTTTAATAGAGTGTGAGTTATTTATTTTCTATAGTAAGGGATCTATAAAACAAATGTATAAAAGGGGGCTCAAGGGACACCCCTGCCTAACACCTCTCTTCAGAGGAACCATAGAACCGAGCATTCTGTTTACTATTGGCACCACTGTAGCTGTTCTGTACTGAGATGTTATCCAATTTACCATTTTGGATGGAATTTGATAATGTAACAGGGTTTCCCACAAAAATTTATGACAAATAGATTCAAAGGCTTTCCTTTGATCTAAGGAAACAATGTACCCAGGACAGTTTCCAGAATACCCAGATGTAATGATTTCTCTCACTTGTATGAGATGGTCTTGAGTTTTCCACTGAGGGATCGCACAAACCTGTTCTTGAGAAATTACAGTATCTGCCACCTGTAATAACCTGTTGATTAATATTTTGGATATTTTGCAGTCAGCATTAAGCATACATATAGGCCTTCAATTATTTAAGCCTGACTTGCCCTCTTTTTTATGTAGAAAGATTAAGGCTCCTTTATTAAAGTTTAATGGAATTTCACCAAGCTCTAGCATAGAATTGAACACTATCATTAATTCTGACCCCAGAGCTTCACCCATCATTTTGTACAGTTCGTTAGGGAAACATCTGGGCCCGGAGATATATTGTATTTTAAGTGACGTATAACACCCATTACTTCTCCCAAAGTTATAGGTTGGCACATGCTAGTTAGAACCTGACGGGCTATTTCAGGAACAGAGATGCCACTTAAATACTCCTTAATCTTCCCCACATCTGAGGGAATTTTCTGCAAATAATTTACATGAAAAATCAACCACTATGTGCAGAATTTTGTCCGGAGAGTTCGGAAAAATACCTGACTCATCCACCAAGCTGTTAATGCCCTTCTTGCCCACCTGTGTCTTGTTATAATTAAAGGGGCATGTCTCTTGGGCCTTTCCCTGAGAGCCAAACTTATGTTGCCAATAGAGGTGAGCAACCTTCTGTTTAAATTAGGACAGCATTTCCTTTTGAACTAACTGAATCTGCATGCTTAGATCTTGCGCTGTGGTGTGAGCAATAGCAAACAGACTCAGTAGTTGCTGACATTTTTGCAAGTATGATAAGTATTCTGCATTGCTTTGGGTCTTACTATACCATTGTAAGAGATTTGAGAGGTCCACTTTTGAGTCCTCCCACCACTGTATAGGGTCCTCATAGCATACTAGCACCGATCTCCTAGCCGCTAAGAAATGACCCAAGGAATTTAAAAACATGTCATCTTTTAACAAGGACATGTTAAATTTCCAAGTTCCCGGTCCTTTTGAAAGGAGGGGTTACTACCAAGTGTAATTGAGACTATCCTATGGTCCAAGAATTTCACAGGATCAACCTTGGCCTCAGAGATGTTGAGATTTGGGGACAAAAAGATGTAATCTATCCTCGTTGCCAAGGTGCCCTTTTGAAATGTTGGGGAATTTGTTTGTGAATTCTAAAATTGCATCACGCAGGTTTGCGGTGTGTATGGTAATATTCAGTGAGCGAGAGTCACAATATATTTTCTTTGCTTTTGCTTGTGAGCTTTTGTCATGAAGACTAAGCCTGCAGCTAAGATCACCCGTGAAGACCACATGTTTAGATGTATGCAGGTACAGTTGAATCTGAGACATTATTTCAATTCTTGCAGTTTTGGTTTGGGGGTCATACAGACTGATAAGACTATATGGGACCTTTTGTATTGAAGCATCAAGAATTAAAGCACATCCAGGGACCACATCATAATGTTTTAAGAGTTTAAACTCAATAGAATGAACCAGAATCCCTACACCTAAACAACATTCTTGACCTATCGACCAATATGAAGGGCTCAAAAGCCAGTACCTTTGAGCTTGCTTTAGTTCCTGCAGAGTATGCAACCTAACATCCTGCAAAAATATTATACCAATTTGCAGAGAAGCTAGAAAGGCAAAAACAGTGTTCTGTTTATCCGTTCTCTTAATGCAATTGGCATTTATAGAGTGACATGTGAAGGCATCAGGAGACATGTTTGATTGAGAGTGAGAACAAGACAGGTTTCCCGATCAACTGTTATTTTTTCTATCCTTCCCACCAACCACTTTAGATTTTGATCTTGCTTTTCGCTTCTGCACCCCTCTACCCTTTGAACAAGCCTCTGAATCTGTGGTCCCCTCGGGGTGAGAAGAGAGGACAGAGGAGGAATCAGTATCCTCGCCAGAGTCCACTGAGGTCTCCTGTAAAATGTTGTACATGTTGGATAAGCGTACTGGGTAAGTCCTAACTGTTTTTGAGGGAGGGGGTAGCTTTCAGCTTAGATCTAGAAGAATGTCTGCAAACTATTTGCATAGGCTCCTGAGGGGGGTATTACATCTGCAGGATTACTGACTTGCTCTGGAACCCTGGTGACCTCAACCACTAGGTCCAGTGGCACAGATTGGGGGGGGCAACCACCAAGGGTCCACCAAGAGTTGAGCTATGCTCTGGAACCACCGGTAAAGTACCAGAGGTGGAGGGTCTTTCTAGGTTTGGAGAAGGCCCAGAGGTACTCGTCTACTTCTTAATTTGGCTTTTTGAGCCTGCATAATTATGAAGTGTTGGTCTACCCCGCCATCATGGTGCTCGTGACTATGAGCTGCCCAGGTACAGTTCTGGAATGTGTAACCAAGCTCATCACATAAATTATACCAGCATTCATTTAGACATGCTGTGCTTAGATGGCCCAGTTCCCCACATAGATTGCGTTTGACAGTGTCACAAACGCTGCTGAGATGTGAGGGATTATCGCACCTATGGCAGGCCTTAGATTGACCCGGATAGAACAAAACCTCCCTATCTCAGCCTAGAAAGAAGGAGTTTGGAAGGTGAATTACACCAGAGTCATCAGACTTCAATAATACTTTCATTTTCCAACCCCCAGTCCAAATATTTTCTGTGTCCAGGATGGCCTCCGGGTCCCCAATAACTATGCGCCTGAGTTTAATCCAATACAAAACATCCACCAAGTCTACTTCTTCATTTTTAAAAAGAACAGAAATAGTTTTATAAACAGGCTTAGTCAAGGGGATGGCCAGAAATGGAGACCATAAAGCTGACCGCTTCAAGGTGTGGTATTTCGACCAGAATCCTTCCAGGCCTCTTGAAGTTTTAAAATTAACATCAAAGGCAGTCTCTCTGGATATGTGGATAAGAGCATAAATTTCATGGGCAAAGAATTTCATTGAATCTTTTAATAAAGTCCTGGTGGCAAAGATTCGGCCTGGAGGTTCTTGAATGCCCCCCAACATAAATAATAATAATAAACTATATTTCGCAGGCCATCAAGGTGCTTTACAAAAAGATAAAAACAATCATGATAAAAACAGTAAAAATAAAAATAAAATATGTATCAGAATAACAGAGGGTCCAAATTATTCAGTGACACCAAAAGCATGGCACCATAAAAAGGTTTTCAGCACCTGTTTAAACCCTCCCACAGTTGTGCACTCCTGAAGCTGACATGGTAGAGAATTCCAAAGGGTTGGGGCCATGTGCATAAATGCACGGGCCCCAGAAGATTTCAAAGACACCCTTGGAATCTCCAGCAAGCTCTCATCAGCTGAATGCAACAGTCGCACTGGGCAGTAAGGCACAAGAAGCTCTTTCAAGTAGTCGGGGCCCAGTCCATGTAGGGCTTTATAAGTCAGTAAACCAACTTTAAAGGTGATCCGCCACCTAATCGGCAGCCAGTGCAGATTGCGCAGCACAGGATTAATATGGGAAGCCCGAGAAGCCCCCATCACCAATCATGCTGCTGCATTCTGCATGAGCTGCAGGCAGCAGATATCAACCCCAGGAAGCCCTAAGTATAGGGAGCTGCGATAATCAAGGAGTGAGGTCACAAAAGCATGGACCAATGTAGGCAAGTCGCCGGACGGAACCAGGTGCTTAATCCTGGAGATATTCCTAAGATGACAGAAGGAAATCTTGACGATGGCAAACACCTGAGCTTGTAAAGTCAGCCTGTCGTCAAGCACTACCACAGGTTTTGCACCCGTTCAGAGGATAGGATCTGAGAGCCCACAAGGACGAGTTCCGAGGGCTGATCAGCCCACAACCCCCTCTATCCGGTGACCTGGGTCCACTACCATCACCTCCGTCTTTCCAGCGTTCAACTTTAACCAACTCCAGTTCATCCAGTCCTGGATATCAACAAGGCAGGTATTAAATACCAATACAGCTCTATCCTGGTTGGGAGCAAAAGACAGGTAGACCTGGGTATCATCAGCATAGCAGTGAAACCTCAGCTCATACCATCTTGCAATGTCTCTGAGGGGCAGCACATACACTGCAAACAACATGGGGGACAGCACTGAACCCTGAGGTACCCCACATGGCAGGGAGAATGGGTTTGAGGAACAAATCCCAGACACCACTTGACTCCTGCCAGTGAGGAAAGATGTAAACCACCGAGGACCATACCTGTTAATCCACAGATGGACCTCAGACATCCAAGTAGCACCCCATGGTCTACAGTGTCAAACGCTGAAGAGAGATCAAGGAGCACCAAGCTAGAACAGCTTCTCCGATCTCTCGCCATCAGGAGATCATTGAGCACCCGAACCAGCACCGTCTCTGTACTATGCCTCTTTCGAAAACCAGACTGGAGAGGTTCGTAGATGTTATGTATTGTCAGGAGGTCATGCAGCTGTACCGCTACTACTTTCTCAATCACCTTCCCTAAAAAGGGAAGGTTTGAGATCGGTCTATAGTTGGCCAGAGAATCCGGGTCCAAAGAAGCTTTCTTTAGGAGGGGGGTTACCACCGCCTCCTTCAGGGAGCTTGGGAACTCACCAGATTCCAGGAAGCACCAGACAATCTGCGTCAGGACTGGGCTGTTCAAATCCCAACAACCCATAATCAGGGAAGTTGGGTCTGGGTCCAAACTACAGCATGTAGGTCACATACCCTGGACAATCCGCATGATATCCATGAGCTCGGATAAGGCAAAGATACTCCAGGAAGCTGGGGGTGAAGTGACCAAGCACCGATCATCAGCAGCCCCATAGAGTGAGTCAAAAGGATTTCTGACCTGATGTCGGCCACCTTATCTGCAAAGAACCGAGCAAGTTCATCACACTCCACTTTGTGAAAAAGGTCTTCGGAGCTGCAGACTGGTTGGGCTGCACAACCAGTCCACAGTTCAGAAGAGCTGAACTGGTTGTTTCAGAGTGGCAGTGATCTCCCCTGACAGGAATTCTGCCTTCTTACGGGAGATCGCTGATTGGTAAGTCTGATAATGCTCAACCAATCTAAGGTGGCCAGCCTCCAAGGTGGATTTCCGCCAATGCCACTCTAACCTATGTCCAACTCGCCACAGCTCCCTCAAAGACCCATCAAACCAAGAGGTCCAGGGGATGAACATGGACGGGAGCGATCAAGTCCAGGGCTACAAAAATGGCCTTATTTTAGGCCACAACTAAAGTCTCTGGACTCGAGCTGGCCGCAGGAAACTCGGAGAGGTCAATCACCGCTGCTAGGCCTCCAGGACTCACCTCCCATAAAGGGTGGTAACTGACCATCTCCACAGGGGCAGGACTTTGAAGGGGGCACAAAAGTTGAACCTCATGATGTAGTGATCAGACCAACTGACAGGTTCCACCTCCAAGTCGGAGGCCTCGATCCCCAGGAGGAAAACCAAATCAAGACAGTGACTGTGATTATGGATGGCCAAGAAAATAACCTGTGTAAGGCCCAGAGATGTCATAAGCTGGAGGAAGTGTTGTCCAAACTGCGAGAGTTTGTCATCGACCCAGGCACTGAAGTCACCCAGTACCATCAATCTGGGTGACTCCAATGCCATGTCGGTGACGAAATCTGCTACTTCCTACAGGAAATGCGTCTCATCCCCCGGTGGACGGTAGACTAGGGCTGACCTGCAACCTACACCAGCCACCACGGTACACTCAAATGATTCAGCTCTCTCAACTGATACATTTGTGAGGCCCAACTCAGTCTTGAAACAGACCGCAACCGCCCCCCCCCCCAATAATCCTATCTTGAGCAGTATATCACTGAGTACCCGGCCGGAACTGCAGCATCCAAAATAGGGCCAGCATTTTCATCCAGCCAGGTCTTAGTGATGCAAGCCAGATCAGTTGTTCCAACAAGATCTGCAATAATTGCAGTCTTATTTTTAATAGATCTGGCATTGCATAACACCGCTTGAGTTGAATGGGCTTCGAGGTCTGCCACGGCTACTTGCCTGCTACAAATGGCAGTGCCCTTGGGTAAGGGGACTAGACAAGGAACACCCCATTCCAGGCTCTGTTTCACCCCAGGGTGTCTTCTAGGACTAACCACCCCAATGTGAGAGGTGCATTCATTCGTCCTCCATTGTCCACCCCCCTCCTACGAACAATACCCAGCACATGACACCACTAGTAAGTTGACAACAACGGGGGGGAAGGGGAAGAGGGCACGGAGGGTGGAAGATGAATAGCGCACAACTGGGAAGGGAGACTTACACATTTCACAGTTGTAACAATATCAAAGTACACACAGCATTATGCCGTTTAGCAGATAGAACTGGTAATCGAAACAAAGAGGAAAATGTATTTTTCTGCTTGTCTGGTAATTTATTCAGAGGAGCATTCACTTGGTTAGGGCCTAAAACATGGGCCTCTGTGGCTTTATTCTGGTGACTATGTGTTAGTACTAGGTGTTGAGTCAATAACAAACCCTCAGGTATAGCTAGTGGGTCAACTTGCATATTGGACCCTTCCTGGTTGTGACTTGCAATATCTTTATTTGGAAACTCCCGAAGGTTCCACAAACTCTTCTGGTGCAGGCATTTTTAATGGGAAGGTTCCAGAAGACCACTGACCAGAAGTGGGGTGTTTTTCCCAATCTGCTTCACGTAGTGCATCCTCAACCAACCATGGTTCAGAGCTAGGGACCGAAATCCCAGGCAATACATTAGCAGGAGACTGAGAAGGGGAAATGATATGCGCACTTACAGCTTCAGCTCTCTCGCCAGCAGACGATGGCTCTTTACTTGAAATATTTATTTTCTTTAGCTGATGCAACTTGACAGTGTCAGACACGCTGTCAACTTTCAGCTGCCAAATTCTCTGCAGCAGGGCTGACTTTTTCAAACAGAACCTTTTGTTCTTCCATTTCAAGCAAACGCTGCAAATTCAAGTGCCTCTCCTGAGTTTTCTTGGACCGACTCCAGGTTCTGACCTGTAATGGACACAACTGGTACAGACTCACAGTCCATAATCTCTTCAGTCTCCTGTTCTAGGTTGTCGACAACAGTATTTCCACATCAATTCTGTTCAATTCCTGGTTCAGACGAGTTCATCCTCTTAGAAACATCCACCGTTATTTTTTTCCATGCCAGATTCAGGTGAAGGTGAGGCATGAGCAGAGACTGATTCTCCCACCTCCACAACAACCTCTTGCACACCCGGACTGTTGTCCACCATCTTGTACAGCCAGAATGTCCCCCACAGGTGTGTTGGAGAATTTCCCCGGTGTCCTGGCCAAATTTCCCCCATCCACCAAAAATACCACGAACAGCTTAATTTGGTTTAATTTAAGTTGGTTACCATCTATATCTCCCTCCCTCGGGTCACACCTGAAAAAGGGACTTCTAGTCTTAGTGGGCCTACGGGTCAACAAAACTCAATAAATAAATAAATAAATATACCTCGTTATAATGGATACATGAGTACCTTGATCAACAAGAGTACCATACGTTAAAAGTTGAAGCTCTGCTTGGTTTAAATACTGGGCTCTGATATTTTGTCCAGTGTTTGTATTAATACTTTGAAGGCATCTAGGAGGAATAGAAGAGGAAACCCTTTACAAGTTCAGGCTATTTGTGTATAAAATGTGTTTTAACTGTATTTTTAAAATGTCTCTGACGTTGTAATGGTTTATTTAACCATTCAACAATAAACTGAACTTGAACAATATACCAGTATCTGAACCAGTGTAACTAAGGATCACCCTAACACATTAATGAATTAGTTCTGAAATGCTAAGACACTGTTTTGATTTGTAAATCACTGGTTTTATATAACAATCACAGCTACAGAACTTTCGATTTGTGTAGTCTAACAGTTTAGAGTTGTAACTCCAAGGGGCCTTGTCCTGGTAGGATTTTACTGTTTCGATATATTCTGGCTGATGTAAGTAAAAGTTGAAATCTTCAATACAATTTTAATTATTAAAATAAAAAAGAAAGAGATTGTTGCTCAATTGCTTACTAAATGCCAGTGTAAACATATTTTAACTCTGTATTGCTTTAATAAATGCCAACTGAATAACTGAACTTTATTTCTATTGAATAATATATTACCTCAACGGAATCAACAAAGTGCAAGAGGGCAGCATCTTTCAGAAAAAGAGATGTGCAAGAACAAGAGGGCACAATTTGAATGTAACCCCTAGATGGCGCTATCCCAGGGGCTACTACCCCTGCCTGATTTGCCACTAACAGGTTAAGGGGCCTGGATCCAATGGCGGGTGCCTCCACCCAGAGGTCAGGGTTTGCAATAGTTAAACTAACTTGGTCACAGCCCTCTGGGACACTGCAACCCCCCTTTCTTCCCACTAGTGGCCCACACAATATATCAGAATTACCTTCACAGTATACACTTACCCCAGGTCTGGTTCCGCACTGGGACCTCCTGTGAAATGAGATACAGTGCAACAATCACAGTACAGTACTTTAACATAGACAAATACCAGGCAGTATAACTTTGCTGAAACAAGCAGCTCTGATTTATTTAGGGGATATAACAAGGACAGGGGAAATCAGGTTAATTAGCTTATCACTCTAATAATTCATCATGGCTCTGTGCACAGGCCTATCCCTATCAGTTACTGGGTCCCTGGGCACCCAAGCCCTAGTGGCTAGTCCAAACCATGGCAGCTGGTAGGGCCTTTCACACAGAGAAAAGGAGAATTAAACAGTCAGCAGTACAGTAATTCCATTTGGATTTAATGTGGCAATTCAACAGGAGCCACCCTGAATTAGTACTACTAATCCTCCAAATAAGATAGGGTCCTTCAATGTCAGCAGGGCTCACTTGAGGTACACAAACTCTTCACACATCCATATAAAAGAAAGCACTATACCAGGCAGGCTGCATCTGTATCCGATCACAATTACTGCACAATACCCTGAGAACACACAGCAGATTCAGTTCCTGACAGACCGAGTGCAATTTTCAGCAATTCCTCCAGTCTTCTACAGAGTGAGCCTGGTTTCTACTCTTCAGAGATCCTTTGACTCTTTTCGCAGGACGGATTCAGTCCTAACAAGCTGTTACACAAGCTGCAGACCGGAACCCTGGGCCTTACACACGTTTTTTGACTAAAACTGCACACTGAAAAAGCACAGGGCTCCTTCCTTCTTCACTGCCAAAGCTCAACTGAAACTCCAACCGACAAACCGGGCACTTCCTTTGAGTTCCTCCCAGTTCTTGACTGGATTGGCTGTCACTCACAATAGACTGCTGCTGTTGGTCCAAAAGGCACTGAAGTCTAAACTACATCTCCCAGAGTCACTGCCCATACAATCCTCTTGTGGCTGGCTCAGATTATGAGTCCAAGTTCTGATTCGCCCAAGCACCATTTTAGAGCTAGCTTACCCACACTGATTGGCCCAGTTCAGCAGTTCAAAACTAGAATGGGGAACTAGCAGACACAGTTCTGACTGCAAAGAAAGCAGGTTAGACAAACTGTAATTTCATTATTACTCTAAATAATTTCTGGCAAACAGTTACATCTTTCAGATAGGTTCCCTTTGCACTGCTAGTGACTGCAAAATGAAGTGAATTGGCAGCAGCTCGAGTGGTACTCAGAGAAGCACACAGTCCCCCATACAACTAATTATGTCTGCAAGCAGACAGCTCTTAAAGAGACAGTACCAGAGGCTCTAAAACACTCACTGATAAATGGCTTAAATGCCAAACACCATTCAGGCTTGGAGCATTCAAGCAAGCTCCTGAAGTCTTTTGGAACCCCCATTTGCAGGGGGTTACACCTTCCTGGTTTGGGAAAGCTTGACGTCGCTGCAAGCAAGTCCCCATAAGTTTCAACTGCAACCATATACATTTGCATTAGGCTCGCATATGTAATCATCAGTCAATATATCATTTACCAAGAACACATTTCTGAAACACTGCAGTCGTCACTCTTTACACAGTATTACATACACATTGTACCATAACTCAGTTATTACCTCTTGTACATGAAACCTGAAGAGAGGGCCCCTTCCCTATCAGTTACCTTGGGGCTGGATGGGGCAAGGGCACCATACTTAGAGGGCAACAACAAGTAACTTGAGTTAGCACTGACGCCAGTTTGGGTAAATGAGCTGGGACACACACTCCTTAATGGACAACATTGAGAGGCAAATCCACAGGCCTCCCAAGGGAATCATAACTGAGGTGCACCACAGGCTTTACAGCTCGACCAGTCTTTCTAGGGGGAACTGTTACAGTCTCTGCACTCTGAGCCTCATTTCCAGCATTGTCCTCACTTGTCAGGAGAGTCTCCATGGGGGTAGAGAGGCTAGAACTTGGGGCACTTTCAGCTCCAGGAGTTACAGTTTCTGAGTCCACAACATTTGGCTCGCATGGAGAGCTTTGACACTGGCAGTGGACTGTCAGGGCACTCAAAATACTCTTCTTGTTCGGTGTATCACCAGTCTGCCCCAATCTATCATTTTCCTCCTGAAAGCTCAAACAGTTCAACCATGCACAATGATTCCATTTCATCTGATCTGATGCTTTGCACTTCACTTTTGGGAGCATTGGCTCCAGGGATGAAGCTGGGGCTTAGACAGTCCAGAAGGCCCAGCTTTGTCTCCAGTATTGACTAGGGATTGCCCCAAACAATTGACTCAGTTCGTAAGGATAGTATTCAAAGTCACTCTCACTTTCTTCCGATATGGACTGACAGTCATGCTCAACTGGGACTTGTGAGGAACACTTAACTTTGCTCTGTAGGTGCAGACTTTCTTGATCTTTCTTAGCAGCAGCTCTAGTCACTGGTCCAGAGGGGCATCTTCTAGGGGCTCAGACTCAATTAAGATTTGTCCAATGGGCAGTAAATGATTTCTATGCATTGTTTTTACATCTTTTGAATTATTCTCAGGCCTTACTTTGTACACTGGCAGATCATCTAGTTTGCCCACTACAATGTGAGGAGATGGTGCCATCTGTCAGCAATCTTGTGCTTGCCATGCAGTCCCAGATTTCTTAGCAATACCCGATCTCCCTCCTGGAGTTCCTGTGCTTTCACCTTTTATCATACCTTTCTTTGTTGGCCAGATTTCTTTTGGCAGCCATGGTTTGAGCCAGTTGGTACGCATGAGTTAGCTGGGCCTTTAACTTTGCACATACTGTAAATAGTTGTCAGCTTGAACCCCATCAGGAGAGACCCCAAAACACACATCTACTGGTAGTCGAGCTTCTCTTCAAACATCAGGCGGTAGGGGAGAATCCAGTGGCATCACTTTTGGTGCAGTTATAAGCATGTACCAGGTGCTAATTTGTTGGCTCCATCTAGGCTTGTCCTTTGGGTGCAGGGTGCCTAGCATATCTAGCAAAGTGCGGTTGAAACGTTCAGGCTGTGGGTCCCCTGGGAGTGGTAAGGAGTGGTTCTGACTTTCGCACTCCCACAGAGAAAGCATCTCTTTGATCAGACGACTCTCAAAGTCTCTCCCTTGATCAGAATGGATTCTTTGTGGAGCCCCATAGTGAACAAAAAGTTTTCTACAAGTACTTTGGCCACAGTGGATGCTTTCTGGTCTTTGGTGGGAAAGCTTGGGCATATCTCGTGAAATGGTCAGTGACCACCAGCACATTACTGATATTTCTTTGATCTGACTCCAAACTCAGAAAATCAATACAGACCAGCTCCATGGGTGCACTGGTGGTGATGTTAACAAGGGGCAGCCTCTGGGGCAAAGCTTTCCTCTGTAAGCAGCGACTACAAGTTCGAATTGTTGCTCCATATCAGCCCCATCTTAGGCCAATAGAATCTGGATCTCACCAAGTCAAGTGTTCTGTCTATACCAAGGTGCCCCATGTGGTTGTGCAAGGACCTCAGTACTGAGTCTCGAAGGCAGTGGGCAGCACTAGTTGTTGTTTGTCTACTTGTCCCCTCTGTCTACTGTTTCTCTGTATAACAGTTTATTGATCAGTTTCAACTTAGGACCTTCTTTGTATAACAGTGGAGTTCTCAAATCAGTGGAGCGTAATTTGGACAATCTTTTCCTGCATAGAGGCTTCTAAGCTGCTTTGATCATGGGATCGTGGGATTGAGCCACTGAATACTGTCATTGTCCAGCTGAGGCAGTGCACCAATGTCTATTGCAGAAAAGTGGCAATAAGCAGCAGGTATGCAATTCTCAGAGGGTCCCAAGCAATCCACCATGCAGTCCACTGCGTCCGTGGACATTGTTCCTCCCTGTCAAACTTCCGGCAGAGTGCCCGAATGTCAGGTTCTGCCAATCGGACCCAATCATTCTGGGAACAGGCCCGGGAGAGAGCATCAGCATCTATGTGGTTCAGACCTGCTCGGTGTTCGAGAGCATAGTCATATGTAGATAATGCAGAAAGCCACCTATGGCCAGTGGCATCCAACTTAGCTGAGGTCTGCACATAGGTCAAAGGATTATTGTCGTTTTACTAGTATTTTAGCCCCATACAAGTACTCATGGAATTGGTCAACAATAGCCCACTTCAAAGCTAGGAACTCTAACTTATGTACAGGATAGTTCTTTTCGGATGGGGTCAGGCTTCTACTGGCAAAGGCCACTGGTCTCAGGCCATTCTCGTGCTTTTGGTACAACACAGCCCCCAACCCTTGCAAGCTAGCATCAGTGTGCAGGACGTAAGGTTTCTTGGATCGGCATAGGCCAGCACTGGAGCATGGGTAGTTGATATATGATCTCATGAAAAGCAGTCTCACAATCAGGAGTCCAGCGGGCCCAAATACTTCACTCGGATGAAAATACACTTTTCAGTCTTGAGGGACGCTGACTTTTGGTATTTTTGTGGGTTGGGGATACCCTTGAGTAAGGTTAAGTAAAGGCGGATCACTCTTGAATAGTCCTTGATGAGCGCCCGATAACTACAGAATCCCAGGAATCTTTGCAGTTCTTTTAGATTTTTGGGCTGTGGCCAGGTGGTCAAGGCCTCAACTTTACTTGGGTCGGTCTCTATTCCTCGGTGGATACTATGTGTCCCATACTTTACTGATGTTTGAAAGAATTGACACTTATCAATGGACAGTTTAAGGCCAAAGTCCTCCAGTCGGTCCAATACCTTAAATAATCTGCTCTCATGTTCCTCCAGTGAGCTGCCAAACACAATAACATCATCTAGGTATACCAGGCACTCTAGTAAGTTCATGTCCCCACTGCCGCTCCATCAATCGTTGAAAAGTGGCTGGGGCACGAAAATCCTTGAGGCATCCTCATGAATTCATAGAGACAAGCCGGACAGATAAAGGCCATCTTCTCACGGTCCTCTGGGGCCACTCGGGATCTGGTAGTACCCACTGCGGAGATCCAGCACAGAGAACCACTTGCTCTCGCTTAGGCAGTCCAAAGCATCCTGAATGCGGGGCATTGTGTACTGATCAGGGATAGTCCGCGTTTAAGTGCGATAATCCACACATCCTTACTATTCCATTCTTTTCCTCACTACCACAATGGGGGAAGCATAAGGGCTTCTGGATTCTTGTATTACACCAGCAGCTAACATCTCTTGCAGATGCGTCTCACATCATCTATGTCAGCAGGTGCCAGGCGTCGAGACCTCTCACGAAATGGTCTTTCGTCATGCAGCCGGATATTGTGCTCAGCTCCTTGCACGCATCCTACATCCCATTCCTTTAAAGAAAACACCTGGTCTCTCTGGGCAAGCTTCTCACTGATTCTCACTTTCCATTCAGCTGGCAGCGGGGAGTCGCCGAAATCAAACAAGTCAGGCGTTACTCTGTCATTCTTCCTTGAACTCTTGCTGCTGGGTAGCACTGCAGTGTCTGCACAATGCACATTAGCCAGGATGCAACCTCTGTTTACTCGAATGTCTCTTTCAGACACATTATGAACTTGGACCATTACCCTTCTGGCATAAGCATGGGCTCTAGCGGGCAAAATACTAGGCTTGACCAGCAGTCCCTCTGGCAATTTTCCATCGCCTGGTGCATCCAACATTAATATTTTATTCTTAACATCCTTTCTGATACGGACCTCTCCTGTAAGGTACACTGGGCATTTGGCGCCAGGATCAGAGACTCAGGATCCTTCTTCCATACAATTCCGACCGGTTCCTCTGGTTCTGTTTTTCAGCATCTCTCTGTGCCTCATAGGCCTTCTTAATTAAAGCGGAACTCTTAAAGCTCTACTAGTCTTTGACCCCTGTTTTCATAACACAACTGTGCCAGCCTTCCGAACATATGAGCATTTGTTCCAATCAACAAAGGGACACCATCATACAGTCCAGTGGGGACACACTAAGGCTAGGGTCTCTACTTGTTCGGCCACTCCAGCCACGGAGGTGGGGAAAGACAGCCAAATTGGATATACCCGAATAGGGGTAGGCCTTCTCACTTAACCCCCATACATGCAGTCCTTCTAATGGTTGTAAGGGTACGTCTGACAAATGCTTCTGATACCAATCCTGGAAACATAATTGTCACTTGGGAGCCACTGTCTAATACAGCTCTTGTAGACACTCCATTCACCTTTACAGTGGTCTCCATGGAGGGACCCACTATTCTGGACCAGTCTGAGAGGCGGTAGTGGGGCCTGGGCAACTGACCTTGCCACAAAGGACGTGAATTAGCATTTTGGTGCCCTCACTGGGATCATGTCGTGCACCTCTTAACCACTGATTTCTTCTCCCAAGCTCTCCTTGTAGCCTATATGCAACTTTGTCAGTGTCTTTGGGACTGGCATCCCTTTCATGTGCCCATCTTTCCCACAATTATAGCAAAACATACTTTCTGGAGTTTGAGCTGGCCGAGGCACCACACTGGGAGCCAGGGCGGGGTATTACTAACTGGAAACCTGGGTGCCATCTCTGTCTCGGCGTGATAAGCATTTGGAGACATCTCGTCAGTTTCTCCACTTCCATGGTCAAGGAATTGAGTTTGGAGCTGTTATCAGCAGGAGATACATGGGTGGTACCCCACCCCATAGCAGATGCAGTCGGATATAGGTCAGGGCCCGTACTTGCAGGCGTGGCCTTCATAAGGGACTGTTTTTGAATTCCTGGATCTCTCTCAACAGTTCGCCCCATTGTGGCATATCTTTTCCTTGTCAGAGCACTCATTGACTGTCAACCTCTGCCCTGAACTTCACTTGATGGGTCACCCTCAGTCACTCGGGTTAGCTACAGCTGTTGGTGCAGGTACTTCCGAGGTCGCTTTTTCTAACTCCTCGAATTTCTCTCATTAACTCATCATAGGGAGGTGGGGATTCCAGTCGATTTGCCAGGCTAACTGAAGCAACAGCAGTTCTGAGTAGGGGGCAGACTTAAGGATTCTGACCAGTCTGGTTCGGTCCAGTTCAATCGCTGGCAACTACCCTCTGGAGGCATTCTTGCAACAATTTTCCAGCCGAGACATACAGACAACAACAACTCCTTGGTACTGTTGTGCATTTCTTACTCTCCACCATAGGTCCTCATCAGAATCTGGGCTCCCATACACATTCTCCAAGGCCTCAAGATAGGCCTGTGCAGTCGCTTCAGGGTTACTGGGTCTGCTTAGCACGGATGGTAGCCAGGGCAGGACCTCGGAGGCTCACTCAACCCTCTTTCACTTTTCGCCTCCCGAGCATTGCCATTCTAGCACTTGGGGCAACATAGTCTATCCAGGTCTCCCAGTCATCCTCCCTTGGGGGTGGGAGGTGCCAGAGAAGATCCTCAACCTTCGTAAGAGTCGTGACTAATGGCAGGTGCAGAAATAGGAGTCTGCATTGGTTCAGCCACCATTACGGGCACTGGAGCAGGAGAGGGTGTTGGGGAGGAACACCCCAGGTGGCAAGAATAGTTTCTTCAAGTCCTCCACAGTTTTCCTCTCCCAGCAACCATTCAGCAAATTTCTCCTCAAAAGTTTCAGATAGTGGTGGGGCTGATTCCCCGGTCTTTACTGTCCTTAGTTATCACTCCAAGCAGTGAGGGCTCCTCTGGGGTAATGGTCTGTGGCACTTTGGAGCTATCTATGGGATCCTTAAACTCTACTAGGGCCAGAAAAGTGTGGGTGAGCAGATTAGCATGCCGACCCACCACCACAGGGGTTTTGTAAACCTTCCACCTTGGAAAGTACTCCCTGCACAGTGTCCGTGATGATACCCAGGGGATGTCCAGGATAAGCATACGCATTTTGGGGTCGATCTCTCCCCAGTACACCACTCCACCAGCCGGTGCACAGCCACTTCTGTCGGGTACCCATTTTTTTTAACAGTGGTTCGTAGAATATGGCCACTAGAGGACACACAATCCCAGCGGTGAGCCTCCAAGATGTAACCCCTAGATGGCGCTATCCCAGGGCTACTACCCCTGCCTGATTTGCCACTAACAGGTTAAGGGGCCTGATCCAATGGCGGTGCCTCCACCCAGAGGTCAGGGTTTGCAATAGTTAAACTAACTTGGTCACAGCCCTCTGGGACACTGCAACCTCTTTCTTCCCACTAGTGGCCCACACAATATATCAGAATTACCTTCACAGTATACACTTACCCCCAGGTCTGGTTCCGGCACTGGGACCTCCTGTGAAATGAGATACAGTGCAACAATCACAGTACAGTACTTTAACATAGACAAATACCTCAGGCAGTATAACTTTGCTGAAACAAGCAGCTCTGATTTATTTAGGATATAACAAGGACAGGGGAAATCAGGTTAATTAGCTTATCACTCTAATAATTCTATCTATGGCTCTGTGCACAGGCCTATCCCTATCAGTTACTGTCCCTGGGTACCCAAGCCCTAGTGGCTAGTCCAAACCATGCAGCTGGTAGGGGCCCTTCACACAGAGAAAAGGAGAATTAAAAGTCAGCAGTACAGTAATTCCATTTGGATTTAATGTGGCAATTCAACAGGAGCGACCCTGAATTAGTACTCACGACCTCCAAATAAGATAGGGTCCTTCAATGTCAGCAGGGCTCACTTGAGGTACACAAACCTCTTCACACATCCATATAAAAGAAAGCACTATACCAGGCAGACTGCATCTGTATCCCGATCACAATTACTGCACAATACCCGGGAGAACACACTGCAGATTCAGTTCCTGACAGACCGAGTGCAATTTTCAGCAATTCCTCCAGTCTTCTACAGGGTGAGCCTGGTTTCTACTCTTCAGAGATCCTTTGACTCTTTTCACAGGACGGATTCAGTCCTAACAAGCTGTTACACAAGCTGCAGACCGGAACTCTGGGCCTTACACGTTTTGACTAAACTGCACACTGAAAAAGCACAGGGCCCTTCCTTCTTCACTGCCAAAGCTCAAGAAACTCCAACCGACAAAACGGGCACTTCCTTTGAGTTCCTCCCAGTTCTTGACTGGATTGGCTGTCACTCACAATAGACTGCTGCTGTTGGTCCAAAAAGGCACTGAAGTCTAAACTACATCTCCCAGAGTCACTGCCCATACAATCCTCTTGTGGCTGGCTCAGATTATGAGTCCAAGTTCTGATTCGTCCAAGGCACCATTTTAGAGCTAGCTTACCCCACACTGATTGGCCCAGTTCAGCAGTTCAAAACTAGAATGGGAACTAGCAGACACAGTTCTGACTGCAAAGAAAGCAGGTTAGACAAACTGTAATTTCATTATTACCTAAATAATTTCTGGCAAACAGTTACATCTTTCAGATAGGTTCCTTTGCACTGCTAGTGACTGCAAAAATGAAGTGAATTGGCAGCAGCTCGAGTGGTACTCAGAGAAGCACACAGTCCCCATACAACTAATTATGTCTGGTAGCAGACAGCTCTTAAAGAGACAGTACCAGAGGCCTTAAAACACTCACTGATAAATGGCTTAAATGCCAAACACCATTCAGGCTTGGAGCATTCAAGCAAGCTCCTGAAGTCTTTGGGAACCCCCATTTGCAGGGGTTACATGAAGATAGAGGGGGATGACTCAGGGGCAACATGAGGAAGTATTCTTTCATGGAGAATTAGTGGAATTTTGAATGTCCTTCCCTGAGGGAGGTTGTGGGGTCAAAAACAGTGGGGAATTCAAAATGCATGGGATAGACATAAGGCAATTCGGGTGGTGAGGTAGGAAAAACTAGGCTGTTGGTTAACTAGGATCTGCAGCTTATGGGCAGACTGGGTGGGCCAAGCATTCTTATCTGCCATCAAAGTATATGGTCTATGTTTCTATGTTTCTATGGATTCTTGTATTCTATTCTTGTCAAGCGAAACTCACCACACAGCGGAATGTATGTAAAGTCACAAACTAGGATTAAGATTTGCTCTTGGGCAGTATAAATTAAATCTGGTTCCCTCCCATATATCAGGTTTAGGAATTTGGTTGGTATAACACAAACCAGGTCATTCTTGCTCACACCACCTGCCCTCTGCTCCTTTGACTGCTGCCTTCTCAGTAGTATGTCCTCTTCAGCAACCTTCCCACAGCTGGTAGCAGATTAGTCTCTGCAACACCCTTCTTCTGGAACAGCGTTCCTGTTTCTCTAACTTGCACCATTGATTCATTCTCTCCATTCAAATCCCACCTCATAAGATGCTTTTCTCTGTCATGTACAGCTGCTAGTCTTTCTCCACTGCTAGAGGTGTACATGCTGACCTCTTGTATTGATTAATGATCCATGCTGGCTTTATTCAACTACCGTGTGAGATGTATTTGTATTATCTAGCCAGCATAAAACATTTAGGCTTACATGCAGTATGACAGAAACTATACAAAAATGTTGTATGGTACTGATTTAGTAATCTTTATGTTTAATTTCCATACCATCACTTTAACCATGCCACAGAACTGTTCACAGACAAAAACAGGATTTGAAATTAACTGTTTACAAAACAGTACACCCTAAACATTGATGCAGTAGAAGTGACTTGCAAGGGCAATTCTGACTTTGTGTAATCAGATGTGTTTTATAGTGTTGCTTCCAGTTCCACCCTGGCTGGGCTAGACCCCTCTTCCTAAGCTAGACCCCTCTTCCATTCTTTCTGCCTCTTCTCAAGTGCCTCCTTTGTACCCATCCCTGCTGTCTCACCTCCTCCCTCTCAAGGGCAGAAGTCTCTCGCTGTGTCTCTTCCCTTTCCGAAGTTCTGGCTTAGGTCACCTGATAGCACAATGGGTAGCATGTTGTGCTCCTGTTCAGGCAACCCGAATTTGGGAACTAGATTGGGGAGCCAGCTGGGCTGTCAAGGGGCTGTGGAAGAGTTGCCACTCAGGAGCACTCCCAGCCAAGGGAGGGATAGCACCAGGTTCCATTGCACAGGCAACCTGTGCAGTGATCCAGGGAGCTTGTTCCTCCACAGGTGCCGCCAGTGATGTGTCAAGGCCTGCAGGGGATGTTCCCAATGTTGGGGAGGTGAGCAGGAGAAAACATATAATGGCAATGGCTACAGGCTTAATGAAGCCTGCTTGTCTCCGGCCTAAACAATCACCTGGACCCACCGTCTGGATGTGAGTCTGTGGGGTACGGGAACAGCTGTCCCCTTCCTGGCCCCACCACATGGGCAGTCCGTGTAAGAATGTGGCAGGGTTCAAGGGCCATGGATGACTGGTTGGGGACAGCAGGGACAGGGCAGGGAGCCACCTGCACTACAAGCTAAAGAAAGGTAAAAAGCTTTATTAAAAAACAAAAAGTTCTGGCTTGGCCACCTCTCATTACCTCAGCTCCCTACTTAACTGCTATCTTCACTACCACCTCCTTTGCTCTAAAAAAACCTGACACTAGTTTTTAAGCTCTCACCTGTGCTATGAACCACCATGCAGGCCACATACTCTCCCCACCTCTTATGACTTTTCTATGACCTCCTTTCCCTCCTCTGCTCCCATTCTTCTCCTTCTGTAATGAAATGTCTACTTTGTGAATATACTGCCCATACCTGCATGGAGTGAAAATTCTTCTTTTTCTACAATGAGGTCGATTCACAAAAGTCCGGAGAATGTTGCAAGCCCCAGGCGCACCAAACATATGGCACATGAGGCCTGTGGCATTCCCCAGTGGCAATTGGGATTCTTGATCCCGTGCGCCGATTGCCACAAGTAGACCAGCTTTTGCTGGTCTAGCTTGTGGCAATGTTGGCTATCTGTTTTACAGGGTTTGCACAAAATATTTGGCACAAGCTGTCATAAATTGGGAAAACTGTTGCAAACACACCTGATCTTCCTGAATCGGGTGCATTCTGTGGCAAAGCCATCAGTACAGCTGAGCCAACCACCGGGTTCAACATAGGGCTTGGCGCAATCCCTGTTTTGCCCTTTGTGAATCAGTGCCAGTGTATTTACCCAGGATAGCCAGCTGTGATGCAACATTTTGTTTGCAGTGGAACATGGATCTATTTTTGTAATGGGATGGACTGCAGGATTAGGAAATTAAAGTGATTTTTGTGGAGAAACTTCACAGCAGCTAGGCACAATTCAGCTGATAATTTATAGGTTTTCCACCTTTCTCTTATCTTCATTCTTCATTACTAGTTAA
Source organism: Neoceratodus forsteri (assembly GCA_016271365.2). Lineage (NCBI taxonomy): Eukaryota > Metazoa > Chordata > Ceratodontiformes > Ceratodontidae > Neoceratodus > Neoceratodus forsteri. Next base: position 15,348,811 of record CM057454.1, read on the forward strand.
ATTTGTACGGAAACTGAATCTTTGTGCTCTAGAGTTCATCTGCTTCTTTTGCTTAATCCTTTGCTGTTGTCATAATGATTGTGTGATTATGTTTGTGGTACCACATTCTTTGCTGAGTACATGATTACGAAGTCACAAACAAAGGACTATGACTTCAGCAGCTCGAGTGTGATTTGTTCCCATAGCGCGGTTCTCTTTAGCTCCTCCTCTGCCTTACTCCTATTGGTAGATTTTGCCCACTGGCAGTGCTGCCCCCAGAGCAGCACCCTCGCACTCTGCCTCCCACCTATCCCTATTGGTGGATTTCATCCCCTGCCCCCAGGGCAGCAACCTGTAGCTATTACTTCCCACAAATCTGATTAGTGCAAGTCTGAGGAATTGAGGATTTTAAGTGTAGATGAGAATGTTATGGAAATGCTCCCACCAGCAATGTGCACTGATTGTCTTTGAATTTTGGTGGCTCAAGGTGTATGTCTGCCTGTATCCAAAAGAGCCAGACTTCAAGGGTTCAAATATTAACCAGGGACTTTTTTTGTGCTTTGTGTAAAACTCAGTTGTGAGTATTTAATCATGCAAGTGTCAGAAATCACTACCTTTTTTAATATTGCTAAATTAAGACAGACATAATCGAGAGAATATATTTTATTTATAAACTGTAATAAATGGTGCAGTGCCCTAATGATTGGTTACTGGCACTGCCCCAGGGCAGTGCCATGATGCTTGGTTTCTGTTGGCTGCTCCTGGGGAAGTGCCTGTGTAATTGGTTACCATGGGCTGCCCCTGGGGCAGTGTCCTCACTGCCCCTGGGGCAACACCTGTGTAATTGGTTCTCGTGGGCTGTCCCAGGGCAGTGTCCTCACTGTCCCTGGGGCAGCGCCTGTGTAATTGGTTCCTGTGGGCTGCCCTAGGGTAGTGTCCTCGCTGCCCCTGGGGTGATGCCTGTGCAATTGGTTCCCATGGGCTGCCCCAGGACAGTGTCCTCACTGCCTCTGGGGCAGCACCTGTGTAATTGGTTCCCATGGGCTGCCCCTGGGGCAGTGTTCTCTCTGCCCCTGGGGCAGTGTCTGTGTAATTGGTTCTCATGGGCTGCCCCTGGGGCAGCGAGGCAGTCCCTGTGTAATTGGTTCCCATGGGATTCCCCTGGGGTAGTGTCTTTGCTGACCTTGGAGCAGTATCTGTGTAATTGGTTCTCATGGGCTGCCCCTGGGGCAGAGTCCTTGCTGCCCCGGGGCAGTGCCTGTGTAATTTTTTCCCATGGGCTGCTCCTGGAGCAGTGTCCTCACTGCCCCTGGGGCAGTGCCTGTGTAATTGCTTCCCATGGGTTGCCCCTGGGGTAGTGTCCTCGCTGCCCCAGGGGCACCCCATGGGAACCAATTGCACAGGCACTGCCCCAGGAGGAGCAAGGACACTGCCCCAAGGGCAGCCCATGGTAGCCAATTACACAGGTGCTTCCCCAGAGGCAGCAAGGACACTGCCCCAGGGAAAGCCCACAGGAACCAATTATACAGGTGCTGCCCCGGGGCAGAAAGGACACTGCCTTGGGGCAGCCCATGAGAACCAATTACTCAGGTGTTGCCCCAGGGGCAGCGAGGACACTGCCCCAGGGGCAGCCCATGGGAACCAATTACATAGGCGCTGCTCCAGGGGCAGTGAAAGCAGTGCCCCAGGGGCAGCCAACAAAAACCAACCATCATGGCACTGCCCTAGAACAGTGCCAGTAAGCAATCATCATGGTACTGCCCAAGTTATTACAGTTTATAAATAAAATACATTCTGTCGCCTACGTCTGTCAATTTAGCAATATTAAAAAAAAAGATAATGATTTGTGACACTTACATGATTAAATGCTCACAACTGAGTTTGACACAAAGCACAAAAAATATCCCTGGTTAAGATTTGAACCCTTGAAGTCTGGCTCTTTTGGATGCAGACAAACATACACCATGAGCCACCAAAATTCAAAGACAAGCAGTGCACATTGCTGGGGGGAGCATTTCCATAGCATTGTCATCTACACTTAAAACCCTCAATTCCTCAAACTTGCAACAATCAAATTTGTGGAAAGTAACACCTACAGGTTGCTGCCCTGGGTGCAGGGGACAAAATCCACCAACGGGGATAGGTGGGAGGTGGAGCTGCAGGATGCTGCCCCGGAGGCAGCGCTGCCAGTGGGTAAAATCCACCAATAAGAGTAAGGCAGAGGAGGCGCTAAAGGGGACTGCCCCGAGAACTGCACTATGGGAACAAATCACACTCCAGCACTTCAGCCAAGGACAAAACAGCAGGATTGCGTCAATTGTAGGGGGAAAAGATTTGGTTTCCTTGTAAATGAACCCAGTAATGAAGAATAAAAAGAATAGAAATACTACAGAAAATCCTGAAATATTGACTGAATTCTGTCTAAATATTATATTTTTCAAAGTTTAGTCAAAAGTGACAAACTCACTATAACTTGCCCAAGTTCACACAGTGAGTATTTGGGTCAAGTAGGGATCAAACTTGTGATACATTCATTTATTTTTATTTATTTATTTATGTCTTTGGTAACTGGGTAGTTGCACTGCTCTAGAGGACCGTGTTGAGTCATGACCCATGCCATAAGGTGGCAAAACAACACAGATACAAATAGTACATACAAGTTACAGTACACAGACACTCAACATGTGGTGGCGGGGAAAATATACAGTGGATAGCTAGATTCTACTAAGACAAAAGTGTACATAAGCAAAGGCAAGCAATGAAGCAGATAGTCAAGTTACATACAGTAACTTTGCACAATTGCAATGGTTCAAGATTCCAAACAGGTGCAATAACAATGCGCTGTGCAAATTCAGACAAGTGAACAGTTTCATAGTATCTTTCAGATCAAAAGAGGAGATTGAGTGGGGGGGGTGGAGGGTTAGGCTAGAGGGTTTTAAGGGAGTGGGGGGTATGGAAAGACAGAGGAGGATCCTCTGGTTCCCAAGCATGTGCTCTAACCACTTGACCATACTATGTCCTAATGCTTTTTTTCTTTCATCTCCTTCCCTCTTGACTCTGCTCCTCGCAGTCTCCCATTACCAGTCTTCCTCCCCATCTCAATCCCCTGCCCCCTCTACTTTTAAATCCCTTATTGGTGCCCTTTCCCCCCAGAATAAGGCTTACCATCCCCATACTTCATGCCCTTCTGTGATATCTAGTGCTTATACCATGTTATTGTATACTATACTTGTTCATAGTCTATGCGCTTCTTTTCCTACTCCCCTTCCACCAGAAGGCGCTCAGTAAACAAAACTAATCCAGCTCAGAATAACATTTTGGACTAATATTTTAAATAAATTACAAAATAAATAAATTCCTAGAGTGCAGTGCTTTTCTTCAGATGCCAGTGAAAAGGTGCTACATACAGATTTTAGTCTCACTGCCCAGAAGCAAGGGAGGGTAATTAAGTATCAAGGCTGGGGTCAGTCTTGTATCCTAATCACTGTTTGGAACTTCAGGGGCCCCAATGTCAGGGTCAGACTGGGGTACTGGGGCCCTCCTGGAAAGTAGATACAGGGGCCCACCTGGAACATCAATATAGTAGGGCCTACAGTTACATACGAATGTCAGTATTCCATTCAAATTTGATATACTAGCTCTGTGTTTGCCTCTTATATTTACTTGCAGTGTCAAATGTACTCTACTTAGAAACTAGATGATAAATACAAAGATTTTCAGAGTTTAGAAGGTGGCCAGGACCAGGGGGGAGGGGCACCTGGAAAATTTCTAGGTATCCTGGTAGGTCAGTCCAACTCTAGGCCCCATTTCAAAAGTGTTTCTCCTATTTTGTGCTGATAAAAAAATAAAACTCTTTAGACAATAGGGACCTAGATCTTTTGTTTTTCATAGTAAATGCCATCTACTACACCACTGATTGGTCTTTCATATCTACATCTGCCAATGTAGACAAAGCCCTTTCAGAATTTCACTTTCAATTATCTGCCACATGTGACAGGCATATCCCCCTCTGGAAAGGCCATGTTAAGTGAGCTCACCAACCTTAGGTGTCTTCTGAGCTCATCACTTGCCTCAGTGCTAGAGACTCCACTTGGTACATTCTTTAGGTGCTGGTTCCCCCCTAAACTCAGCTCCATAATAATGCCAGAACCAAGGATACCCGACTGTTGTGGTCAGAATGTTTAATCTCCAACCTGCAGAATAATATTAATTGTCCCACTAAATTCTGGAAAGTGGTGCATTCCCTGTTTTACCTTACCCACCCGGTCTTCCATCCCTCTACTGTAGAACCAAATAATGCTTCACTGCAGAATGTTACAAAAATTTTAAATTACATGCTTTATAACAGATCTTTTACTAAAATCCATGCACTAGGAAATCATTATTAGAGTCTTATAAGGATTTCAGATTCCTGGGCAGAGCAATATCTTACTGTTAGAAAAGGGTTATTTATAATTCCATTGTAATTAAAAGGGTCCAACGTACACCATAAAACATAGAACTAAATGTGAATATAAAGTACTGCTCCCATGACAGCTTTGAAGTCATAGTGATTCAAGACTAATTAGTAACCAAGACTTAAGACCTTCATGAGAACACTGTAAATGCATATGCGCCATCACTGGGTCTGAGTGAATTATGAGTTTGAATATATCTCCACTGCAGATGATAAAAACCCACTGTTAAAAAATGGGAGGACCCGTGAAACCATCAGGCTTGCAGTGTAGTCTCCCCGTGTACTGTAGGTGTAGCTATCTGGCTCGCATGGCTGAGTCCAAGGCTAGAAACATAGAAACATAAATGACGGTGACAGGAAAAGACAATCCATCTAGTCTGCTCATCTTACCCAATCAAACATCAGTACCTATTGTTTCTGTGGGGTCTTTGGATATCCTATTCTCACTTTTATTCTCCATGTTTCCACCTCCCTCGTCCCGGTGAGTAACTACTATACCCTTAGCTGTATCTCAGCCATGTTTGAAGCCCTTTATGGTTCTGGCACTCACCACCTCTGCCAGCAGACCATTCTATGGCTTAACCACTCTTCTTGTTAAACCTCCATCTCATTAACTTCCACTTGAGACCCTGTGTCCTAGCTTCTCTGTTCCTGCTAAATAGCTTTCCACAGTTCACCTTGTTTATTCCTTTTAAGAACTTGAAGTTCACAATCATAGCACCCCCCCAAAAAAAAATCTGGTTTTGAGTAAATGCATGTTCAGCACCTAGAGCTGATCCTCATATTATCTGCCTTCCTGACCTTGACTCATCTTGGTCACCATGCGTTGTACTGACTGTAGCGCGTTCCTGTCCTTTTTTAGGTGGGGACCAGAACTGGGCACAGTACAGCAGGCGTGGCCTTACCAGTGATCTATACAGAGGTAACAGTACCTCCTGCTTCCTATGGTTGTATCCTCTCCCAATGCACCCTACTGTAGCATCCTGTTAACCTTGCTGAAGGCCTTGTTACACTGGCTGGTTTGTTTAATGGAGTCACTGATGATGACTCCTAGCTCTCTTTTCCTCTGATGTTGTGTCCAGACCAACCCCTCCCAGCCAGTACTCTGTTCTCAGGTTTTTGTTCCCTAAGTGCATCACTTTGCACTTCTTGACCTTGCATTTAATTTGCCAGACTCTGGACCAGTTTTGCAGCTTCTGTGGGTCTGTCTGAGGTTACTTTATCCCCTCCAAATTGTCAGTTTTACTACAGAGTTTAGCATAGTCTGTGAACACACATAACCTGCCCTGGATTCTCTCTTCTATGTTGCTAATGAACTTATTGAAGAGGACTGGGCCCAGGATAGTTCCTTGTGGTAGTCTGCTGGTGACTTCTCTTTCCACTGATGTGACCCCATTCACCACAACTCGCTGATGCCCTCCCCTCCAACCAACTCCCTACCCACTTTACTATTTTCCTAGCTGTACCCAGAGCCCCCATCTTTTTCAGCAGCCTTCAGTGTGGCACCAAGTTGAATGCCTTGCTGAAGTCAAAGTATAGTAAGTCTACCGCATGCCCCTTGTGAACTGCCCTGATTACCCAGTCATAGAATACTATCTAGTTGGTCTGACAAGACCTTCCTATGCTCACTATCCTGAAGCTCATTGTTCTTAATGTATTTCACTAGGTCCTCTTTGACTAGTGTTTCCATCACTTTCTCTACCACAGAGATAAACTGACTGGTATATAGTTTCCCAGTTGCTTCTTGTCTCCTCCCTTGTGCAGCAGAACTATGTCCTCCACCCTCCAGTCCTTGAGAACCACTCCTTGTTGCAAAGAGCTATTGAGCCAGAGAAATAGCAGTTCTTCAAGTGTAATGGCATTGTGTGTACATTCTGTGTAAAAAATGAAAAAGTGAAGTGACTTCAGTTTTTGCCAGTACCTTTCCTTGCTATTGGTGTTCCAGGAATGTGTGGACTTTCTTGCTTTTGTTCACTGAAATAATGATTTATACCTAGCACTGAGGTTAAGAACCACTGAGCACACTTCATCTTGTTTTGTTGAGCTATTGAATAGCCCTGCTAGGGGTTCGGCTAACAGAGATTTCAGTTCCCTTAGTACCCTCTAGTGCATCCCATCCACCCCCTTGGCCTTGTTTACCTTCAGGGCTGCTACCCCTTTTCTGACGGTTTTGATCGTATGCTAGTGAGCCTCATTTCCATGACCCCTCTCTCAGATGCCTTTATGTTGCTGTTTGGCAAGGGCCCACAGTTCTCTCTAGCAAATACCGAGCAGAACTAGTTGTTCAGCATGGCTTGTTTCTGCCCATCTTCCTCTGTTCCTCTGCTCCCCCCCCCCTTCTTTAGCCTGACAATCCCCCATCTGTCTTTCTTTTCTCTTATGCATTTAAAAGACTGCCCCCAACCTTCTCCACAGTTCACAATTCTGTGTCTGCCTTTGTGATCTTGACTGCCTATCTTGGCCTCTCTAGTTTTTCTTAATACTCATCCCATTCCTCATCCCCCTGTTTTTCTTTATAGCTTATAAAGGCCTTCTTTTTTTCACCCTTGCTGACTCCCTGACCTTTTCTGAGAACTAGACTGGTCTCTTGTATTTATTTCTCTTGATAATTGCTCTTATGCATGTTTTCATTGCTGCAAGAACAGCCCCTTTTATGACCCCCTATTGTTCTTCTACTCCCACAATGCTATCTACCTTAGCTAACCAGCCCAAGAGTAGATCCCTCATTTGGTTGAAATGCACCCTTCTAAAGACTAGCACCACAGCCTTAGATGAGGGCTTACCTGTACCCAGGGCCAACTTGAACCATGTAGTGTTGTGGTCTCTGGACCACAGCAGATACCCAGCCCACACTCCATCTACTCTTTCCATGTTGGTGAGTACCACATCAGGAGTGGCTGATTGTCTAGTGGGTTAAGAAGAAACACAGAAACAGGTGTTTCAGGGAAAAGCAGCAGATGCACTCAGCAACTTCAAGAACAAAAAACAACAAAAACTGCACACAGGGCAAAAAGTCAAAATGGTGTCATTTAAAATGAATTGCAAATAAATCATGAAGTCAAAGTTATAGTGAGCCAAAATATTTAATGTCCCATAGTGAAAAAAATGTGGCAAACTGCTCTTGTGCAGATAAATCATTTATTACACTTGCTTTCATTGCAGATCCCATTAATGCAATTCTTTTGTTTTTGCTTTTGTAGGTGGCATTTGTTAGTCAAGAAAGTGAATAGAAATTTTATTTGTTGCCATTTTTTGCTGATTATAGAAAATCTAAAAGGAATCTAGAAATGAAACACCTCTCATTTTGTATATATTTTTATGCTGAGCAACTTTTGTGCTCAAAGTACCATACTATCATTTTTGGTTTTTAAGTTATTTGCATTTGTTTGATGAAAAAGTGCACAAAAATGGAATTTTCTGCTGTTTTTCACTAATTCTGAAAAAACTAAAAAGTATCTATAAATGAAACACCACTCATTTTGTAGATATTTCTGTGCTGAACCACTTCGTGATCATATTACCATACTATCATTTTTTGTTTTAAAGTTATTTGCATTTGAATATGGTTAATACTGCTATTGAGGCCGAACATTCTAAATGACATAAGCACTGTATAGATAAATGGCTGATGACATAAGCACTGTGTGGCTAAAAGGCTGATGACATAAGCACTGTATACATACATGAAATTTATGTACACAGTTACTCAGATAAATAAGGGATATGCAATGGAAGCAAGTGTAATAAATGATTTATCTGCTCAAGAGCAGTTTGACCTCAGGTAACCTCACAAGCGGCATAAGCCACGAGTGTGATGTCTGAGGTCAAACTGCTCGAGTGCAGATAAATCATTTATTACACAAGTTTTCCATTGCATATTCCATTTATGCAATTCTTTTGTTTTTGCTTTTGTAGGGGGGCATTTGTTAGTCAAAAAAGTGAATAAAAATTGAATTGTCTGCCATTTTTTGCTGATCATAGAAAGTCTAAAAGGAATCTAGAAACAAAACACATCTCATTTTGTAGATATTTTTATGCTGAACAACTTTTGTGCTCAAAGTACCATACTATCAGTTTTTGTTTTTATGTTATTTACATTTGTTTGATGAAACAGTGCACAAAAAATTGAATTTTTTGCTGTTTTTTGCTAATTCTGAAAAAAACTAAAAAGTGTCTATAAATGGAACATCACTCATTTTGTAGATATTTCTGTGCCGAATAAACTTTGTGCTCACAATACCATACTATCATTTTTTCTGTTAAAGTTATTTACATTTGTTTTCGGACAAAATGAAAAAAAAATATGAATTTTCTGCTGTGTTTTTGCTGATTATCAAAAAATCTATAAGGTATCTATAAATGAAATACCACTCATTTTGTAGATAATTTTGTGCTGCACAACTTTCATGCTCATAGCACTATGCTATCTTTTTTTGTTTTAAAGTTATTTCCATTTGAATATAGTTAGTACTAGTACTGAGGCTGAACATACTAAATGAGTTCCGGAGTGATTGTGACATATCTACTATGTGAATAAATCTGTGATGGTGCGTCTGCTATGTGGATAAATGTAAAATGTTCAATTTATCCCATAGTAGCTCAGATTTATCTCATAAAATTTATGTCCATGCCTATTGCATAAATGGATTTATCACACTCTGTTTATCCCAACCCCTATTGCATAAATTACTATAGATACATCAAGGTCATACAATGGACATATAAATTACTATAGCTACAGCAAGGTCATAAAGTCCAAAGGTAGAATTCAAAGAAGGAAATGTAGAGACAAAACAGAGAAAGACAAATACATGGATGGTTACAGTTTATTGCCGGTGTTATAAACTCTAAGTACTACCCAGTAGAAAAAGGGTGGTTTACAGCAATCTGCAAGAGAACCAAGAAAGGGCTGCAAAGGGAAGCACTCTTACAGGTAAAATACGAGCCGAATTAAAACTATTATCAAAAAAGGAAGGAGTTTGTTTTACATAGCTAGTATGCTTCATAATGATTATTAAATATGAATAAATTGGGTATCATGTCATAATATAAAATTATCAAAAACAAATAAATAAATAATAAATAATTACGCATAAAATTCAGTGCAAGCATTTAACAATAGGGTTATGCGCGTAATCAATTGAAGCGTTATTGACATTATAGTGCATACTACAACAGCGTTTACTGGTGACTAGAGGGCAAGAATAATTTGGCAGGGAGCTGTTGCATCCGACTTTACCCGTTCTTGGAAACTCCCATTGCAGTCTGAGCTTGTTTCACAGCTGCCTTCAGTCTCCCCTTCACTGCTGGGAGATGTCCACAATCTCTTTATTATTGGATACTTACTGTGTCTAATTTTTCATAAAATTAGCAGCTTTAACACTTAGAATATATTGAAACAGTCCAAGTTGAGAGAAGCACCACCAAAAGCATCTTGCCTGCTGGGCTGCAAGGCTCTGTCCCTCAAGTGGAGAGGTGGTAAGTTCAAATACCTTGGTACTGTCAGCAACAAGCTCACAGGTTTAGATCCCGCCACAAAGCAGCAACACAAAATAACTGTTGACTTCTAGGCTGCACACTAGAAGCTGTGGACAATACATCTAATTTTGAGTAGGTGACAGAGAGTAAGTATGAGAAGGGGCAATTGAAGAATAATTGTCAGACTGTCTGAGAGTAAAAACATATATACTGACAGCATGGAAATAAGAACTCGGGCACAGCCATTTAGTTGTTTTTCACCACTAATCAGCTCCCTTTGGAACCTACACCCTCCCTAGCTACTGTTTGGCACCGTGACAGAAAAATAAGACCACAGTTTATTCCTATGAGATAGGACTTGTTTTATTAATAGATTGCTCAGGGGTCTAACATTTTAAACTATGCCAAGATTGTATGCAGTGAAAATGTACAGTGCACTAAATGTAAACGATGATATGATGATGCTTAAAGCAACCAAGGCAATTTTGTTTGCACGGATTTGATATGAAACCAATAAATTGCTCTTCTACCTCTATTCCTTCCCTTACGTAAATGGTCGCCCCCCCCACCTCTACTCACCCCCCTATTGTGCCTGTTTAAGGTATTTCAAGGGATCACCAGGTCATAGTCATTCTCATTGGCCCACGTTTCTGTAATGGCCATTAGATCCAGCCCATAGTCTGCCACCAGTGCCTGGAATTTGCTAACTTTATTACCCAGACTCCTGGCATTGAGGCTCACCACGCTCCAACTTATGCTCACACCCCTCTTGGTTCTTGAATGACTTTCCCCATCATAATTCCATGATATCCTAGATGTCTTGTGTTTTTCCTTTCTTGCTGATCTACTTGGTTTGCACTTCCCAGTCTCCTGAACTCATTCTACTCTGCTACTACTTCTAGTAAACCATACCCCCATCCCTGGGGATGTCCTGTCTAGGTACCCCACTTCACCTACCTCAACTGTGGAATTTCTAGCCCCAGCCTTTCCCGCAATTAATTTAACTGTCTGCCAGTGTAGATGTCCAAATGCTGCATAAGGCACTAATCTCCTCTCTTGTCAGGTGAAGGCCATCATCTTTAAAGAGCCTTCTGTCCCAGAAGCCTCCTCAGTCTCCTACAAAGTGATACCCCTGTTCCTGATACCAACCTTTTAACTACCCATTGAACTCCTCGGTCTCCTCTTTCCTCACTCTGTCCTCCCCCTTCTCCATACCCCAGACAGGGAGGATCTCCAAAAAAGTCAAGGAAGCCAAGTGCTTCTTTAATCAGTCCCCAGCCTCTGGAAGTCCCACTTCACTGTCTCTACAGGTTGGTTTGCCAGATCGTTGGTATCAAAGTGAACCAGCACTCCCTGCTCCCTCCCTTCCCCTCCCCTCCTCTCTTCCACTTTCTTCCCTATTCTCTCCCAATCCTGCATGGCTAATACTCCAGGCAGACATCTGATCAGCTCCCTTCTCTTTCCTGCACTGCCTACCACCCTCTCTATGCTCCTAACCACAGACTCCACTATCATTAGAATCCTCCTTACTAACTTGCACTTGCTCTTGCCCTAGGTGTCACCATGTCTTCTTTCCCCTCAATACCAACTGACTTAAGGTCCCACACCCCGCCCCTGAGTCTGGTGGTGCAAAGTGATTTACCACTGGTATCTATTGGGTATAGATGACTGCTGTAGGACTACCACTGCCATCTAACCACATCCCTCCCTCCCTCCCCACCACCATCCATCCCCCCGAGCCAGTGAGGGTACAGGGGTGGGCACCAGCTTAGTTGGAATCACAGCTGGGATATTTCCTGCCTTGCTGCTGCCAACTGAGCATGAAGCTCACAGAAGCGCCTACAAATTGGGCAATGTCCTCTCCTCCAAGCCATAGTCTTGGAGACAACACCCACAATCCCTGCAGCTGACTACCTCCCCACTCCCACTATGCTCCATCCTAGCCTACTGAGTACTTATAGAACTGTCTGAGGTTCCTGTCAATTTATTTGATTGCATATCATGTAACTAGGAACAACTGAGATACTAAATGACCCTACTTGCAGGATATACAATCAGAAAGTGATGAGAACCCCAGGACCAGTCATGTGAGCCAGATTGCTCAGTGATAGAGCATTGGGACAGTATTATGGGGGCCTGGGTTCAATTCCCAGTAGGTCACATCATTTCTGTCTCATTGCAGTTTGTGTTTCAATTGCTAAGCAGTGGCTAATACTGCACCATTATCTAATTACCATCACAATCTAAAAATAAAATCATAACCACCCTGTAGGAGATCAACTAGACCAATGAGAGCAATGAGAGTCAGAAAGAAAATGCGCTTTTCAAGTTCTTGCTTCGGTGTATTTTTATATCAGTTTAACAGCCAGTACATCACACACTACTTATTGCTCACCAGTCTTTCCCAAGGGAGAAAACAATCATACGCCTTAGTTGGTGCTTAAAACAGGAAGCTAATTAAAGGGCAGGTATGCAGGCTGTGTCTTGCAAATTATCTAATGCAATAATTTAAGGATCCCAGCTGCCCAACATCAGCAATTCCCTGATTTTGGCTACTCTTTTAACCCTTTTAAAAAAGGGAATGATGCAGAAAAAAACTCTACACTTCAAATTATTTGTAACATACCCTCATTTTTATGGTTTCATATGCCTTAACAGGCACCTCTAGCAGCATCCCTTAGATGGGTGATGCAGGCTTTCACCAGCAAAAAGAATCAGATGGAGTGTCACTGACCTAGAGGGGTTCCATATGTGGACCCTTAATGGTCCATAAGCTCTGTCACCCCATCCCAAAATCCAAATTTACTGGGTCTTTGGAAAAGTGAAGAAAAATCACAACTGAAATGTAAGAACGTCTGATTGCTTTGTAAAGTTACAAATACATGTCATACTTGATGAACATGCTTTGGATAGAAAATGTAGGCTAGGATATTCAAAACCCTGAAATAGGCAAGGCAAAGCAAGACAATTTTATTTCTAGTGCAACCCATCCCAGAGATGCTGGGCACCTTTCAGTCATAACAAAAATAGTCAAAGAAAATCTTGAATGCAACAAAGAGGTTAAAATATTAAAATACGGCTGGCCCCATGGTGAAGAGGGCCAAGGCGACACATGCACACCTTACCTTTTCTTCTGCCAGTGACCTCAGTTTGGGAATGAACTGGGGTCACCAGCAGTTGACTGTGGCAGGAAAGGACTGAGCATATGAATGACTGCTCTCCTTTCTGGGGCAGTGCAGCTGCCAACTCTGCTATGTGATTGCCACTAGGTGGAGGCCATGTGGTAGGACTGCCAAGACCAACAAACATGGGTGGGTGCTGCAGGACTTCTGTAGAGCATGCATGCCCCAATATGTGCACCCCAGTGTTAGGGAGGGGATGAACACAGAAAATAGGAGAATGTGCTAAATGAAACCCTGCCCATCTCCCTGTAGTCTGCTCCACTAAGCTGTGGATCAGAGCCTCTGGATTTGTTTGTCTGGGGGGGAGGATGGCCTTCCCCTTCCTAGCACCACCATTGGGGGTAATCCATGGGAGACTGTAAGCAGGAACCCAGCAGTAGTGTAGAAGCCAGCTGCAGGAGATGGGCACAGGGCTGAAGAGCCACCCATCCTACCAGAGATGGATAAAGCCTTCTGTGACAAAAAAATATTAAAACACACCTCCAGACCCATAACTCACATTAAATGAGTTTAGATCTGGATGGCTCATTCAGGGCTGTGGGGGGCAGCTACCTGAAAAGGGGAGAGAGAAAAGGAAAAGGAAGCCTGCTAATACCCAGTGCCGCCTTACTGTTTTGCTGTACAACTGCTGTTGCCAACCACGACCTCAGGAACCACAGGCAACATCATACCTGGTCATCTTGGGTTTTCTGGTCATGATTCCTCAGGAAACTGATCCTTATACTGCTCTTAGTATCAGGTAACATGCATCCAAACCCTGGACCTCCCTCCACAGGTTCCACCTTGAGGTTCGAACAACGGCGAATTCCACTAGTTCTTCCTTTCCATCAGAGCACACCTTCTCTTCACAGGATCATCACTAGTAACTTTCCCATTTTGCAAACTGACCCTAACATTGGTGCTTCCTTTACAGAACCACCTATTGCCTCCTACCGCTGGCCACCTAACCTGTGGTATCTCCTGGTTAAAAGCAGCCTACCTACTCCTAACAGTTCCTCCCTCCCAGGTACCAAACCTTGCAACTGGACTCGCTGCTACACCTGCAAATTTATTTCCAGTGTGACTGAGATTCGGGGGCCTACAGGTGTTTTTCACATCACCAAGGAGTTCTCATGCACCTCCACTAATGTGGTGTATTGTATTCTTTGCAGGAAGTGTACAGCCATTTACATCGGAGAAACTGGTAGGTGTCTTGCTGACCATTTCAGGGAACATTACAGAGCAGTCAGGAATGGTGAAACTGCTAAACCCATTGTATCCCACTTTATCTCCAGGGACCACAATGTCAATGACCTTTCTGTTTGTGTCCTTCAGCAGGGCTTCTGGGATCCTGACCATAGAAAAAAACATGGAAGCCAAGTTGATCATCGCCTTGGCTCCCAGCAGCTATCCTCGGTTTAAATGATAGACTTATTTTCCACTAACATCTTTCAGCCATCCCTTTTTTCCCTAAAGTCTATTTGTTTTTGTACTCATTTAATTTATTTTCATTTTCACCATATGTCTCCATTTCTGTCTCCTTCCCACATTTGTCACCTTTCAGCCTTCTTACTAGGCCTGTTAATTAGTCTCCACCTGGGAACTTCCCAGCTCTTTCACTCCCATTATGCTTTATCTTTCCCATCATCACCTTTTGTTTCACAGATTCTCTGTTAATCTTACCATTTATCACTTCTTTCCTGAGCCTCCTTTCTTCTTTCTCCACATATATATCTCTCATTTTACCTCTCCTCTACACTAACTTGTTTTTTTTTTTCTTTTAAATATTTCCTGAAGAAGACCTAAGGTCAAAACGTAGATTTCTAACTCTATTTTCTATTTTCAGCGTGCATTTAATATAACCCTTTTGTTTTGCTTTTAGACCACATGCTGACGCAGCGCCTTGTTTTTGTTTTTATAAAGATTAGAT
Organism: Neoceratodus forsteri; assembly: GCA_016271365.2. Lineage (NCBI taxonomy): Eukaryota > Metazoa > Chordata > Ceratodontiformes > Ceratodontidae > Neoceratodus > Neoceratodus forsteri. Next base: position 15,363,815 of record CM057454.1, read on the forward strand.
CACTATATATTGGAAGCCTCCTGCCTAAACTTCCACAATTCCAGGCCTGGGTTGAACTGCTCAAACTGAATGTCATCACACTTACTGAGACATAGCTATCCCCTAAGATCCCTGATGCTGCAGTAGCCTTGTATTCCACCAGGACAAGCAGTCCAAGAGAGGTGGCAGCTGTTTGGTTTACCTTAAGTGTGATATTAGGGGTCAAGTACTGCCTAGCAGCCTGCTCACAAAGAAAGCACAAATCCTTAACATCAAACTAACCACTGGGCAGCAAAATAAGTTATTTGTGCTCTCAACGGTATATATATATATAAAACCTGGCAAACATGGAATTGGACTTGAGCAGTTCACTAACAACTAGGGAGAAGCTCAGCCAAAGTTGGGAACAGATTGTAGTTGGTGACTTTAACATCAACTGGCAATCCCAGGAAGCAGCGGCTGTCAGAGACCAAATATCTAGCCTCTACCTTACCCAGATGTTAATGCAAGCTACAATGCTAAACTACAGGACAGGCACAAGCACCCTAATTTTACTGGCTCCTTTCCACTTTCCCAGATAATATCTCTGAGGTACTGTATTGGTATTACCTGACTCCCTCAGTGACCATTCCCTGGTCATATGCACCTAGTCAAACAAGTTCACAAAACACACTCCCAAGCTCACTAGGATCTGCTCATTGAGAACTGGGCTGTTGGAAAACTTCAGGCAGTACCCAAGATTGACTGACTGGTCCCCACTTGATAGTGCCAAGGATGGTAACCAAGCTCTCGACTACTTCTGTACCATCTTTACAAATGAGTGCAATATCTTTGCCCCTACAAGTCAAAAAAAGTAATAGGGATTGATAGCCCCTGGTTTTCTTTCTTTCTAATCAACCTCATGTGCCTAACAGACAATCTATGGAACAAGGTCAAGGCAAAAGCGATACTGGCTGACCTCATTGCCTATAAGGCAGCCAGAAATAAATGTACAAGACTAGTGAGACTGGCCAAGGCCACATGCTACAAGGATCAATTAAACAGAAGTTGGGGGCATGGAAAGGAGTTCTGGAACTCAGTGAAATCCCTAATGGGTAGGGTCTCTAAAACACCTCCTGATCTAATAGTTACTACATCGAGGACATTACAGAAATGTAGCGATATTGCAAATGTGTCCAACGTATCATTCACAGACCTAAGTGCTGTGCTCCCTAGCGACTATGTTACCACCACACCACCTGTTCAGGCCCCCCACAAAAGCCCACTACCTGTAACGCATAATGACATGTCTCCTTTCTACTTCAGGAAAATATCCAGGTCTGAGACCTTAAGGTATGTCAAACAGGTGTTAGGCAAGACTAGAATGGGGAGTGACTCAATTGATATGAAGATGGTTGCTCTCACACTAAATGAACTGATGGTTCCGCTTACCAAAATCTTTAATGCCTCTCTAAGAATGGGAGTGTTCTCTGGCAAGTGGAAGGCAGCAATCATCACCCCGGTCTTCAAAAGTGGAGACAGAATAAACCTATCAAACTATAGGCCCATTTCTATTTTACCTCCACTCTCCAAAGCTCTGGAGTGAGTGGTATTGGATCAACTTACCGAATACCTGGAGAAGTACAATCTACTATGTGCTCAACAGCATGGTTTCTGAAAAAAACACTCCGCCTTAACTGCCTTGGTTGACTACACCACCCAGCTCTATGATGCAGTGGATAATGGAATGGCAGAGGGGTCTATCTTCATAGACCTCACCAAGGCATTTGACACTGTCAACCATCAACTCCTACTACAATGCCTCCTATCCAATGGCCTATCAACAAGCACTGTTACCTGGGTCACATGATGCAGCCGCCCAAGTAGCAGCTCCAATAGATTGCTCCCTCTAACCCTGACTTAATATATACAGAATTATACTCTTCATTCATTTTTCTGTGGCTATTTGTACAAGAGACAGAATACTTCATTGGGAAATTCACCTGAACTCAGAAATTGGAGCATGGAGGCAGAAATGCATGCTGCAGTGCCCAAACACATGCTGCCACCAATACCCGAGAAGGTCAGCAAAAAACAAAGCCTCAGTCTACTAGCAGTGGCCACCCCACAGCAGCTTTGGTGGAGCAGAATCTCCTCACTGTGGATCACTTTCTGGTGGAGTTCCAACTCTTCAGAGAGGAGCTGAGTTCACGTACCTTAGAGTTTAAGTCCATGGTGGGGGCCCTTAAAGACTTAACAAGGAGAAGCGGAGATAGTGAAGCACATATCCAATCTCTGGAAAACAAGGTCGATCAGACAGATCCTGAGTTAGTGACGACCAAACAACGTATGGCTCTACTCAAAGCTAAAGTGTAGGACCTGAAGGGACGGAGCCGGAGGAACAATGCAGTGATAATTGGACCACCTGAAAAAGAAGAGGACTCCAACCCTATACTATTCACCAAAGACTGATTGCAAAATTAGCAGGTGCATCTCCATTCAGGCCCACCTACACCACTGAACTTTCTCACAGAGCCCTGCGCCCCATGCCACCTGCTGCAGCCCCACCTCACCACTAATTTTCTGTTTCTTAAACTATCTGGAATGGCATCATTTCTTAAGAAAAATTAAAGATTTACAAGAAATCAAGTAGGAAGGAGCCAAGTTATGGGTGGTGCAACATTTTCCAGTATCCGTGAGGCAGAGGAGGGCGGCATTTCATCCCATCATAATCAAACTAATAGCAGTGGGCATTAAATTTAGAATGGGTTACCTTGCAAGATTCCAAGTTCTATTAGTAGGTAACTGGGTCAGCTTCGAGGATCCAAAAGCAGCAGAAACTGCCTTGAGAGTGGCATTACCCGATTTATTCAAGAATCATTTAAGAAAAGGAATTGCCGGGACATGTTAATGGACCAAGATGTAAAGGATCAGTTTTTCTTTTAGTTGGTCATGGTCACAGATTTTAGCAGAGCCCTGCTGATCAGGTGAAGAGACCTCAAATGCAAGCATGGACTTTATTACCCCCCCACCCGGAATAGCATTGTGTCGCTAAACATACTACCACTATGTGTGCAGAATTGATGGACACTGTCTACTTCAAGCACCAGTAACAAATGCTAATAGTGTTCCAAAGGATGAAACAGTGAGTGTTCCTTTTTTTGAATTGTCCACCTTGGGGGGAAGGATAGGTTTACCGACCGCAGCAGGACCTCATGTTGGAGTAGCTAGGTCAATAAGCCCATTTGGGATGGTGGATATAGACATTCTGGACTTTACCAGCATGAGTTCACTCTGAATTTGCAGGAACAGTCTCTCTTGGACTGAAGGGTGTCTTGAGAAGTATCAAGGACACTTGTATTTCTTTTGCACTGAACACGACAGTATCTGGGGACTTTTGATTATATTGATGGCAAATGCCTACCTTGGCAAGCTTAAGGCAAGGACAAACAACCACAGCAAGGAAGAATAAACAATTTTGGTGGGTTTGTCCACACCAGAAGAAGAACCCGTGGCTAAATACTGTGTTCCTAGGGGCTAGACAACCTGTGCCCAGTTAATGCATATATTATAGTTTCTGTATTGTTGTTAACCTACAGTTAATTGTCTGCCATAGTGGTTCAGGGGACACTGCAAAATCAATATTATTTCATTACAGAATATCTCGTATCCAATTCTAGTAATTTTATAGACTGTGGGTGGGTTAGTAGTATGAAGAGTATAGAGTTTGGAAATGGCAGGGGAAGCTCCCCCTTTAAAAGTTTTCATTTATGAGCAGTTCTGCTCCTATTAAGGGGTGAGCTCATCCTGTATTATTGTCAGTAAATTCTGCTACGGGGAGGGCGTAAGAAGCACTGGTCGAGAAGCCAGTCATCATGGATCGAGTAAGCTATGATTTGGAGGGTGGGGAGTTGGATTTTTCTGTATAATGGGGTTACATTTGTTCTTTATATACTTACTTAAAGGGTCAGGGGAAAAGAATGTTGGTTTATTTTGGGAATACATACTACTTATGTGGTTGTTGTGTCTGAGGGAATCTAGGGAGGGGGGAATCTTTTGGATTGTTTTGAGGTTGCTCGGGGATGGGGGAGAAGGGTGGAATGGCATCAGATTAATCACCGAAACCAGAGTGATGGAAATCAAGAACATCAATTATGCTTTCGTAATCCAATCTTAGGCGGAAGGGATGGCTAAAAATATGAAAATTATGACATAGAATGTCAAAGGAGCCCATAATAAAACTAAAAGGTATCAAATACTTAAACACCTCAGGCATCTTAAAGGGTATGTATTATTCCTGCACGAAACATATCTATTGGATACTGAAGCCAAACTATTCCATAGGCAATATATTTGTCAAGTGTTCACGGCAAGGAACAGTACACAAAGCAGAGGGGTTGCTATTTTAATTCCCCAGAAATCTCCCTTGGTCTGTGAGAAATGCATTCGAGACCCAAATGGTTGCTACTTATTCTGAAATGGCATGCTGAAGTGGGTAGAAGTCATTCTGAGCTATATATATATATAGCCCCAATACAGACCTCCCTCATTCTTCATGGAGCTAGCTTCAATTTTAGCCCCTTCTCAACTCTCCCCATTTTTCTGGGGGGGACTGGAACCTTCCATTCACACCAAATTTAGACAAATCTGGAAGGAGGAGACAAGGGCTATCTCCAGCCCAGCTTGCCTTGTGATATTTCTCCAATCAGCTCAGTTTGTATGACCCCTGGTGGACACTGAATCCAAATCCCAGGGAATACACATTCCATTCCATGTGCATGGGACATCATCAAGACTTGATTATTTCTTGATCAGTCACACATTATTGATGGGCATAGTGAGACATGGAATTGACCCAGGAGTGATTTCAGACACTTCTCAGCTTGGTGCCAATTGTCCTTTTCCCCAGCATACCAAAAGAGACTATCTGTAAAATAAATAATAAAATGTTAAGAGAAGACTGGGTAATTAGGCATATCTCAAAATTAATAGACCACTACACATTGGCTCACTTACACTCAACAGGCAAAGCAGATATGTAGTGAGGCACACTAAAATGTGTTATCAGAGGAGAACTAATCTGCTTAACATCAACCAGGAAACATACTTGGGAGAAAAAAGTCCTCTGACCTCCTATCCCAGGTAAGTAACCTAGAGGCACACCTCTCACCCAACATCAGGGAAGAGGACAGACATAGACATAAGACAGGAGATTAGGGATTCAAAGACAAGGATTGAAACAAAAAAAGAAATAGTTACACTTGAAAGGTTTATTGATTCAGTTGCTAGTGACTTGGGTACAAATACAGAAGCAACAAACTATGTAGAAAATGATTGGGCTCTAGTAAGAAAGAGTAAAGGTAAATGAGGGGGAAAGTAAATATATAATACTGCCCCTATTGAAACTGAAAATAAATTCATGGTTCTGGAAAAAGACCCTGATACTGACAGTAACATTGAGATTCACACCGATACTACTACAGAGAACTCAGGGGAGGAGTCATGTAACAAACATTTAGCTAACACATCAAACCCACTTACAGTAGGAAAAGCAGAAAACAAAACTAAACAAACAACATCTCAAACATCATTTTTGCAAGGAGTAAATACAAATCAAGTGGCATCTAACCAAGCACATTTCAAAAAAAAAGACATTATAGTGCTAGGGGACTCTACCATCAGATGAATTGATAACATTTTACGTACACAAAGAAATGAAGACAATATGGTAAGCACGTTCTCTGGAAATAAAATATGTGAACTAAAACAAATATTAAAAGGATGTATTAGTAAAGTTAAGAATCCACTGGTCATTTTACAAGTAGGCGTGAATGACATAAATTACAAAGAATCAAGGAAATCATTTGGAAATATACATTGAACTGGTCTGAGATGTTCAGAAATATACTTCAGAAATCATTATATCTGGTATTCTACTAATGTATGGTAGATTCCAATACAAAAACTACAAAATTGCCACATTAAATGGAGGGTTGAGGAAATTCTGTTTAGAAGAAAGGATAGGTTTTATTGAAACCGGTAGTATTTTCAGAAACATTTCACTTTATAAAAAAGACGGACTCCATTTAAATAAAATAGGAGAAAGAATCTTAAGAAATACTCTAAAAAGGTTATTGAACAACATTTAAACTGGGAAGCAAGGGGAAGGGGAAAAATGTTCAGACAAAATCAGAGAACAACAAAAGTAATCCATTAAGGAATAATGTGGAGTCAGTAAACTGCCTCCTAAGTAATGTGAGAAGTCTGGATACAAAATATGATGAACTCACTCCATTGATGATAAACAAAAACATCAAAATCACAATTCTTGCAGAAACTTGGTGGGAAGAAGGTGACACATGGGACAAAGACATAGATGGATATATCTTATATCAGAAATCCAGGAAGTATAAGAAAGGTGGAGGGATAGCAATCTATGTGCATGTATCGATCAAAAGTATGGAATTACTTGATGGCAGCTTAAATATTGAAAATTTGGCAATAAAGATAATACCTCAAAATGGACCTAAAATCATTCTAAGGGTACTGTATCGCTTTCCCTCTACAACCAGAGAGATGGATCAGGAAATATTAAATTACCTAGACCTCCTAAATCTGGCAGAAAATATAATTATAACTGGCAATTTCAACCTTCCTGGAACTGACCGGGAAAATCAAATCACAACACGTAAAAATGGAAGAGATTATCTTGAAAAACTTAATCAATTAGGGTTGGTCCAAACAGTTGGACAATACAAGGGGAAATAGTGTATTAGATGTCATATTAATAAACATGAGAGAGAAAATAACAGACACAGAGGTTGGTCCCACTATATCTAATATCGACCATTTGACCATATTTTTAAGCATAAAGACATAACTACTCAGAAAGGCAGTAAAACCAAAATTCCAGATTTAAAAAATGCTAATTTTAATAAAATAAGAAAAGCTCTACAAAAATGGGACTGGTATGTAGCGTTTTCAGAACTAACTTTAGATGAAATGTGGGACACACTAGTTGCAAAAATTTAAACTATATCTGATGAGTATATACATTATACAGAAAAAATAAAAAAAAATGCAATACTCCTAAATGGTTTACTCCAAAAATTAAAAAGAAAATTAAATTAAATTAAGAAACAAAATGTATAAACTAAGTCAGATAAAAACTACATCCCAAAAGAACAGATAAGAAAGGTAAAAAAACTGATAACAATTTCAAAAGCAAATTTTGAAAGAAAATTGGCAAAAAAAAAGTAAAGACAACAACAAAAATGTTTATTCCTATATAAATAACAAAAGAGGAAATAAAAATTTTATAGGTCCATTCAAAGATGATAAGGGTACTATATTAGATGACAGAGAAATGGCAAATATCCAAAATAAACATTTTAGCACTGTCTTCAATCATAATGATCTAGTAGCAACTGACATTAATTATAGTACATCAGACGATAAACAGATTTGCATTGACATTAAGGACATATTGGACAGGTTAAGCAACATCAAAATAAATAAATCACCTCGACCGGACAATTTACATCCTAGACTTATAAGGGAGATAGCTAAAGAGATAGCATATCCTGTAACTTTCATTTTTCAGAGATCAATAGACACAGGAGTGGTAATAAAAAACAGTGGAGAGAGGCACAGGTGGTTCCAATCTTTAAAAAGGAAAATAAAAACTCCCCTGAGAACTACAAACCTGTGAGCCTAACAACAATGATAGGAAGAGTATTAGAAGGTATTATCAAAAATTATATTTCCACCTATTTGATTGAAAATAAACTAAAGGACCCCAGTCAACATGGCTTTATTGGGGAGAGATCCTGTCAGACACGTCTCCTACAATTTTGCGAAAAAGTGAGTAAGACCTTGGACCTTGGTAAATCAGTAGATGTGGTACAATTAGATTTCTCAAAAGCATTTGATAAACTTCCACACTTAGATCTAATCAAATCTCTTCATTCAATACAGATTAACAACAAACTTATAAACTGGATAACATCTTGGCTGAAGGGGAGAAGACACAGGGTGATTATAAATGGAGAATTGTCCCAATGGCTCCCAGTAACAAGTGGGGTCCCTCAAGGGTCAGTATTGGGAACCTGCCTGTTTAACATATATATTTCTTCTCTACAAATTGAAGCAGAAAACATCTGGCTGACAAAGTTTGCAGACAATTATAGGGTAGGGGCAGTGGTTGACTCAAAGCAGAACAATTTGAAACTCCAGGAAACTCTAGATTGCATAGAAAAATGGACAAATGAACATAAGCTCAAATTAAATGAGGAAAATTGTATAGTTCTACAAATGGGCAAAAAAACCTTGGAGTCCAAATATAAAATAAAGAACAGTCAAATTGAAACAAACTGTGAAAGAAAAAGATTTGGGTGTCATAATCTGCAATGATTTAGATTTCAGTACTCAAACAGATCAAGCAATAAAAAATGCAAACACAGCTCTTAACTGTATTTTAAGGCACATCTCCAGTAGAGAAAAGGAGGTCCTCATCCCCTTGTATGGGGCAATGGTGAGAACCAAGTTAGAATACTGCTTGCAGGTATGGTCCCCTAACATGAAGGGAGAGATAAATAGATTGGAGAGTGTACAAAGATGGGCAACAAGAGCAGTGTGTGGGATGAAGGGTAGATCTTATGGAGACAGAATGCAGCATCTTAACCTGTACTCACTGGCCTACAGAAGATGGAGAGGAGATATTATTATATTCTATAAATCCTTCCAAGACAATAGGCTACAAACAGATCTGGGCCTGGAACTCATTCAAAATAGCTACGATACTAGAACTCGTAATAAACAACTCAAACAAGAGATGCAGAATTTACAAAAAAGAAGGTTTTGGTTTAGCCAACGTGTGGTACCTCACTGGAATAAACTTCCCATTGAGGTGGTAGATAGTCCAACTTTGGAAACATTCAAAATTCGGTTAGATAGAGTTAGTAAAAATAAAGTCAAAGAATATTAAAATATGTTTTTTCTATGGCAAGCACAAATGGACGAAAGTCTAATAAGCGCTTTGTTGCCACTATGATACCATGATGCTATGATTATAGGGCTTAGAGACCAATAGTCAGCTCCTATGAAAGAAAGCCGAATTTGCCGTACTAAAAACTCAGGTGACTTATATAGACCAAGGGGAAAAAGTGGGCCATTTATTAGCATTAAGGCTTAAGAAACAAGAGGTAGCAAGAATAATAAAAGCAATCCGTTCATCATCAGACAACATCTTTAAACTCGCCCCAAAATAAATTGTCACTGAATTTGAATATTACTACAATGGTCTTTACAGCCCAATGGCAGATCTCCCAGATAGGAGTAGGATCGACAACTACCTGGCTGCTATCCTGTTGCCCACCTTAAATGAAGGCCAAAACAAAGGTTTAGTAGCCCCCTTTGAGGAAGCTGACATTCAGATGGTTATCCAATCTTTGCCACTGGACAAGGCCCCAGGCCCAGACGAGTTCTCTTCTAATTTTTACAAGGTTTTTGCTGAGAAACTAACCCCCTGGCTGCACAAACTGTTCAAATGGGCACTCTCAGCAGATACTATAGATAAGCAACTACTCAAAGCTTTAATAGTAATGCTACATAAACTGGGTAAGGAGGAAGATAAAGTCACCAGCTACAGACCAATTTCCATACTAAATTACAACATTACAATTCTAGGCAAACTACTGGTAAATAGGCTAAATAAAGTACTCCTCTCCTTAATAGGCCAAGAACAGGTGGGGTTTATGGCAGGGAGGACCTCCTCCGACCATCTGTGTAAGTTGCCCCACATATTCTCCTCATCCAGGGACTCTGACCATCTGGCTATTCTGATGTCCCTGGATGCAGAGAGAGCCTCTGACCGAGTGGACTGGCAATTCTTATTCAGAACCATGAACAGATTTGGATCCCCCACCCCCCACAGTTCATTCAATGGATTTGTGCCTTATATGGCAGCCCGACTGCCCAAATATATTGTAACGGAGTCTTTTCTCCCACCTTTCCCTTATATTCGCATACCAGGTGAGGCTGTCCATTATCACCTCTGCTGTTCAATCTTTATCTTGAGCCCCTACTTTTAAAACTCAAAAAGAACCCAGGTGTGATGGACATTAAAGTGGGGACCCAAGAGTTGAAATTATCAGCATATGCAGACAATATATTATTACACCTAACTCAGCTGCAAAGGTCAATTCAGGCAGCATTAGAGGCCATCACCGAATACAGTGCACTCTCCAACTACAAAATTAACCTGAGTAAAACCCTAGTTTTTCCCCTAAATAACAGAACACTCAGATTGTAGTGGAGGAAGGTGGAATACAATAGAATCACCACAGCCTTAAATACTTAGGCATTAATCTGGCTAGGAGCGACCTCAAGATGCAGCAGCTTAATTTGCATGCAGTACTCCAGGTACTCCAACAGGACCTAACTCACTGGAAAGCCCTACCTCTCTCCCTCTGGGGGCACATTAGCTTGGTAAAAATGAATGTGTTACTGAGAATTTTCTACCTGCTTAATATGTTAAATTTATGGCTACCTTTCAAATGGGTTAAGAAAGAACATGCTATCATCACAGAATTTATTTGGCTAGGTAAACCCCGAGAAGGGCGTACCACAAAATGGCTGCCTCCAAAATCCAGGGGGACTCAGGTTGCCGCATTTTGGGCTATACTACTGGGCTAGCCAAGAGAGTAAATACCTGCCCTGGCTCGCTATGCCAGAGGAGTTGAATGCAATGCCATATGTGCCCATCTGGCTTAGAATTGAGAAAGAGTTAATCAGGTCAGAAGGATTATCCCCAAAAGCCCTCCTACATGTTAAACCTAAGGATCTTCCCGCCAGGTTTCATAACTCCCCTATTGCAGTATTGGTGAAGATTCACAGACAGCGTTGCTCCGTCCTAAAATACAAACATAATATGGACTCAGATCAACCATTAATGGGCAATCCTAACTTTAGAATAGGGGACAAGACAATCCAGCAACGTTGGATCCCGCAACTAACGGAGACTAGTGCAAAGGACTTCTTCATTGAAGGAATCTGCTGCACCTCAGAAGACATTATGAGGACACATAGGATACTGTAGATATGGCCCAAATCTTCAAAATTTACCAAGTTTGTCATATGCTGATTAAAAAGAATGTTAGACCCATGGAGGAGGAAGGCACGGGGAGGGGGGGTTACACTCCCTCTCTCATATAACCAGGTTACCCCATGCAGTGTCCAAAGTGTATGCTAACCTGTTGGACAGAGCTTTCCCTTCCCTAGATGGGGCTAATGGGTACTGGAACTCACAGGTCCCGCATCTAGAATCTGACTGGAGTAAGATTTGGAAAAACTGTTACACATACGTTAGACAAGACTGGCTGAGGCTAATGCAGTTTCAGTTCCTCAATAACTTGTACTCAACCTCGGTTAAACTGCATAAAATGGGCAAAGTTCCATCCCCAAAATGCATAAGATATCAGAAAGCAGAGGGCACCCTCTTTCACATATTCTGAGACTGTCCCCAAATTGCTTCTTTATGGTCTACCATTAGACATAAGGCCAACCCCCTGCTGGGCTTAGATGAGCTCTTTGTGCCAGAAATTTGCCTGACAGGTGACTATGCAGGTGTGGTAGTAAAACAACGCAGATACTACATGGCAATTATATCTCTCTCACTTAAAAAGCTAATATTATGGCATTGGCTAGACACAAAGAATATTTCATATACAGAATGGTTACAAGAATTATTGTTCAATTTGCAAACTGAACAAATGATTGCCAACCTACATGACCGCCTGCCAAGGTACAAGAAAAACTGGGAGAAAGTGCATGCCCTTTACATATTGCAAACTAACCCAATACCAAGATCCGGTTAGTCACTACATTTTTACCATCTGATTTCACCCTGATGCTTAGGAGAAGGGAGGGAGGAGGGGTGGGATAAAGGGGATAAAGAGGAGGGGGACATGAAACTGTTATATATGTTGCAACTGTTTTAGTATGACGTTATTGGTTTCATGTAGTATGTACAATTAAAAACAATAAAGCTGACTTAATATAAAAAAGGCAAAACAAGCACTGTTACCTGGTTTGATAGCTACCTCTTGCACAGGATACAATGTGTGAAAATTTGCAGTGTGCACTCAAAGCCAAGAGAAGTGAGCCTTGGAGTTCCTCAAGGATCGATTCTGGGACCCCTCTGATTTAATCTATTCATAAACTCCCTACCATCCACAAAGATCTGCAACAGGGTTGATACACAAGCAGGCATAGAAAGGATGAGAAGGGACTTGGCAAGGTTGGAGGAATGAGCAGAGTATGACAGCTTGGATTCAATGCAAAGTAGTGCAAAATAACGCACCTGGGAAACAAAAACCAAGGGGAAGATTACACAATGAGGGGGAGGTAGTAACAACAACAAAAATGGAAAGTGACCTGGGGTAATCATATCAGATGACCTTAAGGTTGGCAAGCAATGTGAGAAGGTGGTAGGAAGGGCTGGGGGGATACTTGGATGTATAGGGAGAGGCATCACCAGTAGAAAACAGGAAGTTGTTATCCCCTGTACAGACAGTTGGTGAGACCCCATCTGGAGTACTCGTCCAGTTCTGGAGACCCCATCTCCCGAAGGACATAGACAGGATGGAGGCAGTTCAGAGGAGGGAACTAAAATGGTGCAGGGTCTGCAAGAGAAGCCATATGAGGAGAGACTAAAGGAGCTTAATATGTATACCCTTGAAGAAAGGGGGGGGCATGATAGAAACGTTTAAGTACCTCAGTGGAATCAACAAAGTCTAAGAGGGTAGCATCTTTCAGAAAAAGAGATGTGCAAGAACAAGGGGACACAATTTGAAGATAGAGGGGGACAGCTGAGGGGCAATGTGAGGAAATATTTTTTCACAGAGAGGGTGGTGGATGCATGGAACAGCCTTCCTGAGGAGGTTGTGGGGTCTAAAACTGTGGGAGAATTTATTTATTCATTTTTATTTATTTATTCATTACAAATCGGGTTTACAACCTTTGAGTCAGAGACTCATTTACAAAAGCACCTCGTCATGGGGGGGTGGGCAGACATCAAGACAGTTATTACAGTGCAGATTAAAACAGAGGATAACATTACAGATGCAGTAAAAGGAACATTTAGCATAGATATACTTAGGTTACATAATGTAGTAGTTTGTATGTTACTTGGGTTACTTAATGTTACAAAATTGTGAGTTACACTCATGGATATAGTAGGTCCTCAGAGAAGACAGCGGGTTACATCCCTGTTTGAACCTAGTAGGGAAGGAGTGGGTCTGGGGAAGGGAGAGGCTGTCCAGTGGACGTTGTCAATCCAGGAGGCAAGGCGGGTGGGTACCATAGGTTTCAGCAGGGGGTTAGTTGCACCTACAACAGCGGGTATTAAAGATATGGTTCCGAAGGGCTGTTTTGAAGGAGCCAATTTTTGGCAAGAATTCAAGAATGCATGGGACAGTCATAAGGCGATTTTTGTGGGGGATAGGAAGAAATAGGCCGTTGGTTAAATAGGATCTGAAGCTTATCCTCTAGGTAGGGAAATGGGCAGACTAGGTGGACCAAGCGGGCCTTATCTGCCATCAAAGTCTATGTTTCTATGTTTCCACTTGTCCGGCACGCATGGTGCTCTATCCTGATAATGATGCAGTCATCTCAGCACCTGAGAAGGAAGTGTCCACAATCACCTCTGAACTACAGGCCAACTTCCACAGGCTTGAAACCTGATTCACCCAGAATAAATTATTACTCAACTACAAAAAAAAAACCAAAAAAAAAACCGCATGCTATTTACAGTGGCTCAAAACAGGAAAAGCATGGCCCCCTACTATTACACAGCCACAAAGGTGATGTGTCGGAGCAAATCTGCACATTTAAATATCTATGTGTCCACCTAGATGACACACTCACCTTCTCTCTACATATATTGATCAGGTCATCAAAGCAGCTAATATCAAGCTGGGGGTTCTATACAGGCACAGACATTCTATGTCCTCAGAAGCACTGAAACTGGACACATGCTGCTCGGTGTTATCAACCATCGACTACGGGCTGGTGATCTATGATGCTGGTTCAGATACTGCTCTCAAAAGGATAAAAACCCTTCTTAATAAGGCCTGCCATCTGGTCATTGGGGCTGACTATCAGACTCATATGTGTGTGCTATATATAGAAACCGGTTGGCTCCCCCTCCATCTCCGATACAAATACCAGGCTTGTCTGCTGGTGAAAAAAATCCATGTTAGGCCTTATGCCTGAGTCCACCTCAAGTTTATTTAAACTTATGCACCCTACCATGAACACCAGAAGTGCGGGTAAGGGGAGGTTTCTGGTGTCCTTTAAGCACACCATGATCGCTCAAAGATCCCTATCCTACCAGAGCCCAAGGTGGCTCAACGATGTTCCTATTGACATAATTGGATGTAGCAAAATTCGTCAATTGAAAACTGGGCTCCACTCCCATCTTGCCAGAGAGAATGTATGCGGATGTATATCATAAAGCAACCATACCCTAGCTCAACCTTTGACTTAGTTTCCCTCCTGGTTAACCCTGGACCTAGCCCCCTACTGGTACACCACCCTCCCATTCCAACACCCCGTCCCTCCCCTCATCCACCCCTTTTCTTGAAAAAGCCACCCCTGGCTGCTCTTATTTTCTACATTCTAAACTTCATAGCTTGGGATCTGTCTCTGACCCCAACATCTCACAAAGCATTGAATCCACACTAATGTAGTATTGCCGAAATCAATTGCAATTTCTCAAAATTTACTGTAAATTCTAACCAGTTGTGAATGTACTGTAAATTGCAACCTTTGATGCATTGTCCTTTCATTGTTTACTTGTGACCTTTTTTCTTTACTGTTCTGTATCTTTGTAATTGACTTGGAACCTTTGTAAACAAGCCTATGGCTCAAAGGTATTTAATCCAAATCTGAAATAAATAAATAGATGGGTTTTAAAAGTTTTGACAGGGGAGGGGCTTCTCTCACTTCAGAGAAAAGAGCATTCCATAATACTGGGGCTTCACAATGCCCAATCCCCTGTGGACTTTAGCCGGGATCTACAAACAAGAAGGAACCTACCTTGGGCAGATAGGGTCACATGGGAGGTAGCCATGGCCCAAACTATGCAGGGCATAGTAATTCAATAGCCTACCTTGAAACTGATGTGCCAACAAACAGGCATGATATGCTCAAACTGGGAGGTCACAGCAACCAGCCAGGCTGCCACATTGTGAACCAGCTGTAGGCAAAGCATGAGCCTTATGGCTAAACCTAGGTATAGGGCACTGTAGAAATATAATCTAGATGTAACTAGGGCAGCACTATGGTCACCAGGTCAGCAGGTACAAGAAAGGGCTTGATCTGGAAGATGTTTTGAAGTAGGTATAAGTCACTGCAGACAACAGCTGACACCTGACGTTCTAGTGTCAAACTGGAATCCCACAATGAACCCCAGATTCCTAATCCTATCCACAGCTCTAAGTATGACAGCATTCAATGAAGGTAAAACAACATCCACTCTGTTCATAGCTGATCCCTACAGACTGAGTTCCACCAGTAGCACCTCTGTATTATAAAGACTAAGTCTAAGACAGCTGGTGACCTTACAGTCTTGAATTTTCTGGAGGCACTCACGCACCTCCGAGACCACAGCATCCCCATCAGGACCAAAAGACACATATAGCTGGGTATCATCCACATAGCAATGAAAACCCAAGTTATAGCATCTAATGATCTCCCCAAAGGCAGCATTTACACAGCAGACAACATATCGACGAGGAACATAGGGGTGAGGATTGAACCCTGAGGCACACCACAAGAGAGTGCAGTACTACTCAAGGTGTAAGAGTCCAGTGCCACCTGCTGTGCCCTGCTGGGCAAATAGGAATCAAAACACCATTTCCCAAGCGTCCTACATAGTGTCTTAGTCGTACCAACAGCACCCCATGGTCCATTGTGTCGAACACTATGGAAAGATCGAGCAGGAGCAGAATGGAACAAAGTCTACTGCCATTCTCCAGGTGATTATGATGCACCATGACCAGATAAGTCTCAGTACTATAACAAGGCTGGATAACAGATTGGGGGAGGCTCATAGATGTCATAGTTTTCCAGGTTCTGCTCCAGCTTCTCGACTGCCACCTTCTCAACTACTTGTCCTAAAAGGGGAAGGTGCAAGACAGGTCAGTAATTTGTGACATCACTGAGGTCTAAAGATGATTTCTTCAGATGGAGCTTCACCACCGTCCTCTTCAGTGTGGAAGAAAAAAAATCCTCCCTCAGGGAACACCGGATAATCTCCATGAAAATTGGACCCAAGGCCCCCAGCACCCTAAAAGATTCCAGGTGGGCCCCGGATCCAAAGTACACTAGGAAAGGCACAGACCCAAGACCAAAGGGAAGACCTTTTCCACTAGCACTGTGTTTATGTCCACCATCAAGTGGTCACTTCGGGCCCCTAACAACAAGCCTCTTCAGGACATCACATCCCAAACAGATGAGTCCTTGTCCAGATAAAGCTGATTAAGCTTCTCAGACTTCTCTGTTGTAAAGCCTCTACAAGGCTGTAGACAGACAGGGTTTAATAAACTGTCCACAGTGCTGATGACCTGGTGTTCCTTCACAGCTCTGAGCACAGACCTCATAAACTCCCACCTTACAGATGACTTCCACAAGCCTGAAGCTTGGCTTGACAAAAATAGGTTGGTAATGAATGCCGAAAAGACTCAAACCATATTTTTTGAGTCCCCTGCCAAACGTAGAGCCTGCTCCACCCCCCTATCCATAAGTACACTGATTTGACTCCACCGGAGGTAGTGTCATCCTTTAAATACTCAGGGGTGCACTAGATCCACATTTTGACTTTTCCCTTCATATTTGACTTGGGTCAGGTTCCAAAACAGTCGAACTGAGCAGATGCTCGTAAGAATACTCCCTCACAAAAACGTTTGAAAGCCCTGTTTAATGTACTTTAAATAGTGTTTAAAGTCTCTCTGTGTTGCAAAACCTTCAGAAATTAGCTGCTGAGTATCTTCTGCCTCTCATGGACTTAAAACATAGGGAACATTAACAAAACAGGCACAGTTCTGATACAGAGCTTTTACCTACCTTTGGCTATGCAGGATGGCAAGTGTGAGTCATGGGGTGTTGAGGGAACCGAAGCAGTTCCATTGCCACAAGATTCGCTCCTTAAAAAAAAAAACAGATGCCAACTGCAAAAGAAAGTGCAAAGCCAGGAAGCAGAGAGATACTAGCACCCCCCAATAAAGCACAAACTCCAAATAAGAAGGCTGTCAAAGGACCATTGGAAAAATATTTAGTTTCTAACCCTGCAGGTAGTCATGATGCAGCAGTGGTATCAGAGAAGCAGGAGGGAGACACTGAATCAACCCTGGGTCCTGCTGCTGGAGTTCATGCTGAAAAGCTTCATCTAGATACAACTCAGCATTCAAGGTACAAAGCTTCTACCAGAAAGAAAATATAAAATTCACTTCTTTGGATGATGCTAATCATTCATTTCATGTGCTAACACTAGTGATCATCTCCTTTGAAAAAAACTTGATTTAAGTTTGTCAAAGTCAGAAACTCTTGATAAAAGAGTAACCGAACTAGAAAAAACACTTGATAAGGTCAAAACCAGCACAAAAGGCATGCTCTGCTTCTCTACTGAAAGATAATAAGGCTCAAGCAAGGAAAATTGATGTACTGGAGAATAATCCTTGTCAAAAGAACCTCTGCTGAATTGGGGTGCCCATGCTGGAAATGGACAGAACAATGCCACTGTAGGATACTGTAAAGCAAATCATCTCTGATCACTTTAATCCCACTCCTCGCATGAAGGCATTTAGAATTCCCTCTTGAAGTGATGCCCATAAGACAGTGACTCAAAAACTTGAGAACCTTGCCACAGTTCTTTTTCCATATTAATTTTTTATTAGTTTTTCAATATGAACAACATATGTTTGAATACATTTAAGACATTAAGATAATTAGTATTGTTTCATCCACCCAGTGACAGTACTAATACATGCTCTGAATATTATTATAAGAAATTCCATTTCATCATAGTATCATAGTGATATTTCAGCAGAAAAGGACCATCCTGGCCCATCTACACTGCCAATTTCCCCTGCCCCTACTTGTCACCGCTACACAAGGATCTTTTCCTCTGACTATTAGCCAACCCCATGTGTCTATCCCATGCACTCTTTTTTTATCATATCTTTGTTTATACCCCCTGCAGCCTGACCTGCCTACATCCATCTGCTGCCTTCATCCCTGATCAGCCTGCAGGGTCATTCACATACCGGCTGGTAAAGCACTGTACCCACCAGGGGAACCCCTCCTAAGTCCCTCGCACCTGGCCAGGAACCAATACTGCAGTGCGATTCCAAGACAGGCCCACTGGTTGCTGAAGTGCAGCCATCAAGCTGCCTCTGACAGCTGCCATTTTCCTCCCTGTATTTTTGCCCCCGAGAAGTGCGGACGTGCAATGACATCAAGGCACTGCGTGCTGACATCCATCACACTTCTCCCCACATGTATCCCCACTCCTGTAGTGTCCTCAATTTCCTTCGGGGGCCACTGCAGCGTGATGGATGCCCCAGTCCCTTCACAGGGAAAGGACAGCAGTCCTATGGATGCTCAATCCTTTCCTTCCCTGGCCAATCCCCGATGGCCCGGACACATTCCCGAACAGTGGTCGCCGGTGTGGAGCGAAGTGTGGCATCCAGCGCCCCAACTCTCAGCACCACTGGGCCAGCTATCCCACGCACTCTTGAATCCCTCCACCATTTTGACACCTACCACCTCCTCCAGTAATCTGTTCCAGGGTTCAGCTACCCTCTCAGTGAAATAATGCCCCCTTACATTGCTTTTAAATCTTCCTCCTTCCAATCTTAAACTATGATGACCCCTTGTTTTTAACTCTGACTTTCCTTATAAATAAGCTGCCTTGCCTCACTTTACTTATCCCCTTCACGTACTTGAAAGTCTCTATCATGTCTCCTCTCTCTCTTCTAATCTCCAGCGGGTACATATTAAATTCTCTTAATCTTGTCTCTTTTGGCTTCTCTTGCATACCCTGCACCATCTTTGCTGCCCTTCTCTGAACCTTTTCTATTATATCTATTTCATTTCTTAAATGAGGCCTCCAGAACTGTACCCTGTACTCCAGGTACAATCTAATCATGGTCTTATATAAAGGCATCAGCACCTCCCTCTTCCTACCTGTTATGCCCCTTCCTATGCATGCCATCATTCTATTAGCTTTGCCAACCACCTTACTGCATGGGTCACCTACCCTAAGGTTGTTTGAGATTATAATCCCCATATCCCTTTCCTGTTCTGTTTGCTTTATCTGTTCTCCCCCCAGTGAGTACTTAGCCTGTAGATTTTCATGCCCCACATGCATTGCCGCACACTTTTTTGTATTGAACTTCAGCTGCCATGTGTCTGACCATTTCTCCGGTATACTCAGATCCCTCCTCATGGCCTCAACCCCTACTGCAATGTCAACTCTATTCTATAACTTTGCATCATCTGCAAAAAGATACACTGTCCCTGACCCCAAGATCTCACAAAGCATTGAATCCACACTAATGTAGTGTTGCCGAAATCAATTGCAATTTCTCAAAATGTACTGTAAATTCTAACCAGTTGTGAACGTACTGTAAATTGCAACCTATGATGTGTTGTCCTTTCATTGTTTACTTGTGACCTTTTTTTTTACTGTTCTGTATCTTTGTAATTGGAACCTTTGTAAACGAGCCTATGGCTCAAAGGTATTTAATCTAGATTATATTTCTGCAATGTCCTATACCTAGATTTAGCCTCTGCTATATCACGGATATGTATGTTAAAAAGGATTGGTCCCAGTACTGACTCTTGAGGAACACCGCTCGTCACCCTCATTACCCTATAATGTACACCATTTACCACTACCCTCTGACTTCTATCCTTCAGCCACTTTTCCACCCATCTAGTTATTTTATGTCCCACCCCCAGGCTCTCTGTCTTAATTACCAGCCTACAGTGAGGGACAGAGTCAAAAGCCTTACTGAAGTCCAGGTAGGCAACATCAACTGCCCGCCCTTGATCAACCACCTTCCTTTCCCCATCATAAAATTCTATCAGATTTCTTTGGCAACATTTACCACTAGTGAAGCCATGTTGCTTGTCATCTAACAGTTTATTGTCCGTTAAGTATTTTACCACTCTTTTCTTTATTAGCACCTTCATTACCTTGCCCACCACTGATGTGAGACTGACAGGTCGGTAATTCCCAGCCTCTTCCTTGCAGCCCCCCTTGTGCAGTGGCGCTACATCCACTGTCCTCCAGTCACTCGGAACACACTCTGTATCCAAGGACAAGTTAAATAATTTCACCAGATGTGCTGCCAACTCATCCCTCAACTCCCTAAGAACCATTAGATGCAAACCATCCAGCCCAATCGCCTTGTCCTCCTTTAATTTTCCAAGTTCTTCCATTACTCTGTGCTCACTTAATGGGCTTGATCCACCCCGCATTCAACTCCTCCTTTCCTCTGTAACTCAGGTCTCTTTCCATCCCCTTCCACTGTGAATACAGAGCAAAAATAACAATTTTGAACCTCAGCATTCTCAAAGTCAACCTCAACCTTAGTTCCCCCCTCCTCCCACAAGCTCACAATCCCCTGTCTTGTCCTCCTCTTCTCTCCCACATATCTAAAAAAAGTTGTATCTCCTCATTTGGCAAGTTTAGCAGTTCTCTCCTCTGTTTCAAATTTTGCTCTCCTAATCAATTTTCCTGCCTGTCTCAGTTTCTCCTTATAATTAACTCTGTCTATCACACTCTGAGTTTTATATATCTTCTGAAAGCTATCCTTCTATCCCTTATTGCTCCTACAACATCCTTATTAAACCAAAGAGGCCACCTTCTTTTTTGGTTTTTTCCTACCCTCCTTAAGCATAGTTCAGTTGCTTTTAGTAATGCCCCTTAATACATTTCCACAATTCCTCTACATCCTTTATCCAGTCCATACATTTCATTTCCTCCCTGAAAATCTCCCTCATTCTATCAAAGACCACTCTCCAGAAGTCCAAAATCTTCGTACTGGTCTTATTTGTTAACGTTCCTATTTATATCCTGAAACTCCCTGTGTTGCAATCACTTATACCCAGGCAGTCTCCCACCACAATCTCTTAAACACTGTCCCCGTTTGAGAGTACCACATCCAATATACAGTATTTTCCTCCCTTGCGGGTTCCCTAGCTAGCTGTTGTAGAAACAATGCCTGTAGTGCTTCAAGTACCTCCCTGCTCCTAGCTGATGTTGCCTTTGGGATTCCCCATTCTACATCTGCCATATTAAGGTCCTCCAGTAGTACAAACTCCCCTTCATTGACACCCTTTGAATCACCTGCATCATTTGTTTATCTACCTCCTCCCCCTGATTTTGAGGCCTATATATCACTCCTATTCTTACTATAGCTCCATGCTTTTTCTCTAATGTGACACACAGTAATTCTGTCTCATTGTTTTCATCCTGTACTTCAGTTGCTTTAATGATCTCTTTGACATATAATGCCACCACTCCCCCCTTCTTACCTGCCCTGTCCCTGCTGAACAGCCTGTATCCCAGAACACTAACTTCCCAGGAATGATGCTCCAACCACCAGGTCTCCCCGTTATAGCCACAATATCAAGGCATTCATCCACCATCATGGTCTCCAGGTTCACCATTTTATTTCCCAGACTTCTGGTATGTACATACAGCCCTTTACACCCTAAATCCCCTACGTGCTTACTATACTTTATTAACTTACCTACCCCATTACAAGGGGGGTTACTAGCTAGGCTATTTCTTGCTGCTCCCCCACTAATCAGTTTAAATTTAAATAATTTATGTAAATAATTTATCATTCATTTATGGAGTTTACAGTATCTCAAAAGTGACTCTCATTCCAGTTTTAAAATAAGTGGTAGTATACCCATAACCTCTCTCCAATCTGTATTATTTTCTTCCATAGGTAATTCCATCCTATCTATTTATTCTGATAATTTTCCTAAGTACAGTAATTCACAAAATGCGTGTATCCAGCTATTTAGGTCAATTTTCCCTACATTTGGCCAATTCTATCTCTGTAGAATTAACTTATTTGTCATCATGGCGGCAAGGCTACAGATTTTCTTTTTTTTTTAATTCAAAGTTTATTAATTTTCAAAAACACATATATAAGAACAGCTCCAAACATATCCAACAAAATTGCTCATAGGTAAGCTTCTCTCCCTCACATCGGAGCTGCTCTCCCCATACCCAAGCCCCCACCATACCCCCTCAGCACAGCTCGTACGCCACAAAAAGTGTATCATCCGAACTTATACAATTGTATTAAAGTTACTTACACCATCTACGTGATCTAAATACAGAGCAGCATGTGAAAAGAATCCCAGATTTGCCTATATCTTTTCATCCTATCACTTAGACTAGCCACCATCTTCTCCATCCTGAGGTTAGCCAAGATTTCCTTGAGACATTCCGAAAAAGGAATATCAACAGCGTCTTTCCAATAATGAAGTATAACCTTCTTAATTGATAAGGAGATTAGTGCCATATAATACCTCCTAGATAAAATGGGAATGATGGCGTAATCCCCTAATAGGTAGACCTCCGGAGTGAAGAGGTCCGAGAGTCCCAGTAAAGGATCCATCCTCCGTTGGACATCTCTCCAGAGGTGGAAGCCTTAGAACATGACCAGAAAATGTGATAAAACATACCATCCGCCTGTCACATCTGGAACAGGTAGGGAATCAATAAGACCTTTACTGTAATTTTTGAGAGTACAATATATGTTATGTAAAATATGAAACTGCGTCAAACGCAATCTGTCCTGGGTGATGTATTTGTGACAATTTACCCATAATGCAGCCTAATCTATCCCTGAATCAGGAAAACGTGCCGCCCAGTAACTCCTCAGTATAAACACCTCTGGGTGTTTACAGTTGTACAACATTTTATATATATCAGATACTGAGTGGGGACTTCCAGATATCAGAAGCAGCATATCTTGGACCGCATTCATACCGCTTTGAGATGGAACTGGGCCGAATACCTTTGTTAACAAGTGCTTCAACTGGATTACTTTGAAAATAGACTTAGTAAGTCTATTAAAATTACTCAATATTGTGGTAGCTGGAAGCCATGTACCATCCGGGGCAAGAAGCTGAACAAACTTGACCTTTTCCAATTGCTGGAGCCAGTTTGACATGAGTGACTTGTTACATATTTTTAAATTAGGATTGCCCCAGATGGGTTGAGCTAAATCAGCCGTATGATCATATTCCATAAATGAACACATCTGAGCATGCACCCTGACCGAGATCGCCACCGGAGTAACTTTCAACCGAGGGGGGAGGACATTCGGCCTAATATAAAACAGCGAAGCCAACAACAAACCAGATTATCTAATTAAGGAGAGCTCTATTTTGAGCCAGATAGGCATCCAGCCCTCTGGTTCTGATTCTGTCGCGCTACCCATCCATCTCACTTACTTTACCATGTGACTAGCCCAATAGTATATAATCATATATGGGAGGCGTAGACCTCCTTTATCCTTGGAAGCCGCCAATTTATGAAATGCAATCCTGGGTTGTCTATTGGCCCAAACAAATTTTGTTATCAGGGCATTAACTTTCCGGAACCATGAAATGGGAATCCAGTTATTTAGCAAGTACAATGGGTAAAAAATCCTGAGAAAAAAGTTCATCTTCATTAGGTTCACCCGTCCCCAGAGTGAGATAGGTAGCTTGGCCTATCTATCCAGGTCCATTCCCAGAGTTTTAACTAATTCGTCCAGATTCAGCTTCTGAATCAGGGCTGGGTCCCTCAAAACTTGTATCCCTAAATATTTTAAAGAATTCGGCACCCAGAACATACCGTATTCTTCAACACTTGCCTTAACCACTCTGTAGTTAAGCGGAAACACAAGGAACTTATCAATGTTCAATTTATAATTGGAAATATTAGCAAATTCACGTACCATGGACAACAAGGCCGGTACTGAGTTTTCCAGATCGGACAACTGTAACAGTAAATCATCAGTGTATGCCGATACTTTCACCTCATATCCCTGAATAGTTATACCTTGTATCGCCGATGAAAGTTTCAACCGGCAAATAAAGGGTTCCAGATATAAATTGAAAAGTAACGGTGATAAAGGACAACCCTGCCTGGTTCCTGAATGCAGCGGAAAACTTTCCGAGATAAGACCGTTTACCATTACCCTAGATGATGGGGCATTATAAAGGGCTTTGATCCAAGTCTGAAACAACTCAGGGAACTTGTAAACAATAAAGGTCCTAAATAAAAAGTTCCAGTTCACCCTGTCGAACGCCTTCTCAGCGTCCAAGGAAACCAAAACCGCTGGAAATGAGGCATCCCTGGTTGCCGAGGGGACGTGTGACAGGGTTCTGAGATGGTCCAATGAGGAACGCCCTTTCATGAATCCTACTTGTTCTGGTCCAATCAGGTCCGGCATCACAAGAGCCAGGCGATCCGCCAAAATCTTGGCCAATATCTTTATATCTTGATTCATCAGGGATATGGGGCGATAACTCGCCGGTGATTCTGGATCCTTCCGAGGCTTCAGAATTAAAACAATTAGGGCCTCCCACAAAGTAGGATCCGTCTGGGCGCCGGATAGTATATACTGAAATAGGGGCATTAACAAGGGAAGTACCTGATCTAAAAATTTCTTATAAAAATTTGCAGAGAAACCATCAGGGCCAGGTGATCTGTCAGAAGGGAAGCTTTTAATAACCCTAGAGACCTCATCAGTCGTTATTGGAGAAACCAGCCGTTCATGCTGGAATTCCAATAATGAAGATAAACCAGAAGGCTCCAAGTAAGCATCTATATTGTCATCAGATACTGAGTTTGTTTTAGAACTATATAAAGTGGTATAGTACCGCTGAAACTCTGAAACTATCTCTTCTGAAGTTGTTATCAGGGCGTTATTTATTTGTGAACATATTGCCAAGATGTACCTATTCGTTTCCATCCGCTTAATCCTTAACGCCAGCAATCTCCCCGCCTTTGCTACAGATTTTCTTTTCCAAATATGATACTCCATAGCCTTTAAAGTTATTCAATATGTAAAGTTTAGTGTCAAAAGGGAGTTTTACCCAAAACCTTTTCTAGGTTATCATGGGTGTGTTTCCACGAGTCATGTATTATGTTGCATTTCCATAACATATGGGTAACATTTCCTTCTTGTTCACATAAATGGCAACACTGTTTATTTGTTTTTGCAGTAAAATGCAAAAATGATGATGGGGTTATGTAAGCTCGATCTATAATTTTGTACTCAATACTTTTGATTTTTGCATTTTGGTATAATTTATTTGCGTTACTTCTAATTGTAGTCCATCTTTTTTTTTTGGTATATGATCATTCAATTCTTGTTCCCATTTATCTATAGTTAGTGATATTTTTTTCTGTAGGTGAGGAGAGCTTAGGTCCAATAACTGTTTATATATTTGTGCCACAATGCTCTGCTTTCTGTTTAAATCACTATTTTGCTATACATCTGAATTGCAAATATGTAATGTTTTTCCCTAACTGTTTTTTGTAGTATTAAACTTATTTTTCAAAGTTATTTCAAGATATCAATCATCTTCCAATGTTTTAATATCAGAATATGTTCTAATTTTCACTAGAGATATACAATTTTCATCCTCTAATAAATCTAACCAATTTAATTTAGCCTTTATTAAAGCTTTTTTCCATTCCTTCTTCTTATGTATCGAAGTGGTACACAAATGTAGGATGATGTTGGAATGTAAAATATAGGGTTTTTTTCCATATAGGTGTTTATTCCTCCTTTGGCCAACTTTGGCCGACAAGCCGGGCTGCTTGTCTGCCAACCCTACCGTACTCCAGGGTTGTTCAGGATCTTGATATGCTATCTGTGTCCCTCCGGTGCCCCAAAGCTGGCCCAGAGACTTCATCCTGCTATTCCCACTGATATTTTCCACATTTTCTCACCAGTTACCCTGGGCCCCAGACAGAGAGGCACATGTATATGGGGTCATGCATGTGCCCTCTTGCTCTGGTAACAGCCCCTTCCTCCCACCCCCTTGGCCTAGCGCCCTGGCTCCCACAGCTTGCACTGCTCCCTGCCCTCCACCATGAGGCAGTCATAAGCCAAGGGAGCACAGATCCCTCCCTGGAGAGGAGAGCTGCCTGTTGGCAGCTCAATCCTACACTGCTTCCCCCCCCACGTGTTGACCTCTGATGGCATGTGCTCATTCCCAAACATGGGTTACTGATGTGGTGAGAGGTAAGGTGACCAGCACCTCAGCCCTGTACACCACCAGGATGGTGTAAAATATAGTTTTTAACTTTGTTTTATTTGTGTCCATATTTTACATACTTGTGCCACACTTTTAATAATAGTATTAATATTTGTTTTCAGAAAGGAACGGCTTTTAGGTATAATATCCCAAACTGCCATGTTAGAATTAATTTCATTTAAATGTATTTGTGGCAAAGAAATGCATCTGCCTCATGTGTCTACTTCATCTTCATTTTCACAGGAATGGTGTGAGGAGTTTACTCGATTCTTTGAGGATAAGGTTGGCGCAGTCAGGTCCGATCTCCTTCTAACTCTCTCAAACAGGAATTGTGGTGGTCAGCAGGAGATGTCGGACACCCAGTTTGTGTGGTCTGACTTTGACCGGCCCACAATCAATGACATAGTGATGATCATCCAATCACTGAGACCGATCAACTGTAGTTTGGACCCAGGTCCCACCCGCCTCTTAGTAGGATGTGTGGATAAAATTGGCCCGATCCTTGCTGAGATAGTCTTGTTGTCATTGGAGAAGGGGATCTTTCCTGACTCCTTGAAGGAAGCCATGATCAGGCCCCTTCTAAAAAAACCCTCCTTGGACCCGGAATGTCTGGCTAACTACAGGCCTGTCTCTAACCTGCCTTTTGAGGGTAAAGTTATTGAGAAGGTGATCATGTTGCAGCTGGATGATCATTTGCCCAGCCACAGTGTCTATGATTCTCTCCAGTCTGGATTCAGGAAGAGACATAGTACTGAGACAGCCTTGTTAGAGTACTAAATGAGCTCCTAACAGCGAGAGATCGAAAGACTCATTCCATCTTGGTCCTTCTTGATCTCTCTGTGGCATTTGATGCCATTGACCATGGAGTGCTTTTGGAGCACCTGCAGTTTATCTGTGGACTATCTGGTTCAGTCCTCAGTTGGTTTCAATCATTCCTCGAGGGTAGGACTCAGAGGGTGGTGTCTGGGATTTTTTTCTCTGCATCACTCCTCCTATCCTCTGGGGTGCCACTGGGCTCTATTCTAGCACCCATGATATTTGTGGTATATATGCTGCCATTGAGAGCAATCGTTAGGCAGTAACGGCTTGAGTTTTCACTGCTATGCAGATGATACTCAGCTGTACGTGTCCTTTGTGCCCAACCAGGGTAATGCTGTCTCTGTCTTTAATAACTGTCTCACCAAGATTCAGGACTGGATGACTGTGAGCTGGTTGTGGTTAAACCCTGAAAAAAATGAGGTGTTGGTTGTGGACCCAGGTCATCGAGGGCCAGGTTTGCTGACTGGGTCACCTTCAGGTCTTTGGCTTCGGGGGAACCAGTTGGCGACCTCAGACCGGGTGCGGAACTTGGGTGTTATATTTGATGACTGTCTGACCCTTAAACATCAGGTGTCAGCCGTTGTCAAAACTTGCTTTTACCATCTGAGGAATATAGCCTGAGTGAAGCATCTGGTTCCTGCTGATGACCTTCCAATGTTGGTCCATGCCTTCGTTACCTCCCATTTGGACTACTGCAACACCCTGTACCTAGGGCTACCAGGGGTAGATATCCGCCACTTGCAGCTAGTGCAGAATCCGGCGGCCAGGCTTTTGACTGGTACGTCAAGGACCAGTCATATAACGCCTGTCCTCCATGGACTGCACTGGCTGCCAATTCAATGGCAGATTACCTTCAAGGTCGGTCTTCTGACCTATAAGGCCCTACACTATCAGGGACCTAGTTACCTGCAAGATCTTCCTCGTCCCTACTGTCCTTCCCGTCAGCTCTGATCCACCGATGAGGGATTGCTAGAGATTCCCAGGGTTCGTTTAAAGACATCTGGGGCAAGATCATTTAGTTTTATGTCCCAACCCTGTGGAATTCTCTACCTCATCGGGTGAGAAATTGCCTGACTGTCCAAAGTTTTAAGACAGCCCTAAAGACATATTTGTTTAATCTGGCATATCCAGATTTTTTAAATATATTTATTGATTGATTTTAGGATTTTGTTTTAATTTTATGTATTGATCTGTTGTAAAAGTGCCTTGGTTTTGGAAAGGAGCTTTTTAAAAATAAAGTATTCATTCATTCATTCATCTCTTTTTTTATCTGACCATGAAAATGCTGTTTTCATCCTAACTGCTCTAAAGTAGTGAAGTGGGTCTGGACAATCCATACCTCCATGAGATCTTGGGATAATTATTTTAGCCCAGGCAATTCTAGGAGATGCACCACGCCAAAGAAATTTCACAAATATTTGTGTAATATTAGAAAACCATTTGTCTGAAAATTGCCCCATAACACCTTGATATAGGTACATTAAATGTGGCATTATTGACATTTTTAATGTCTCAATTCTGCCCCATAAAGAAAAGGAGAGATTCTCCCAGGCCTCCAGTAACTTTTTTTATGTTAGTATATACCATGTTTTGATTAATTTCTAATATTTCGTGTGTATCTTTTGCTAATATAATACCCAGATATTTCATGTAATTTGTCATTCTAACTGGTTGTAACACACATTTTGTGGTGTTGCTTAATGGTGATAATGGGAGTACCAGAGATTTAGATTGATTTAATTCAAAACATGATAGTTTAGCATAATTTTCTATTTCTTTTAAAGTGTCAGGCCATGAATGTACCGGATTCTTCAGACTTAACAGCATGTCATCTACATATACTTTTAATTTAGTTTCCTTATTTCCAGTGGGGATGCCAGGAATCCATTCATTTTTTCTGATATAGTTTAATAAAGGTTCCAAACATAATATAAATATTAAGGGGGACAGCCCTGTTGTATTCCATTTAAGATTCTAATAGGGTCCGATAAATATGTATTAATCTTTAATGTAGCTATGCGGGAATCGTATAATTTTTTAAGGATATTTATAATTATTCTTGGGAATCCTCATTGGCTTAGACAGAGAAACGTAAATTCTCTTGACAGCAAATCAAAGGCCTTTGTGGCATCTAGTGCCACAAAGACCTTTTATTTCTCCATTAGCATGTGTGAAGGGTGGTAACCATAGAAGTTATGTCTTGAACAGTTTCCAAACCTTCAAATAAGTTATAGCCTTTTACAAAACTTTTCTGATCAGTATCAATGAACTTAGAAACTTGATCTTGTATTCTATAAACAATTAATTTGGTAATGATTTTACAATCTTGATTTAATAAGTATATAGAATGATAGTTTGTGGGGTATTTGCAGTCTTTATTTTCCTTCAAAAGAAATATAATAGTACTTTCACAGATTGATTCCGGTATTTTGTCCTTAGTCACTATTTCTCCTATCATTTTTTGCATCCATGGGCTTAGTTGGTTTTTAAATGTTATATAAAATGCGCAAGTTAGTCCATCTGGGCCAGGGGAAGATCCCCTTTTCTTTCCTATAATAGCCTGATACATTTCTCCTATGGTAAACATTTCTGCATGTATTTCCTGTGCTGGAATATTCGCATTTTGTAAATATTATTTTATTTGTGATGTTTGACTTTTATATTTCTTATTGAACATTTACTAAAGTATTTTATACATTCTTGTGATTTAAGTTTGTCTGTATAAATGTCCCCTGCTCTGTTTTGATCAATGTTATTGTATTTCTATCTTTCTGTTTCTTAAGGGCATACGCAAACAATTTTATTGTTTTATCACCATAAAAATATAACTTGTTCTTATTCTTCCATAAATCTTTTTCCATTTATCTTGGTATTGCCTCATTTTTCTTATTAATGCACACTTGTAGCTTTTGTATATTTTGTTCATCCTTACCCTGTACTATTAGCTTATAATCTAGATTTTTGATACCTTGTTCAAGTGTAGAAATCCTTTTTATGTGTTTTTGCTTTTTGTTTTGATATGAGACTACAACTACTCTCAAATATGATTTCATAGCATCCCATTTAATTGCCATTGTTAATTCTTCTTGGTTGTTAAATTGCCAAAATTCTTCTAGCAAACCTTTAATTATTTTTCCGAATTTAGTTACCCTGTAATAAACTATTATTAAATTTCCATTGTGGTGATTTTGATCTATCTAATGTTGGGGTAATTAAAATAGATGTCATAGTGTGGTCTGAAACTGAGATGCTATGAATATTTGTCTCTAAAGTTTTGTTAGATATACTTTTATTTGCTAAAAAAATCAATCCCACTGCACGTTTAAATATTTAGATTTGTAAGTATATTCTTTTTTATCACATTTCTTCCTCTCCATATGTCTATCAAATGGTTCCTTAATGTGAAATTATTCAGTAATGTTGCATTATGATGATCATTATTGTTAGATTTTGAGGACTTATCCATTAGGGGGTTAATTAAGGCATCCCAGTCTTTGGGTAGTATACTATCTGTACTATTAAGTAGTATCATATCTTTTTCTAATTGTGACAGAAATTTCTTATACTGAATAAAAGGACCATACAAGGAACCAAGTGTTATTTCTGAGCTGAATAGTTCTCCCTTAAGTAAGATATATCCTCCTTCAGCATCTTTTATTTGTTGGATATATTTAAAATTTATATTTTTAACTATCAGAATGGCTGTTCCTCTGCTATTATTGATACCTGTTGGGTACAATTATTGTTCCACCCATGATTGTTTTAACCTTTTCACTTTAATTTCTACCAAATGAGTTTCTTGTAAACATAGTATACCAACATGATGCTATTTTGCATATTGTAAAATTTAATAATTTTTTATATTTAGACTAACATTTAATGAAGCCACTCTGATGTCTAAATTTGTTTTGTAAACTCCACCATTCAAAGCAAATGATATGAAAAATTCTTCCTCTCATCCAGAGCATGACTAAAATTCACAATGTGCACTCTTATTTTCTTGTTCCATTTCTCTTTAGACAAAACCTGGTTTGTTTCCATCTGAGAAATGTTGGTGTCCTTCCCTTTATGGATACCTGGCATTGTTATCTTTTTCTGGTATCAAGCGTCTTACTCTCTCCACCTCCTGGTATATCCTGATTTAAGATTTGTTAATAACTTTTCCCAGTAACTGCATGTTTCTCATTTTACAATAGTTTTCCTACAAAAGAGAAAATGAGAAAATTTCTAGTTCCTATTTTATTATACACAACCCATCCCCCCTACATGAAGACCTTCTAAGACCACATGTTGAACATTTAAAAAGAGTTGATTAGGTAAATAGTTCAGGCAGTAACTTTCTCAGTTCTTTCTCTGCATGTTCTGCTGAAGAAAAAAAGAACTGTTTGTTATTTATGATGACTCTCAATTTTTCCAGTAATAATACTGCTGTTTTATATCCTTTTTGCCACAAATGTTTCTTCATAAAGTCATATTTTTTCCTTTCCTCTATAATTTCATATGATAGATCTTGGTAGATTGAAATGTGTACCCCCGATTATTATATATATATATATATATATATATATATATATATACACACACACACACACACACACAGCATTCATAATTCTAAATTTGTTGTCTGTTTTAAATAACTTGACAATACCAGAATGAGGAGACATGCCATCTTCCGGTTCTGTTCCCAAGGATCTATGCACCCTGTCAATTTCTATATTTAATTCTGCTGGTGAAATATCAAAAAAATTCCCAAATATTTGCAGTACTATCTCCTTTAAACTTTGTTGTTGTTCCTAAGCATCTGGTATTCCTTTTTTTTAATTCAATATACTTTATTCAAATTTTATACATGGTACAGAAGTAGGTTCCAAAAACAGTCTTAATTACAGAAACAGAGAATAGGTTAGATTTATATGACTGTATGTTAAAGACATTGGCCCAGATATTCAAAAGGGTTGCTTCATGCGCAACAGGGTTGCGCATGCACAAGTCCTACATTGCGCCATTCTGCGATATTCAGCAGGAGGCAGTTGCTCCACTGGCAACAGGTTGCGCAAAAGAGCAATGCAAATGAATGCATGCTCAACAGGAGGGGGAGGAACCATGCATAACCTGCGCAACCTGATATTCAGTGGGTTGTGCAGAGTTGATGCATGTGCAACCCAACCTGCGCCTGCACAACCTTGAGCCAAAAAGGATCAAGTTGAGGGCCACCCACAGGTGAGCTGCTGTATTGCAGGGTGCAACACAGCAGCTGCCACCCTGGCTGGCCCCAACTCGGTCCCTGTGCCCCCACCAGCTGATTGCAGGCATCACAGTTCATGAAACCCCCCACACATCTCCCACAGCCCGATCGCGGGCAGTACATGTAATGAACCCCCACACACATCTCCACAGCCCGATCGCGGGCAGTACAGTCATGAACCCCCCCACACATCTCCACAGCCCGATCGTGGGCAGAACCTGTAGACCCCCAGTGCCCGATCGCGGGCAGATGTAACCCTCCCCAACTCGAATAACTCCCTGGCGGTCCAGTGGACGTAAAGCCCGATCGCGGGCAGAATGTCCACAACAACCCCCAAACATCTCCCTGGTGTCTGTGTTCCCCCACCCACGAAGCCCCTCCACCTCACCCCCAGCGGCCGGTGAGGCAGCATCCACCACCTGCCGCCCGCCGCCCGCAGACTGCACAAATCTGACTGTCATGTAGGTATAGCTGCACGCCCATTGGCTGTAGCTCTGCACCACTGGCTGCGGCAGCCCTACCGACAGTCAGTCGCGTGGAGGCGGGCGGCAGGCGGTGGATGCTGTCGCCCACCGCCGCGGGGAGAGCGGGTGGAGGGCTTCGTGGGTGGGTGGGGGGACACTAGACACCAGGGAGATGTTTGGGGGTGTTGTGACATTCTGCCCGCGATCGGGCTTTACAGTCCACTGACCACCAGGGAGTTATTCGGGTTGGGGGAGGGTTACATTCTGCCCGCGATCGGCACGGGGGTCATATATGTTCTGCCCGCGATCGGGCTGTGGAGATGTGTGGGGGGCTACATGTACGTGTTCTTGCCCGCGATCGGCTGTGGGAGATGTGGGGTGTCATGTAACTGTGATGCCCGCGATCTGGTTGCGATTAGGTGCCGGTCCCTCGACGGCTGCCGCCTGGCAGGGGTGGCCAGGAGTAAGTCCTCGATCGCGCATTTACATGCAAATGGCATGCAAATGGAGCTATAAATAGATGCAAATGGCCCCCGCGCCTTGCATAAATTATGGCCCCATTTGCATGTCACCTTGAATATCGGGAAATTTACAAGATGGCATAATGGTACTTGCACCACCGCAAGTTTAATGCTCAACTTGGCAACTTGCGGTAGCGCAAGTTCCATTGGCGCTTATTGAGTGCTGTGGCTCAGGGGTGATATTCAAAGGAGTTGCTCAACAGCGCAACTCCTTTGAATATCACCCCGGCCACACCCCTGCGCAACTATTTTGAGCGGTGCAGGGGCTTGCGCCTCAGACTGGCACAGTTTGAATATCTGGGCCATATTATACTAAATTATAATTAAAATTAAAATTATTCACTTTAGCCTATTCCCCCCTTTTTTAATACCAAGTGTGTAAATCCATTACTATTAACACAATAGACAATAACAGTAAAATATATGGTATGAGATTCTAGGGTTTCCGTGCTACTAGTAAAGCATCAAGGGTGCCCCATTTATCCAGGTAAGACTTCAATCTATTATACATCATAGCTATATGCTTTTTTAATTGAAGAGCCAGTAGCATTTCTCTATGTCATTCTAACACAGTAGGCAAAGAATCATCCATCCAATGTCTCATAATTATTAATTTAGCCACACCAGCTATTAAAGCTATATAGGCTTTTCTCAACATTATTGTTCCTGAAAGGAAACAGTTGAGCAAACAGACTTGGCAGAAATAGTAGTTTCAGTCCCAATAGGGGATCTAGTGAATTTATGATGGCTTGCCAGAACACCTGCACTTTAGGGCAAGTCCATAACATGGGGTACAGATCTCCATATGCCTCTAAACAGCAATGACACTATGGAGAGGGAAGCTTTCCAATCTAGCTATACAGGGGTAAAATACAGGTTATGCATAATATTGTATTGTATTAGGTGAAGTTGATCTTGCTTAACAAATCTGTATAGGTTATTCCACATTTGTTGCCAGAGATCAATTTCCTCCTTAAGAGATAGTTTGTGAACCCAATAATAACAAACACCTTTGAGCAATTGAGAATCTAAGGACTGCAACTCCTTGTAAACCCTGGAAACCAAATGTGGCTGGTCAGCTATGTGTAAAAGGGAGGATAGTTCAACTTTAGAAGGACCAGGTTCTGACGCATTGTTTAAGAAGGAGACCACTGTATGCCTGACCTGCCAATATTTAAAAGGGTTTCTGATTGCACAATGAAAACCTGATTGAAATTGGAGATAGGGAAGCACTTTATCATTAGGAGCAATATATGCAAGCTGGAGTCCTATCAGGGGAGTCCAGTATGCAGAGGGGATGGGCCGATTCTGGATTTGAAAATGGGGGTTATTAAGCAGTGGCTGTTCCAGAGATTTGTGCCAATCTAAATTCAAATGTCACTGTATCTGGTGTAGAGCTCTTAGGGACCATTCTATTGGGGTTTTCCACAGGTCTCTAGGAATATACCTCGGGGAAGAATATATCAAAGCTGAAAGAGCTATCAAGAGCCAATGTCTTTTCAATATCTAACCAAAGAGGGGAATATGACCATGTGCCTTCCATGTCTGGAGTGCGCACCCAATATACTAATTTGCTGATGTGAATTGCTCCATAATATGTGAAGAAGGATGGAAGGGAGAGGCCACCATGTGGTTTTGGTGTGGTGAGTTTATAATAGGATCTTCTAACTCGTTTCCCTTTCCAAATATATTGATTTAACAGTTTTTGAAGATTGAGAAACCATGATTTAGGGAAAAATAAACCTAACATACTTAAAGGGTAAAGGATCCGGGGTAGCACATTCATTTTAACTGTGGTAATCCTTCCTCATAAAGAAATTGGTAGTGCACCCCATCTGTGGAAGGCTAAGGGTTAACAAATGGATGCTTCACAGAAGAGATGGAATCTTGTCAGACTTTTATTTACAAGAACCACATAAGAGAGAATTAAAAAAAAAAAACTGAACGCTTAAACAAAATAAATTAAATGCAGGTCAAATAGTAAGTTCCATTCCAATGTTCCAGACTTCATTTGGGAGTAGTATATTCCTTTCTACTGCCTCTGAGGTGCTTTCACATCAGCACCCAAGTCACATCTGAAAAACACATTTAATGACCTGGCATATAAAGGGTGCAGAGAACTAGGATTGGTCCTTGCAACAATCAATCATAATAATTATCATAACATTCAAACAAAAGTATTTATTTACACATATTATTATTCCTAAACTGCCCTATCAACTTAGTCATATTACTTTCTTTTGTTAACTTCTTGTTCTTGAATTACTTGCAGACCTGAATCCAGTTTTGGAATGCCGACAGGCACCACACCAGCTTTCCTGCATATAATGAAGAAGAAAGGGGCCGGCCAGCTCTTAGGAAGCAGGAAAGCTGAGAGGGTCTCTGGCATTTCAAAGCACTGCAAACGAATCTATTTCCGTAATTAGACAGACCGAAAAAAACTCAGTTGTACCCCTGTAGTGAGTTGAACAAACCTTTTTCAGTTATAGAAACCAAGGGCTTAACTGCCCGATTCATCTGCATTAATTTCTCCTAATCCACGAAAGCCAAAAATGGAAAGTGCAGCGGCACGAATGTGCGCACTGTCGAGGGGATATCAGGGTATACCGAGAGGATGAGAAACAAAAAAGAAAACGACTCATGGGTAAGCTTTCTTTAAAATAAAAGAAAACCCAAAACAGGCAGAAGGGCCTTATACACTAGCCCTACTCTTTATCGGGCAATTCAAAGTAACCAGAGGTATGAGAAGCTCCATTGAGAACCGGAGCTAAAAGGGAACAACAAAACATATCAAAACGTTTAAATTTACCATACATATATGCAGGCTGCTTCAAAATGCTGTAGACAAATTAACAGCTGGCTATTTGGACAATTTTACCAGAAACAGCCTACGAAAGCACTAATATAAAGTCCTACAACTATTGTGTTACTTTATTTTATTCGAAGTGTAATACCAGAGATTCTTCTGAATGTATTTCTCTGTTTGCACCGCCCCAAACTCGGGGCTAGCTTGCTCCTACGTTATGATGCAATTCTATATTCCTCACCTGCTCGCTATTAATACTAAACTTATATGGGGACGACATAATTCTGAACAACATGAAATTTGTACTGAATTCAGATTCTACTGCTGGGGGGGGGGGTTATTTCCAAAAGAGTTCTTGAAATTACCCTTAAAGGATTTTCCAAAATAAAGATAAAAACAAATACGAAGTCATTTATTTATTCTAATAGTGGGTAATAGATGGCCAGTCTATTACCCACTATTCACCCAAAGAATCATACACAGACAAACATAGAACAAATAAACACGTGGACTGCATTCATTCCACAGGACAACACTATAAAGCAAAACAGGCATGGAATTATGGGGGGGGGTTACAATGTCCCTTTCACACCATCTTTCAAGATCTGCTTTTATTACGTTTAATAATTTGGTAAAATTTTCTTTTACCATTGTGGAAATCTCCCTGGAGACTTTGATACCCAGATAAGTCAAAGATTTTGGTTCCCATTTTAAACCAAATTCCTCTATGTCTAATGGCAACAGTTTACCATTCAGTGGGAAAGTACTGGTTTTGATATATTAAGTTTATAATAGGAGACCTTTGAAAAGGAGCCAACTTCTTGTAATAGGAATGGTATGCCAGCCTCAGGGTTTTAAAAATGTAGCAATAAATCATCAGCATAAGCTGATAAAAGGTGTCTTTTATTGTTGTTGGCTCGATTAACATTGAGTTGCTTACTGTGTAATCTAGCTACAATCTTTCTAGTGGAATAAGAAATACCACACAGTTGCATTAATGTCGATGAGTGAAGAATTTTAAATAACTGTAATAGATCACCCCTTGTTCTTCTAAGCTTGAGTGAATATAAACCAGTTTTCTGGAGTCTGGTGTTATAGTCCAAATGTGAAAGGTGAGGGACAAGTTTGGTCACCCTGTGCTGAATCTGTTCTATTCTTTTAATATCAAAGACTAGATATGGGCTCCAAAAGGAAGAACCATAATAGGTATATGACCTAACATAAGACCTGTATAGGGACAAGATACATTGTTTAGTTTTGGAAATAAAAGTGCAGTTTATCCTACATAAAAGTGCATTTGCTTGATTAGCTATTTTATTACAGTGGGATGACGAGGATAATTTATTATTGACTAGTATTCCCAAATCATTCTCTACATTTGATTCTCTAGTGTGAATGTTGTTTAAATGGTAAACTTGTTTAGGGTTATTTTTTTCTCCATGTGTAATACTGCACATTTTGGGACATTAAAATTTATTTTATTAATATGGGCCCAGTGTTCTACTGATGCAAGGTCAGATAGTAAACTTTTTATATTGGTCTCATTGTTCACCTTACCCCCCAATTTGGTATCATCAGTGAATTTTGTTAGGCTATTATCAGATGAAATGTTCATATCACTGATAAAAATATGAAAGAGAGTGGGTCCTAGGACAGGCCCTGAGGAACATCACTAGTAACTTTTCCTATATCTGATAGTGCACCATTTACCCTAACCTTCTGGTTTCTATTAGTCAACCAGCTGCTTATCCATGCAACAATAGTTGATGAAAAACCTAAGTGAAGGAGCTTATTTACCAGGATGGTGTGTGACACTTTATCAAATGCTTTACTGTAGTCGAGAAGAATGACATCAATAGGGGTATAGGAATCAAGACATATACTGATGTGATTGTAGAAAGATAGCAGCTCTGTAGTACAGGAGAACTGTGATGTATCTATAATGTTCAGAGATTGCATTTCTAATTCTAATAATGATTTTATTATTTTTTTCCAACAGCTTACAGGGGTTTGAGGTGAGACTGATTGGTCTGTAATTTTCTACTTTAGAGTCTGAACCTTGTTTAAAAATGGGAGTGACTGTAGCGGTCAGCCAGTTAGATGGAACTCTAGATTCATACAAGGTTTTATTAAAAATAATAGTTAATGGCAGTGTAATAGCTTCTTTTGCGCCTATAAGAAATTTAGGATTTATGTTGCCAGGGCCAGGACTTCTTGTTGGTTTTAATGTTTCTAATAGCTTACTGATGTCATTTAGTGAGACATTATATTCTGAGGGACTAAGAGTATAATTTATGGATGTTGTCGATAAGACATCTTGCTCAAATACTGAGCAAAAATATTCATTGAGCACAGTAGCTGTTTCAGTGTCAGAAGTGATGGTAATGTGATTAAAATGTAATAGTCCAACTAGTCTATTGTTCCCTTTTTAACCATTTAGATAGGAATACAAAGCTCTATGTGAATCTTTTGTATGTACAATTTGAAATTCAAGATTACGTTTTGCAAGTTTAATCAGTTTTTTTAGTTTGTTAACAGCTTCCCTGTATTTGACTAATATGCCATCTTTTTGGTCGAAGGGACATTTTTTTAATAGTGAGAATAGTTTTTGTTTATATGTAATTTGTTTCTTAATGAATTTGTTAAACCATAGAGGGATTTTCCCTTTAATATTATATTTGTTCCTTTCTGGGACATATAGTTGTTCTGATTCATGAACTTTTGATTTGAATAGGTCCCAGGCTTCTTTGATATTGAGGGAAGACAGAATATAGTCCCAATGTACAGAACTTCAATTTTCATTAATTTTGTGAAAATCTGCCATTTCATATTGCTTGATTTTAAGATTATTAAATTTAAGTTGTAAATAAAGTGGGATAGAAAAAAATATAGACATATGATTACTATTACCAAGGGGGTCAGAAATCCGAAGGTTAGTTATGGAAGTCTCTAACTTGGTTATTACAAGATCTAGAATGTTTGTTCCTCAGGTTGGTTCCCTAATGAGTTGACTAAGGGCTAGGTCTATAATAGTTGTAAGTATACATTCATTGTGTTCATTTGGGCCTGTTAGAGTTTCCCAATTTATGGTGGGCAAGTTAAAGTCTCCTAATGTGAGGACCGGACCTTTGTCTGCTATTTGGGAAATTTCTTTAGCTAGCTGTGTGGTTTGGTTGATATCTATGGAGGGAGAACGATAGCAAGTACCCACTAAGATTTGGGTAAGACCCAAGGGTTGAATATAGACCCATATACTCTCTGACTGGGTAGTAGCTAGAGAGTCAAAAGATGGAATGTCATTTCTGACATATATGCTTACACCTCCCCCTTTTTTCACATCAATTCTATTTTTTGAAATAGTGTTTGAATCTGGGGATTTCACCTATCCATTTTTTATCAGAGTTACCTCAGGTTTCTGTTATTGTTAGTCCCAGGTTGAGGAACTGCATTTTAATTTCTAGTTCAGCTTGTTTAGTGATGTTGAGAGAGTGTGCATTAAGAGATAGGACATTCAGGGGTTTATGATGTAGTGGGTGAGTTTTTTTATTAAGAGATTTGGGTAATAACCCACTCTCCCCCTTTGCCATTAGTTTAAATGGTTGTTGATAAATGTAGCGATTTTACATCCCAGTAGTGTGCTACCCCTTCTACTGAGATGTAAACGGTCCCAGCAGAACAGGGATGGTTTATTATAGAATTCTTCTCGATGTGTAAGGCAGGGGATGTTTTGCCAATAACACCATTTATGCAGCCATTCATTCAGTGCTTTTATTTTATCAGAGATGTACTTTGTGGCTCTAGGGACCAGTAATATTTCAGACATGCTTATGTAACATCCCCTTTCCACTCATATGTTACAAAGGGAGAAGTAGTGCTGTTTCAGTTGTTGTAATGAGGATCTAGCAATGTCATTTGCCCCTGCATAAATGACCACTAGGGTAAGTGAAAGTTTATTGATCGGTTAATGACCTTGACAATAATAAAATACATTGCACAGTTACATTGCACTGAAGTTTGATCACATTCAAATTAGAATACACATAAATACATATATTATATATAGTACCTTACAAGATTTTTAGGATTTAAAAACTTAAAACAAATCTTAATTTACATTTAGCCAAAGCAATTTATTATCCATTAAGCTGTTCAAATAGAAATTTTAATCATATTATTTTTGTTGCAGTTTTATTTTAGAAATTGCCAGTAGGTAACCTACAGTTTTATTAACTATTAGTTCATCCTTAGTTGTAAATAAAATGTTTATTAATAATTGATTATCATCTGTATCAATTTTTTCCCAAATTGGAATAAGCCAACATTTTCTTGGAATATTATACCAGCGGCACTTCATGATTACATGGAACAGATCCTCTTTGACTTGATTTGTACAAGAACAAAAGGCAGCAGATTCACTTGCTGTTTTATTATATCTAGCTAATAGTGCATTACTTGGAAACATCTCAAACCTGTACCTAGTAAAAAGTTGCCTATGTTTGCGATTCTGTAAAATATCTAGGTATTCTCTGTAACAGAATATATAATCATTAACCTGTAGCCAAGGAGATATTCTACTTTTTGTTACAAGCTCCAGAGTTAAAGTTTTCTCATATTTAATAATCTTATTAGTCACATATGGTTTATACATAAGACTTATTGTAATGTTATTAATAAGATATTTCTTCAGATAGAGAAGATCAGTTTCCCTCAAAATTTTGTTTAATTTTGTTAACCATTTAGACATAAAGCAATCTATATTTTCCCAATAGTGTTTTTCCTGTAGTGAAAGTGCAGGTAGTCTTGTGCTATCCATAGATAGTATCTTTATCCAATAATTGATCATCCTAGCACATGCATAAGCTTTTGGAGAATTTAAACCAATTTCTGCATGTATAAAAGCAGCTGGAACTGAATTATTGCATCGCAAAGAACATTTAAGCAATTTATTCATTGGAGTTTCCAGAACCTGGCAATTCTCAAAATCCCACGCTTCTGTTTGATATAACATCTGGAATAATACTTAACTTTAATTGCCTCCACAAGTGGCTTTATATAGTTCCCCCCAAATCTGTGATTAAATGCCTTTAATGAATTAGTCATTGATTTGAGTTTAGGTAATATAATTTTAACCTTTTTGTACCAATGTCCATCATTTGATAGACAGAATCCCAAGTAGGTGTAAGACTTGGTAACTTTGAAATTTTTCCCTGCCACCTTCCATAATTGCTTTGTTTTATTAGAACCAAAAATCATGACCTGATTTTTTGTCTCATTTACTGAAAGTTTATATTTAATAGCATATTCATTGAGAATGCCCAACTTCCCCTGTAATCTTCTTTGGGACAGGGAGAGCAGGACAAGATCATCAGCAAATGTTAAAGTAGGTCACATTTTATTCTTAATCTTAGGCAAGTCAGTATCTAAATACTCGTGATCCAACAATAACTTGTTTACATATATACAAAACAGTGTAGGAGCCAGGACGCAGTCTTGCCTCACACCTCGATTTGTTTTGAAAGTGCCTGATAATTGTTCCAGATTACCCATTCTTATCTGTTCCCAAGTATCTGTGTATATTTCTTTACTAACTGTAATCAAATCCCCAGTTATACCCCAGTCCCTCATTAATACCCAAAGTAAATTATGTGAAATGGAATCGAAGGCTGAACTAAAGTCTATAAATGCAGTGTATAATTTTTGTTTACGAAGATTAACATATTTCTCATAAAAAAGTATTAGTGTGAAACAGTTGTCCATTGTAGAATAACTAAAATGAAAACCTGCTTGGCATTCTGAAAAATCACCCAGTTGTTTTATTTTATCCAAAAGTTTCCCCAGTACCACTTTTGTAAATATTTTACCCAAATTATCCAAAAGTGAGATTGGGCGATATATACAAGGATCAGATTTTTTACCTTTTTTATAAATAGATATTATTGTTGCCCCTTTCCAAGATTTGGGGAAGATTAATTTGGTTACTTGATAATTAAAGATTAGAGTAAGAACAGAAGCCCAAAGAGAAGGAGAAAACAAAAAAACTTCTGCAGGATTAAGATCAGGTCCTGGAGCTTTTCCTTTTTTCATGGTTACTATAGCAAAATAGACCTTTTTATTTGTGCAGAAAGCGGATTGCCACAGTTCTCTACCCTGTATAAAATCATCATTTTGAATTGTTGAATCAAAATAAATATCTGTACAATACTCAATCCATGGATTCATGTGAATATAGGAATCTAAGCAAGTTTTTTGATTGTTCATTCCTTTTGCTACCATCCATCAGTAGGCTTAATTATCCTTATTTTCTATGGCTGATAGCATTCTTTTCCATTGTCTTTATTGAAATTCTAATTGTTTTTTCTTAAGTAATAGCTTATAGCTTTCTCTCTCTTTATTCAAGAGTCTAAATCCCTCTTTATGTTCACTACATCACATTTTCCTAATTATTTGATTCAGAGCTTTTTTTGCTTGTTGACATTCACTATCATACCAAGTATTGTTTCTATCATTGGGTCTATAAGTTATTGTAAGAGATTTTCTAATGGCTTCAAAGTATTTGTCCAACTGATTTGCTAAATGCAAACCATCTTGATCATCACAAGAAGGATTAAAATATGCTTTAATAATAGAAAGTAATTCCTCACTTAATTCCTGTTTCCATTTCATTTTTGTCTTGTGAATTTCTACCTCATAATAACATATATCTGGAATTTCAACATCTGTGTTTTTACAAATGAGAGCCAATGGAAAATGGTCACTATTGCACATCAGAATTATCAGACAAGTCTTCCATATATCCATAGTACTGTTCCAGAAAAAGTAATCCATTAAAGAAGGTCCAACTGAATTATAGTGGGTATAATTACCCTCTGTGTCACCCATTATCCTTCCATTAAGTGGAACAAGATTATGTGGAATTAAGACATCAATTAAACTACCCTCCCCATTTACATTTAAGTCTTTGAGTTTCTGGTAAATTTGTAAGCATTTTCAAATCTCCAGTTTTGTATGTCTGAATCTGAAACGCTATCATAACCACCAAGTATTGCATTCAAATCACCACACATCAGTAGTTGATCACAAGCAGTAATTGCCCATGTTTTAGGTATAACTTTGTCAAGGTCCTCCCAAATGTTAGAATAAAAAATTCTCGAGTTATAAGGGGGTATATAAACATTAATAAGGCAAAATTTCAACCCACTTAATTGTATATAAAAAGCTTGGCAAAAGAACTAAATTATAATACTTCAGGCTTGACATCCTTCCTGATCTTAACCCATGTAACTAATCCCCCAGCAGGTCGTCCAGCTTTAAAGCATTTTTTTCTAGGGGACTGGAAGGTGATGTATCCATTAAGTGTAATATCATTATCTGCCAAATGCCATGTTTCCTGTAAACAAATGATAGTAGCTTGTTTTAAAAATGTTAAGCATTCTTTATCTGAAAATTTAGGTTCCACACCAGCTATATTCCAAGATATGACCACTGTTTTGAGACTCAACTCAGTGTCACTTATCCTGAAATCCATAAGTCATTCATCTTGCAGACTGAGCAAATCAAAGCGGTTTGAGATCATAACATTATAAACATCTTTTCCTTTTACAGATATTACTTTTTCATTTTCCACTATTGAACCAATGTTATTATTGATACATTGTTTCTCCACAGTTCTAATTATGGAGAGGGGAGTAAGTGGAACAATTTATA
Source organism: Neoceratodus forsteri (assembly GCA_016271365.2). Classification (NCBI taxonomy): domain Eukaryota; kingdom Metazoa; phylum Chordata; order Ceratodontiformes; family Ceratodontidae; genus Neoceratodus; species Neoceratodus forsteri. The sequence goes on from CM057454.1 coordinate 15,407,684, forward strand.
ACCCAATAGAATCTAAAATTGACGTGATGCACTATTTTATTATATAGGTGCTTGTACTTTATTGTAATTTGGATTTGATCAATATCCATCTCCTTACTGCACCTATCTACTCTGAGTACCCCAGGGTCTTTGATTGAAATATCCAAAAGTTGTTCAAATAGGTCAAATACTATTTGTTTAAGTTTCTTAGGATTTTCATTTGTAGTTCTACTCAATCCATAAAGAAAAATATTGGTGGGCGATAGAATTTTCATATTTGAGACATTTACTCTATTGCTAATATTTTTGTTTGAATCAACAAGACTAACTATATCACTGTTCACTATGTGAACTCCTACAGGGTCCAACATTGAGGCTCTCTGAAGTAGCCTGTCTACAGTGTCCTGATTTCTAATTACAATGTCCACCTGCCCCATATTATTAGATGTTTTCCTTCTTTGTATCCTATCTATTATTATTTCAGAAGCTGAAATCTTAAGGGCATAGGTGAACAAGTGTATCACCTTTTTCCTTAATTTGCCAGAATTTTCTTTGAACAATGGTTTCAACCCAAAAATACTAATGCATTTTTTGCATGCCTATTGATGTGACTTGTTCAATTGCCTTCTATTCACAAAATCAATTGAATAACCAAGTCCTTTTAACAAGCTATCATTAAGCCAGATTTGATTGGCTATTCTAGCATTGGAACAAAATATGAAAATACAATCATAGCCCTCACTGTCTCTATCCTTCCAAATCTGTAAAACATCCAACTCAGTAATATCAGCACCCAAAGCTGCCCTTAAAAGGTTCACAATCTTTTTTTTGTTGTTGTTTTCACCCAGAGAATTGGACCAATTCAATTGATATCCATATAAACATAGAATGGCAGAATCTAACACATCCACTAACACCATTATGGTCACGTAAATTTTGAGAAGCAACCTCCTGTATATTTTCATTTGGAGCTTTCATTGATACTGACATGGTTTCACGCTTCCAGTTTTGCCAATACTGTCTAAAAGCTGCTAAGTCATCTTTAAATGAATTTAGTTCCTGATTAATGTTTTGCAAAAGATCCCTATGTTCCTGAATATCAGTTTGATCCAGCAATCTAGGGATTTCCTGCATTTTGTCTTCTATTGCTCCTTCAACTTGATAGACACTACTATCTTTACTATCTTTGGTAACACATCTTCCTTTCCCAATAATTGGGATCTTTCCTCTAATCCACTCATTTTTGGTTTTTCATCTATCATAAACTTTGTTTCAGCTATACTCTTGGTTTTCCTCTGGTTTTTTTTTTTTTTTCTAATTGCTGGCGAATTAGGCATTATAATAATAGTAGAGAAGTCAGATTTAACACAAGCAGCCTTTTCTGTAGATAAAGGTAATGATGGAGAGCCAATTGTTGGAACAATTGTGTCCAATTTATTTATGACATCATCCAATCTAGAACCATTAATTGCTATATAACCTTTCAGAGTTTCTAACTCATTACAAACCCCCTATTAACTGATCCATTAGCACCAAATGTGCTGCATATGGATTTTTCATAAATTCTTTTAATCCTTGGTCTAAGCTGAATGGATATGTTTCAACAGGATTTTTAATTATACTATGATGTGGAATTTTAGTCTGCTGGTTACAATTTACTTTTTGGTTCTCTTTATAGCCCATTGTATCCAAAATTTTTAACCCATCTATAGCTATCTGGATACCCGCACTAATATACCTTAGTTCAGGATTCCAATTGTTATCAATCTTGTTGGTATTCGGTACTTCTGGTGAAAAAGTTAGAGTATGGAGGCTCTGAAAAAGAGTCATAATATAAGTCAATTGAAGCTTCTTTTTGAGGATGAAAAGATTCACTTATTTCCCTAGGGCTAATAGTTCCATTAGCCTTTTTCATTGTCTGTAGGGAAATATTTGAAAGATTCCCTTGATTTCCTGATTGAAAGAAAAAATTATTTATACCGAAATGTTTAGGAGTAGAAGAGAGTCTTGAAGCATCTTGACTTAAATCTAGAACTAGACTATCCTGCTGTTTTTTCCTATAGTCTATTTCAGCAGGGATTAGTCTAGCAGGCTGACTGGAAATGTCAGAGAATTTGTTGGAATTTTTTAGTGAACAAATCACTAATTTTTGTTTGATTAGATGGTTTACATTTTTTTACTGTATTCCCATTTCTTTTTCTCCTTTTTACTGATTTATTCATATTTTTAGCTAATTTTACCTTATCAGCTTTATTAACTTTCATTGTAATTTGTTTAATAGAATGCTGATCTAAATCACTAGAGTCTGAAATAGTAGCCTGGACTTTATCAATTGTATGGCTATTTACTGAATGCCCATCCAAACTATGATTGTAATTATCCAAAACAGTAATGAGTTAATCTGCCTTGGCAGCTTATTTCCTAATAGTAACCATTACAATTTAAAACAAAAATCAGGCTGTGTCAAATTACAATATTCCAAAAAGAAAAAAAAAAGAGGAAATAAAAAATGCAAAAGTCCACCAAAAGACCTGATCCTTCCTGCACAAATAAATCAAATTCATTTCTGTACAAATGCAGCCCTGAGGTAGAGTCAGTTGTAGAAATGCAGTTCAATACAGTTAAAATACAATTCTAAAGATACTGGGGATGCTAGTATAGCCTGCATATGATCCATAGATAATCTGATAGAATCAATAATCCCTGCAGCTGTTCAAGATTCAAGATGGAATCAGTCATATAATTCTTCTAGTTCCAGAAGCTCCAAAAGCTCCAGATGCTCCATATTAGGACACAGGCAGTTGAATCAGGAAAGCTGTTTAACAGGGCCTCTTTAGTGAAAGCACCACTTTCATCCAAAATCCCCCGGGTTTCCTGAGACTTCCACACTAAGGATAATTTAAAGTGAAAAGGAAAAACATATAAAGAGTCATTCTCCAATAACTCTAAAGCAAGTTCAATTAAAAAGGCTTCACTAATGTTAAATGCATTTAAGTTACATCAGAAATCACAGGAAGAGCTCAGAGTTATTAAAAACTAGTAAGAGCTCATTTTTTATACTGTTCAGGAGACACAAAAATCAAATAATAGTTTCTACACACAAAACTGGAGCCCAAAAGCAGTACTAATAGCTTAAAACTCACAGTGTACCACTAAAAAGTTAAAAAGAAAGCTGAAACTTACTTTTGGCAATTTAAAAAGCTGTATACTGCTGCAATAAAGTGATGAAGCAGATAAATCATATGAAAAGCACAGTCAAGACTCCTTTTGATTGAATAATTGGACAGCTCAGTAACTCATTGCACCCCTATAATGGCGTTTCTAGCAGATCTGAATGCCAAGTAAGAGCCTGAGTATTAAGTAAAGCCAGGTCATGTGACCCCAAATTACTTGCTCGGCATGAAATTTTAATCATTATCAAGTATAACAATATAAAAATGCATCAATTTCAATATCTAAACCAATATCTAAAAATTTTCAAGCAATTTCCAGTATGAAAAAGAAAACAAAACAAAGCAAACTGTTCAGCACAGCGTTAAGTCTGGAGAGTAGTGAGTAAACAGATCTAAGTTTGGCGATCAAAAATAAAATTCAAAACAAAAGAAACACTATCTTTTATTGACACAGGACTTCTCCTTTATTAAAAGTTTTCAGCTCCACTCGTAGCACTCCCAGGCAGTCATTTTCTTATGTTTATAATCAGCCAGTCACAACAGTCCCAGCAACCAACAAATTGCACTTGCCCCAGCCGTCTGATCGGCTTTTTTTCTCACTCCTAGTCCTTGTTATTTTAGGTTGCCTTGATTTAAATTACTTTATTCATACTTTTAAAAGATAAAACAAGCTGTGCAGCCCTGCTGCTTGCGCTTACACCTCAAATGCAAGTGGGCGTAGTCCGCTCTCCTCGAACTGCCAGGCCAACAAGTCAAACGCTTCTAGTCCAGAACCACTAGGGGATTTTTACCAGCTGATGACAGTATTGTTTTTGCCATTGATGTTATATCTGAAACTCTTGCCCCTTAATAACTTGAACAAGTTCTGTGTTCTTTATCTGAATTACAGACAGCTCGGTCAATATATTTAGTAATGGAATCTCTCAAAACATAGACTTGTTTAGTCATCGAGTCATTAATTGGGGACAGTTCTACCTGGGTCATTTCAAGGGGGGGAAGTGGAACTGGAGTCTGTAGGATTTGGGTCTGGTAACTTGGTGTGGGATTGGAATTCCTGGTGTCACCAACTTTTATGCCAGGACCTGGACAACTGATTATCTCTTCATCAGTAATCTGTGTTAGGTGCTCTAAGAAATTATGCAAAGAGATTGCAGGGACACTAACAAGAGGCTGAACACTTTTTCTCTTTGGTTTAATATGAGGAATTGTAATCCAGTTTTCTTCCTCTTTCATGTTTTGTAAACTAGAGGTGTGGATGTAGTGGTTAAATGAACCCCTAGTACTGGGGTAGGTGGTATATTGAATTGGGATTTCATATTTTGTTCCAATGCTAGAACAGCCAATCAAATCTGGCTTAATGATAGCTTGTTAAAAGGACTTGGTTATTCAATTGATTTTGTGTATAGAAGGCAATTGAACAAGTCACATCAAGAGGCATGTAAAAAATGCATTAGTATTTTTGGGTTGAAACCATTGTTCAAAGAAAATTCCAACAAATTAAGGAAAGGGGTGATAAACTTGTTCACCTATGCCCTTAAGATGCCAGCTTCTGAAATAATAATAGGATACAAAGAAAGAAAACATCTAATAATATGGGGCAGGTAGACATTGTAATTAGAAATAAGGACACTGTAGACAGGCTACTTCAGAAAGCCTAAATGTTGGACCCTGTAGGAGTTCACATAGCGAACAGTGATATAGTTAGTCTTGTTGATTCAATGACAGGATTAGGATTAGGAAGGAGGGAGGTTGGGTGGAAGCAGGGTGCGATAAGGCAAAAGCAGTAAATGAGTACTTCTGCTCAGTATTTACTAAAGAGAAGAGGGGGCGACACCCAAGGGGGGAGAAATGGCAGAAACAGGGGGAAGGGGTGACAGATGGGGAAGTCATGGAGGGCAGGCTTCGAGTGGGTTTGAAGGCACTGAGGGTGGACAAGGCGCCAGGCCCAGATGGCATCCACCCCAGGGTAAAGAAGGAGCTGGCAGAGGTCCTTGCAGGACCTTTGGCAGACCTGTTTAATACCTCACTACATTCGGGGTGTGTACATCAGGACTGGAGGATGGCTCATGTGGTGCCCCTCCACAAAAGTGGCCCCAAGGATGAACCGGGAAACTACAGACCAGTGAGCCTCACATCCATCGTGGGTTAGCTAATGGAGACTATCCTGAAGGAGAGGCTGGTGGCCCTCCTAGAGGCCAAAGGACTACAGGACAGCAGACAGCATGGCTTCATACATGGCAGATCCTGCCAAACCAACCTGGTAGAGTTCTATGACTAGATAACTAGGCAACTGGACAGGGGCCATGCAGTGGATGTCCTGTATCTGGACTTCCAGTAGGCTTCGACTCAGTGCCACATGGAAGGCTGGGAAGAGGAAGTTAGTAGGCACAGGGTGCAAAGCTGGTGAGGTGGGTAGGAAACTGGCTTCAGGAAGGTAACAGAGGGTGGTGGGTGGGAGCTCTCACACCCAAGGGCAGTGACGAGCGGCATGCTCCACAGGGCTCAGTGTTGGGACCAGTGCTGTTTGGGATATTCATTGCAGACATATCATGGGACATCAAGAGCAAGATCAGTCTGTTTGCTGATGATACCAAGGTAGGCACGGTGGTGGATGACCTAGGGGGATGGCAAGGTTTGCAGGATGATCTGGCAAAGCTTGAAACCTGGCAGACACCTGGCAACTGGGGTTTAATGCCAAAAAGTACAAGGTGCTGCATTTTGGGATGAAGAACCCAAGGAGGAGTTACCAGCTGGGGGGGAGTGCAGCTAGCTCAGACAGAGGAGGAGAAGGATCTGGGGGTGCTCATTACAGGGTCAATGAACAACTCAGCACAATGTAGGACGGCAGCTGCAAAGGCCAACAAAATGCTGGGTTGTATTGCAAGGGGTATATCCTCGAGGAGGGAGGAGGTGATTCTGCCACTGTATAGGTCATTAGTTAGACAGCACCCGGAGTACTGCGTGCAGTACTGGTGCCCATATCTGAAGACGGACATTAAGTTACTGGAGGGGGTGCAGCGCAGGGTGACTAAGATGATCAAGGGGCTGGGGGACTTATCATACGAAAGGAGGTTGAGGGAGTTGAACATGTACACACTGGAGGAGAGGAGGGACAGGGGAAAAATGATTGAAACCTTTAAATACATGAAAGAAATAAACAAGACGGGTACAGAGGGGCTGTTGAAAGTAAGGAAGGGGAGGGCCACCAGGGGCCATGATATGAGACTGGAGGGAGGAAGGTTCAGGAGGGAGATGAGGAGACACTTTTTTACAGAGAGTGTGGTGGCTGGGTGGAATGCGTTACCTGCAGAAGTGGTATCCAGTGGAACAGTGGACTGCTTCAAAAGGGGATGGGACAGGACAAGGGGGAGGATTAATTAAAGGAAAGGGTGTAAGGGAGGGGCAGCTGCAGAATAAGGGGTGCCAGCTGCACTTTCAGCAGACTTGATAGACCTCTAGGCCTTTATCTGCTGGCAAATTCTATATGTTCGTATGACAGTATCTGCCATTTGAAAGGAGGATGTATTTGTCTCCAAGAGGAGTGACATTTGATCTATGTAGTCTTCTAGAGCTTTAATATCAGTATTTATTGTTGTTTAGGTTGGAGGCGTTTAATTTCTTCCTGCAGGTTATGAACTAGTACACATCTATCACAGATAAAGTTAGGGGTTTGTTTACCAATGGCATACATTTGGCATGAAGAACACAGATTATTACCTTTCCTCATTGTGCTCATGTGAGGATTTCAGTAGCCCTGAAATACATGTTGTTTGGTCAGGCCCACTGTCAGCATATCTTATGTTTGTGCCCCGTCCCCATTGACCCCAGTGGACACGATAGACATGCACTGAGATGCGTGTGTCTCTGCATGCATCTCTGCACACGGCTCCGAGCACACTCGCCCCCACACTAGTGTGGGTCTTTAAGGAGTGCGAGGACTGGAAGTGCCAAGACACGCTACTTCCGGTTACTTATCTGTTTCCTATACTCCCTCTGTTTTTTTGTTGTAATGTATCCTTTTCTATAGTTGTCATCTCCTGTATTTCTAAACTAGACTCACCAAGTTCTTTTAAGTTTGATTGTACTGGTGAGTTCAACTGACTTAATGGATTAGGGAGATTTATTATAAGAAGTTTTTAAACAAAGGATTATAAATCATGTTCTGCCTGCGCTTTTCATTGTTGTTTTATTTTGCTTTTGGAAGGGTCTGTGTTTGTTTTTTTCTTGTCTCCTTTCTATAGCTTCAGCTTGTAATATTGTCTCCCTTTTCTCCCTTCTTGATGTCATTCTTTTCTTTTCTTTTTTTTAAAGGTAGGTACAACTTGTGTATGGTTTCGTTAGGCATAGACTAGCTTCTTTAATGCAAAGCAATTTAAGTCAGTTGAAAAAGTTCTTACTTCGTGCCTCGCACCTTTGCATGACAAGGTTCAAATGTTATTATGCAGTTGTTCTCCTTGTTCATTGGTAATTTTTACAGTTGGCAGTTTTACCTCTTAAACACATAGTGAGAATCTTGGTTGTCCATGTTTCTACTGCAAACTGCAGATGCTAAAGCAGATATTTTCTGCAGTCACATTTGGCAGGTTTATCCTTCATGCAAAGTCTCTTTATTGAATTCCAACCAGAAAAATCTCAGTACAGCAAAGTCAATGACCAACATGGAGAAATGCAAAATTAAGAACGCCACCAGAGAAGACCAGAGATAAACAGTGGTCAGTAACCAGTACACCGACGACTTCACAGAAGAATTGAGGGAGGTAAAGCCCAAGAGGGACAGAGGGCACTGAGGGTAGATAAGGCACCAGGGCCAGATGGTATCCACCCCATGGTGCTGAGGGAGATGGCAGACATATTGGAAGAGCCACTGGCAGATCTGTACAACATCTCACTGGAGTCAGGAGGTGTGCCATTGGACTGGAGGATGGCACATGTAGTGCCATTACACAAAAGTGGACCAGGGGACAAACTGGGTAATTATCATCCAGTAAGTCTCACCTCCATAGTGTGCAAACTCATGGAAATGCTACTAAAGGAAAGACTGGTGTTGTACCTGGAGGAAAACGATCTCCAGGATATGAGGCAGCATGGGTTCATTTCAGGGAAGTCTTGTCAAACCTGCCTGATACAATATTATGACTGGGTGACAGGTGAGCTGGATAAGGGTCATGCAGTGGATGTTCTTTACTTGGACTTCAGCAAGGCTTTCAATTCGGTGCCTCATGGGTAGCTTGGGGGGAAGCTAACTGGTGTAGGGGTAGGGGCAAAAATGACAAACTGGATTACAAGCTGGCTGAGTGGGAGGCTGCAATGGGTGGTGGTGGGAGGAGAGTTCTCAACTCCAAAGCTGGTGATGAGTGGGATGCCACAGGGCTCTGTACTGGGACTAGTATTATTTGGGCTCTTCATATCAGACATTACACACAGGGTGGTGAGCAAGTTAAGTCTGTTCGTAGATGACACCAAAATGAGAGCAGTGGTAGATTGAGAAGTGGGATGGAAGCAGCTACAGGGGGACTTAAGCAAGCTAGAGAAGTGGTCAGAGAGGTGGCAGCTGGGGTTCAATGCAAAGAAGTATAAGGTTATACACTTCGGGAAGAAGAACCCAAGGAGTGAATACTGGCTGGGGTGGGGGGGGTTAAGCTGGAGATCACTGAGGAGGATAAGGACCTAGAGATAATGGTAACAGGGACCCGTGAACAACACTGCCCAGTTCAGGAGAGCAGCTGCAAAAGTGAACAAAATACTGGGATGCATAGTGAGGGTTTATTTTTCCAGGTGAAGAGAGGTGATCTTGCCCTTCTACAGGTCACTGGTAAGGACCTACTTGGAGTATTGTGTGCAGTTTTGGATGCCATACCTGAAGAATGATATCAGGCTACTGGAGGGGGTGCAGTGGAGGGCAATGAAGATGATATGTGGAATGGAGGGGAGAGACTATGAGTGCAGGCTGGGAGACCTGAATATGTACACCCTGTAGGATAGAAGGGACACGGGGGGACATGATAGAAACATTCAAGTGTCTGAGGGGAATCAATAAGGCTAGGACAAATGGGGTCTTTAAGCTAAGGAGGGGGAGGGACACCAGGGGCATGGGCTAAGAATAGAGGGGGGAGATTTAGGAGGGAAATTAGGAGAGATATTATTTCACAGAGAGGGTGGTAGCAAAATGGAACACACTACCAGTATAAATGGTATCATCTAAATCTGTGAACAGCTTTAAAATGGCATGGGACAGGGAACAGGGAAGAGTGAGGGTGGGGGAGGTGGGGGCAGCAGTGGGATGACAAATGGGAGGGGTTGGGGCAGCTGCAAACTAGGGGTGTTAGCTGCACACTTGAGCAGATTTAGATAGACCAGGTGTTCTGTTTCTGCTGGCACATTCGTATGAGCCACAGTTCCTCATTGTTTTACTGCAGTTGGGAAATAATTTTAACTAATATATAGCTTTCCATGTAATGCATTTTTAACTTTTAGCACTCCCAAGGGGACACTGGGAGAAGAGAACCTCACACACCACCAACCAGTTACAATGCCTCATCGCGCATGCTTCCCAGTCCTGCCACAGTTCTTGTATCCATGGCATTAGAGTCTGACTGAGAATTATAATTTGTCAGGCAAGATTAAAGGGGACAATCAATTACAAAAAGAGCAAAATATACATATACCCTGATGTGTCTCCTTAGACACAGGCTAGTTGACAAAGGTTTTTGCAGTTTAGAGAGAAGGTAGAACATTTGGGTGTCAAATTTGCCATTCTCTTCCCATGTAAATCATGTTATTTTCAAAGACAGATTTTTTTTTTTTGCATGGACATGCTAAAAGAATTTTCCAAGAATTTTAGGAAAGAAGTCAGCTATGAGAATGGGACTGAATTTGATGATTTTTAATCTGATTGTGACAAACAAAATAGACCTGCTTTCGAAGCTGCTGCTGGAAGCACCCCCATACAATCTGAGAAACTGGATACAAAGATGAATGCTTTTGGTTAATCAACACCAATTTTGATGGAAACTGTTGAGAACTTGTAGCACTGGATACAGAGAATGCAGGATGGACAACTGTGCACAATCAGTGTGTTCTGCCACAAAGGGGTTCTGATTTCCTCTGACCTCAAGAGTGAAGCTCAAGAGGTCCATGGGGATCAGAACCCTGAGGTGGCAGAACACACTGGTTGCACATAAAGATGCTCATCCTGTATTTTTTATAGTGCATAATATTACATGAGCAGCATTTACAGTGATTCTTTTGCTTTCAGTACAAAACCAACTTGTGTGGTCTCTAGAGGTTTCAGAATGCTCTTGTACCACAGAAGGATACAATCACATTGCATGACCTTTGAACTGTGTTACAACAGCATTTTGAAAGGGAAGGAATTCTATACAGAACAATGTTCCACTATAAACTATATGCCCTTTGATACTCAGATGTCAAATGCAGCTGCAGAGGTTCAGACTTCACATTCAGAAGGGTCTTCTGACACTGATTTAAAATAAAAATAAAATCTTTTTTTCTGTTTTCAGAAATTAACCTTGACTTTTTGGTGGTCAACATAAAAAAGAAGATGCAATCTTTCATAGGCAGACAATAAGGAATATAGGTCAAGGTTGTTTATTGTTCACCAAGAAAAATGCCATTAGAAGTAAAAGTCACACTTAATACATATAAATAGAAAAAATAGACAAGTTAATTTAAAATATATAATTTTAACAAAGTACATAACTTGTCAATACAAGGCTTATCAATTTCATTTCTAAATAGCATACTACAAGTTTAATATTACATTTTTCCATTATTCACTTCACTACTACAGTCGTGCATCCAAAACTGATTGGGGAGAGACCCAAGGGGCATAGTTTATATTAAATCATCCTTATCAGGTAATCAATATCATCAATTGTGGAGACAGGACTCATTTGGTGCATTAGATGTTTGAATTTATTTTTGTAACTGTTTTTCCTGATTTTGCTGATAGCCAGTAAATAAAGTACCAGTGCATTTAAAAGTTTTTCATTTTGTGAGTCAAAAAGTAAATCCAAAATGCATCTAGATGGAAAGTGCATATTTTTGATATATTCTCCTAAATATTTAAGACTAACCCCTGTATACCAGGGACATCGGAGCACCACATGAATTAGATCATCTTCCTCATGTAGATTGCAATTACATGCTGTTTCCTGTAGAGTCTGTTATACCTCTTTTCCAAGACATTGCTTGGAAAGACTTCAGATCTAAATTTTGTAAGTACGTTTCTATAATCTGGGGTTAAAGCTGCATCTAAATACAGTAGTATTTGTAAGAATGTTCTTTCATATTCTTAGCCAGCCAGTTTGAAACTTTCAGGGTTTTTATATCTTCCAAATCTTTTTCTTTAGAATACAATTGAATTTGTCTAGATATGATTTTCATATAAGCATCATTAAGAATAATGTTGCTATCAGTCTAACCTTTAAGTTGATCCAGCTCATACTTCATTAATAGGTTATACATTGCAGACAACCAGCCTCCCTTGTAGTGCTTCAGAAGTACTTTTTTCTCACACAAACCTTTACCCAGTAAATTAGTTTATTTTTGGATGTAAGTTTTGTCCAATAATTTATTCTCGTATGTACCAGATGTTCAACTCTTGTCTGATCTATTTCTGCTCTTACTAGGGAATTAGGAGCACTACTTGGTATCCTCAATATTTGTTTATAAGTTTTATTTTAATAATGTTTCAAGCTTTTGTACATTACCGTTACCCCACACTTCTGCAGCATACAAAGCTTGATTGATTATTTTTGCATGTACTACTTTTATCACTGGTGATAATACTTGTATACCATATAACATATTGAATCTTCTAAAAGCTCTCAATGAGCCTAACAGTTTTTCTTTGATCAGATTTACATGTCTTGTCCAATTAAGGTTATCAGCAAAATGAACTCTTAAATGTGGAATTCATGTACAAAGTCCATCTTTTTATTTGCCAGGGTTAAGGCTCTATATTTTTTTTTTTGTACCAAGTATCATTATTTTTGTTTTGTCTGTGTTAGGTTTCAGATTATGCATATTACATACATTTTCCAATTTAATAAGTGCTCTCTGTAAACCTAGTCTTGTTGTAGAGATTATAGCCTGGTCATCTACATAAGCAAGAACTGGGACTTGTATTGCAGTATTCTGGGTAAATGAAAATCCAAGTTATCCAACTGTTTTAGGATATCATTGATATATATGTTAAATGATGTGGGGGCAAGTACACACCCCTGCTTTACACCAACATTTGTTTTAATTTTATTAGTGACTGCTCCAGTTTTTGAGTATTTCATTATCATCCAGGTGTTGGTATATAGCCTCTTAATCAATATGAGCAGGTTAGGGTCCACTCCTAAATGTTCTATTTCTTCCCACAGTTGTGTCCTTTAAAATCATACCAAATGTTGATGTAAAGTCGACAAATGGACAAATATTTTTTGTTTATTTATAATACAGTACTTTTCAATCAGGTGGGAAAGAAGAAATACCAGAATTCTTGTTCCTGTTTCTTTCTTAAACCCTGTTTGCAACTCTGAAATAGTGCCGTTTTGGTTTACCCATACTAAGAGTCTATTAAGTAGTACCTTTGCATGTATTTTTTTACTATACCATCTATCAGGCTTATGGGCCTATAGTTTGCAGGATCTGCATATAAACCTTTTTTATGAATTGGTACAATGTAGTGACCTATCCAAGATGCTGGTATATATGCGTACATTGCAGCTTTATTAAAAAGATCTGCAAAAACTTTAGAACACCAGTCTATATTTAATAGGCAGAAATCTATAGGGATAATGTCTGGGCCTGGTGATTTGTTTCTCTTGAATGTACTAATAGCCATTTTGACCTCCATAGTTGTAAACCAAGTGAAATGTCCATTCAGTTCCTGATTCAATGAATTTTCATCAGCAATTGCAAAATGAAAGATCTTTGCAGAGTACAGTATTCCTCCCATACTTCTGGGGCTATATAAGATTCTATGTGATTCTTATATGTATTTATACCTTTAGCTACTAATGTCCAAAATTTTCTATCATCTTTTTCTCTGTTGTTAACATTGTTTCACATAGCTCTTTTTGATGTTTAATACATTGATTACTTACATAATCTTTATAATGTTTCTTTGCTTGATTTAGTTCCTTTAGTTGTAATCTAGTAGGGTTTTTCCTAGCTTCCCTTACCTATTTATTTTATTTAAATTGTGGTAATCGGGAAAAGCACCATGAGTGGAAGCTCATTTCCAGGTGTGACCTGGGGGCAGGGGTACAGAACAGAGGAAAAACAAAAAAGTAAGTTATATGGTAAATAAAATGTACATAGAAGCAGTTTGCTCGAAGACAAGTACATGTGATGAACATTGAGTAATTTCAATTATATACAATATAATACAAAATATACATATACACACACACACACACACACACACATGTGATCCGGGGTTGCATAGATAAACCAGCAGGTGAACAGGAGGAGATAAGCTATACAGGGTAAACAAAAATAAAAGGGAGTCTGCTGACACAGAGGGAGAGTAGAGCCTGCTGACACTGAGATGGAGTAAAGGAGAAGCAAGCAATGGCAGAGGGACAGAATTATCCTTTTTTCTTCACTGCAATTTTTATAGAACCAGTTGTCATATTTACAAATACTATTATTCTTTTTAGTAACAAGCGTTATCATAATTTGCTGATAATGAACCAAAATCTGTTCAAAGATATCCTCCAGTTCCAATAAATTTTGTATAATGGGGGTCAGATTTTGTATGAATTGACTGCAACTTCAATAGCCTTAATCTGTTTTAAAGGACCCTAGCATAATTTATTATTAATAATCTCAATACTAACATCTAGTTGGGTATTTTCAAACTGATTATCTCAATGTCTATAGAGTACCAAAGGTAGGTGGTTACTTTATGTTCTGTGTATAGCCTTCAAATCTCTATAATTATAATAATCATATAAAGTTATTAAAACATAATTAATTGTAGTAGTTCCCCTTGAATTTATATATGTCATTTTTCCCTTACCATTGGAAGGTAATCTTCCATTTAAAATAATTAACTGTAGTGCATCTAACAAATTTTTCATTTGCTGTTTTTTTGTCTAGTGATGATCTGGCAAGTATACTAAGAGATTGTAAAGTTGTTTTATAAGGTTCCTTTATAGCTTTCTTTCCAAATCTGATGTTGAAATCCCCCATTATTAAAATTTCAGTGCATATATTTTCTTTCAGTAGGGAATTCATATCCTCCAACATATCTTTTATTATTGTTTGTTTGTACATAGGTGATTTTATTGGTGGGTTATAGAGATGTGTCATTATTACATCATCCTGTACTAACATTAACTTTATAATTATATAGTTCTGTTTTATTATGGTATTTATTATTTTATTGTAATCGTTTATTTTAATACATGCTATTAGTCCTCCCGTTCGTCTACCCATTTTTTTTTGTTAGTTTTGTAGTTGGGGTTTGTACTAATACATCCATTAAGTGCAACATTTTCTAGTTGCTCTTCATCATGCCAGGTTTCTTGAAAAAACAGGATATCAATTTTACTGATAAAGTCAACAAATTCCTTATCTATAAATGTAGTTCATAATCTTGCTATATTCCAGGTCAAAATACCCAAATTGGTTAAGTTCTCATTTAGATACATTGTAGCACTCTCATTTAGGCATTCCTCTCCCTTATGATCCCCACTTTTATTTAGTAAAAATAATAATTTTCCCCCAAGAGTTGAAATCTGTTGCTTGTCTTAATATTGTATACTATTTCTTGAGTAACTGGTTCCTGTAGCTTGTTTTGGTTCAATACCTGTTTATTCAAGTTATCCATTTCTGTCAGATCTACTACTAATATTCTAGTTTATCTAATTTTGAACTGACTTCTAAAATGTGTTGTGCAAGCATACTATTATTGAGAGTGAGATCTATCTGATCCCTTTTTGCCCAATATGTGTGTGCTCTCTGTACATGTACAATATCATCTTCATCAAATTCAGTCCCCAGAATATTACTCATTAGATTAGTAATCACATTTTTCCCTTGTGTCTATCCCCACATAAGATATGCCAAATATTGATAGAATTATGTCTGGAGTAGTTCCTGCATCCTGTTTAATTTAATCATATGCAGATGCAGCTTTAGCCAATTCAGTATCCAATTCTGATATTGTTTTAATACCCTGTGCTATTAATGAAGTAGTTGTTATTTGGTAATCCATTATCAGATTATATTTAGTTAGATGTTTAGGGTTTCTCTAGACATACTCTTGGGAAATTAAAAAATAACAAAAGCATATTTCTTGAGTTAACATCCAGTACTCTTCTTGCATCAGCAATGTCTTTCATGACCACATCCAAGCCTAATAATTCAGTACATATCATATGTCTTAATATTTTTATAACCATTTGATTCTCATCAGGTTCTAAATCTATTCCCCAACTGCAGTAATTGCTTCTTTACCTACAAGGAGCTCTTCACTCTTTGTTGCTGCCCTTTGCTTATTTTGTTTTGTATGCTCTTCATCTTGATCAAATTTAAGTTTCCTTATATGTGGCTCTTCATTTGATCTTTCCCGTTCTATATTGGCTGTACTTGCAGCTCTGTTTTTATTGACCTTATTATGTTCTTTCTTTTTGGGGGGCTTCTAAATTTTCTTTTTATTCTTATGTTTTTCATTTTTCTTGTTCTTCTTTGTATTCGTTGTCTTTATTTCTTTGTCCCTGTTAGTATTTATGGAGTGGGGTACACTGGCGGGCACATTACAGGCCACATTTTCCTTTGTATCTTGAGTGTCATGTATATTGTCATTACCCAGTACTATTACATTTCTTTTTCCCTGCTGATCTAGTTTCTGATTAAATCCATTTTGAATATTTTCAGTAGTTGTATCCAGTTCAATAAGATCATATGCAATTGACAGTGAGGGATTTCTTTCCGTTCTATCTGTCTTCTTTGAAATATCAGGAGATCCTCTAACTGGGCAGCATTCAGTGCAACCTCTTCCCTTAACACAGTCACATAATTTTTTAAACATAATCAGTTGCTCCGTTAGCACGATACTGGCTATATGTGGGTTTTTTAAAGCCTCAGCCATGTTTGGGTCAATAAATGGTGAATATGTACTTTGTTTTCCTATGTTTTCCTCTACCCTGCTTTCCCTTTCAATTAACTCCTCTAGTCCATGTATAGTACCTTGCATTTAAGCTATGATCTCTGTTATTTCTAGATCATTACTTTCTACATTGTCAATTTTTTTTCAGACATCCTGTTACTTTTTTCTTTATTCAAGCTTGGGATATGCTGGCCATCTAGAAGGTTATCCATAATTAAGTCAGGTGTTGTTTGTAAAACATGCAATGCATTTGTATCAACTAGCCCTTGTGGTGACTTACTCCCTGTATGATTTATTATTACACATGCATTTGTTAACTCCTGATTTACCTCATGGCTCATCTCCCAACATAATTTTGGGGATGTTTCTAATGGGTTTCTGCTTGCCCATGATTGATATATATTATTTACCCCTGAATCCATTAGTGTCTCAGTCATGGGGGAGGTATTTTTAAATTGGATACTTTCTGTTGTTTTTAGATGTTCTGTTATCAGGGTTTGTCTTCCTATTTTGTTTTTATTATACTTGCCTCCTTTGCTAACTGTAGTTTTTATTTTTGCTTTTGTGGATTTGTTCACCTTTTTTTCCCTTTGATGTTACCCTTTTCTTTATTATTTTTAGTTTGATATTCTAAATCTGCTTCTGTTTCTGATGTTTTATTTGAATCTGTATCTGTGATTCCCTCACATTTAGCAGTTTTGCTTCTAGTTTTCATTTTCCCCAATACACACAGTACAAAGCGCAATGTTCTTAGAAATAAATAACAATCCTCTTAGGAGTAAAAAAAGCACTAGACAGAGTTAGACATCAGCAAAATATTAAAATTGCTGTAGATACTAATAAATAAACAGAAATAGCAATAAATAATTAATAGGTAATTAATAGATTGATAACATGTTCACCCAAAAGTCCAGATAGTCCAAGCAACTCCGTATTCAGTAGTACTTCTGTTTTTTTTAGTAATGCAGACTGAAACTCTTTATCAATCAGAAGCTTGTATTCTTCTGTTTGCTCCTCAGATTTGCACGTGGAATAATTCTTCCAGAAGGAACCGGAATCTGGTGCAGAGTTTAAAGTTTTTAACAAGATATAACTTCAGTTCATTCACAGAGTGCTTCTCTAGTTCCACAATATTTGCTTCCCTTGTACTGTCTACTCTTGCATTAGTCCAGGGCTATTGGAGTAAGGGGATAGAGAAAGAAAAGAAAAAGAAACGGTGACCTCTGTATAAATAGTAGTGCCTCCCATTCACCAGAACCAACTGTAGTTGAAATACTCAAAATAGTTGTCCACTTCAGTATTCTCTCCCTAACATTACATACAAAACACTAATATGACCTTAAAACCTGTAAGCTTGCCTGTTTAAGTTAAAAAACCAGTAACATTTAAAAAAAAAAGAAGTTGTACCTTCCTATTAGTCGAGTTGTGGTTAAATTCCAGTTTCTAAGCAAAACGAAAAGAGTTCACTGTCACAAGGCGTAATGCAGCTTTTCTCAAATGTATTCAAAACTTGCTCGGAACTTGCATATAACTACTAAACAGTTTTTTTCTAGTATGCCTAAACTATATATATATATACCAAGGTATGCCAAGGTATGCCGAATTTAAAATGACCAAATTATACTTTATCTTGCAAGCACACCGGGACGCTAAATCAAAACTGGAACATCATTTCAAGTGTCTCAGGCTGTTTAGGCATTCACCTGTGCATGTGGTAATGATTCTGTAAAGACAGTGCTCACGGCATACTTTTAAGAACGCCGGCACATGCTCCATCTCTACTTAAATTGTTAGTCACACGTACTTTGATTTTCTACCTATAAAGGGTAGCGTATATGATGTGCAACCCCGGAAATCCAATCAGAGTTAAAGGTTTGCCACGGTCATTAATTTTAAATATTTTTTATGTTCTAAATAAATCTCTTCATGTATAAGTATATAAATGTAATTCCTCTATTCTCTTTTAACTTCTCTCATTTACATCAAGCATTAACATATTAAAAAAACAAAATTCCTTACAGTACATGGTCTCCTAAAACAATGATATGCATAGGAATTTAGTAGGACATACTATATAGCAGGAAATGTTATCATTCAGTTTATTTTCACTGTATTAGCTTAACTGACAAAAGTGCTAAAATAAGCTGATTGCTAATATTACAGGGAGCATAGTGCTGTAACTGGACATGAAGCTGATGTGTTAATTCAATCAGGCACTAAACAGTACTGCACCCCACTCCACGCTAAATAAAGGGGGCACTAAAATAAGCTGTTATACGGTATCTTCCAGTTATAAGTGCTGTAAATGACTGTGAACAAATAACAATGTTCAAATAACCACCCCAAATGGGGAGAAAAAGGCAAACAGAAGTATTAATGCTCCCAGTCCCCCACAGGACTGTCCTCACTGCTGTCTTCCATTGTGGGATCTTCCACTGCAAGACTTCAGGCACAGGAAAACAGCAGTAACTGCAAAAGGACCCAGTAACCCGTACCACAGCACAAGTCAGCCTAGAAAGGATAACAAAGCAAACAGTTCACCTTGCTCAGCATAGAGTTCTTCTTCTCTCATACAGTTACGTCAACTTCAGTTTTAATTTCAGCTGTTCAGGCAACAGTGGTTTACCTGCTGTAGAGAAAGAGCAAGCGTTCCATTATCCCTACTTCTCCTGTATCTGTCAGGATAGCATTCAGCTGTGCAGTCCCATAAGGAATATAGGAAACACAGTTTTTGACTTAAAATTAAAGTGTATAGTGTATACTCAGACATAACATAAAATTATGATATTTAGTAATCTACTGACTGATTGTAGGTTCAGGATCAGCTTTGAAATATTTATTTAATACCTTCCTTAATTAATTAACTTTATATTGTATCTGCTCTGATATGTAATTAAGGTTTAGAGGAATCAGCCTGCCAGCGCAATGGTAGCAATACTGCTTGCAACACTGACAACCTGGGTACAGAAGTGAACTTGGGACATCGAAGAGCTGGCCGGGGGAAAAAGACTGAGTATCCATAGGACTGCTCTCCTTCTCTGGGGGGAGGGTGGGTATAGCCTGGCACTTGCTTGGACCCTAGCAGAAGTTGAGGGAAAGGCATCCCAGGCCAACAAGCCAAGTGGGTGTGGCAGATGACACACATCATGCAAGAGCATGTGGCGTGTGTTATGATGTCCTTGCACACCACGCTCCCCCAAGAGTTAGTATGGGAGGAAGAGCCAGCAGCAGGGTGGTACTGAGCATCCACAGGCCCAGCACCTGACCAACTGGACACACCAGCCTGAACTGGATCTGGACCACAGCGGGGGTTGGAGAACCCTACCGACCCCACCTGGAGGGGGGAGGCAAGCCCTGGGGAAAGACAACTGATGGTAAGTCCTAGTAGACGTTAGGGTACTGGAGCTTGGGCACTCAGCACATGGGATTGACTGAGAGGAGCAGAAACAGAATTAAAAAATGTATAAGTAAGGTTTAGAGGAAAGGAATTTCCACTTTACCTCCAACTAGATACTTTTTCAGGTCTACGTGGGAAGGAACCACTATATATTTAACTAGACTTACGCTAGTGTTTCCTTTTTAATATTAGTTTTTCTACATTATTGGCTTCACTTGTTAAAAAAAATTCATACAACAAGGCACTGTTTGTGTATGAGTCCCATACTGTATCTGTATAATGCAAATAATATAAAAAAAGAATAAAAACAGAATATTTAACTTGTCTGTAAATCTGTAAACGCTAAGCTTGGTCTTGCCTATCAGGTAAAACATTACCTAATGCCGAATGCCCGCTTTTCCCTCACTCATATCATTTACCAATGCCTCCAAGTCACTGCTCTCCATGAGGAAGATCACCTACAACATTGTAGATTTGCTCTCTCACTGAGCTGTGTAACTCATCACTGTGACCCCTACAGGCACCTGGGTTGGCTATCTCCCTCAGACAATCACCTATTTGCCTCAGGCTGCTTCACTGACAAAACATTTAGGGCAGGTACCTCTGCCTCTATTACGTCCCTGCTAAATTTCTCTCACCTGTCCTATCCTCTTGATCAAATGATAAATGAATTTGTTTTTTAATTATTTATTTTTTATTGAAGTCTTGGATTACAAATACCTTTGAGCTGGGGGCTCATTTACAAAGGCTCCATGTCGTAGGGTAGAGGTTAACAGAAATATGAACCAAGGAAGACGAAGGGTGATCAACAGTTACAAGTACAATTAAGGTCAGCTGAATATACAGTATACATAGTTGTGATCATACAGTTTAGGAAACATTTCCAAAAGATACAATAAACGTGAAACAGCACTGATGCAGATGTATGATAGGAATCAGACTGTTACGTTCAGTATTGTCAAAAGAGCACAGACGCTAAATGGAGTTGTCAAGAGCAGGGTATGTGAGGGAGAGTAGCAGGAGAGGCAAGAGGGGGGTGATGACATAAGAGTGGAGTAGAAGAGTATTGGATGGGATAGTGTGTGCACAGGTAGATGTGTAGATGAGGGAGGAAAAAGGGGTAGATGGGAGCAAGGGGTAGAGGTAAGTGCCAGGTGCTAGCAGTCTAGCTACTGAGTGCAACAGCTGGGCAGTCTGCATAGCTCTAGCAGACCCTGCTTACATTGGGCAGTCACAGCTGCAGAGTGAGGATAAGTGTGCCCACAGCTTCTTTTTAAAGGGGCCAAACTTCTATTCAGCCAGTATGTCACAATGTAGGGAGTTGAGCCACTTGGGGGCTCGGTACTGAAATTATCTTTGCCCTTGAGAAGTGCAAAAGAAAGGGACCTTGAAGGAATGGCTGTCAGTTCCTCTGGTGTGGAGAGGATAAGCCATTAAACACAGGAGGTCCTGGATGCTGTGGGGATGGGGGGTTAGGCCCGGTGACCTTTTTTTAGCAAGCAGGCAGGTCTGGTACATTATCCTGCCTTGGAGATGGAGCCACCCTGATTGAGCATATAACTCACAGGTGTGTGTGAGCCGATGTGCCCCTGTGATAAGCCTATAGGCTTTATTTAAGGCATCTGAGATTTTGTTAAGAGTGGAGTCTGTCGCTGCACCATAAACTATCAGGCCATAGTCAATAGCGGAGATCACAGAGCTATTTACTGCAAGCCTTAGTGCCACGTCGGTCATGCAGTGATTGTGCCTGTGTAGTAGGCCTATCTTTGCATTGACAGCTGTGGTCACATGGTCGACATGGGTTGAGTTGGAAAGGTTGCTATCTAGTATAACCCCTAAGTATTTGAATAAGTTGACCAGGTCCAAGGGTGTGTTGAGGTTATTCAGAATTGTAAGTTGGTGCGAACTGTGCTTGTTATGTGGGGTTGCAAATAACATGGTTTTGGTCTTTTTGTAGTTCATGAGTAGCTTATGCCTCATGAACCAGGCCTCTACTTCAGAGAAGTTCATCTGTGGTTGCTTTTCTAAAAGTATAGGGTCTGAACTGCTTGTAAATGGGATCAGTAAGACTTCCCGACGTGACTTCCCGTCATAAATTTCCTCGACCGCATTTTCCCGTCACAGCCGATTGACCGACAAATTTGTGATCGACCAACAAAAGACTGACATCTAATCAACCCGAAGAATTCAGCTAGATTCAGCTACTCAGAGGTGAATGTTGGTAATTTCAGCAGCTTGTACTGGTGGCATCGAGGGGAGTGCGCACTGACAGCACAAGTCAGAATGTCGGTCAGAGGTGAAGGCAGGCAATTCAGCAGCAGATGCAGCAATAATAAATACAATGATGTCCAATAAGGTTCAAGGGCTTAAGTATATATAGGAAGAAAAAATAAAAATACAGCTCTGGAGGGAGAAAATCAGAGAAACAGGTTAGTTCAGCAGAATTTCTGCTACATTCCTCCTGGCTGCTTTGGTACTTTCACTCCGACCCCATTACGCCCTGAGTTGAGTGCGTGTGTTTTTTATAGCTCCCCAAGGAGTTCCTGGTCAGTACAATTAACAGAATGTTAGTTCATTAAGTCCAAAAATCCTGTATAAGCTTTTAAAAAATTACAATTATTATGTTCTACTTACAGTTTTTAAGCCTGGACTTTCTAAAAATTCTCATCTTTTAAATAGAAGATGCATCATTACACACTTACAGATTTGCTGACTGTTAAGATGAGTCAATTCTCTATGAATACAATGATGTCCAATAAGGTTTAAGGGCTTACGTATATATAGGAAGACAGCATTACAATTAAAATAAGGAACTTGATTGAAGGGTCCATCAAAAGGGATAGAAAAGCAATCAGCACCAATCATTTAAAGAATTTGAATACACCAGATTATTTCGGATGTGGCAGTATGTACTTTTATATAATACGAAAGAAGGCTTTGAGCATTAAAAGGAACTGATGTTTATGTTTTATGTATTTATTGTTAATACTGTGGGCCTAAGGCAATTTCAGCAGATGTTTCTAGTGGACTGACAGTGGGCTGACAGTGCAAGTATCTCCATTCAGTCGGGAATGTATTCACCCGGTATATTGTACTGAACGGGATAACTGTTGTCAGGAACCAGAAGTCAGGAAGATGTGTGTCAGTAAAATCAATGTCAGACAATCGTACCAGACCCCTTGTGAATAGTATTGAATTGTCTACATAGAGGAGAATACAGTTGTGGTACTTGTAGGGGAGGCGGTTAAGAAAGAGGCTGAAAAGCATTGTCCCCAAAACATCCACCCTTATGGGGGACCAGGCCTTTTGCATTTGTAAGTCCCCCATCCCTTTAATATCTAGGGGCAATCAGGTGGTAAAAGTGGGGAGGGGTCAAAAAGTGGAAAAACACATACAAGGACTTCAAGTCAGTCCTACCATAGCTGCTTCGCTGGAAAGGGTTCTTCTCTGCCACAGGGTGCCACTTCAGGTGCTGGGCTACTGGGGGGTCTTAAAAGTTTAGCACACACAACAGTCCAAGTATAGAATGTCCACACATAGAAGTTTTGCAAAAAAGGGGATTCCATTAATTAACCAATTGGCCAGTCCACAAACATATTTACAGACAGTTAATACTTTGGGCCCAGGAGCCCACAAAGGAGTTTTTCAGTCAAGGCATTGGTGGTCATTTGTGGTCATGAAGAGCTCCCACCATATTGCAATTTAGTCCCTGGGCTGGATGGCCACAAATGGGTTTCAGGCAGCAGCAGACATAAGAGGCCAGGTGACCTCATGCTGCAGGCTGCAGCATCCTCTCCAGATAAACCTACTTCCTCCTCAGCAGCAGCTAGGTTCCCTGTTGATTATGCGAGGGGACAGCCAAGGGGACCCAAATAGCACAAGGCTCCCTACAGACTTCCCCTCCATGTCCTGGTCTTGAGAAGGTGATTCTACCCTCTGACACCTCGGGGAAGACGTCCCCACCAAACTGTTCCTCAAACCGTACATAGTCCCGCAGCTCACAGCTCCTATACACCAAAGCTGCAAGCAAAGCCCAACAGAGCTCACCGGCTGACCTGGACAGGATTGGGGGACTGCAATCCATGGCCATGGCCTGTGTACCAGTCCATACATCTTCCATCTGATTGGGCCCTTGGCAGGCATGCTGGCTCACTTCCCTTAGCACAAGATAGACTGTGGGAATGCGGGTTTGAATCCCGACTCTGATGAGTACTGCACTAACACAACCGCTGCCAGTAAACTGCCACCCACTTCTACTCTGCACAGTCACCCAAAACTTCAAGCAGGAGCAGGCAATAGCCTCTGCTCCCACAGAAAACCTGCCACTCACTTCTTGGTGCAGAAACCTCCCCTTAAGGTGCCAAATCCCCCAGATATATACACTGGAGCCCTGATGATGACCTCCAACCCATAGAGGCCCCACTGGTGGGTGGAGGCAATACATATTCAAGAGGATGAGGGCCCAAAAGGCAAGAGGAGGAAGAAACAGTAAACCCAACCCATGGGGTGGTTTACACATTGCTGCACCCAAACTATGGAACTCCCTGCTGCTCTCAGTCTGTTGTCTTCTTGCCACTCTCAGTTTAGAAAGTCCCTGTGGGCTCACTTTAAGGCCAGTTTAAACTGTGTCGGCACGTTACTTTGCAGGTAGTTCTTATGTTAACCTGCCTTAGGCTGACAGTATTACTTTCATCACTACTTCAGCTGGAACAGCTGACATGTATTCTACCCACAGTTACTTGTGTTTGAGTTACCCGGAGCCTGTCTTGCCTTTTTCATATTGTCTTTATATGGACTGGCAAGTTTAGTACCTGCTCTGTAATTTTTTATCCTATATTATGGTTTCATTCCTGTTCCCTGATCCACGTACTATTGTATCTGCTATACTTTATTTACTTATTGAAATCTCAGATTACAACCTTTGAGCTGGAAGCTCGTTTACAAAGGTTCCATGTCATGACAAAACAGGGACACAGTATTTAAATTATACAAGCCAAAACAGTGTTAACAAAGAAAACAAACAGGCAATTCAGATACAGCCATTTAACATGTAGAATTAAAAAAGTACAGATATTATGGTACATTATATGCAGCAACAAAATCACGTGTAACATAAGTGCACTAATAATGCAAGGCAGGAGAAGAACAGAGAACCATGGATGGGAAGGGACTGGTAGAGGGGGATGAGGGGAGGAGAGGGATAGTGAAGGAAGGACTAAGAGAAGGGATGAGGGGAGGACTGAAACAGCCAAGTAGGCCTTGTCAAAATTTAGCGGATGAGGGAAGTAAATAGAGGGGGTAGTGAGAGGGGATGGGGGAGGGGCATGGAGATCTGGGTGGGGGGATGGAGGGACATGGCTGGAGAAACTGAGGGAGGCATTGAGAGAAATATGAAGGTGGGGGATGTAGGAAGGGGAAAGTGGAGTTGCTGATAGGGGCTTAAGCAGGTTAAAGGTAGCAGTTACAACAGCTTAGGGTTGCAAGATAATCATGAAGCTTGGCTTTGAATGGGCTGAGTTTAGTACAGGATAGCATGTCCTTGCTGAGAGAGTTCAGCCAAAGGGGAGCATGATATAAGAAGGAGCACTGGCCCTGGGCGGTACTGTGGAAAGGGACTTTAAAGGTCAGGATGTTGGACCCCCTAGTGGTGCAGGTATTGTCAGTGGGGGAGAGAAAGCTTTGAATACCAGGAGATGCAAGCCCTATCATAGACTTTTTAGCTAGAAGACTTACCTGGTACTGAATTCTACAGTCCACATTTAGCCACTTTGACTTGGAATAGAGGTCACAGGTATGTGTTAGGCGGGGAGCATCAAGGAGAAGCCAGCAGGCTTTGTTGAGGGCCACTTTGACTCTCTTGAGGGTTGTATCAGTGGCAGCACCGTATACTACCAGTCCACAATCAATCACAGATTGGACAGAACTGGTAATGGCCAGGTTTAGGGCACCATCTTTTGGGCAGTGCTTGTGCCTAAATAGTTGGCCAATCCTTGCATTGGCTGCTTTAGCTACTAGGTCAATGTGATGAGTGAAAAAAGGGAACTATCCAAGATGACTCAGAGGTATCCGAAACTCTGAGCTATCTCTAGGGGGGCATTTTGAGAGTTCACTGCATGCAATTGGGAGGATTTGTGCCAGTTATGTGTGGGAGGCAAACAGCACAGTTCTTTTTTTTTGTAGTGTAATAGGAACTTAGAGTTGATGAACCAGGACTCGGCGGCAGAAAAATTAAGTTGCATCTGTTTTTCCAGCATTACTGGGTCCGACTGGCTAGAAAAAAGCACTGCATCATCAGCATAGAGGAGGAGCTTGTACAGACATGCTCGGGGGAAGTGGTTCAGGAATAGGCTGAAGAGCAGGGGGCCCAGAATTGACCCCTGGAGTACCCCTGTACTTACAGCCCAGCTTTTGGAGAGGACATCAATGATTTTCACTTGTGTTCTCCTGGACAGATAACTCCTAAACCAACATACAGTTTCAGGAAAGAGTCCCAAGTGGGTTAACCAGTCCAGTAGAAGTTCATGGTTGACTGTGTCGAAGGCCTTGGTGAGGTTGATATAAGTCACCCCCACCAACTGGCCCCAATCAAGAGCATTGTGGATGTAGCCTGTGAACTCCACCAAGGCAGTGGTGGTGCTGTGTTATTTTCAGAAGCCATGCTGTTCTGGGCATAGCAGATGATATTTGTCAAGGTGGTTAACGAGCTGGTCATAGACAATTTGTTCTATTGCTTTTGAGAGTCCCCCAATCATATTGTATTGTATTGTGTTGCATTGTATTGTATTGTATTGTATTGTATTGTACTACTTGTCTTGTAACCTCCAAAGTTGTACCTGAAAGTAGGTGCAATCTGTGTCTAGTGTATTAACTTGGTCAATAAAAGATAATAAATAAACTATTGGAACATGCTTGAAGCACACTGCAAGTGCAAAAAGAATGATTCAGTCTATTGGCCAAAGTATGTAGGCACTAACCTGCTTGATCCTTGCAAACCACAACCTTTTAATGGTCACATAAGGTATGTAGCCTGTTGGGAACTATAGGGATGCCAGGAGCAAATGAGCTGTTAACGCTCACAAAAAGTGATTGCTCCAGTGGTACAGTCTGCCATATTTGACCTTGCCCATGCAAATGACCCCATGGCACATGCAAGATGCAATGGGGTCATTTACCTCTCATTATGAACTCATTATGGACCAGGAGCAACTGGTCACTCCAGAGAGAGTACCTAACTCCTGATACCAATGTGTACATGATTCCATGGTAGTCTAGTGCCCCTCACACCCAAACACTGTCCCAATCACCTGAATAAAGATTTGTGATAGATAAGTTGTCCCCCCTCCCCCTTTTACTAGTGGTCCTCTCCCATGTTCTGATCACTGTTCTGATTACCTGTACATTTATCCCCAATAATCTAGTGGTCCCCCACCCCTGATCCCTGTTCTGACTCCATGTACACTTATCCCTGCTAGCTTAGTAGTCTCCTACTGATTTCCATGCTTTTATCCTCCCCCCAAACAGCTTCGAGATGGTAGCTGCAACTCAACCACCATTCACTGCCACCACAAGCTCCAGTCTGTTGCACACAGCCACTGTGTATTTTGCAAAGTCCCAGTGTGGAGCTACTATGTATGCGCACAGACATAGGAATATTATTAGAAGATCAGTGACTGTGCTGTATGTATGGCATTGTACAGTGGAGTGGCACCAAAAGTGGAGTGTATCCTAGATACTACTCCCAGATCATTATGGTGTGATATCTGGGATACACCACAAGTTTGGTGCCATGCCACTGTATGGTGCCCTAGATATGGCTTGTTCACTGGTCTACTGAAAATATTTTTAAGTCTGCACACATGCATGATAGCATTGCATTGGGATTTTGACAAATATGCAGTAGCTGTGTGTGGCAGATGTCAGCTGAACGTGGCGATGGGTGGTGGGTGAGTGCCTGCCACCACCTCGGTGTCATGGGGAGAACAGTGAACAGGGATGGGGGGAGCACTGTTCTACCAGGAATTAAATGTAAAGGTAATTGGAACAGTGATCAGGGGTAGAGGACCACTAGACCACCAGGAATACGTGGAGAGGTAATCAGACCAGTGTTCAGAGGTTGGGGGAACTGCTGCACTATCAGGGCTACTTATACAAGTAATCAGATCAGTAATCAGGACAGGAGGGCACTAGACTACTAGGAGTACTTTTCCAGGTACTCTGAGGTGTGATGAGGGTATGAGGGTGCACTGCCATGGCTATTAGTACTAGGTTTCTGGAGGCAATAATTAACCTGGTACTAATGTCTGTTTAACACCTCCACAAACCTTTGAGTATGCCAAAGTGTCTATACGCAAGGTGCAGTCAGGTGATGTGCATTGGTACCCCGTGATATTTTAGCCCTGTTCACTAATGGGTTAGTGCCTTCTAACTGTGCCTTTCAATATGGCACTTTTCGTGATCTCCCTGCTTATGGGACTCAAACAAGTGTTAACTAAGAACTAACCCTGTTACCCCTTTGACTATCCTGGCTGCTGTTATCTTTAAAATGTTCAGTATATTATTGTGTTTTTTATTTATTTTTATTTATTTGAAATTTCTGACCAGGAAAAACACATTAAACTATGATAGCCTGTTTGCAGGTGTACCCTGGAAGGTGGGTTGCATGGATCCATTTTATTGTCAAGGTGAATGTTGACCATTATACCACACTCCTCTACTCACCTGAGGGGATTTGCTGGCCGGCAGCAAGATGGCCATCCAAGGTGTTGCAGAGGAGGAGATGGACATTCTGGAGGACACGGATCAGGTCTCCCCCTCGGCTTCATCTATATTGGAGGCAAATGTTGAGAATTAATTGAACTTTCCACCACTTACCAGCACGGAGTGTGATGTGGATACTAATTTAACTCAGAAGGATAATATGCTGCAGAGGTTGTTGGCATGGTTGTCACCGTGCCGCTGGAAACCTTGGATGATTCGGAGGAACCAGAAGAAGCTTATGTCGTGAAAGGGAAGGACCTTCAATTTCCCGATGATCAGGAGAAGGATCCCATTATCAGTACATAGAAGCTTCAGCAAGCATTGGAAATAAGTGATGATTACTGTTTCAGCAAATAGCGGATGAAGAGGAAACATTTTGCATAGCCTCAGAGATGCTGCAGCAGTCACAGGAGGATGCAGTGGATGCAGTGGAGGAAACATGAGAGCAAGGAAACAAGAGTATCCCACAGGAAACCGCACCCCGATGTCCCAATGACCGGATACCTCTACCAGAGCCAAATAAAGTCCTGGGACAGGAAAACAGTGGCCGGATTGGGAAAAAAATATTAGGAGCCTCGGCCCGCACTGTTATGGGTAAAAAAGATTTGAGCCACCTAACTAAAGGAGCTGGGGATCTGATGAATGATGTTGAGGTTTAGACACCTGCAAGAGCTCTAAAGAATGCAGGCTGGGTGGCAGAACTGCAAGGTGGATGGTCCCCTGACCCCACAGACCCAGATGTGGCATAGTACACAATGATGGACATCATGATAACAGGTAAAATGATTTATTCACCTAAATGGGGACATGAGAAATATGTACAAATGACAGAAACCTGCAGTAATGGGGCTAATAATGCAAAGGACAGTAGGAATGGAGACCAGCTCAAGGGGAAACAGTTTCCTGTGCATGTCACTTTGGATAACATGATGGAGAATGATAACGTACATGAAGGGGATAATACTGTGACTCCACTCGCAGGTGTGTGGGGGAGGTGCTGATAAGGGACAACAACTGTTTGCGGGTCCCAATATGAGTATACCAGTTGCTCTAGCATCTACATCAACTGCACCCTTGTCCAAAGGGCCTGCTATAGCAACTCAGGACACTGGGAAATCGAGTAAATTACAGGACTGTCCTACCATAGTACAGACAGCAGATGAGATGTTACCGGTAGGCTAGGGGGTTAAAATATTGCAAGATCCTTCACAGAAACAACTATGTAAGCCTATGCTATGGATGGCAGATTTGTTTAAAAACAAAGGAGAGCCCGCTCACATCGCAATGCCATTAAGTTGATCTATAAGGGTGGCTTAGTTGACCCACCAGATAAAGTATACGTGGGAAGAACTTTATTAAAAAAACTCATTGAAGTTCTATGCATTTGAAGTTTTTGCACTCATCCATATGGATGAATACAACTATGATATCAGATTTAAAACTGTGGAATGCTTGGATTGGTTTTGGGCAAAGTATAATATTGTCAAAAATACCCCACTGTGGTCACCATTTTTTGCAATCCCAATTACTAAACCGGCTTTTAGAACGATTACCATCCTCTTCAAAAATGACGGGGTTAACATCTCAGAAAATATTGATACGGTTCAAAAAGCACTGTGAGGTTCTAGAACATCCAACCCCTATAATTGACTATGAGCAAGTCTGGACAGGAGGATGGAGGATAAAATGTAAATTGATATTAGGCAAAAATGGTATTGTACATCTGCCTAGCTGCTTTTACTTCGGAAGAGATAGGGGATCACTGTTTTACCCCGGCCAGCCTACTCCTTGTCACAAATGAGGATCCCGGCTGCATCTGAATAAAGCATGCGACACACCTAGATGTACACACTGTTTAGAAATCAGACATATGGCTTCATCATGTGCTAACACGTTTAGATGCAACCTATGTGAAGAGAACAGTCATTCCTATGTGAAATGTCTGTGGGCCTCCCACAATACTGAAGAAGGAGTCTCCCACGAGGCCTTAATCATGCAAGCACAGAAAAAAGGGTGTGCATAAGCCTCTGAGAAGAGAATGCAAGCCATCTAGCAGGAAAAAGAGTTGGCCAAACAAAAATTAACTGAAAAGGAAAATGTGAAGAAAAAGTGTACTGTGCCACGAGAAGAGGCCACGGCAGGCCTGAGTACTGATGGAATTGACACGGCTCTAAAATCAGATGATGTACTGGGTCGGGAAAGTATGAGAAGTGATGCACAGCCTGTAGACTTCCGGCAAGATGCTTTACAAGATCAAACTTCTAATCCACTAAAAGAACCCCCCCCCACACACACACACACACACACACACACACAACTACAAGCACCATTGGGACTGAGACACGTAAACCTGCTGTCCTGAACCATGACGAGCCTACCCCCAAAATAAAGCAGGGGAAAAAGGAAAGAAGACACAGGAAAAGGATCAAACCACAATGCCCCCACCCCCACCCAAAGCTCAGATGTTTCCCTTTACAACCGTGGGGTACAAAAAAATGACACCGGACCAGGTTAAGTGCCAAGACAGAGCCAAAAGAAAAAGAACAGAAGGTCACTACAGGGAAAAGGAAAGTAACACCAGCAAACCCATACAAAATACTTCAAAAAGTAAAAGACTGGGGTGATACAGATGAGGAGGATGAGTCAGATTCCTCCTCCATATCATCTTCCATGATAGAGCACTCATCCAAGAAAGAAGACAGTGGTGAAAGAGAAACAGGGCAGAAAAAA
Organism: Neoceratodus forsteri; assembly: GCA_016271365.2. NCBI lineage: Eukaryota > Metazoa > Chordata > Ceratodontiformes > Ceratodontidae > Neoceratodus > Neoceratodus forsteri. Next base: position 15,438,852 of record CM057454.1, read on the forward strand.
TGGAATATCAGGCCAAAGTGATGAGAAAGTTTGAATACATTCATTCTTTTTATTTTATATGACATCATTACATCTGCTGTCTATTAACGTCAACAGCATTAAGAATGGGAAGAGACGACTGACCATCCTTTCAGAATTACAGACTATTAAGGCAGACAGAATATTAGTCCAAGATACAAGAATCAAAACCTTTTTTGAAATAGCACAAGCCTCTAGGTTATGGGGTAAAGGGGAAACCTTTTGGTCCCAGGGCATTGATACTTGTGATGGTGTGGGCATCCTTTTTAATAACTCCCAACTGAAGGTCACAGGATTAATAGATCTAGACCCCGGGAGGGTGTTGATTTTGGATATAGAGTCTGGAGACACATTTATTTATTTATTTAGCTTTTGTTGACCAGGTAGGTACACTAGAACATCTGTATGCCTATTTTCAGGTACAACCTGGGACAGTACAATGAAAATACAGGTTCAAACAAGGTACATAACAACAAGCGGGGCAATGTACAAAGTTACAAGAGAGCAAGATAAACATAGATAGTCTACAGTGAGTAGTAATAGGTAAAATATACTTATACATACAAAATAAATAGACTAACACATTCAATGGCAATTACATTGCATGAGTGACCCTATTTACCAGGGCCACTTAATTCATAAGCAGATGGCAATCAATTGCATGCTACCCAGAGATTGAAGGACAGTAGGCAGTGGGCCAGAATGGGCCCAATTTGGAGACCTGGTTAGGGTGGCTTGGGACACCCACACGCCAAGGACAGTTTCAAGTGTTCCCACAGGGAATTCCAGAGACACAGTTGGGAGGGGGAGGAACGTACATGGTCAGGAAGGGAGTTCCATAGCCTCAAAACACATGTAGCAAAGTCCCTATCCCCCATTAGGGTTCGAGTATATTGAACTTTGAGCACCGCTGGACCCTGAGACCTGAGGGAGTAGGAGGAGGATACAGCAGGCATGAGAAGCTGTGCAAGCCCCAGTGGGGTGCCAGTTCTGTGTACCTTTCTTACGAAGCAGCCCAACCCATATTTCAAGTGATTGTCCGGGGAAAACAAGCTCAGTTTGTCGTATAATTTACAATGGTGGGTGAGATGTGGGACAGCTGGGCAAAGTGACAGATGTTGTTATAGGTCATGTTCCACCTGGCAAGGTGGACCTTGGAGGTGCCAGCAAATAGGAGATGGCCATAGCTTAGTGAAGGGAGCAGCACATCTCTGGCCAATACCAAGTGAGCTGCGGATGTCAACTTTTGCTTTGCCCTGTAGGCAAGACCCAGTTTGCAGTTCATGGTTCTACAAACATTTAGGATGTGACTCCCCAGGTCGAGTTGGGGGTCAAGTGTAAACCGAAGGTATTTTATTGAAAGATTGGTTAGGAGGGGGGAGCCATCCACACCACTGACACATAGAGGGACAGGGACATAACTTAGATTAGTAAATAGTTATACCCCACAAGTAAAAACCCAAAGAATTGCACTGTTTAGGGCAATCCAACCATATTTACATAAATCTAGGATGGTAGTATGGGGGGGCAACTTTAACTGTGCTATGCAAATAACAGATAGGGGTTTAAAAAACAGTAAGTTATAATGTGATTCTAATGCACTTAATGATGCAGTAAATAGAGCACGTTTACAGGACGGATATAGGATAAAACATAACACAGGGTGGAACACATATTTTAGAGGTCCCCTCTTTACATGGATAGGTAATTTTTTGTGTCTACCTGCTTACTAATACAATACATACATACACAATGTTTTGATTTTTTCAGATCATGAAGGCCTATTGATGCATATTGCCTGGGGAAACAGCCCTAAATGTGGGAAGAGCCCATGGCGTCTGAATTGCTCGCTGTTGGACTCTGAATTGATAAATAGAGAATGTGGAAAATTATGGCTGGCTAGGAAGTCTGTACAATGTCTATATGACATGCAAGCAGAGGGGTGGGAAGAGTTGAAAAGATTAATAAAGGAATTTTTCCCAAAAAATGCAAGTAAACAGGCCTCGAAATCATATTTGGATTACTTACACCTAAGGAAACAACTCCAGACCCTGATCTCTAAAATTGAAACTTTAAAAATAGATTTTAGCACACAAAATTACAGTCATAAAGAAAGAAATGTTCCTAAAACAATATGATAGAGCTAAATCCCTACAGTAGGAAATGAGGTTTGGGACCGAATGTAAAAGATAGACTTTCAATGCATTTAAGGATTGCCAAAAAAGGACTGAAAAGAAGACAATGATACAGGTAATGGATGATAGGGGCAGTGTGTTTCCCTTAAAAGAGAAATTTTACATGTAGTCCAGCAACATGTCAAAACTTGGTTTGGAGAACCTCTGGTGGTACAGATGTCACCGGACTACCTAGGACAATTGGATGTTCCTATGCTACTGTCACCTCAGTGGGACGCTTTAATATGACCTATTGAGGAAGAGGAAGTAAGGCAGGCAATTATTACTTTGAAGAATGGTACATCTCCTGGGAAAGATGGTATCACATGGGAATTTTATAAAAAATACAGCGAATGTCTAATTCCAGACCTTACACTTCTGTATAATGATATGTTGGAATCTGGAGTTTTACCATTGTCCATGACAGAAGCAGACTTGATTTTTATGTATAAAAAGGGAGAAAAGAAGACTTGAAAAACTGGAGGCCTATAAGCCTGTTAAAGGCTGATTTTAAAATTTTGGCTAAAGTTCTATCAGAAAGGCTTGCCCAGATTTCACATAGCGTAATTTGTAAAGTACAGACTTGTGCAATACCGAAGAGGGGCATTCAGGATAATTTAATAATTCTACGCAAAGTATTTTAAAGAGGCACAACGGGGACAGAAGAAGGATACGTCCTCAGCTTGGATCAACATAAGGCATTCAATTCCTTAGCTCATGCCTTTTTATTTTCAGTTTTGAGACATTATGGACTACTGGAGAAATTTGTACTGTGAATATCGGGCTTGTACCAGGAGGCTACACTCACTTCTAGAGTTAATGGATGGACTGGTAGTACCATACGATTACAGAGAGGAGTTAGACAAGGTTGCCCCCTTAGTCCCTTATTGTAACTTTTTTGCATTGATCCCTTTTTAAGATCTATTCAGAATTCTGCCCTCATTAAAGGAACATCTTTGACACAGATGGGGGGGCCTCTATAAAGTGTTTGGCCTATGCCAATGATGTTATAATGGTAGTTGATAAAGGAACAGATGAGGGGGTGCTTCAAAACATTATTGTAGATTTTTCTAGTATCTCCGGATCTAAAATTAATTTCGAAAAAAGTGTAGGGATATAGATAAGAGCCATTTTTGATGTAACAAAAACTATGTATGGGGACATTAGACTCACACAGGAGCCAATCACTATTTCTGGGATTATATTCAGGGATGGAAACTTGGCCCTACTAAATTGGGAAAGTAACTTAAGAAAAGCTGAAGGAATTTCCCTTGTTTGGAAGGGCCTTTCGATCTCAAAATGAAAGCGGGTATTATTAATTAAAAATATGTTAGTAGCAATATTTCTTTACATTAGTTATATTTTCCCCCTCCTCCCAATTAAAAACTAAGTTATACAGTGTGTTTTTTCAAGCCCTGTGGGTCGGTTGAACCCGATAAAGAGAGGAACTACTTATACGATGATAAAAGAGGGGGGCCTGGACAGGATAGATCTAGGAATGTTTTACTATAGTATTTTTCTTATACTATAATATGTTTAACATATCAGCTGTAGAGAGAAAACCATGGGAACAGGCTGTCTTTGAATAGGTGGGTATTTTCAAACTGGCATGGGAACAAAGGAAAAGCAGACTACTGTCTAGAACGGCAGTGGTCCTGGGTTATGTGAAACCCATGATACAGGACCTGATCAAGGCTGAAAATTCCTAGACAACATACATGACCTAGGATGAGACAAGAGCTGTATGGTTCAGTGATGCTCACAATGAAACAAGAGTTGGAAATATCAAATTGTTTAATGCTTCAGATACAGACTACATCGACCCAACTGATTAATGCAAGGATTCCACCCTTCACATGGGATATGTTGTGACTGAGTATACACGACAGATTGAACGTAAAGAACAATCATAAACATAAACAGATTGTGGAAGGATATTTTATTTATTTATTGAAATTTTGGATAACACCTTTGAGAAGAAGCTCATTTCATAGGTTCCATGTCAGAGGATAAAACAAATTGGAAAAGCATGAAACAGGGAGACAAACAACACAAGGAATTATACAAAACATTACAAGAATGTATAACTAGATAAGTTCCAATACATTGCCAAGGTACATATTTGATTAAAACCTGGAATTCAATGGGTCATATTAGAGGAGGTGGAGTTATATGAAATGACCCTTTAGAGGAAATGAGAACAGACTCAGACTAATATCTAATAATCAACAAGTTAAGTGATGATATCAGCCCAGCCTCATCAGAGGTGCGTAGATATGGGACAAAGCATTTTAGAGTGAGCAAGGGAGCTCAGGATACATAACAGGGGGGAGAAGGGGGAGAGTGGTAAGGGGGGTAGGGGAAAAGCCATAGGGGGTGAGGGGAAAGAGTGGAAGGGATCAATAGGAAGTGTGAAAGGAGAATGATTAGCTACTCAGAATAGTTATTTACATGCTGAGAAAGGTTATGCATAAGGTCAGGATAGCATAAGGTCAGGATAAGTGCTGATCACAAGAAGAAAAGGTTATTGGAAGCAGTCACAACTGGCATCAGCAACTAGCTGTTACCTAAGTTTGAGCTTGAAAGAGTCCAAGGTGGACGCAGAAGTGATGTCAGGGTGCAGAGAGTTCATCCATAGTGGGGCATGGTAGGCAAAGGATCAGTGTCCCAGAGAAGTGCAACAGTGGGAAATATTAAAAATCTGGTTAGTAGATTTTCTGGTGCAATGACGGTTGATAGTGGGGGTAAGAAGCTTTTACACACCAGGGGGCACTTTGCCTAAGCTTACTTTTTTGGACAGTAAACATGTTTGGTACATGAGTCTACCTTTGAATTGGATACAGTTAGCCTGAGCGTACATGTTGCAGGTATGGGTCAGAAGGGCTAAGCCAGTAAGAAGCTGGCATGCTTTGTTGACTGCAACTATGATGTGGTGAAGAGTTGTTTCAGTAGCTGATACGTAGTTTGGTAAGTTGAAATCAATAAGAGAGACAAGAGAGCTATGAATGGGCAGGTTAAGAGTCTCTGGAGTCAAACATTGCTTATGCCTGTAAAGTAGCCCAATGCGGGAGTTAACAGCCTTAGCAATGTTGTCAATGTGATAGGCATAGGTCATCGTACTGTCAATAGTAATCCCTAGATATTTAAAGAGCTGAACTAGCTCCAGGGGAGAACCCTCTTTGTTGGTGATGGAAAGAGGGTAAGTTCGGTGCCTATTTAGTAGCTGGAGAACAGCATAGTTTTAGTCTTCTTGTAATTCATAACTAACTTGTGCTTATGGAACCATCTTTTTATGACTGCGAAATTACTCTGTAGTCTAGACTCAAGAACCTTAGGGTCAGGATCACTGGTAAAGAGGACAGCATTGTCAGCATATAAAATGATGTGACCCTGACAGAAGTAAGGAAGGTTAAAAGACGGCCCAAGATGGACCCTTCAGGGACTCCAGATAGGACAGGTCTGCTATCTCAGAGGATGTTACCAATCTTCACCTGCTTGAACGGTCATGTAGGTAGCTTTCAAACCAGGCTATGCTGTCACAAGCTAGGCCAATGTGGCAAGCTGTTCGACCAGGAGGGCATGATTCACTGTGTTGAAAGCTTTGGTTAAATCAATGAAAGCAGCACTGACCAGGTGTCCTTGATCAAAGGTTAATGCCCAAGGAGTTCATGGACACAAATTCTGGAAACACAAGAGCATCTGTTCTTGGAGTGTGTATTTGTGGAAAAGTTCTGGGATACAGTAAATAGGATATGGAAGACCAACTTGTTTCATAATCTATCTTACAGGGAAATAGTTCACGCTGTATATACAAACAAATGGAATACGTTCCATAAAGAAACATTACAGATTATATTTGCATTGCTTAAGTATTTTATTTGGCAAGCCAGGTGTAAATGGGTTATTTAACAGCAAGCGATGTCACCAGAGAACATGTTTAAGAATGTGATTAATTCCCTTCAACAAGTTTATGAGAAGGACACAGTGAAGATGCTAAGTGGGACACTACATGGGTTATGGAAAAATTGTATTCCTTTCATGACGTCAATATGAAGAAAAAAAAATGGAAGAGAGTATTTCAGTTTGGGACATGCATGGTGCAGGAGAGGGAGCACAGGTTTGGAGAAACATGAAAGAAGAAAGGAAAAAAACACACCACCACACAGGTAAAGAAAGAAAAAAAATTATATATATATATATATACACAAATACACACACATTTTGTATGTGAGAGGAAGAGTAAGCACTGGACAAGAGAGAGGACACAAGACACAAAGGTAGACCTAAGGAAGCAGAGGAACACTGGCTAGGATGGAGTAGGCCAGAAGAAGGACTATAATACAGAAAGGCATTACCTGGACATAGTTTTGGAACGGATTGTTAATTGAATTTGAATTTTACACCCTTTTCCCCCAAAAAAATCCCCTATTCTTGTTTCTACCAGTTATGGCATCTGCTCTGCTGGTGATCTTTTTCAAAAAGGTTAAATATCAGGACAGTCCAATAGGATGTGGTTAATATTTCCTGGGCCTTGTTGGCATCACCAGCACTCATTTGCACCAGGATGACCAACTACAGTAACTAGTCAGATGTCGGTACCAACTGCTCAATATTTTTTTCTGAATTAGTTGATGTCTGGGATCAGGTGAACCTTGGTGGGCCAGTCTTTAACATATCTCTCAAGTTTCCTGTGGGATTTCAAGTTGTAGATCCCTAGCCCATTTCATTGTCTGTCCCAATTAGGCTGATGAAGTTGTTGTATGTGCTCATAAACTGGCCCACTGTTAATCTGCGCCAGCTTGGTCCACTTGTCTAACAGTCCTGTCAGCCTTCCCTAATAGTGCCCTTAGCACCTGTTGGAGCTGCAGTTAGCACCAATGATCCGATGTCAGTAAGGCATATTCTTGTTAGAGACACCCGAATGTTCTCAATACTTGAGTTTGTGGAGTTGTCACATGAGCTAATAGAGTAATGCCTTTCCTCTCCCTCTGTATCCAGTCAGGGCATGTACCCTCAATTTTCAGGCTAGGATTGCCCCACAAGTTTTTATTCAATTCAAATGGGGCTCCTTCCACCTTGATTTATTTGAACGATTCTCAGAGAGTGCCTGGTGTAGTAAAAGTAGGAGGGAATTCATCTCTCATCCTAGGATTAATTTTGAGTATGACCTGAAGTGGTGTGGACCCAGATAGTGCTGTTTCTTTCTGAAGCCAGAAAGGCCCTTCTTGATCTTCTTTTATCCATATCAGTGCACTTCTGACTCCATTGACTATGTGGCAGGCCCATGGTCAAGGGACATTCCATCCCCCCATCTTGGCTGTGCATGTGAAACCTGTCTCCCATATCTTGGCTTTTGGTGGTTTCACAGAATATCTGAGAACAGACTGTCAGTCTTTGTCCACTACTTAAGTGGTATCCAGACTGGTAAGTTACCGGTACAATAATTTATACATAGGAGAGCCATAATTTTAAGAGCAGCGATTTTACCAGGGTTAGAGGTTGAGTTGCCACTATCATGTCACAGGCCAGATCACTAAGTAATGTTGGAGGTTAACTGCTACCAGTCTTCCACTTGGAGTTTAGTGGTCATCCCCAGGTATCAAATGCCTTTGGGAGACCATGTCAACTGGTTCTGTTGCATCTTCCTCCACTATTGGCAGGCTTTCGGAGGTGATACCTCAGTTTCTGACCAATTCACTTCAGAAAGTGTTTCATAGTGTGAAATTACAGAAAGTGTAGCAGGTAATGACTGGTCCACCTGAGACAGTGTTAGAAGTAAATCATCTGTGTATAGTACAAATTTACAGATAATGTTGACTACAGAATCCCAGCAATTTGAGAGTGCTGCCTACCTGCCACAAGTAGAGTTTCTATGTCCATAATGAACAGCAGGAGAGGCAGTGGGTATCCATGTCTGGTGCCTTGATGAAGTAGAAAGGGTGGAGCCATCAAGCCATTCATATGGACAGTCATCTTAGGTGAGCAATATGAGTTATAGCTTTTTACTCACTGTGTAAAGCCCGGGCCTATGCTAAAGTGTTTCATCACTTGAAAGAGAAAGTCCCACTCCACCACATAAAAAGGCCTTCTCCTCATCTATAGCAACCAGTACTGCTGAGTTGTTCAACAGCTGTACCCTTCCTAGAATACTGGCTAACACCTGGATGTTATCTGCTCTCTGCTCCCCCTTCATGAAGCCCATTTGTGTAGGGTGTATGGTAAGGGAAAGTACTTAATCTAGCCAGGCTGCTAGTGCCTTGGCACTTGGCAATCACCCTAACATCCATATTTATCAGGAAAATCAGTTTGTAGCTAGAACAGAGGGTGCTATCCTTATGGGGTTTTGGCAACACTGTAATGGCTGCATCCTACATTTGTGGTGGGAAATCTTCTCCTCCCCCTACTTGCTAGACGAGTTGATGTAGGTTGGGAGTGACTTCATCTATGCATGACTGATAGAAATTTGTACTAAGGCCATCTGGGCCTGGTGCTTAACCTTTAGCCATTGATCATATGGCCCTTGACACATCCTCTAGCATGATGGGATGCTCCAAATCCTGTCTGGTTGCGGCTGTGATTTGATGAAGTCCTAGGTCTGCCAGAAAGTCACACATTATGTCCCATTCGAAACGTTGTCGAGAGGTCTGCAGTCATTCATAGATCTCAGTAAAGATTCCATTTATTTCTCTGAGGTCTGCAGTGAAGTACCCCTCTGACCTACTAAGATGAGAAATATGTGCTTCTGCAGCCCTCTTTTTCAGTCTATATGCCAATAGCTTAGATGCCTTCTCCCCACTTTCTCAATAATGCTGTCTGGTGAAGAAAATCACCCTTTCAGCTTGTTGGTGTATAAAGGTGCTCAATTTATGTTTTGGCTGAATCACCATTCTTTCTTTTGTTCCTAATTAGTGGCATTATTGTCGAGGTCCTTTTCCACCTCATTAAGCTGGGCTTATAGGTCAGAGATTTTTGCCTTCTTCTCCCTGTTCACATTAGCCAAATAGCTAATTATGTGGCCTCTGATGTATGCCTTGAATGCATCCTAGGGGGTTTGTTCTGTGGTGCCTGGTTGTCTGTTAAGCTCAAAATACAACTAGATCTCCACCTTTAGCCATGTAACAAAGTCCTCAGACTGAAAGAGGAAAGAGTTTATAAGCCATCTTGGTGTTTTGGACTCTGTATGTTATAGGACCAGTGACCAAGCTTTCCAAAGCATGTTACGACACCATGACAGGGTATATGTAGGTCTCAATAACTCCTTTCATGATCTCAGAGCAAACTAAAAAATAGTCCAGCCTACACTGTGTGCTGAATTGGGGTGATCAATATGTAATCTTGGGTAGTAGGGTGCAGCACCCTCCATACATCTTGTAAGGAGATCTCCTTGCTTATTTGGAGCATTGACACACAAACAGGAGAATGGTGTGCACTGATCAGTGGTGCTAGGGTCGAGCAGCTGCCTTATTGCATTTAAGTTTCAAAAACAAGAACAAAAAAGACTCAGCACTCTCTGGAACAGGTAGTTAAATTTGCCGTGCAAAATTGATTTGGCAAGGTGCCTGGACACAAAACCTTCTAGCCCCAGCGCTTCAGCGGGCCTTCCTCAGGGGTGGGACTAAGGATAACAGACATGCACATCAATTTATACAAGTGCAATTAAAAACAGGTGCAAATGTTTAAACATTCCTTCTATATACATAAATGGGGGGGAGAGAAAGGACTTAAAAAACACATCATACAAGCAATACAAATGGTCCCCCAAAAATGTAAATCTATCTATAACAAGTTAAAATGAATCCTAAAATGTAATTTATGTAGAAAGATTTTTGTTTGTTATAATTGTTTTAAAGACCATTGTATACTAAAAGCAACAAATTAATCAAATAATACAAATACATGGAAACTATACCTTTTACTAATAGCACCCAGTTCCCAATTGTTACATTTCATATATGAAATAACAATAAACATTTGTTTTTTTATTTAATCATAAAAGCTCTCTTAGTTTGTCTTTGTATTTATTTTTACTTTTTTAATTATTTACTTGTTTACAGTATAGGAAGGTCAACTATTTGTGCAAACGGTCAAATTGCTCCAATTTTCTAAATTAGTCAATATAGCAACCCTCTTTGTAAATACGCTAATCTAGAATCAGACTTTAGGGAACTTTAACAAAAAAAGAAGCATTTACTCTAGAAATTTATTTTGCAACATTACATAGCATTATTAGGGGAAACATTTCACCCATTTATTTATTAATTTTTTTTTATTTATTAGCTTTTGGTGACCGGTAAGTGTGTTAGGCAATTTAACCTGCCTATTTTCAAGCACAACCCGGGAGAGTACAGAGTACAAAGATACAAAGTAAACAGTAGAAAATGGTACAGTATCCCAAGGCAAGACCTCTCACAGGAAGGACAAAAAACAAATCAACATTGTTAACATAGATCACCCATGCAGGGGTGAAACAAACGAAAACAAAATCAAGTTATATCTATATTGGACCCAATCCAGGAAGGTGTGACAGTGTGGATTGCATTCAGATAAGTAGAGATAGAAGCAAAACATAACAATGTATGTAATAGACAGAAAGATGTTTCATGGTTATAATAATACTATGAACAGTAGACTTTCTCTGTTACTTTTATCAGACTAGCTAATAACTTCCTTTGTTTAATCAAATAAATAGGAACAGACAGAGGTTTACAAAAGGGAAAAGGAGAGAAAAAAACAGAAAGAAGGGGCTTGAAACCAAATAGTTTTTCTCTCATTCTTTCCAATACAGAAATACCTTTTCTCCTCAGTCCAAACTCAGTAGTGGACTAAAAAAGTATAATTTAAGTCAATTTATTCATTTATTACCTTTCTATAGCTTTTCTCAAAGTGAGGGTTAGGTTATTCTGTGTAAATGGAGAGAAAGAGTAAAAGAAAAAGCACAAGAAAGCAAGAATTTGTATTTACAGAGAAAATCCACTTCTTCATTTAACCCAAGTAGTATAGTTGTATTAAGTAACACAATCCATTTAGTTTCTTTTTGTGATAAAAAATTTGCTCTGTTGCCCCCCCCCCCGGGTGTCTTGCAATATGCACTGATACTGTAAATTTGAAAACATCTGGTTTACAGTTATGTTGTTCTAGAAAGTGTGCTCCTAAGGCATTATGTGCATTCCCATTTATGATTGCTCTTACATGTTCCTGGAATCTTTCTTTCATTGGATGGATAGTTTTCCCTATATAATATAGGGGACAGCTACATCAACAAATATACATAACAAAGGGGGTGGTACAAGTAATGAAGCTTTTCATTTCAAAACTTCTTTTATCCTTGCAAAAGGTTTTACCTATGTTTTCACACTGACACACATTACATCGGCCACATTTGAATAGCCCATTCTGTTTTGTTTTAAGCCAGCTGTTACTTTCTGTGGTCTACTTAGTTTTAATGAAATGACTTCTAATTACTCTATCACCCATATTTTTCCATTTTGGAAAAGGTTACTCTTGACGTTTCTGCTATTTCTTTTTTTAGTATAGAATCTGTCAGTAGCAAGGGTGAGAACTTATGTACCAACCCACCCCCCCCCAGTTTACCAGCAAGTGGGTTGTATTCTGTCACAAATGTTACAATATTTTTTCTTCTTTCTCACCTCCATCTTTCTGTATGTTAGTATTTCATAACCTTTCTTTTTTAGAAACTAGGAGATCATTTCTGTCACATTTATCAACTTTAGCATTCGCCTCATTTAACAGTTCCTCTGAGTAACCTTTTTCTCTTAATCTTCCCTTCAACCCCTCTACCTGTTCCACATAATCATGTTCCTTAATACAGTTCCTTTTTTAACCTTAACATTTCCCCATAAGGTATAGATTTAATCAGTTTCCTGGGATGTGCACTGGATCCATGCAGGATGGTATTTGCAGTGGTATCCTTTCTATATTCCTTCATACAAATAGGCTCACAAGTTATACCTATTAACTCTAAATCCAAGATTTTAATTTTTTTCTTTATGTAGTTCGTATGTAAAACTTAGCCCCAAACTGTTATTATTTAGATATGCAATAAAGTCAGGTATCTGTTTTTCATCTCCTTTCCACACAACTATTATGTCGTCTATAAAGCGATACCATGTTTCCAAATTATTAAGAAATCTGTTCTGAAAATCATCTTGTACCACTGTGTTTTCAAAGAAACCCATAAACAAATTTGTATAAGAGGGGGCAAATGTCACCCCAATAGCTGTCCCACAAGTTTGCAAGAAGTATTCTTTTTTGAAGCAAAAATAGTTGTGATTTAGGGCAAAATCTATGGCCCACCTCAAAAAATGTGTTGACACTAGTTCCTGGTCATGAAAGAAATAATCTACCACTGCAATACCCAAGTCATGTTTTATGGATGTGTATAGACTACTAACTTCTTTAGTTAGCCAACAAAAATCTGGATGCCATATTTTTCCTTTCAATTTATTAAGCAAATCCATGTTATCTCTTAAGTAGGATTTTAAAGTCAAAACTCTTGGCTGAAGGGAACTGTCTATAAGTTGACTCAGATTATGAGTAAGTGAGCCTATCCCAGAAATGATGGGCCTTCCTGGTGGGGATTCTTTACATTTTTGAATTTTGGGCAGGATGTAAAATGTAGGTGTAATTGGGTAGTCTACCTTTATAAATTCCATTTCATTTTTTTGTCAGCCAACCACACTTTTCACCCCACTCCAAAAATTCACATAATTCAGCCTGAAATTTCACAGTTGGATCACTGTTCAATCTTCTGTAATTTCCTGTATCATTCAGAAGATCATAACAAATTGTAACATACATATTTTCATCCATTGTAACCATGTTACCACCTTTATCTGATTTTTTATAACCACTCCATTCAGATTCTCAATTTCTTTAATGTGCTTTAAGTTCTGCAAATGTTAAGTTTCTTGGTAGATGTGACACATTTTCAGAAAATAATTCTACTGTTTCTTTAAGAATATATTTCTCAAATACTGAAATAGCTGCATTGTAGGTTTGAGGACAAAAATAGATTTTGGTTTAAATTTTGGATAATCAGTTACAATTACAGTCTCAGAAACATTGTCACTCATATTGTCAGCCTCTTCTAAAAGGGAAGTAACAACAATGTTGTCAATAACGTTAGCTTCCCAGTCTGACTCTTCCCACATATCTTCATTTCAACTAGAAAACCCCAAAGAGCCACAGTATCCATTGTTACAGCTGTATTTGCCATTTCACCTACAGTGTCCTGTTCACCCCCAAAAAAACATGTCGCCAGAACCTGTTTGCTTCTTATATTTACCAAAGTAGTACTTCAATTTAAGCTTTCATATCAATTTAAAAAGGTCTATTCTCACTTTAAACAAAACAGGGGCTGGTGTTGGCACAAATGAGAAACCTTTCCCTAGAACTGTGTGTTGTAACTTTGTCAGTTCTAGTTTTGTCAGGTTTATAATTTCACTTACTTGTCCTTGTCTCTTTGTTCCTCAAGTTCCTCTGTGCTTGTGGTTGATTTTCCTCTGCCTCGCACCCCTCCTCATTTTTTTGTAGTAGGTCATTTGGCGTTTTTTGAGTTCTGCAATTTTCTGATTTCTTCATTCAATCTTTCCTCTTCTTGTGCAAGGAACGGCCCAGTGTTGACGGTTTGTTGTGCCGTTCTTGCCAAGGCTTCCTCACTCACTCTGCTCATTCCTGAATGGCTACTTTGTCCCACCTGAGTGTCCTGGAAGGTTACCTTTTTTTCTTGTAGCAATTCTATTATCTCTATATTGGTTTTTATTCCAAAATCTTCTGTTGCGTGATCTTAAGCATCCTCTACTTTTAGAACGATCATGTCACTACCAAATAAATATCTATTTTCTGCTGTAGTCCCCAATGTCTCTATTTACTTTAGTACACTTTCTTGAAATCAGTTATTTTTCATGTTTGTTAATTTTCTTACAATAGAACTTGTTCAAATTATCAAAGTGTCTTATGTTCTTTAGATTAGCTAATTTACTCTGTATTTTCTTGATTTCATTTACTATTTCAATTTGGAGACATATGGCCCTTTTGATTAAAGCTTTAATCCAGCTGATTGTACAAATAATAGCTGCCTCTTCCCAGTCTTTTTTTAATTCTTCATCATCAAAGCCAAAATTAGGTGTTTTATCTATTCGTAACCCTCTTGGTGTTATATTTAGTTCAAGGTACCTTTCCAATGTTATCTGGTTGTAATAGTGATTAAGCTTTTTTTATTCTCAACTTCTCTAGCTCTTGAAAGAACTCTTTTAGATTGAAAGTCACATCAGTTGTTTCTCCACTTGAAAAAATGTTACCTTTGTTTCTTTCCCGATGTCTGAAAACATCCTCAGGATTTTCCTGGCAGTCAGACCCCTCTTCTTCATTTGAGCTCTCCATTCCTGTTTGTCAGTTCTCAAAATCCAAAACTGATGTAGCATTCAAATTATTAATTCTTATGTACAGTATTTTCAACTGTGCCCTGGAACAATTATGAGATACTTCAGGACAAATCAAAAGAATAGGGAAAATATGTAAAGTCGTTGCTAAATATATGGTAACAACTTTTCCTCATAAGAACACTCACAGTGTTCCAATGGCAGTACCACACAATACGACATTAACAGAAACAAACAAACAGGTGAACGGTGCACACTGGTCAGTGGTGCTAGGGTCGAGCAGCTGCCTTACTGTATTAAAGTTCCAAAAACAAGAAGAAAAAAGACTTAGCACTCTCTGGAACAGGTAGTTAAATTTACTGTGCAAAATTCATTTGGCAGGGTGCCTGGACACAAAACCTTCTAGCCTCAGCCCTTCAGCGGGCCTTCCTCAGGGGGTGGGTCTAAGGATAACAGATGTGCTCATCAATTTATACAAGTGCAATTACAAACAGGTGCAAAAAACATTCCTTTTAGGTACATAAATGGGGGGAAGGACTTAAAAAACACATCATACAAGCAATACAAATGGTCCCCCCAAAAAAGGTAAATATATCTATAACAAGTTAAAGTGAATCCTGAAATTTATGTAGAAAGATTTGGAGCATTGCTGGTCTCACATGTCCATGTAAGGGATGGACCTCTTTCCCTAGGGAATCTATCTAGCATAGGGTCCCCTAACAAATTAAAGGCCCCTCCCACTATGATGCTTCCGCCTGGTGATACTATGTCAGAGAGTCATTGTGCTAAGTTATGAAAAAAACCTGCCTCATTGGAGTTTGGTGCAGGGCTCAGTGCTGGGGCCAGTGTTGTTCAATGTCTTCATCAATGACATTGGGGATGGCATTAAGGGCAAAATGTGCCTATTCGTGGATGACACCAAGCTCTGTGGGAGAGTAGATACAGCTGAAGGAATACAGGACTTACAGGAAGATCTGGAAAAGCTGGGGAGGTTGTCCAGAATCTTACAGCTTGGCTTCAATGCCAAGAAATGCAAAGTTATACATATTGGACCCAAGAATCCCAGGACAGAGTACTACCTGGGTGAAGTCCGAGTATCTGCATCAGAGAAGGAAAAGGACCTGGGAGTCATGATCACTAGTGACCTGAAGCACTCCATGCAGAGCAAGAAAGCAGCAGCAAAGGCAAACAAGATGCCGGGATGCATATCTAGGGGAATCAGTAGTAGGAGAGAGGAGGTTATACTGCCCTCGTACAGGTCACTGGTAAGGCCGGATCTAGAGTATGGAGTTCAGTACCAGTGCCCACACCTCAAAAAGGACATTAACCTGCTGGAGAAGGTCCAGAAGAGGGCTACAAGGATGATAGCGGGACAGCAGGGTAAGGCATATGAGGAGAGGCTGAGGGCACTGAACATGTACTCCCTGGAAGACAGGAGAGAAAGGGGACATGATTGGGACCTTCAAGTACTTGAAAGGGATAAAGAAGGTTGATAAGAAGAGTCTCTTTAAGCTGAGTGGCAACCATAACACGAGGGGGCACAGTCTTAAGCTGGAGGGTGGGAGGTTTAGGAGGGAGGTCAGGAAGCACTTCTTCACAGAGAGGGTGGTGGACACTTGGAATGCATTGCCAGTAGAGGTCATCTCATTGAAGACAGTGGGCAGCTTTAAGAGAGGATGGGATAAACATAGGGGGAAGGAAAGGATCATGGGTAGGAAGGATGGGAGGAGTGGGGAGGGAGGACAGGGACATTATCTCAAGCTGTGGACCCTGCAATATGAATAGACTTGATAGACCAAATGGCCTTCTTCTGCTGGCTTCTTCGTATGTTCATATGTAAATATTGACTATAGTGACCCACCTATCCCAGACCTGTTTTTTATTATGATCAGCCTACCCTCCTTGCCTGTTTGGGATGAGGTAATTTGAAACAAGCACCCTTTTTTCACCAGTACTGACATGCCCCTCTTTTTTTGGAAAACCACCTAGAGACCTCTGCCTCTACCCATTACATACATAATTTAACTGCTTCTGGTTTAAAGAGATGCAGTATCATATTTCAAATGTTTGAGGGTAGTCAATAGTTTCTTTTCTTTTCCCAGGTGGATATCTCTCTGTACATTCCAAGATATAACCATAGTTCAGATGTACCCATTTTATAGTGTCTTTTGAGCAAAACCTTTTGGAAGTCACTCCCACCAGGACCCCTCACCTTTTCCAGTAGTGCGCAATCCATCCAGTCCACTCGGCAGCCCCCAAAGAAGAGAGATAGAAGGAGATGTGCAAGTATAGTGAACACGGAACTTGAGATGACATAAGTGAAAGCTGAAGAACCATTCTGTGACTAGGAAAACACCAATGACTTCACCCTTATAATAGTTATCATCATTAGCACTGCTGCTGTCGACTAACATTACTGCTGTTGACTACTGAAATTGCAAGGAACAAAATGATATGCATGAATAGATCTGAAGATGGACCCAGAGGGTTGGTTGCCCTGAAGGGTGATTTGTAGGCTGCCTATTCCACCAACCCTCCAATTCCTTGCATTGCAGTTATCCATCTTTCCCTCACCATCCTGTGAGATGGTGGGTGGGGGCTTGCAGTAGTGGCCATGAATTTCAAAGCCTGGACTCTGACTTATCAGTACAAGATCAGTAGTGGAACTTGGCTCAGCAGAGTTAGAAATGTGTGCAGAGTCACCATTTGCAACAGCCTTCCCCCTCCATTTCACCTGCAACTCAGATCAGCACTTGGGACAAAGGGCCCCATTGATCTGCTTCACCTTTGCTCATTTTTCTAGTCGGGACTATCCTGTGAGCTGGTGGGTGGGGTGTGCCGCAGTACCCATGAATTTCAAAACCTGAACGCTGACTTTTTAGTACAAGATCAGCAGCTGCACTCAACTCAGTGGAGTTGGGAAGGTGAGCAGGGTCACCATTTTCAAAAGCCTCCTTTTTCCTTTTCACCTGCAACTCAGATCAGCACTTGAGACAAATGGTCACATTCAGCTTCTTCACCTTTGCTCACTTCTCCAGTCAGGGCCATCCTAGGAGCTGGTGAGTGGGGCTTGCAGCAGTACCCATAAATTTCAAAGTCTGGACTTTGGCTTTTCAGTACAAGATTAGTAGTAGTGCATGGCTCAGCAGAGTCAGGAAAGCAAGCAGGATCACAATTTTCAACAGCCTCCCCCTGCCCCTCTGTTTCACCTGCAACTCAGATCAGTACTTGAGATAAAGGGTCTCACTAAGCTTCTTCAACTCTGCTTGTTCCTCTAATTGGGGCCAACCTGTGAGCTGGTGGGCAGGGCTTGTAGCAGTGCCTGCCAATTTCAAAGTCTGAACTTTGACTTCAGTACAAGATCAGAGGCAACACTTGGCTCAGCAGAGTCAGAAAGGTGAGTAGGGTCACCATTTTCAACATCACCCCCCTCCCATTTCACCTGCAACTCAGATCGGCACTTGGGACAAAAGGTCCCATTTAGCTTCTTCACCTTTGCTCGTTTTTCCAATCTGGGCCATCCTGTGAACTGGTGGGTGGGGTTTCAACCTCCTTTTTAAGGCATACTGCATCTATGGTCCTCTACACTGCAATCCAGAGCACTAAGTACCACAGCGCAAAGGACAGGTAAGGAGTCTGCCTGGAGTCACCCTTGAGTCAGATGATGACCAGCCATGCTGCTCGATGGGTTGCTCCCCCCCAACCCAGACACAAATTTCCATTGAACTGTGAGTACTGCTCTTAGTACTGTACTGTGTATTGTATTAGTACCTGTATTGTGTTAGGGTAATAAACTGTTGTACTGTGCACCCTGTAGACCTTGTAGAGGGACGTGGTTGTTCACCTTCCTCCTGCCTGCCTTACCTATAGGGTTGTCTAAACTACTGCATTTATTTGGTATCACTGTGTAACTGCATTGCATTTTCACAATCTTGTGATCCTCATGCCTAACTAATTTTGTGCTATCCTAGAATCACCCTACCTAGGTAGACCTATAATTCCATATTACGTGTGTTAAACTGTTTGGTCATTTGGTTATTCAAAGTTAGTCTGTTAGCTAGCTTTTCTTATCCTGATTCTTACAGTCTCTGGTCTAAAATAACCTATATTTGTTGACTCTTAGATTTATTCTATCTGGGTGAATCCTCATTTTCCTTGTTTTGTACCTGTGCTCAGTTCTATGTGGTGTAATTTGGTATTACATAGTGCTATTAGTGCTAGACTGCCACCTAATTACATTCGTTCAGCTTAGGTAGCAATTTAATTCCCATCAGTTTCACTTTTACCTGCCTATTGTTTGTCCTGTACTTCAAGATACTGCTTAGGCCTATTACTGGTTTTTCAGCAATATTAGTCAACCCTACTAATTAATCATATTCCTTCCTGCTGTGCTACATATCTGATAGTTATTGCTTCACATCTCCAGACCACTATGTACATTGCCCCTCTGCTTTCTCCTTATCCCTCTCCTGCATCTAACTAGTCCACCTTCCCCCTCATCCAACTTACCTTCCCTCCCTCCCCCATCCACCCATCCAACCCTTTGCCCTTCTCCCTTCATGTCCACCCTGGGTTCCTCTTCTCCTTCTAACTTAACCTGGATCCACTGTGCCATCCCCTGTTTTTCTCATCCCCCGCCCCGCTCTCCCCATTGCTTTAAGGGGTAAAGGGCAGAAAACCCGTTACATCCTTTTGCTCCTTTTCCTATTCCTTCTCCTGTCTGGCAACATGGAGCCCAACCCTGATTCTTTCCCTCCCTACTTCTCTGCCTCCCTAACTGCTAAAGGTCTCAGCATCTTTCATTTCATTGCTCAGAGCCTTCTTCCAAAACTTGACCTCCTGTTTGTCTGGGTTTCACAATACTCTCCCAACATCATTTGTATTCCAGAATCCTGTCCCTCTTCCAGGACTCCTGACTCATGCTTGACCCTTCCTGACTTTCATCTCTTCAGGCAGGATAGGGGAATCATGGTGGCAGCATTGCCATCTATGCCCACCAAAGCCTCTCTTGCATCATCGCTATCAGAGAGGCTGTACTCTCATCCCATGAGTTTTTCTTTGCTGAGCTATCATTCTCATCCTCTGTGCCCATCTTCATTGGGGTTCTCTATGCCTCTAGCAAAATCTCCACCTCCTTCCTGGTTGATTACCTCTCTTCAATCACCTCTCATTCTTCCACAGGTGAACTCATATTACTAGATGATTCAATATCAATTGGCTCTCCCTGGCATCCAGGTTGACCACCCATAGGATTGAGTCTCTTAATCTTTTGCAGATTATAACCAAACCCCTCAGCTCAAGCCCTACATCCTACAACCATTCCCTCTAAGACTGGGTACTCTCCTTCTACCTCCACCTGACGGACACATTCAACAGTTACTGCATGATGCTTTTCATCAGTTCAATCCAGTGTCCACCTTCCTTCCAGAAATACATCTGGTCCAGGTCCCTCCAGACGACCAACACCAATGCTCTTCTCAGTGATCTTGTTGCAACCAACTGGACAACTACCCCATCTGCCCCCAATATTTATGTATCCCTCTCCCTGTTTCACTCTAAATTCTCCTCAGTTTGAGACAAGCACACCCCATTTAGAAAATCTAGGGTCAAAATTCACCACCAGCCCTGGATTATCCCCAAAATCATTGACCAGTGTAAGTCCCATGATTTTACCTGGGCCCACTACAAATGATCTCACTCCATTCCCAACGTCATCTATTACAGGACAACTAGAAACTCCTGCAGAAAGGATGTCCAGGCTGTGAAATTGCACTGTTTCAGGCCAATCTCCCAAACATTAGGGTTGTATGAACCTCCCCAAAGTGCAACCATGTTAATTTTGACTGTCAAACAACATAAAATTCTCCAAAGTTTTCTTAACAGTGGGCTAGTTTGCACTGGTTTAACCATTAAAAACCATAAAGAAATTGCACAAAATGAAATACCATAATGCACTGGCCTGATGAGGCACCCATAATGGCTGGATGGTGCAGTGGGACACACTGAGGGGTACTGGTTCCAGAAATTGTGTCTGTTCAGTCAGTGCTAGACATGGACAATGCTTGTAGTAATAAGCAAGAGTATTATCTAATAATGGTCAATTATATAATGGGAAGAAAAAATCCTGGACTCTGATTGGTCTGTTTTGGGCTGGACCCGTGATGTTATCCCAGTACGACATCATGGGTCTAGTCTCAGCCTCATTGTGAACCTGCAGATGAGCATTTTATGGAGCTTTTGATTGATTGTTTCATCTTCTCTTAAAAACCAAAAATATTTTTCCACACAAAAACGTCTTTAAAATTATTTTTTTTATTCTGTATACCAACGAACCATTGTATAATAGCAATAATGCCCTCCAGGGTGTGTGTCGTTTGGGATAACATCACACCTCAGTGATTGGATGCACCCGGCCTGCGGCCTCATGCCCAACCACCTGAGGCATGACGTTATCCCAGCACGACACACACCATGTTGGACATTATTGCTTAAATAAAATGGTTGTAATTGTAATGCCTACAAGTGTCCACAAAATATCAGTACAGCATCCAACAGTGTAGAATACTGGTTCCAAAAAATGTGTGCTCATTGGGACAGTGCGACACATGGACAAGGCTTCCCATTATGCCATGAATAAGTGTTGCACACATTGGTTTCATGGGTAATACTGCCCCAGAAAGTATTTACTCAGCCTGTGTAGACCTGCCAAAAATTCACCAAACATTCATCTGAAGATGACTGAGTGAAGACAACAGTGCAGCATCCCAAAGTGTAGGTTATTGGTTCCAAAAACTGTGTGCCCATTGGGACAGTGCCATACAAGTACAAGGATTCTCGTTATGCCATGAAAAAGTGTTGGGCACAGGGGTTTCATGGGCAATGTTGCCCCACAAATTATCTATTCAGCCTGTGTAGTCTGCCTATAATTCATCAAACATTAATCTGAAGAAGAATAAGTGAAGAAAACAGTGCAGCATCCCACAATGTGGGCTGCTGGTTCCAAGAATTGTGCGCCAACTGGGACAGTGCCACACATGGACAAGGCTTCCTGTTATGTCATGGATAAGTGTTGCACAACACTGGTTTCATGAGCAAAGTTGCCCCCAAAATTATACAGCCTGTGTCGGCCTAACCAAAATTCACTGAACAGTAATCTGAAGAAGAAAGAGTGAAGACAATAGTACAGAATCACACAGTGTGGGCTACTGATTCCAAAAATGATGTGACCATTGGGACCGCGTCACGTATGGAGAAGGCTTCCTGTTATGCCATGGATAAGTGTTATACACACTAGTTTCAGGGGCAACATTGCCAAAAAATTATTTATTCAGCCTGTGTAGACCTGGCAAAAATTCACAAAGCATTAATCTGAAAAAGACGGAGTATTGTCAACAGTGCAGCATCCCACAGTGTGTGTGTGTGTGTGTGTGTGTGTTAGGGTAGGTATGACAGGGTTGAATAAGGCCATGTCCCAATTGTTATGCAGAAAAAGTTAAACACAAGGATCTGTTCTATCCTCTCCTTTTCTGTCTCTTGTCTGGCTGGTTGCGCAACTAAATGTTCTCATGAGACCTAGGAACTGATCACTCCGATTGTCTCGCAATTCTCCACCTCTCGCTGTCTCTCTGCCTTCACTTGCTGTTTCTGCCTTTTCTTCCCCCTTGCATATCTGTGGTTATAAAAATGTATGTGAAACTGGGATTCCTTGGTTTGAAAATGTATATAGTTATACTGTTGAAATGATTGCAAAAAGCTATTTGGAATTTAGGGGGTTAACCTGAGATGCAGTTTGAGCTCCTCTCAGGCTTGTTTGCAAACTCTTTTGCAGAGTTGTCAACAAGAGATCAGTTCTGGGCCACCATGGTCTACTTATTGCACCTGCAAAGAAACTGACAAGAACATATTGTGAAAAACAGGATGTCTGTTAATGAACTGAGGATGTAGATACTAATTGTCAGGCAAAGACTTGTTATAAAAAGAGCAGCAATATTTTTCCAGAGAGAGAGAGAGAGAGAGAGAGACAGAGAATGAGAGACTGACACTAGTAATTAGAGATACCCTCAGACAAAGAACGTAGTTTTCTCTCATTGTACTGCCTTTGTAAATAGTTATATTGAACCAGTTTTATGTTTGCTTGCATGCATGTGCAAGAAACATAGTGCGACGATCCAAAATGCAGTGCTGTACAGTTGAAAGGTAGAGCACCGCTTGAGTGAGCAGCGCTCCCCCTCCCCACACACACACACACCGGCATGCACATTGCATGCTCATGCGCTCCTACCTCCCCCACGAACACACTGTATGGCTGATGGGGGTGCCCAATCCCCCGTCAGCTCTACTGTCCCCCTCCGCAGTCTGTATGGCCGATGGGGGTGCCCATTCCCCTATCGGCTCTACTGTTTCCCCCCCCAGACTATCAGGTGCCACGCTGGGAGCCCACCAAAGTGTGGCAACAGGTCCTATGGCCGACGGGAGTGCCCAATCCCACATCAGCTCCACTGCCTCCCCAACAGCCTTCCAGCTGCCACGCTGGGAGCCCACCCCAGCGTGGCAAACATCCCGCGTAGTCCAAATAAAAAAAAAACTGAAAGAAAAAAACCTTCCCTCACTGCTGTCTTCACCCCTCTCTACCACCCGCGCTCACCCACTGCGCACCCTGCCTCCCCACACCCCCACCTCACTCCATACTTACCTCCGGAGCTCGCTGCGACGATCTTCGGTGGACCAGGAACACATCCTGTATAATGTAATGAATAGGGGTTTTTCAACTTTGCTGCATATCTCAGGCATTTTTGGGAATTTTGGCACCAAATTTTTAACATGGGGTTTTTGGGACCCCTCCTCATGAATTCTGTCACTGTCATGGCATTAATCGGGCCCGAAGGGTGATTTCGTGGTCACTGCATGAAATCACCTTTCGGGACCGATTAACAAAATGACAGTGCCAGTGTTCATAGGTGGACTCTCAAAAAGCCTATGTTGAATTTGTGGAAAATCTAAAAATGTTTTGTTTCTGGCGTGCGTTCGCTGTTCCTACGCGCGCTTGAAGGTTCAAATTTTCAATATTTTCACTCCAGATTTTCAACATTGCCATTTGACCACACTTCTTTATGAGTAGTACAGCTGTCATTTTTCACATCTCACCCAAAATGTGTTTCCGTGCATGTAGCGAACAATGGCACAGTCGGTGTGCGACATCAATGTTTGGGACACATTAAGAAAATCACAGTGACGCTGTTCATGAGCAGAAGTGTTAAAATGGCTATGTTAAAAATTTGGTGAAAAATTCCCCGAAATGACTATTTTACGAGCATGCGTTGCGCTGTTCCTACGCATGCTCGTAAGTTCGCAAATTTTCAATATTTTCACTCCAGATTTTCAACATTGCAATTTTACCACACCTCCTTATGAGCAGTACAGCTGTCATTTCTCACTTCTCACCCAAAATGTGTTTCCACGCATGTAGCGCACAATGACGCAGTCGGTGTGCAATCTCAATGTATGGGACACATTAAGAAAATCACAGTCACACTGTTCATGAGCAGAAGTGTTAAAATGGCTATGTTAAAAATTTGGTGAAAAAATTCCCAAAAATGACTGTTTTATGAGCGTTTGTTGCACTGATCCTACGCACGCGCATAAGTTCGCAAATTTTCAATATTTTCACTCCAGATTTTCAACATTACCATTTTACCACACCTCCTTATAAGCAGTACAGCTGTCATTTTTCACATCTCACCCAAAACATTTTTCCGCCCATGTAGCGCACAATGGCGCAGTCGGTGTGCGAAATCAATGTATGGGACACATTAAGAAAATCACAGTGACACTGTTCATGAGCAGAGGTCTTAAAATGGCTATTTTGAAAATTTGGTGAAAAAATTCCTAAAAATGGCTGTGTTACGAATGAGCATTGTGCAGTTTCCACGAACCCTCGTATGTTCATGAATTTGTAATATTTTCAGTCCAGATTTTCACCAGTGGCATTTTTCCACACTTCTTTATGAACAGTACAGCTGTCATTTTTCACAACATGACCAAAATGTGTTTTCACACTTTCAGCACAGAAATGCGTGGTCGCTGTGGGAAATCATTTTTCGGGACAGATAAAGAAAGTCACAGTGACACAGTTCATACCAGAGGTCCCAAAATGCCTGTGTTGACAATCTGCTATAAACAATTCCCAAACTAATTACATTACGGGTGCACGTTGCACAGTTTCTACACATGCTCGTGACTTCACCAGTTTTTTTAATATTTTCACTGCAGATTTTCAACA
Source organism: Neoceratodus forsteri (assembly GCA_016271365.2). Lineage (NCBI taxonomy): Eukaryota > Metazoa > Chordata > Ceratodontiformes > Ceratodontidae > Neoceratodus > Neoceratodus forsteri. The sequence goes on from CM057454.1 coordinate 15,463,724, forward strand.
TTGCAATTTTTTACACCTCCCCATGAACAGTACAGCTGTCATTTTTCACATCCTGTTCAGAATGTGTTTTTGCACCTGTGGTGACAAATGCCGTTATTCGCTGTGCAAAGCAGCTTTCGCTAACAAACTGATATTGCCACTGTTCATGAGGTGGGGTCACAAAAACCCATGTTGAAAATTTGAGGAATAACGAATGTCTGAGGCGTTAGGTTTCCGACCATAACACCCCACCCTGTAGAGAATGACAGGCATCAGGGCTGTGACTTGGGATTGTCACCTGCAATGCTCATACCATTCCAACCCCACCCACACCCTGCAGCCACTGAGAGGCATCAAGGTGTGCCTTGGACTCTTCGGCCCCAAAGTTCACCCCATTCTCCTATACCGCATCCATCTCACAATATTTCCTGATGGAATGGGGTGCGCATAAGGGCCAAAGACCCCAAGGCACACCGTGTCCCTTGTCGGTGTCTGCACGGTAGGGTGTGGTGAAATTGTGTGGCCGTTATGCCTGATGACCCAAAGGCACATCCCAATGCCTGTCACTATCTGCAGGGTGGTGATGAGGTTGGCTTCAGTTCAGTACTTCACTGCCATTCCTATTATGCAGCTCTGTAACTCCTACACTATCAATGCCAATGCCAGCAAGCAAACATTCGGCATTGACAAATACTGGTTATTTTTTATTTTACTGTTATTGATAATAATAAAACACTACTTGCGAATGTTATAACTGCTCCTGGTTTTCCTATGCTTCCTGACCTGTGCCTCGATGAAAATTTACACCATGCATACTCTAAGCCAAGTGTTTTGTTCATGAGTACTAGACAGGGTACCAGGGAAGCATAGAAAATGGATTCTGCAGTAGCAGCAAGACAAGGAGTGATTACCAGATGACTGACAGCCAAACTAACAGAGACAGAACTCCAAGCTGGGACTGTACAGTCAACACCAGGGATGAAAAAAAAGAACAGACAGCGACAGAACCTGAAAGCCTGACTGCCTTTTTCAAATGGTGGGCTATACACCAAAAATAGATGGAGAAACAGAGAAGAGAGAAAAAGAGATTCAGCGTTTAGAGGCACAGAGAAAAGAAGAAATGCAGCAACTTGTGAAGCACAGAAAAGAAGATATGCAGCAACAGGAGCAGCAAAGAAGAGAAGAGATGCAGCGATGGCTGGATGCTGTGACAGACAGATGAATCAACGAATTGAACCTTTTGGATCTTTGGGAAAGTCCCAAGCTGCCTGCAGCAGAGAGTCAGTCTGAGTTTGGAGTTGGAAGAGTGAACAGCTCGAGACATTCGAGCAGCTGCTCCTGCGTAGTAGCGCAGGAAACTGGTGGGAAGGCTGTGTTTGGCCTGCCTGCCCCATCTTCCCTGTGAGAGAGTTTTTCAGCATAAAAGAGACACCGGACTTTATCCGAATTTGTTGTGATTGTGATTGTGACTAGAATCCTGAATTCTGACAAAGTGAAATTAGCCTGGTGTGGCTGAAGATATGCCTCAGTGCGATCGGCCTGTCAGGACTTCCTTCACATCTGTAGAGCATACAGTTTGCACAGAAAACCCTGTGTATTGCAACCGGACTGTCATCTGAATTGTGGTATTTACCTTGCTTTTACTATAAGTGTGCTGAATGCTGAATGCTGATAGTGGGTTGTGATTTGGTTCCCCACTGCTTGAATGTGTCATGCTTGCTGGAAGCTGTATCCAGCACTTACCGAACTGTCTACGAACTGTTCACCCAGTCTGGGCCTTGCCACCTCCTCCCAGACAGCCGCTCACACCACAGAGAAACAACCAAGAGACCTTCCTTGGGATTTGGATCCCTGCTCAACACCAACAAACAGGATCGGCACCACAGCACTTTGTGTGGGCCCTGCTTCTCCTGGCAATCCAGCACTTCATCCAGAGGTCTCCATTTCATCCATCCTGCATCCTGTACTGGGTAGCATGAGTAAACACCAGGGTAGCTCTCTGCAACAAAGCTCAAATCAAAGTGTGTCAACTGATTTAATTGTTATTGCTAATCATTTTGGGACTGAGCCATCCGGCTCCAGATTACAAATTGTGAGTTAGAGTGTATGCATGTTTTCTTTCCATCACAGGGTCCCAACCAGCTGCAATGCCAGTCTACCCCAGGCAATGCTGCAGGCTAGTCATAGTTCCAACTGGGTACCCAGAGTGTGCGTGACTGTGTTACAGGGACCTTTGAATGCATGCCTTATAGCCTGAATTATTCAGATCTCGAATCAATCACCAGATTCTGCCTCCTTCCTTGTTATTGCCCCTTAAATAAAACAGATCAAAATCTTTTTGCACTGAAACTGGTTGTGGTGTACCTCTTTATGAACAGCATTGAAATACTGTTGGTTGTTTTCATAAATCTTATTTTACAGGGGGTTTCCAGGGCCAAGCCAGCTGAACCAGCCCTGCTGTAAAGTGCAACAAGTGTGGGGTTAAAACTGTTGTCAGGGGCAAATTGCAATTGTGTATTCTGTGAATCATTTAGGCCACTAGAGGGAAAAGAGAGGAGTAACAGTGACCCAGAGGGCTTTACAAAGGTCAGCTACACTACCACAAACCCTGTCCTCTGGATGGAGACACCCATTTCTAGTACTCAGGCCCCTCAACCTGCATCTGGTCATGCAGGCAGAGGTAGTATCCCTTGGGATAGTGTGACCTAGGGGTTACATCTTGGAGGTACCACTGGGTTTTGGGCCTTCTATTGATCAGAAGTGGGTGCTACAACCCTACGCTTAAAATTTGCAACAAAATGGAGGCGCTTGCTATGCCTAGGTTTAAGATGCCCCCCATAAGTTGTTAGTGCACCATATGATGGGGTGGAGCAAGGCTGAGGGGGTAGACCCCCAACAGGCCATTTTGTTAATGGACATCCCATTAGGGATCACAAATACAACTATTATAGAGACTGTTGAACAAGTTAAGTGTTTGGGGAAGGTTGCGGTGAAAGGAAGGGACTCAGATATGTTTGACCAAACCATGGTGGTCCTCCTCTCCTGTAGCCTCCCCACAGATCCTGAGAAAGTGCCCCCTATCATTTTGCCTGAAGGGTCCCAGACGGGGTGGCGGGTTATTCATTTGCATAGTGACCCAGCTGCTCCTGGGGGATCCCTAAGTGTAGAGGGGTTTAAAGACAAATTGCTTAGACTGCTAGGTACTGAGGGGCGATCTGCCAAAGAGTTAGTAAAGATGTTAGATCTTTCTGAAGACACCACTCCCTTGCAGTCCCCTATAGCATCTCCTGCCACCCCTAGAGCTTCCCCTGTGGCAACCTCCCCTATTGTGATACCCTCAGTACACCTGGACTCCTACTGCAGACTGAGACTCTTCTCGGGCACAGTCCTGGTGCCCGTGGGGGAGGATGACCAGGAAACATGGATGGACTATGCCAACCCCCTGGTCCAGGAGTGGCAGTGCTCTGAGGGAGAGAAAAGGAAAAGACTAATGGAGAGCTTGAGTGGCCATGCACTGGAGTCCATCCACTTTCTTCATTCCAACAGCCTATAGGCCTCTGCTGCTGAGTACCTCTCTGCCCTGGAGGGGGTCTTTGGTAGCACTGAGTCGGGAGACAACCTGATGTGGAAATTCAAGTCTGTTAAACAATGGAAGAATGAGAAGTTATCCATGTTTGTTACCAGAATTGAGCTGGCTCTGCAGAGGACCCATAGAAAAGGGGAGTGTCTGCCAGTGAACTGAATCGAGTTCGATTAGAGCATATTTTAAAGTCCGCCAGGTACTCTAGTGTGATGATATTGAAACTGAAGTTGCAAGATAGGAGAGCAAACCCTCCTGAGTATTGCTACCTTATGAAAGAGATTTGTGAAGTGGAGAATCATGAAGATGGGTGGGGGACCTATGCTGGGGTTGCCCGTACCAGTCAGACCCCGATCGAAGTGATGAGTCTGAACTACAACAGATGAGGGAACTAAATAAAGAGCTGAAAGAGATGAGGACCAGTCAACAAGCTGCCAAGGTGGTGAAAGATGCAAACCCTTGTCAAGCACCTCTCGTGCAAAAGAGTGAGATCACGACTGGAGGGGTGGGGATGCTTGTCATTTCCTCTGAAACCTGGACAGAGAGTAATCTGTTAGAAGAAGTACGAGAATTGAGGGCCCTGGTAGGAGACTTTATTCGGGCCACTCAATTAGCGGACTCCTGGAGAGGCTCAGAAAGCAGGGGAAATGAAACCCAGATCAGAGAGGGACCCCGGGACTTGAATACCATGCCTAAACAGGGGAGTGGCTCTCCTCCTCCTCCTAGAGACTCTAAAGAACCCATCTTTTGTTATCACTGTGGAGAAGATGGGCATACCTAGCCCAACTGCAGTTTGCCTGAAAATCTTAGGAAGGACAGGAAAAATAAAATATTGATGCTAGATGCACCCAGTGAAGGAAAATTGCCAGAACGGTAATTGGTTAAACCCAGCATCTTACCTGCCCTTGCACATGCCTATGCATGGCAAGTAATGGTCCAAATTTAGAATGTGTCTGATCAAGAAATTAGAGTGAACAGGGGGTGTATGTTAGCTATGGTACACTGTGCAGACAGTGCAGTACTGCCCAGCAACAAACATTCCAGTGAAAAGAAGGAGGTGACTCCAGACCTATTTAACTTTGGTGATTCCCCATTGTCTGCTGAATGGGAGACTCGAGTCAGAAGGAAACTTGCCCTGAGGGGCCAAGTGTTTGCCCTAAAGGAATGGGATGTGGGATGCGTCCATGGTGCTGAACATGCTATGAGGCTTCACGATGACAGACCTTTTTGACAGCAGTCCTGCCACCTTGCCCCAGATGATATAGACAATGTTCAGAGGCACCTACAGGAGATGCTAGCTGCTGGCATTATTTAAGAGTCAAGAAGCCCCTATGCATCTCCCATCATAGTCATTAGTAAAAAGAATGCGTCTGTGAGGATGTGTGTGGATTATCAGACTCTAAACAGATGACCTGTACCAGATCAATACATCATGCCCCACATACAGGATGCCCTGGACTGCCTGAATGGGAGTCAGTGGTTTTCAGTATTTGATCTACAAAGCCAGTATTATCAAATCCCGATGGCCCCAGAGGACCATAAGAAAACAGCCTTCATTTGTCCCTTGGGGTTCTACAAATTTCTGAGGATGCCTCAGGGGATTTCGGGTGCCCCTGCTACTTTCCAGAGGTTGATGGAATGGACGGTAGGAGACATAAATCTGTTAGAATGTCTAGTATACCTGGATGATGTCATCATCTTTGAACACACCTTCAAAGAGCATGAGACCAGATTATTCAAAGTTCTTGACTGCCTGGAAGAATTCAGCCTCAAACCATCTATAGACAAATGCCAGTTTTTCAAACATCTGTAAAATATGTGGGACACATAGTGTTGGCTGAGGGGATACAGACAAACAACAGCAAAGTAGAGTCCCTGACCACATGGCTCCAGCCAACTAACTTAAAAGAACTGCAGCATTTCATGGGATTCTGTGGCTATTATCAGAGGTTCATTAAAGACTATTCAAAATTAATCCAGCCACTTCTTAATCTCACTCAAGGTTATCCTCCAGTCAACTGCAGGTATAAGAAGGGGTCCCTCAAGGAAGAAGAAAAGGCGTATTTCCAACAGGTGAACCATTTGGAGCCCATTGGACCCCTGAGTGTGAGGTGGCATTCTTCGAGATCATCTGTCAGCTTACTCATGCCCCAGTACTTGCCTATGCTGACCCTACCAAGCCTTACATCCTGCATATGGATATCAGCCTGAAGGGACTCGGGGCTGTGTTGTATCAAGATTATGAAGATGACCTGAGACCTGTGGTCTTCTCCAGTAGAAGCTTGACCCCTCCTGAACAAAATTATCCTGTTCACAAGTTGGAGTTTCTTGCTCTAAAGTGGGCCATAGTCAACCAATTTCATGAGTATCTCTATGGGGCCAAGATACTGGTGAAAACTGATAACAACCCCCTAATGTGCATACAGAATTCAGCAAAGTTAGATGCCACTGGCCACCGGTGGCTTTCTGTTCTGTCGACTTACAATTTTATGGTTGAATACTGCGCTGGACTGAACTATTCTGATGCTGACGCTCTTTCATGGTGGCCAAGACCCCAAGACAACTGGGTGAGGCTGTCAGAACAATCTATTAGAGCACTGTGCCAAAAATTTGACAAAGATGAGCAGCCAGCAACAGATACAGTGGATTGTATGGTGGACTGTTTGGGCCCCCCCCCCCCGATACTTGCATACCTGCAGCCTATTGTCACTTTTCTGCATTGGACATCAGTGTCCTACCTCAGTTTGACAGTGACAGCATTCAGTAGGCTCAATCCCAAGACCCCATAATCCAGCCCGTACTTGCTCCCTTCGTGAAGGGAAAGATGTGTCTAAATTACAGTCTGCCGATCTACGAACTGAACTATTGTTCAAAGAAGGCCCCTGACTAAAGTTGCGAGACCAATTACTATATAAAATGACAGTAGATCGGTGAGGTCAGTTGGACAAGCAGCAATTGGTGCTACCTACTGCCCTCAAGCAGCTGGTGCTGAGGTCCCTGCACAACCACATGGGACACCTCAATATTGACCGGACCCTCGACTTGGTGAGGTCTAGATTCTACTGGCCAAAAATGGGGGGCTGATGTTGAAAACCATATGAAAACCTGCAGTAGGTGCCTTCAAAGAAAAGCCTTGCCCCAGAAAGCTGCTTCTCTTGTTAACATTTCAACCAGTGCCCCCACGGAACTGGTTTGTATAGACTTTTTATGTCTGGAGCCTGATCTAAAGAATATTGGCAATGTGCTGGTAGTCATCGCTCACTTTACCCAATATGCCAAAACTTTTCCGACCAAGGATCAGAAGGCCTCTACAGTGGCCAAGGTGCTAGTGGAAAAGTTCTTTGTCCATTATGGTGCACCCAACTTATCCATTCTGGTCAAGGAAGGGACTTTGAAAGCAGATTGATTAAGGAGATGCTCTCCCTGTGGGGGGTACGAAAGTCTAGAACCACTTCTGTCCACCCACGGGGAGGACCCCCAGCCTGAATGATTTAACAGAACTCTCCTGGACACGTTGGGCACTCTTCATCCCAAAGACAAGTCCAAATGGAGCCAGCAGATTAGCACCTTGGTACACACTTACAATTGCACCAAAAGTGATGCCACTGGGTTCTCTCCCTATCGCCTCATGTTTGGGAGGGAAGCCCGGTTGCCCGTAGATGTCAGTTTTGGAGTGTCCCTAGATGTGGTCAGAGCTGAGAACTATTTACAATATGTACAGAAACTGAAGGCTCAATTGAACCATGCGTACCAACTGGCTCAAACAATGGCTGCCAAACAAAACCTTGCTAACAAGGAGAGGTATGACCAATGGGTTAAGGCCCAAGAGTTGTTGCCTGGGGATCAAGTGCTATTACAGAACTTGGGACTGCATGGCAAGCATAAAATTGCAGATAGGTGGCACCATCTTCCATATGTAATTGTCAGCAAATTGGATGATTTACCTGTGTGCAAAGTGCGCCCTGAGAATGATTCTAAAGCTGTCAAGACCATGCACAGGAACAACCTACTGCCCATTGGCCAAGTGATCACTGATGTTGAACCATCAGACATTGCCTCTCTTGGGCTGGTGACTCATGCTGCAGCTAAAAAGAGACAGATGTCAACCTGCCCCAGTCATTACAGATTCAAGGCCTTCCCCCCGGCAGGCCCAGAATGATAGTGACTGTCAGTCCACCTCTGATGATAGTATGACAATGCTTATTACCCTTCTTATGAACTAGGCAACTGTTTTGAGGTAATCCTATGTATGATCATGGGGATGAAGCTGGACCCTCAGGCCTGCCTAACCCTCCAGCTTCTTCCCTGGAGCCAATGCTCCCTGAAAGTGAAGTGCAGAGTATTGCATCTGAAGTGGAAGAATCTTTGTGTCTAGTAGAACTCTTTGAATTATCCAAGGAGGAGTCTGACGTGGTAAATCTCCCTGGTGACATACCAGAACTTGCAGAACAGTATGAAAGTGTTGACACTTCAGTATCACAAAGTTCAATGATCCGAGAGTTCCTTCAGGATGAACAATCTGGGTCATCTTCAGAAGATAATAATGAGCAAAGTATTGTCAAAACAGAGTCTACAGAGCAAGGAGCTGACAGTGCTCCCAACCTGGACATTTCAACCGGTACAGAGGCATCCCTCATTACAGGAGAAGAAACTAATGCCAGTGGTGACCACTCAGAACCTGTGTCTGTTCCCTCCAGAAAATCTGGATGAGCTGTTAAGCTAGTAATGCTCTTTAGCTATGATTCCCTTGGGAGGCCTATGGATCTGCCTCTCAATTTTGTTCACAAGGGTGTTTACATTTCCAAGAGCTCACTGCCCAAACTGAGCCTGTCTACCACTTCTAAGTTAATTATTCTTCCCTCAGACCATGGTGCCCCTGCCCCATCTAGCACTCAGTAAGCTGATAGGAATGGGTCCCCATCTGTATTGTTTAAAGTGCAAGAAACTCATGAATAAGTATAGTAATGCTATTGCATAGATCATAATAGAATCAGTATTGAATGTATGAAAAATGCAAAGCTGTTGACTATAGTATATGTGTAGAGAATACTGAATGAGTATAGTAATGTGATAAGTTTACATTCAACTGATGCATCAGTCATTATTTTGTCTTGTGTAGTTATGTCACGTATATATCGTATATAGTATATTGTCTTTTTCCATGCCATGGTGGTATAGACTTGATGCAAACATCAAGTTCTTTCTAGGCAGGGAAGGGTGTAACCCCCCTACAAATGGGGGTTCCCAAAAGTCTTCCTTGGGCTTGCCTAAATGCCCACTGCCAGGCTGCTTTTCTGTGTCCTAGCAATTCAAAAGTGTTTGCATGTGAGTGCCCCGTTAGCCTCCGTGCCTGTCTCTTTAAGAGCTACCTATTTCATAGTGTATAATTAATCTGGGTAGGGGCCAAGTAGTTTCAGGCTCAAGTCCTGCCCAGGCTGCAGTGTTATTGCTCCATTCTGCCATCGCTAATTATGCAGAGGGAGCCCTATTAGGAATTGTAACTGTTTGTTGCTTATCTGCTTTAATAATAATAATATTATAGTTTGTCTAACCTGCCTTCCTTTGCAGCATGGACATTTCTGTTAATCCCCCTCCATCTTGGTTCTGGACTGCTAGCTTGGACCAATCAGTACCTTTGGGGACCCTAAAATGGAGTCTGTCCCCAGGGGTCTTGTGGGAGTGAATTTCTGTAGGAATTGTAGTTTTTGCATTTTGGCGCCTAAATGGACCTGGAGGGGGAGCTCTAGTTGTGACAGATAGATGAATCAATGAATTGAAGCTTTTTTATCACTGGGAAAGTCCCAAGCTGCCTGTAGCAGTGAGTCAGTCTGAATTTGGAATTGGAAGAGTGAACAGCTCGAGACATTCGAGCAGCTGCTCCTGCACAGTAATGTGGGAAACTGGTGGGAAGGTTGTGTTTAGCCTGCCTGCCTCATCTTCCCTGTGAGGGAGTTTTTTCAGCATAAGAGGGACACCAGACTTTATCCAAATTTGCTGTGAATGTGACTAGAATCTTGAATTGTGTCGAAGTGAAATTCACCTGGTGTGGACCGAAGATTTGCCTGGGTGCGATTGGCCTGTCAGGACTTCTTTCATGAATGCAGAGCATATGGTTTGCACAGAAAACCCCATATATTGCAATTGGACTGTCATCCAAAATTTGGTATTTCTTTATCTTTACTATAAGTGTGCTGAATGCTGTTAGTGGGGCGCGATTTGGTTCCCCACTGCGTGATTGTGTCATGCTTGCTGGAAGCTGCATCTAGCAACTACTGGACTTTTCTCTGAATTGTTCACCCGGTCTGGGCCTTGCCACCTTGACCCAGACAGCCACTCACGCCACAGAGAAACAGCCGACAAGAGACCCACCTGGCAATTCAGCTCCCTGCTCAACACCAACGAACAGGATCGGCACCACAGTGCTTCATGTGGGCCCTGCTTCGCCTGGCAATCCAACACTTCAGCCTGAGGTGTCCATTTCGTCCATCCTGCATCCTGTACTGGGTAGTGTCAGTAAACACCAGGGTAGTTCCCTGCAACAAAGCTCAAATCAAAGTGTGTCAACTGATTTAATTGTTGTTGCTAATCATTTTGGGACTAAGCCATCCAGCTCCTGATTACAAATTGTGGGTTAAAGTGCATGCATGTTTTCTTTCCATCACAGAGCCCCAACCAGCTGCAATGCCAGCCTACCCCGGGCAACACTTCAGGTTAGCCGTAGTTCCAACTGAGCACCCAGAGTGTGTGTGACTGTGTTACAGGGACCTTTGAGTGCATGGTTTATAGCCTGAATTATTCAGATCTTGAATCAACCACCAGAGTCTGCCCCCTTCCTTATTACTGCCCCTTAAATAAATCAGATCTAAATCTTTTTGCATTGAAACTGGTTGTGGTGTACCGCTGTACAAACAGCATTGAAATACTGTTGGTTGTTGTGCTAAATCTTATTTTACAGGGGGATCTCCAGGGCCGAGCCAGCTGAACCAGCCCTGGTGGTAAGTGCAACAAGTGTGGGGTTAAAACTGCTGTCAGGTGTCAATTGCAATTGTGTATTCTGTGAATCATTTAGACCACTAGAGGGAAAAGAGAGGGGTAACAGTGTCCCGGAGGGCTGTACCTAGGTCAGCTATGCCACCACTTACCCTGTCCTCTGGGTGGAGGCAGCTGTTTTCAGTACCCAGGCCCCTCAACCTGCACCTGATCATGCAGGCAGGGTAGTATCCCTTGGGGTAGCGCCCACTAGGGGTTACAGTAGTATCCTGGTTTTCCAGCTATCTCACCAATTGCACCCAACAGGTCAGGATCAGGTACACCCTCTCTTCCCACAGTCACACCCTCTCTGGGGTCCCCCAAGGATCCATACTTGGTCCCCCTCCTTTTTAGCTTGTTCCTAAATCCCCTTCCCCTTCCCCTATCCTGTCCAGGTAAAATGCTCTTCTACACGGATGATACTGTTATCTTTGAATGTCATTCCAACCCAAACACAATCCAGAATTTGCTCTAGGTGCTCTTCCAAACCATAGAATCCTGGTTTTTTGAACATAAATTAATTCTTAATCGTAACAAAACCAAATCCATGACCTTTACTCACTGCCAAACCCATCATCACAACCTAGCCCTAAACATATGTAACTCCGGTAATGTCCCCATTGAGCAAGTCTGTTCTTTCAGGTATCTGGGGCTTACCCTTGACACCCATCTCTCCTTTCATGAGCACATACAAGGCCTATTATCCATGCTCAAATCCAGGCTAGGAATGCTATACCGACATAAACATTTCCTCTCACCTGGCTGTATCCTCCTGTGTCCTCTCCTTAGTCCTTAGTCGACTATGGCCTGGTGATTTATGGCTCAGCTGATCCTAACTCCCTATCACGGATTACGAATACTCTAAATAAGGCTTGCAGACTGGTTACTGGGCATGACAGACTGACTCATACCTGTAATTTGTACATGTCAACAGGATGGTTGAAACTAGATGACAGACTCAAATATTACACCTGTATTCTGGCCAAAAAATATCCCTCAAAGCCACCCTTCCTGGGCTCAACCCCCTAGTTCCCACTTCAACCCAAGCCTGAAACTCCAGAAGCACCACTAGGTCCTCCCACTCTGTCCCATACTGCAGAACCTTGATGTGTCAAAGAGCTTTTTGATACCAGGCCCCCTTATGGCTCAATGAACTCCCAGTGTCAATCATCCACCTACCCACCCTAGGACAGTTTAAAAAGGCTCTAAAGAGCTTCCTACTTGAACACTCCACATGTGACTGCTTCTGACCTGAGCCCATGAATTAGGTCTCCTATGTGAGACAACTCATGCCTCCAACACTGTATCTCAATGTTGGGTCACCTAAATCCATGATCAAATGCCAGTAGTGTCTCTTTGTATAACTAGGGCCCATTTGGCCTGCTGTACCTTTCTGTATAAATTTTGTGTTGCCTGTAAACGCTGTTAACTATGGCTTATTTTCTGGCCTACTTGTAAATACGTAACAATTGTTGTGTACCCATGTACAGCTTCGTTTCACTGTTGTGTAATACCTTGATTATGTATTTATTGTTGTCCTATGTTCTTGATGTAGAGCCTTTATAAAAGAGTCCTTGACTCAAAGGTTGTATTGCGATGCATCAAATAAATAAATAAATGTAAAAGGGTCCATATTCCAGGAAGTAGCCTGAAGAGTGAATCATTTCCATTTCACGGAATGAGTATGTCTGACAGAAGGCTTTGTAGCCACAAGCAGGACATCAGCAACCTTAGGGGATACCAAATAAATGTGCAATGGCCATGTCTTCAGCAGCCATGCATGCAGTTGTTGGGATTTCAGGTCCAGATGGAGTAGGGATCCCTTGCCCTGTGACAACAGACCCCAACATAGAGGTAAGGGGACAGGAGGCTCCATAGCCAGATGTTGAAAGAGTGGAAACCATATACGGCAAGGAAATAATGCAGCAATGAGGATAAGAGTGGCACTCTCAACCCACAGCTTGAGCAGAACCCTCTCTCTTAGAGGAATGAGGGGAAATGCATATAGCAATTTTCCTTTCCAATAGATTGCCAAAAACTCCAGGCTCTGGAGTGAGCGAATAGAAATGTGGCAGTGTTGCATTGTGTGGGGTCACAAAAAGGTCCAATTCTGGATGACCCATCTTGCGAAGAGGTTATTTACCATGAAGGATAGTAGTTCCCATTAGTAAACCAACAACTAGGACCTGCTTAATCTGTCTGCTAAGATGTTTTGGAGACCTGGGAAAAACTGCCACTAGTGGAAAGTTGTGAGATAGAACCCAGTACCATATCCTCATTACTTGAGTACCTCCTTGTTTGTTGATGTAATGCATCACACTGACATTGTCTCTCTGGATTAACAGAGGACCAGTACAGAGATGAGTGAAATGCCTGGAGGCTGTACAGAACAGCCCGCACTTCCATTACATATACATGCAGCTCAGCCTCCAGCTTGTTCCATGACCCTTCTGTCTGGTAAGGGCCAAGATCAGCACCCTAGCCAGAGTCAGTGGCATCTCTAGTGAAGATCTTTATAGGAGCTGGTACAAGGAATGAAACACCCTTCAGGAGGTTGTCACAATCCGTCCATGACAACAACTCTTCGTGAAGAGATGTTACAAGAACCATCTGGTCTAGCTTGTCTGTCAGCTGATCCCACTGTACCCTGTGTGTCTATTGAGAGATCTTCATATGAAGATATGCCAGTAACACATTCACCATGGCTGCAGTCATGAGACCAAAGAGATGAAACACTGTTCTCACAGAGACATAGTGGCTCCTATATATCAAGAATGCTTGGGCAATCAGAGTGCCTTCCCTGTCCAGTGGCAGGAGAGCATATCCATTTTCTGTGTCCAAGACCACTGCTATGTATTGTAGGTTTTGGCAGAAAGTAAACTTAGACTTTGGCACATTTACTGAGACCCCCCCCAAGTCGTCAAACAACTGACATGCCTGAGATAGTGTGTGTAGCAGGGCTTACCTGGAACAGGCCTTCAGGAGCCAGTCTTTCACTCAATGGAAAACATACAGGCCTTCCCTGCAAAGGGAGCTGCAACAACTGCCAAGCAATTGGTAAAGACCTGTGGCACAAAAGATAAGCCAAAGGGCAATACATTGAACTGATAGTGTTCTCCCTCCACCATAAAGTGGAGATATAATCTGTGGGATTTTCTGATCTTGACATGAAGGTATATGTCCTTCATGTCCTCAGAACAGGTCTCCAGAAATCACTCATCCATAATGATCTCCCGACATTGCTTCAGATACAGGGAGATCCTGCCACCCACACTCATCCTTGGAGGTAACAACTGAAGTGGGAGGGAGGGATAGAAAAGAATCCAGTGGAACCAGGGGCAGCAGAGCCACTGACATAAATTCCTCTGGGTGCTTTTGTGTAGGCACCAGGGGGAGGGATTTGGAAGTGGGCTACCTCCTCTGCCACGACATTGCTGATGATAAACATGTCTACCTCGGGCAGTAGGCAGACTAAAGGAAACCCCACTGGCTACCTCTAGCAGGAGTGGGATATAGGAATTTTACAGTCCTTAGAGTCATTTTTGAAGTTTGAAGGCCACATAGGATCTCTTCAACATCATAGCCAAACAGTTTTGACCCTTTAAAAGGAGCATTATAACTGCCTATTACATATCATTGGCAAAGCCAGCAACTCTAAGCCAAGAATATCTCCTTACACAAATGGCAGATGCTGCAGCCCTGGCAGAGGTATCAGAAACAATTTAGCTCTGAGTGCAGCAAATGTTTGCCAACCTCAGTGCCAGCAAATCGTTCTTGGCAGAGCCATCAGGCAAATCCTAAGTAGCAGTATGAGTAGCTTTCCACGTGCTGTCCTGACATCTGATCATGTGAGCCTGGTAGTCTGCAATCCTAAGGCCTAATGATGCTGAGCCATAAGTATGTTTGCCCATCCCATCTAGCCTTCTAGATTCCTTATCAAGAGGCAAAGTACTCATATGTCTAGGCACTCCAGACGTATCATAAGCAGACATGATGACCACAGAGTCAGTTTTTGGCTGGTTAGCATAGAAAGACTTAGCACATGGTGCAGGATACTGCTTATCAGCCTTTCTGGGGACTGCAGACAGGAGAGTTTAGTATATACCACACAGTCAAACTTGCATTCTCTTATGTAAGGTATACAGGTGGAATAATAATGGATGAGGAACAGGGTATCTTCAAAAATTCTATGAGATTCCTTTTAGTGGAATCTTCCACTTCCACCTGAAAGCCCATGGCAGACTACATCTGCTGCATCATGGCTTGAGAAGATGGATCTTCAGGAGGAGACCTCGTGGTATAGACCATGGAGCGTCCTCATCACTGAATGAGAGGATAGAGCTAGGGTGAGGGAGACCATCCTGAAATTGTTTACCCTCATATTCCTCCTCTAAATCCTCCCCTAAGTGCATGAAGTCAGGATTATATTCCAATTTGTCTTCGTCAGCATGATCAATGATGGCAGCCACAGAACAGACCGGCAACACTGGTGGTGACTGAGAGGCAGGAATCTGTGGTGTGCTAGTGGAACTCATCGATGGGGATGAATGCTGGAAGGCTCCATTAGTGGAACAACTGCCTGCATTGGCAATCCCTGCAAAATGTGTTGAATCATTTAAAAAAAAAAACACTAGCACAGCCTGGGAGATGACTGCACCCTTGAAAAGGGGCCAGAACTACCTGCACCAATAGGCCTCAGCCAGATGACAATGATGTCATATCATCCATAATAGATATGGCAGCGCCTAAGCTAAGCCCCGACCTTGGTGTCTCAATGACAGTTGGGCTGTAGTCAACACCACCGGTGTGGGAGATGACAAACATTTACATTGTCTCAAAGGTGACTGGGAACTCTCAAGTGAAGCAGCGTTTTCTTTTTCTCTTTATTTGTACTTATGGCTAGACAACGAGGAGGGCTGTTGTGACAACTGTTCCTTGTCCCGTTCTGTAGACACTGACAGACACCTTTCTGCTGATGGTGAAGGAGGAGCCAATTTTGAGCTTTCTTCCTTCTCCATGGCTTTCAACATTTTTAACAGAAGGAAATTTTCTAGAGCCTTCTTACAGTGTCATCTCATAGCCTGGCTGAAGCTCTGGCAAATCTCTTAAATCCTCATGTTGTGAGACAGGCCCAAACGGCACACACAAACTGCACATGTGTCCTCTTTGTAAATGTTATCTCCATACTTGCAACACCAAAATAAAGGGTCTTTCAACTTTGAAGATAAGCAGTGAGGCAAAACACTAAGTAAAATAACACAAACATACGAAATTGCCAGCAGATAAAGGCCTTGTGGTCTATCAAGTCTGATTGATTGTGCAGCTAGCAGCTCTTATACTGCGGCTGCTCCTCCCTCCCCTTCCCCCTTCCAGTGAGCTTCTCCCTTCCCTGTCCAATCCCTTTTCGAAGCAGCCCACTGTTCTACAGGATACCACTTCCTCTGGCTATGCATTCAACCCAGACACCACCCTCTCTGTAAAAAAGTGTTTCCTCATTTCACTCCTGAACCTTCCCCCTTCCAATCTCAGATTGTGCCCTCGAGTGCCCCTCCCCCTCCTTAATTTGAAAAGCCCCTCCATGCTTGTCTTATTTATTCCCTTCATGTACTTGAAGGTTTCAATCATTCCTATCCCTCCTCTCCTCCAGGAAGTACATGTTCAGCTCCCTCGGCCTGCTCTCATAGTGTAAGTCCCCTAGCCCCTGGATCAGTTTTGTTGCCCTGCACTGCACCCCCTCCAGTAACCTAATGGCAATGGCTAGGTTGACAGCATCTCCTTCAGCAGGGCTGAAAAGGATAATTGACTACGGGAAAAGAACTGAGGAGTGGCTGGCCCATCAACGCAGCAGTAGGGATTCCGCTTGCGACGCCGGCGACCAGGGTCATTGGAAGGCCAACCGAGGTAGAAGGATCGAACGTCCCTGGACTGCTCTCCTTCTCCAGGGAAGGGGGGACTGAGTTTTCAGTGCAGTGGCAACACCCAGTGGAGGCTGGGTGTTCCACTACGCACCGACACCAAATAGGACCACCAGGAGTGGGGCGGGGTGGACGCTGGCATCATTGCACATCCCCACCCCTGCCTACAGAGGGAAAACAACACTGTGTCCCTGGCCATCTCCATGAAGGCCTCTCCCTGGCCTCGATTAGCCTCTGCCGCCAGCTCCCCGACTAGTTACTAGCATCTCGGCGCTAGAAGGGCCACAGCACTGAGACCCCCACCTTCTGGGGGGCAAGACAGGGGTGATTGGGGAGTTCAGGCAATAGGTGGAGGTGGAGGCGAGGGGGTATGTGACCAGGATGGACACTGACAGCTCGGGGGCACACAAAAAGTAATAAATAAAAAAAAAAAAAGAACTGAGGAGTGATTGGGCTGCCCACATGTATATACACATAGACACTGCACATCATCATGGGTTGCTCCCGGCTAGCATATGTTCTGTGTGGTCCTCGCGCTGACAGCTTATAGCGCCAAAGGTGTGGCCAGCACTGATGGCTTATAGTTCCAAAAATGTGGCCTAATGGAGGAGATATCCTCAAAAAAGATATTAGGGTTAACACATAAGTGAGCCTATCCTGATGTGGACAATGAATATGCGACTAAATAAATGAACAATAATAAAGTTATAAGGCACTGTTTTCTATTGAAAGTAGTATAACTTCACATGTTGAACTCAGATTTTTGCTAACTTAACATTTTTCATTAAAACATTTTCAAATAGTGAAATTAAACTTTTTCTGCATTATACAGGATTCAAAAATGGAAACAGCTTTAATCAATAAGAAATGCACTGTCAGAGTTACTTACCTTTATCTAGAAAGGTATTCTGCATTTTGTGAATCAGGTACCACAGAATGAATCACATTCTTTGTAACAACTGTGCTAATGGATTCATCGACGATTGAAAGCAGATGCATAAGGAAATCCACTTTACAGAGTTGTTAAAGGATACCCTACAGGAAAAAAAAAAACTTCTCTGAAGTATGATATGAGGGGTAAAAGTAAATGATTCACCAAAAGCTCTCTCAGACCTAGTTACACAACAAAAATGAACCACAGTAATCCTACCCTGTGAGTCAGGCATTTCAAGCATTCTATTAGAAGTGGTCAGTTTCAATGTGTGTTAGGTTCACAATGAGGAAATTTACATGTGCTGTATTTGGCCCCTTATTGTGCTACGTGATGTACTCTATAGAGTTCACAGTAATGTATATGTAAGTAATGTGTCACAAAATTGCTACCAGGCATTTTAGAAAGCTTTAAAAACTAACTTCATTGTTCACTTTTGTTAATTCCCATTCACAGAGTTTTATGAGTAGAATCACAGTTAATGTTTTTAAAGTACACTTTGTCATTCTTGAACAAAAATATTAATTTCTGTTATCGCTGAACGTCAACATGTATAGCACTAATAAACATTCATTTATATGTTGCCGACATTCATGGACAAATATAATTAGTGTTTTCTCAAACAAGCTGAAGAAATGTCCCCAAAAAAGAATCTTAATTCCAATTGAAAACCTGCATTAATATGAACATATAAAAGTGAGAAATGAAGCAAGTATTTAAATGTGTTCTTTAAACTACTTTATATATACAGGAAATGGCACCACAATCCACATGGGGGTTGTATACAGACCCCCATCTCAGGGGGAAGGAATGAACAAGGAAATGATAGAAGGCATCCTTAGAATGGTAGAAAAAGGGGAGATATTGTTGATGGGGGACCTGAATATGCCAGATGTTAACTGGAGTACCTTTGCTGCAGGCACATCCAAGAGCAGGGTCATTCTTGATGCCCTACAAGGGGCATGCCTCAGACAGCTAGTATTGGAACCCATTCAGGAGGGAGCAATCTTAGACCTGGTACTCTCAAATGGGGACGGAGAAAGAATCTCAGATTTAGAAGTGGGTAGCCATCTGGGAACAAGTGACCACCAAACAGTGTGGTTCATGATAAACACAGCCATACAATCAAGCCATACAAAAGCAAGAGTATTGGAGTATTAGGGCTGACTTTGGGAAAATGAGAGAGTGCCTCAGAAAAGCACTAGCAAACAGGCAAGAAGGAGGGGTGGAGGAACAATGGGGAGTAATCAAAACAGCCATCAGAGAGGCAACAAGCCTTTGTGTAAAGCAAATCAACAAAACACAATGAAGGAAAAAACCACTATGGTTCTCAAAAGAGGTGGCAGGGAAGGTTAAGGAGAAAAGGATAGCATTCAGGAAATATAAGGAAACACAGAAGGAGCAGGACAAAGACCTTCATCAGTTAAAGCAGAAAGAGGCAGGGAAGGCAGTCCAATTAGCAAAAGCCCAAACCGAGGAAAGGATAGCCAACTCTGCTAAGAAGGGAGATAAGACCTTTTATTGGTATATTAGGGAGCGATGAAAGACCAAAGGAGGGATACTGAGGCTTAATAAAGGGGAGGGAATGTGGGAAGAGGGTGACAGTGAAAAAGCAGGGATACTGAATGAATATTTCTGCTCAGTATTCAGAAAGGAAGAGGAGGGGGAGGTATCTAAACCAAATAAGAGAAACACTCATGATGGGGGTCGATACCAGTCAATTTACAGAAGAAAGGGTTCTGAAAGAACTAATAAAATTGAAGGTGGACAAAGCTGAGGATGGAGTGGTACCTGAGGACTGGAGGAGGATGGATGTGATTCCTCTTCACAGAAGTGGGAGCAGGACAGAGGCAGGAAACTACAGACCAGTTAGTGTGACCTCAGTGGTAGGGCAAATGATGGAATCACTTCTGAAGGAAAGAACTGTTGAGTACCTAGAGGCCAGTGGGGCACAGGACCCAAGGCAGCATGGATTCACGATGGAAAGGTCATGTCAGACGAATCTAATAGATTTCTTTGACTGGGTGACCAAAGTAGTAGGCCAGGAAGGAGCTGTGGACATGGCCTACCTAGATTTTAGCAAGGCATTTGATACAGTTTCACACAAAAGATTAATACACAAGTTAGCCAGCCTTGGAGTGGGTCCCAAGGTGGTAGCCTGGATAAAAAACTGGCTAGACAACAGGACACAAAGGGTGGTAGTAGACGGAATCCACAGTGAAGAAAGGAGGATTACTCGTGGGGTACCGCAGGGTTCAGTACTGGGACCGGTCCTTTTTAATGTCTTTATAAGTGACATTGCAGAGGAAC
The DNA here is from genome assembly GCA_016271365.2 of Neoceratodus forsteri. Taxonomy (NCBI): domain Eukaryota; kingdom Metazoa; phylum Chordata; order Ceratodontiformes; family Ceratodontidae; genus Neoceratodus; species Neoceratodus forsteri. The sequence goes on from CM057454.1 coordinate 15,483,468, forward strand.
TGGAATGAAAAGCATGTCTCTTTGCAGACGACACAAAGATCTACAACAGGGTTGATACACAGTTTGGAGTGGAAAGGATGAGAAGGGACTTGGCAAGGTTGGGGGAATGGTCAAATGTATGGCAGCTCAGATTCAATGCAAAGAAGTGCAAGGTAATGCACCTGGGAAACAAAAACCCAGGGGAAGAGTACACAATGGGGGTGAGATACTGACAACATTAAAAATAGAAAGGGACTTGGGGGTAATTATATCAGATGACCTAAAGGTGGGCAAGCAATGTGAGAAGGCAGTAAGGAAGGCTGGGGGGACACTGGGAAGCATAGGGAGAGGCATCAATAGTAGAAAACAGGAAGCTGTTATCCCTCTGTACAGACAGTTGAAGAGACCCCATCTGGAGTACTGTGTGCAGTTCTAGAGACCCCATCTCCACAAAGACATAGACAGAGTGGAGACTGTCCAGAGGAGGGCAATCAAAAAGGTGCAGGGTCTGCACCAGAAGACATACGAAGAAAGACTAAAGGAGCTTAATATGTATACCCTTGAGAAAGAAGGGAGAGAGGGGACATGATAGAAACTTTCAAGTACCTCAAGGGAATCAACAAAGTCCAAGAGGGTAACATCTTTCAGAAAAAGAGATGTGCAAGAACAAGGGGGCACAATTTGAAGATAGAGGGGGGATGGCTTAGAGGTAATGTGAGGAAGTATTTTTTCACTGAGAGGGTTGTGGGTGCATGGAACAGCCTCACTGAGGAGGTAGTGGAGTCAAGAACAGTGGGGAATTCAAGAATGTATGGGACAGACATAAGGCAGTCCTAGTGGGGGGTAGGAGGAAGGAAGCTGTTGGTTAACTGGGATCTGCAGTTTATCTGTTAGGTAGGAAAATGGGAAGACTAGGTGGGCCAAGCGGTCCTTATCTGCCATCAAATTCTATGTTTCTATGATTTTATAACATGGGTTGCAAACAAGAGGCAACATAATTGGTCAAAGAACATCACCTGACTGTGGATTAAATCTCCTGTTTAATCCACAGTCGGGGTGAATGGCCCTAAGTTCATATCCCTGCACTGTCATTCAAGCCAGTGAGCGGCCATAAGAACTCGGTCCCTGCTGCAGACAGAAAAAAGCTAGAGGCAGTCATTTAACAGTCTGCAAATGAGAGACAGCAATGGACAGTAGTAGGAGCAATGGCAGTGATCCCCAACACCCCCACAATACAGCTGTCACCCTGAATCACATGTGCCCCCCCCCCCCGATATCTTGTAGGCTGTAGTGATCACCTGAATGGCAGGGTTCTTTGTGGGCACTGGGGAGAGTTATATTGGGAGAGACAAGAGAGAGTGAGCTGAAGTGCCTTGCACCCGCCCATACATCATCGGTTAGCAGTGTTGGGTAAGTTACTTTTTCTATTACTTTTGGAATCTTGTTCCAGAAAGCTCTGTGCAGTCACTAGCAAGGATGGAGAGGTACTGTAAAATGTAATACACCTTACACTTACAATTACTTATGTCTTTTTATACAAAAGAATTACGTAACTGTAACCAATTACATTTATTTGAAAGTAACTAGTAACTAACCTATTACTTTCAAAAAATGTAATCTCTTATAGTTATTTATTATTTTTGTATTGTTTTTGTATAAAAAGAAATAAGTAACTATAATTGTAAGGTGTATTACTTTTTCTAGTACTTATCCATCCTTGCTAGTGACTGCACAGAGCTTCCTGGAACAAGCTTTCCAAATGTAATAGAAAGTAATAGAAAAAAGTAACTTATTTAACACTGTCACTTAGTGACAAGGAATGAGAGAGAGAGAGAGAGAGACACACACACACAGTGACAGTGAGATTGGGACATTTTCCTACAGTGTCCTCTCTCTGTTTCTGTCTCACAATCTGTGTGCGGTGCATTTTCTGTGGAAGCAGGATCTGATTGGAGACAGTGAGGCAGCAAAACAGGATAATTTGTAGCAGCTGTACGGGGAGAGAAAGTGCAGCGAGTGAAGTATAACGACCGCATTTCAGAGCTCCCTGTCTCTATCTCTCTCTCTCTGTTATCGGTGACTTCCCCCACCATGGGGGTAAGCAACTGAGAAGAGAGGGAGACACAGTATCTCACAGCACTGCAGAAAAGGTGATCAGGACAGCATGACACAAGGCTCCTGAACAGCAACATTCTCTGTCCCTCATCCAGAGGTCTGTAGCATGTGAGTTGGGGGGGTTTGGGGGAGTGACATGAAAGCATTTTTTTAAGGTGTGACACTGTATGTTATAGACGACAAATGACAGAAATCGTGCCACTAGTATATTTGTACCATTTGTCTGTTCATAACATAACTTAAATCTGCAGAAGCTGTTGGGGACTACTTTTCCAGTAGGCAGGATACAGTCAGATTTCTTACATTTGAAGAGAAATAAAATGCTTTCTGTCAATGTAGTTGTTTTTTGCAAAGAATCCATGTTATAAGTGCAATAACCCACTCCAGGATATAGGCTATAGACATTTAATCCACACCTCGGGTGCTGTGAGGACACTTCGCCTGTGGCTTCATGCCTCACAATGCAACCAAGGAGTGGATTAAATGCCTATAACCCCATAGCCTGTTGTGGTTTATTGCTAACTTGCAAGCTGCATGTAAACTCTGTAGAACAGCAAGGTGCAGCATGGTGTACTGTCACCAAGTCCTCTTTGTTGTCAGACAAGACAGCTCCATGTGGGTCAGAGAAGGTGCAGCTGAATCCACTCTGCCTAAGTAAATAGAATTTAAAATCACATAGACATCTCAGAAGAAAATTAACTTTATCACGATTAAGTGGTAAGGACAATTCTGATTGGCTGTGTGCTGATATGCAAGACAGGCATTTAACACACTCTAGAATAGATTACAGTATATCCGTGGAAAGCCCTGCTAGAAAACAACCTTTTAACTGTTATAAACTGCTGATTAAAAAAAAATAAATAGCACTGCAGTAAGCTGAAACAATAACCATGTGGTTAATAATAGGTTACTGTGTCTCTCTTCAGTTTCAGATAGTGTGGATTGTTTGAACTCCCACAGATCCACAGCAGGTGTTGCACTACCCAGTCCATTATCAGTGCTACATGGATCATACCATACATGTCGCTGGTGCCCTGGCTGAGACTACAGATAATAGCCTGACAGATCAATTAGTGTTATATCCAGATAGCCTAACATGAAGTACTATACTAAATTCCATGAGCTTAGTGTTTCTATACAACCTGGTGGGAAGAAGTGAGGGAAGGAAGAATTTGGTTTTAGCTAGGCCAGGGCCTTTCAAGCATACTGTATCTCAAAGCAAGATACAAGTCATGAGTAGATGGCAATTATGCCTTTGGGCGCACACAGAAAGGTTAAGTGATATTGAGAAAGGTCAAGGAATGCATAAAGAGCTTAAAACGTTAAAAGCAGCAGTGAAAGGGAGAGAGAGAGAGAAAGAGAGAGAGAGAGGGAGAGGGAGAGAGAGACTAGTACAGGAAGGTTATGCAATTGGCTCAAAGGCACACAGTGAGTAAACTGCAGAGTTGGGGATTCAAACCAGGGTGTCCATTTGCACAGCTCTGCTGTGGACTGGGTACAGCACCTTCCAATGTTTATAAATGGCTTTTATAAGTATGGAATTGATTATCAAAGGCAAAATTCTGTATTGTCTTACAAACTATCTCTAAGCCTTACATCCTCCATTTATTCAAGTCAAGATAATTTCAAAACCATTACTAAAACATTTCATTTTTAATAAGCTAACACAGTATGGCTTTTTGTGGAAAGCTAGGTATCAATTATTAAACTGGGAAGGCAGTGCAGTTCTGTGAACACGAACACACAGGTTCAAATCCAACCAGAGTCGCTGACTCACTGTGTGATTTATTGCAAGTTGCTTGCTCTCTCTGCTTTAGTCCTCCCAATTGTAAAGGTGAGCAAATGCAAGACCTCACTGTAAACAAGAAGATGACATTCAGCAAGGCTATCCTAGGTGAATACACTAAAAAAATATTTAATTTTTGACATCTGCTTCACAGTTTTTGGTAGACACATGATATTAATAGACTAAATGCATACGTAACTAAACTCACATTAATCAGAGACTGAAGTGTGTGTCTACTAAAGTGTCAGGACACCATGTTCCTGTGAGAGAGTTGAAGACTGTGACCTGCCTTGAAAGAAAAGGAGGTAACCGTGTGCCACAGCAGCCAACCTGTGGGCACCAGAGAGTGACTGCTTGAATACAACTGTAAGAGGAAAACCTGCATCAGTCCTGTAGACAGTCTGGGAGAGGGCTGGTTAGTGCTATTGCCAGGTACTAGCGAATGCTCCACACTAGGGTTCTGAAGACTAGACATGGGTGTGAGGCATGCGGCCCCTGCTCCTAAAAATGATCTGTCCTGGAAATCTTTGTAGAGAAAATGGGAAATGGTACAACTGGCTTACTGTGGAATAATAAGCACCTATCTGTAACAGTTTTGCATAGAGTAGCTGGAGGTCAGCGACTCGGGAAGTGAATATCACCTTCTCCAATAAGGTTCTACAAGGGAAGAGGGCTTGGTTATAACAGGGAACCTTTTATTTATAAAACCCCTCTATGGAGTCCCCATACCAATAATTTTTACCACATGGAATGTTAGGGGTCTAAATAATCCAATTAAAAGGAAGAAGGTAATGTCCAGGCTCAAAAAGCTAAAAACACAAGTCGCTTTCCTTCAGGAGACTAAGATTAACCATAAAGAGGTGAGAAAACTGGTGAGAAAATGGGTGGGATGGGAAGCACACAGTGTTTCAGGTAAGGCAAAAGGGGGGTGTCGATCCTAAACTTCTTAAATGGAAGATGGTGGAACAACATGGGGAAAAAGAAGTGCGATGGTTGTTGGTAAAGGTCTTGATGAATAGAGGGCCCTTAAACCTAGGTAACATATATACTCCAAATGAAGATGCTCCAGAGTTTTTCAACGTCATATCTCAAAGGTTGTTAGAAATGTCTGAAGAGCGCCCTGACATAATTCTAGGGGGAATTTTAATATAGCCCTGGATCACCTGTTAGACAGGACTAATGCTAAGCCAGACCCTCATAACACAGCTTTAAAAACTCTGTCAGTTTTACTGGCCCTACATTATCTCATGGGCACATGGCGTACCATTCACCCTACCGCAAAAGACTTCACATGTTACTCTGCTGCTAGATCCATGGCTAGTAGACTGGACTATTGGTTTTCTTCAACCAACCTAAATTCAGCTATTGCGGAGGTCTCCATTACTCCCCTATATATTTGGGGGACCATGACCCTGTGGTCCTCCAGGCCTATCTCAACACAAACTCTACACACTAGGTGACATGGATGCTTGACCCCCCCAACACTGGCAGACCCGCAGTTCCAACTTTGGCTTAAAACAGAGGTGACTCTTTTTTTTCAAGACAACCCTGAAGCCTGTGCCTCCTTGCATATGATACAGGAGGCCTTCAAGGCCACATTAAGGGGCAGAATCATATCCTATGCAGTTCATAGAAGGAGACAAAGGGAAGCTGAGGCCCACCAGCTAGAAGTAGAGCTGGCACAAAAAGAGACAATCTAAAACGAAGACCCCGGTTAGCTATGTAACCAATCCCTAAATTATAAGCTCACTGCTCTCCAATTTAGGCTTAACACTCTAGCCACTAAGACGACAGAATTGCAAATGGCCAGACTACACCACAAATATTGGGACCAGTTGGATAAGGCTGGGAAGCTGCTCTCATATAGGATAAGGAAGCAACAGGCTGAATGCCACATAGATAAGTTAAGGGATAAATCAGACATGCAGATTTTCATAAAATGAGGGAAAAGCTCAGACTTAACCTGGCTAAATTAACATGGACATAGGGAGTAGATAAGCATTGGGCATCTCTAAAGGAAGCAACCATAGGAGCAACAAAACAATGTATGAAATGTGTGAGTAAAGCCAAGAAGAGAAGAAAACCCCTATGGTTCTCCAAAAAAGTGGCTGCCAAGGTCAAGGAAAATGGATGGACTTCAAAAGATACAAGCAAACAGGGTGTGAAAAAAACAAAGACACATACAAGGAGAAGCTGAAGGAAGCAGGAAAGCAAACCAGGATGGCTAAGGTGCAAACAGAAGAATGAATCGCCTCGGAGATCAAAAAAGGAGACAAGACCTTCTTTAGATATATCAAGGAGAAAAGGAAAACCAGTGGTGATATAGTCAGACTTAAAGGGGAAGATGGGGAATGCACAGAAGATGACAAGGACAAAACAGAAATCCTTAACAGATACTTTTGCTCAATATTTACTAAGGAAGAAGAAGGTTATGGTCCCACCTTGACAGAAAAAAGTGCAGACAGCAGCAATATGAATTCAGCAACTTTCACAAGGGATAGTGTCCTGAAGGAGTTAGAAAAACTTAGGATTGCCAAGGCCATGGGTCCTGATGAGATACACCCCAGGATACTGAAGGAACTTAGGGAAGACCTGGTGACACCTGACTGAACTATTCAACCTCTCGCTTGAGGTTCGGGAAGTTCCTGCGGACTGGAGGAAGGCCACAGTTGTCCTTCTTCAAATAAATGGCAGTAGGGAAAGTGCTGGCAATTACCACCCAATAAGCCTGACCTCAATTGTTGTCAAAACGATGGAAACCCTAACTAAGGAAAGAATTATAACCTTTCTCAAAGAAAATGATATAATGGACCCAAGACAGTATGGCTTCACCACAGGAAGATCATGCCAGACAAACCTAATAGATTTCTTCAATTGGGTAACAAAGACAGTAGATCAGGGCAGCGCTGTGGATGTAATATACATAGACTTCAGCAAAGCCTTTGACTCAGTCCCACATAGAAGACTACTGAATAAAACTCGCCAGTACAGGAGTTGGGCATAAAGTGGTAAACTGGGTACAGAGCTGGCTCAGTGGGAGTACTAAGAGGGGTACTCGTAAACAGTCAACTATCAGAGGAGAGACAGAGGTAACTAGTGGTGTGCCACAGGGATCAGTGCTGGACCCGCTCCTCTTCAATATTTTTATCAGTGACATACAGGTATCTGTGGGCCTAGAAGGCAAGGTGTGTCTATTCACAGACGACACGAAGATATGTAATAGGGTAGACACTCCAAGGGTAGTGGAAAGGTTGAGGGCTGATCTGCAAAGACTAGAAAGGTGGAAAACCTTGGCAATTAAATTTCAATGCCAAAAAGTGCAAGGTCATGCACCTAGGGAGGAAAAATCCTGGTGAGGAATACCTCCTGTGTGAAGTGAAATTGGAAGCCACAAAGTAGGAAAGGGATCTGGGGTGATATAACAGATGACCTGAAAACATCCAAGCAGTGTGAAAAAGCAGTGTTAAAGGTGAACAGTATGTTAGGCTGCATAGGAAGAGGAATTACAAGTAGAAAGAGTGAGGTGATTATGCCACTGTACAGATTAATGGTAAGACCTCACCTGGAGTACAGTGTGCAGTTCTGGAGACCTCACCTCAGAAAGGACATGGACAGACTTGAGAAAGTGCAAAGGAGAGCTACAAAAATAATACTTGGACTCCACAACAAGACATATGAGGAATGTCTGCATGACCTAAACATGTACTCCTCTGGAACAATGCAGAGAAAGGGGGGGGGGGACATGATCAAAACTTTCAAGTACATGAAGGGAATAAACAAGGTTCAGGTTCAGGACCTATTTCAGATCAAGAACCATGCAAGAATGAGGGGGCATGGCATGAAGCTGGAAGGAAGCAAGTTCAAGAGTAACACAAGAAAGTTCTTCTTTACTGAGAGGGTGGTGGATACTTGGAATGGCCTTCCACCAGAGGTTGTGGAGACTAGATCAGTTGGATCATTCAAGAAGGTATGAGATAGGCACAAAGATATTATAACACGGAATAGCAGTTAAGGGAGGGGGGCTAGGTTTATGGGCAGATTAGATGGACCATGTGGTACCCTTCTGCCATCACTTTCTATGTTTCTAAATCAGGTGCAGTGCAATTTTCACCTAAGCCAATAAACAAAATTATGAGGGCATTTTACGACAACCTCTGTAAGTCCCAAGCTCCCTTTCACAAGCCTAGTTTCAATGCTTTTGTTGCCTAGACCTCCCTTCTGAAGCTTTTGGAGGAACACCATGCTTTGCTGGAAGAGCCCATAGAGGACACCGAACTGGTAAAAGCAATAGATGCATGGCTCCACATAAAACCCCAGGGAGTAGTGGCTCTCCTGCAGATTTCTACAAAGTCACCAACGAAAACATAAAAAGACCTATGCTCCAAATGCTGAGAGAGTCACATTCTGCTCAGTCCCTTTCAGGCTCCCTGAAAGAAGCAGTGATCATCGTCCTCCCCAAAGAGGGTAAGGACTCACTTTCCCCCGCCAGCTACAGACCTATTTCCCTGATAAATGCTGATGTTAAAATACTAGCCAAAATCCTAGCTGCTAGACTTGAATAGGTATTTCCATCCATTATTCATGAGTCGCAGGTGGGCTTTGTCAAAGGAAGAGCTAGTACTGACTACCTGAGGGCTTTGGTTACTCTATTCCAGCAAGCCTCCCATTTGCCCACCCCAGCAGCCGCCATCACCATCAATTTTGAGTGGGGTTATCTCAAGGTGGTTTTAGAACAAGTCAGTGTAGGCCCTAACTTTGGGAGTTGGGTCAGCACGATATACAATGGTCCATCGGCAAAGGTCCTTAGCAATGGCCTATTATCAGAGCCATTTACCTTACAAAGGGGCATGAGACAAGGGTGCCCCCTTTCACACCTCCTTTTCATAATGGCTATAGAACCATTGGCGTCGGTCATTCGGGCCCACAATAACATCCCGGGATTACAAATAGGTAAGGAAGAGTTCAAAACTAAGCTGTACAAGGATGACTGCCTCATCTTAAATAGTTATATCCACAAAAGTATGGACTACTTACTGAACATATTTACTAGATTTGAAAAAACTTCCAGGCTGAAGATTAGTAAAACGAAGTCAGAAATAATGCTCCTTAACAAACACACCATGGAGGAGATGGGGAAAGTGTTGGGCCTCTCATGGGCAGGCTCCCAAATTAAATATCTAGGGATCACCTTAACCCCTGACATTCACAAACTAAGTCAGTTAAATATGCAGCCTATGATTATCACATTCCAAAAGGAGTTGAATAGATGGCAGCATTTGAAGCAGCAGTGCAACGAAAATGGGCAAAAAACTGACCCTACCTTTTTCACCATAACAGATTCCAGGCATTTTCTAGTTTTATCTGGTGGTAAAATGTTCTAGTTCCATCAAAGTCTGAGTATTTTATTAATGTTTTAATGTAGTTTATATTCTCAAGAAATAAAGATGGAAGTCACATGTGGCTTAGAAATACTATTGGAAATCTGGTTAAGGTTAGGAATGAGAACAAAATAGAAACTTATGATGAGCAGTATAGGAGGTAACTAGAAAAGTAGATTTAACAGGTATGTTAATATTTCTTTGTAATTGTAGCTGAAACTAGCCATTTTGGAAATGCATTTTTCATTGCACTGCTGCTTTAAACCTCTCCCTCCCAGGGAAAATAGACGCAATAAAAATTATGTTAGCCCCCTGAATCTACTACCTATTGGCCCACCTCCCCCTGTTAATCCCAGATAAATGGTTTCAAAAGCTAGACTGTCTTATAGGCCACTTCCTATGGGGAACATCCCCTCCCAGATTTAGCAGATCCAACCTCAGGGCCCACTGGTCTCGGGGTGGGTGGAATATTCCACATTTTAAGCACTATGTGTATGCCTTCATCACAGCTAGGATGTTCCAAATGTTCCATTCTAGGGGCCCTTCTCCCTCCACCCCCCCCCAGTGTGGTGTAGAACTGAACAGCATCTGATGGGTGTAAGGCACCCCTCCCTGTACTTGGGATTACCACTGCCCCCAAAGGCTTCCCACTGGGTTACTATCCAGGCTGCACATTGGGTGTGGGCCCTAACAGCCAGACTTGCTCAGAGGTGCTCTAGACTAGGGAGTTACACATACCTGTGGGACAACCCAGACCTCCGCATTGATGGAGAGTCGTTCCGATGGTCCAAGCGGAAAGACAACTTAATTTGTACAGTAAGAGACCTCCTAACTGCAGACAATAATACTTTTGAGACATTCCAAGGGTTACAAACAAAATGTAACTTACATAAAGTGCATTTTTGGAGGTATCTTCAAATCAGATCTGTATACTTACAATGGTGTAAAACTCAGTGCAAATGCCAGCCTTGTAGAGGTAGGAAGTCAGGTAGTGTACCTTCTCTGACCCTAGTGGAATGGCTAGGGTCTGCCAAAGCCAAAACAGGCTCCATCTACCAACTGTTACATGAAGCCCAACCAGACCTTACCATCAGTGCCAGAACCAAGTGGCAGGCAGCCCTCCAGACAGATATTCCAGAAAAAATCTGGCGCAATTGCTGGAGACTGGCACAACAATCCTGTATTGATCAAAAGAGTAGACTGATCAAGGAAAAGGTACTCCATTTCTGGAACAGAACTCCAACTCAGCTCAAAGCCTTGAAAGTGTCCCCCACAGACATCTCCTGGAGATGTGACTCCCTGCAGCTGACCTACTACACATACTCTGGGACTGCCCCCATATTGCCCCGTTCTGGACCGAGGTTATCCAAAAATGCTCATCTAGCCTCAAAGTGGGGATCCCCATGACTCCTCATACTCTCCTATTGGGCTGTCACCCTCAGGATGCCTCCCTACCCTTAAGGAAACTGAAATGGTTAATTACGGTAACTGTAGAGTCTAAAAGATTAATCCTTGCAAAGTGGAGGTCCCTATCAATCCGAACCATACAGGAATGGCTTGCCTCATTAGAAACCTTAGCAAAGAATGCTAGACTGACCTTTCAAGCCAAGCAGCAAATATCTACTTTCTTAGACTTGTGGCCCCCATACCTACAGTTCATATCCCGCTATTCAGCCAATAATAGGGTAGGGCAGGCCACTACTACGTGGTATCCCCATAGTGAGGCACTCACCTTTCATCTGTTTCCAATATAGATACTGAGTTTGTTATCGTAACAATGTCATCTTGCATTGCTGACAGGTTACTGTATGTTCATGTATGACCACAGTTGCCAGTATATACCATGTGTTGATATCCACTGTTTGCATATATGTCTATTACCTGACTTATAAACTGTATGTAAACTGCAAAGATTTCAATAAAAAAAACTAACTGCTAAAATGATCTGTCCTGTGGATGAGGAAAATGGAATAATCAGAGCGGTCCAATCAATTTCAGATGCAGAGAGATCTAGAAGTATCTCAGACCTGAAGCATCTTCGAGCTGCCCCTCCTCCAAACCAACTGAACCATCAGCATGAGAGGACATGCACCTGCAGGGTAGGAGGAAGAGGAGCCCCAGTTGACAGAGAAGCTGGTACACGAGAACCTTGAGTACTCTCAGGGCTTGCCTGCAATTGGGACAGTTTGTACTAAGTTTTGCCACCAAATCTACAGATTCAGCCAATGGGCCAGGACTTATAAATACCTTATTTGGAGGTTTTGCCATTTAAGTAATTGCACGGCCTGTGGGGTTTGAGTTTAACTGTTTTGCTTGTTTTAAAGTGTACCACCACTGGTCAACTAGCTGCAATGTCACCGGGCCTGCACCCTTTCTACAGCTGGGTAGCCAGTGAAGCACCAGGATCTCCATTTAAGGGTTAAGGGTTGAAATTTATACCAGTGGGCAGTGCCCCTAGTACAAGTGGGATGGTAATACAAAGGTTTCAGTATTTACTCTGCCACTGTACTGTCTTGCCTGGTGGGGGTAGGCACTGTTACTGTTATTGCATTTTAAATATTTTACTGGTTAAGTCTAGTCAGGCACTTAATCTCAATCCTGCAAGAACAGTTCACAAGTTTTAAAACAGCTTTGCTTTGCATTCCCCTATCACTTGTAAATATCACCCAATACATATTTTATTGACATCATACATTTTGTCTCATGACCATATTATTAGTGGTAAGTCATTAATTGCATTTTTGTTAAATTTATGATTGCACTGTGATTTTTTCATGTGTAGTGGGACACTGTGGGGAGGTGGTGAGGTTCTGCATCCCAGGGAGTTGTACCACTTTGACACCAGGCCCACTTAATTTTACTCTGGGAGAGGCACCACTCGAAACTTAACAGATCTGGATTAGAATGCCTCACTCAGGAAAATGTGAACCCAGGCCCCTCAACCTTGTTTCAGCCCACAAGTCAGAGGTAGTTCCTGTAACATCCACAGTGACCCAGTTACAACTTTGGAGGCACTGTTGGGATTTCATGTTTACCAATTGAAGCCGGCATGGAGTCCAATGCAACCAAGAACATTTTGGTTCCCCCAACCCCAAGAATAGTAGCAGATGTCTTGACATGTCAAAGGGTGTTCAGTTGGTGAGCAGGTGAGGATTTGGATCCTCTGAAAGCCATATTGCTCCTTGGAGTCCCACTGGGTACTGATAGCGGTATAATTGAAGAAGTCGGGAGTGAAGCATCTTGGCAAAGTAGCTGTATGAGGATGTTCCCTGGATAGTGGTAACCAGAGTTTGATGCTATTGGTAGAGTACCACAATGTCATGGATGCCACCTGGGTGCCCGATAGACTAAGCCTGGATGGAGAGAGTGTTAGATGGACCCTAGTGGCGTATGCCACTGTAATCACCTCAAAGCCTGAAGCCCAGCCTGCAATGGGAAGTTTTGAAGAAAGGTTCCACAAGTGAACACAAGCTAAAGGGAAGTCAGCTAGTGAAGTTTGGATGCTGTTAGGTGACAAAGGGGGTATACCACCCTAGGACATAGGCATCAGACACACCTGGGTGATGCTTGTATCCAATTTGTATAGAACGCTGAGAATTTTCTAGCCGGCCTGGTGGCACTGAGGATTAAGGTGCTGGACACCACACCTCACACCATGTCAGTGAACCGGGTTCAGGAATGTGCCCGGATCATCATGGGTCAACGGGGGGGAGGCCGGGAGATGGACTGAGCAACTGTAAGGCAGCTCTCTCCTCCCGGGTGGGAACCCAGCAATGCCCACTGCAGGGCTGCCCCTGGGTGGAGGCCCGGAGGTAGTGCAGTCGGGAGCAATTAGAGTAAGGAGGGTGCTGTGGGTCACTTTGTGTGCATGCCTCCACAAATGTGTGAGTAACTGTGACAAGGGGTGGGAAAAATGAGCAAAAATGGAGCTGGCAGGCTCCATTATGGCCCTGCAGCACCTGCACTGGTCCCCCCAGAGTCTAGATGTTGGTTTCTGGGAGGGGGAAGTTGATGCCATTCACCCTCAGCCCTGCCATGGTGGGGGACCCATGAGGGATTGCCAGGAGGGTCAATGTGGAGACTGAGCACCTCCGAGGGGGGAGACTGGAGCTGTCTGCCAGCTCCACCACGTATCCCCATCAAAAAGTATGTGAGAGGTGGCGACGGGGGTCAAAAAGCTATATATAAAAAAAAAGACAGAATTTTCTCAGGTGTGAAGCCCACTCTGTTGGAGAAGATGACCTTGAGACTTGGATGGACTATGCTGTTCCATTAATCCATGATTGTGAATGCTCAGAAGCTAAGAAGCAAAACTAACTTGGAGAAAGCCTCTGAGGCAGGGTGTGACCTTAGCATATGTTTACCAGTCCGGGACATAGTGCAGATTGCCTCAGACTAGTGCAAATGCCTCCCTACCCGTCCATGTGGACTAGTGCAGTTTTCATCTGATGAGCCTGTTCAGTTCTCCTCCTCAGAGCACTAGCAGTGTAAGGCTGCAAAACTGTACCAAGCACCTGAAGCCCTGATCAGTCATAAGTCAGCCAAACTACCGGTGGGAGACCCGAACGACCCATAGTTCCAGAGTTTCCACACCGGGGGGGGCTCTAAGAGGGTAGTCTATTGGCCAGCAAAGTTTTCACTGCAGTGTCTGGTGGCATTCTATTGGTCAGCCCTGTGTTTTGGAAGTTGACAGGGATGGGGAAGCGGTGGCTGTGGAAACTGCTTCTGGAGCTCTGAGAGGCTGACATCACAGGGAGGCCACCAATGAATGCTTTCATCTACAGCAGCAGGCAGGAGTAGAGGCAGGAATTCAGAAGATCGCAGTCATGACTCTATGTATGGGCGGGCACAGCCCAATGCTGAGGATGTGATTCCTTTGTGCAAGTTTGTGGTGGTTACTGGCAGCAAGCGGGGATGGGGAGTGGCTTCATTGCTCAGCAATGGGGGATATAAGCAGCCCATTTTGAAGAGGAAAAGCCCGGACAATTTGAAGACTGGCCAGAAGTGCTGAAGAGAAGTGCTACGCATGGTATTTGGCAAAGTGGTGTTCAGCAGCATGGTGTTTGTTGGCATGGTGTTTGGTGGAGTGGTGTATGGTGGCATGGTGTTTGGTGGTGTGGTGTTCAGCAGCATGGTGTTTGGTGGCATGATGTTTGGTGGTGTGGTGTTTGGTGGCATGGTGTTTGATGGTGTGGTGTTCGGCAGCATGGTATTTGGCATCTGAGAGGAGCGTGCTGCTCAGCATTGAAGATTCGCTGTTTTCAGGAGTTATGGTGGTCAGAATTGTTTGGAGTTTGGCAGCGAGTGCTGGTTCAAGGCAGTGGACAAAGTTGGATTTGCGGGACTCCAGAAGGAACACTGATGGTAATGACGCTACCCTCAGGAACGATGATTCCAAGGTTTTGTGGGGGCAGGGGGGAATGTCTATGCCTTCTTCTGAGTCTGCTCACTGTATTCAGAAAACATTATAGTTATTTAATCGAACTTGGGTTTCCTCTGTTTGCTGTTAAATCTTGCAATTTATTTGCACTGAAGTAAATATGACCCAGTAACTGCAAGGGGGGTGGGATATAGAGTGTAACATTACCCCTTTGTTTTCTGTGTTATCTGTTCTGTTGTCCATACATTGTCTATTTATTTGCTTATTTGCTTCATTGCCTGCAAAAATGTGTGTGGGTGGGTGGTGGGGGATTGTCTGTGCCTTCTTCTGAGTTTTGCTGGCTGTGGTCTGAAAACCTTGCAGTGGCTTACCCCTATGCTTACTCCTTACTGTGTGCTGTATTGAAGCTAGGTTTCCTCAGTTAACCAGTTGCTGCTGAATTGGACTTGCAAGTACATAAAGACCCAGTAACTGCAAAAGGTGTGGGGGGAGGTGGGGACTGGGTACACACTGTAAAGACTCTAAGTCAATTGTGTAAGAGTCCCTCAGAGACTTTGCATGTATGTGCAGTTTAGACAAAGTGAAAGGTTTAGATCTCAGCGCAACATACCAAAATGACATACAGTAATGCATCATCCTCATGTGGCAATCCTTGAAAGGAACATTGTTGGGGGATTAAGTTTTTTGTGGGGAGCAGATTTTTCTATATTTGTTTGAGCCAATGACTGCTTATCTTTTTAAACAACTGGTCATTTTGTGTGTTTTCAGCATTATGTAAATGTAAATAAAGTCTCAAACTGTGATGCTTTCATTATTTATTCATTGTGTTGTGGGTCAAATGCACATGGTGACTTTGAGTGTGGACTAGTGCAAACCACTGCGGGCTAGTGCCATTTTAGACTGACTTGTTCTACTGGCTAGTGCAAAAAAAACCTTAAGGTCAACCCCTGCTCTGAGGTCCTGCATTAGAGACTATTCATTCTTTGAGAGCCACAGATCCAGACACTCAAGCCTAAAAGTATCTGCATTGAAGAATGCCTTTGGAAGCACAGAAACCAGTGAAGATCTTTTATGTAAGTTCAAGATGACAAAACAGTTGAAACGAGAATCACTTACCATCTTTTTAAACTACCTAGAAAGAGCTGTGCAAAGAATATTTCGGAATGGAGGTGTGGCATCCCAGGACCTGAACCCGGTGTGACAGGAACATGTGCTCAAGGTTGCCTGCCATTCCACATTGATAATTCTCAATGTGCATTTGGTAGACAACCCTCCATCTCACAGAGTGCTAGTGAGAGAAGTCCATGAAGTTGAGGAAGAAGAGAAACAGTGGGGACCCTTCCATGCCTCTATAGCTGTCATGCAACTCACGGAAAATGTATCCTCTACAGAGACTCAAGAATTGAAAGATTTTCTCAAACAATACAAGGAAGTAATTTCAAAAGCTAAAGTAAGCAACATATTGCTCCAGTTAGCCAGAGCCTTTCAATGACTGGCATAGGAGTGCAAGCACAGGTCCCCCCAGTTGGTTGTCACCTCCAAGCCTAAGTCAATGAGTTCTACAGTCTGATAATCCAACTAAAGAAATATAATACACAGTCCATGGCCTGGCACAGGAAGAGAACCCCCAAGTGAGGACAAGCTGCAGTTAAGCACCCCTGTCACAGCCTCAAATGCATATGCTCCAAAACAAAGTAACAAAGACTGGAGACCACCTCTTGAAGCACAACTCACATCACACCAGTACAAAGAGGGTGTGTTCTGTTATAACAGTGGAAAAGATAGACGTCTGAAGAGAGAGTGGTGATCACAAAAAGATCTATGGAGAGTCAACACTATACTGCTCAAAAGAACTCAGAAGCAGGGTACACCCCAGGGTCCAGTGAGGGAACACACTGGAGTCTCATCTGCAAGTGCTCCAAACTTTCTGTGAAACCCTCAGTAGCCAGGTCCACCACCAAACCACAATGACAGACTTTACTGGAGCACCTTGACAAGTTAGTTGGTCCTTCAACTGAAACAACTATCACCATCAATGGAGTATAAGCCTGAGCTTTTCTTGACAGTGGCTCACAAGTCACCATTATCTTCAGGACTGGTATGACATCTATTTAGCAAAGAACTGTACATTACAGCCTTTGGAAGGTCTGAACATGCAGGGACTGAATGACAAGTGCTACCCCTACCTTGGTAACTTGAAAGTCTGGATTGCTTTTCCATCAACAGTAGCTGGAGTTGGTGACACAGTTGAAATGTTGGCATTGGTCTGGCAACAATCAGGAATGTTCCACAATGTGCCAATCCTCCTCAGAACCAAAGCACACATGTTTGTATGCCTAGCCCAACCTTGCCAAGAGCAAGAGGTGCAACAGAATGGGAGAGCACTGCAAGTGCATGGACAGGAGAAGAAGGCCTACCAGAAGCAGATGCAGAAGAGACCAGAGGACCGAGCAGATCCTGTTGGCATCATCTGGTGCCAAGAACCCAAAGAACTTATCTTACCCCTGAATGCCGAGTGTAGCATCAGTGGAATGATGATACTGAAACAAGATATGAAGAACCAGATCCTGATAATCCTGATGATAAATGCCCCTGAAGAGCATGGATTGCCAGGACTGCTGGTCAAACAGAGTGTGCTGCCTGTGAGAGCACATACCTATGTGAAGAGAATCACTGTCCAGGTGAAAAATGTGACTGATTGAGACATTACAGTGAGGAAAGGTCAAGGATCATCTGATGAAGATGCTAGATTGACTAGAAGAGTTTGAGCTCAAACTCTCTACTGACAAATGCCAATTTTTCCAAATCTCTGTCAAATATGTGGGCCATATCGTGTCAGCCCAAGGAATTAAAACAGGTCAAGAAAATGTTAAGACTTGACCACCTGGCCAAAGCCAAAGAACCTGGTAAACTTACAGTGTTTCCTAGGTTTCTGTATTACAGGTTCTTCATCAAAGACTATACCTGGTGGTGAGACCATTGCTGAATGTAACACAAGGCTACCTGCAACAAAACTGAGGCAAGAAGAGCCATGCAGTTACAGATCCAAACAAAATGTATTTCAATGTAAGTGACCCATTCAACCATAGATGGGATGCCCAGTGTGACAAGTCATTCAATGAAATCATCTACCATCTGACAAATGTGCCAGTACTAGCATATGCTGATCCAGCAAAGCCCTATGATCTGCATACAGAAGCCAGCATCTGTGGACTTGGAGATGCCCTGTATCAAACTTATCCAGAAGGATTGAGGCCAACTGCCTTCACTAGTAGGAGCTTGAATACAGCAGAAAGGAACAACCCCATCCACAATGTGGAGCTTCATGCACCCAAGTGGGCCACTGTGTACCAGTTTCATGAATACTTGTACAGAGCTCACCTCAAAGTCAAGACAGATAACGACCCTCTGACATATGTTAAAACCACTGAAAAGTTAGATGCTGCTGGACACAAATGGTTATGTGCCTTGTCAACCTACGACTATTGTGTAGAATCCAGACTTGGTTTGAATCATGTGGAAGCTGATGCTCTGTCAAGATGACCAAATGCATCATCCACTGATAATCAGACATGGGTATGCATTCCAGAACAAACTGTCACAGCACTGTGCAAAACATTTGACGTAGATGAACCTCAGTCAACTGCAAATGCTCCTCATCTCATAAACAGTCTTGGCACCCCTGGCGGCTGCCTACCAAATGCCCACTGTCACCTTACTGCAATAGATCTGACCACTCTCCTGCAGTAAACTCCCCAAGATTTACAGAGAGAGTAAAGAATGATCTCTTACTTGAAAGACATTGTCTTCACCCTGACGAAAGAGGGTCATGTTACTCAAGTATATACCAATGATCCAGACACAAGGCTTCTACTGAGGAAGTGGTCCAAGTAAAAATCAAAGGTAACTTGCAGTACCAAGAAATCCAAGGGTCACATGAATTCCCAGATCTGCAATTAGTCTTTCCCTCAAAGTTCAAACGAGTTGCAGTGCATACCCTGCACAATGACATGGGACACCTTGGAAGTGAGCAGATTTTGAACCTTGCTCGTTCTTGCTTCTATTGGCCACATATGGGAAATAACATGGAACAATACTGCAAAAACAGCTAAACTGCAACAGCTGTGTGAGATGCAAAACTCTGCCACAGAGGGCCATCCCTAGAGTAAACATAATTGCAAGTGCACCCATGGAACTGGTATGTATAGTTTCTCAGCTTAGAACCAGACTCTAAGAACATTTCAAACATCTTAGTAGTAACAGATCATTTCTCATGGTATGCCCAAGCCTATTTTGTAAAGGACCAAAGGGCAACAACTGTCACAAAAGTCCTAGCTGAAAAGTTCTTTGTGCACTATGGAGCCCCACAGCAGATTCAATTGGTTCAAGGCCGAGATTTCGAGTAAAAGAAATGCTGTCCCTCTGGGGAATAACCAAGTCATGAACTGCCCCGTATCACTCTCAAGGTGATCCTTAACCCGAGTGGTTCATCCAAACTCTACTAACATGTTAGGTACATTGAACAAGCAAGGGATGTCAAAGAGTCAGTGAAGTAGTCCATGCACACAACTGCACTAAAAGTGATACACCAGATTCTCACTATGCTGCCTGATGTCTGTTAGGGAAGCCCTACTTTCTGTGGACTTGTGTTTTGGTGTCTCTGCCAATGGAGCTAGACCAGAGAACTACCTACAGTGCATACAAAATTGAATGACAAGTTGAATGCCACCTAAAAGTTTGCCTCGGACACCACAGTAAAACGTAACAAAGCCAATGAAGATAGGTATGACAACAGGATTAAGGCAGATGAACTGCTGCCAGGAGACCATGTTCTGTTCAGAAACTGGAGTCTGCCAAGAAAGCACAAAATTGCTGACCTTTGGGGCAATACCCTTTACGTTGTAATGGAATTCATCCTGAAGGGGAATCAAATAGATACCAGACTATCCACTGAAACCATTTGTTGCCTGTTGGACAGTTGGTCATCAGTGAAGTAGTAGACTCTGTAGAACCTCCAAAACCCTCAACTACTTGATATGCTACACACAGAAAAACTGTAAAGCAAAAGACAAGGCAATCAGAAACTGTTCCACCCACAATTGATGCTCAAGTAAATCAGGGTGACTTGGACTCTGAATAAGAAGGAGGGGTGTACTACCCTGTAAGAGATCTCAACCAACTGTTCAGACCTTCAAACAGACATGTATTGTGTCAAATGTGCCTTTTGCAGAGCTTACACCAACAATCATGGACTCTGAACCAACCTTGGATGACGGGAGCAGGATTCGAGAAAGTGTCAGAGGAACTAAGTGTAGAACCTGTTGAGCCTGTAGAAGCAACATAAACAACAGCAATTACAGAATTTGTGGAACCCATTTTGACTGAGGATGCTTCATTGCTAGTCAATGAAATAGGGAGTGTACACCCTGATGCCAAAGAAGAAGTGACTGTTTCACTCCTTTATTCTGCAAGAGCTGTCAAACCTTTGATCAAGTTGACCTGTGACTCTCCAGGTGCCCCTACCAACTTGTTAATGCATGTAGCACACAGAGGCATCTATGTCACACCCATATCTCTGCCTGATATTGTCTTTTGCAAAGTCCAGACCATATCACCCACTGTAGGAGGTGCAGTAAAAGGTAAAAAATAAGATTGAATAATGTTGGCATTGCACTGATCAATGTAACATTATTACTCAATGTTTGGGAACTGGCCATTCCTGTGATATGACAAAGGTTACTGTCATGATAACTATTTTGTAAATATAAAAGGCCTTTTATTTTGTTGTATTTATCTGGACTAGGATGTATTGTATGCCTACTCCAGTCAGGAAACAGTTATTTAGATAGACTGTGCATACTACCTGTATAAAAGACAAAGAACCTCTGTGTGCAAACACTGAGACAAGGGTTACCCCAAAGGGCATTTGGCTGGGAAGCCAAGTTTCAAGAAAATACAAAATCACACATGCCCACACAATGCAAAGCATCATGGGCTGCATATGCAAATCACCACAGAATGTTATGCTGGTTCAACTTTAAGCAGAATTGCATGGTGCCGAAAGGCCTCTCACATTAGTTTGCAAGGGTGCTAACAGATGACATAGACACGTATTTCATCCTACCAGGACTCATCAGTATGCCTCATCTGTTTGACACCCCAGTGGAATGAACCAGCTACCCTAAAACGATCTGTCTGGGTTATGTTGTGGTGAACCCATTAAAATAAAAAACTAGTTAAAAGACAAAGAACCTCTGTGCGCAAACACTGAGGCAAGGGTTACCCCAAAGGGCATTTGGCTGGAAGCCAAGTTTCAAGAAAATACAAAATCACACATGCCCGCACAATGCAAAACATCATGGGCTGCATATGCAAATCACCACAGAATGTTATGCTGGTTCAACTTTAAGCAGAATTGCATGGTGCCGAAAGGTCTCTCACACAGTTTGCAAAGGGTGCTAACAGATGACATAGACACGTGTTTCGTCCTACCAGGACTCATCAGTATGCCTCGTCTGTTTGACACCCCAGTGGAATGAACCAGCTACCCTAAAACGGTCTGTCTGGGTTATGTTGTGGTGAACCCATTAAAATAAAAAACTATTTAAAAGACAAAGAACCTCTGTGCGCAAACACTGAGGCAAGGGTTACCCCAAAGGGCATTTGGCTGGGAAGCCAAGTTTCAAGAAAATACAAATTCACACTACCTGTATGTTGTGTTGTACATTTTTTGTTGTTACAGATGGATTCTGTTGAAGTCAAGTGTTTAGGCAGGGAGAGTGTAACTCCGCCTGCCAAATAGTGGAGGTTTACCTACTTTTCCTCTTTGTCGCAGGAATTACTAGCCTCCTTTTTTTCTAATTCTGTTTATCCCTCCTCACACCATTGGATGAGACCTCTTCCGGACATCTCCTGTGCGTGTATCCCATCTGACTGAGACCCTCCTGCTCATGAACCTGGTCTGCCCTGCTCAACCCATGACACACCTGGTAGCCAGACCCCCTGGCTTCCCTCTGAGGCAGGCCTGCCTTCAGCACCTCAGCAAACTCCCCCACACACCCAGTTTGACCACAGGTGGAGACAAAGGCCTGGGGCAGCCAGCCTAGACTAGGGTAGATCTGGTGGAGGACAGGGTGGTCAGGAGTTGTGTCATCCTCTCATCCGATGGGAATTTTCTACCCTGATTTGTGCCCTGGGGAGAGGACATGCAATGACATGGTGATGTCAGACATGCTCCCACACCTGATACACCAATGTCTGCCTCTTCCCCAATCCCCTTGTTCCTGCGGGCTCTGGTTCACCAACTCCAAACCAATGCTAGGGGTCAGACTATCACTAAGTGCTACAACCCATCCACCCTACAGGAGGAGAGCTGTCTGATGGGCACTCGATTCACTCCCCTTCCCCCCGGATGACCCTCTGATGCTCTGGGCTCATTCATGAACCTGGATTGTCAACATCATAATTGGTACTGCTGTCACTTGCACCAGCAGGCCAGCCAAGACTAGCCCTCTTAACATCAAACTGTACCTTGCCTTTCCTGTATCTTCTGGTGTACATAACTATTCCTGCTGTATTATAGTATAATTGTTATACCTATGTTCTTGACAACAACATGTATCTTATATTGTCCTCCTCACCATCAACTCCTCTGAAGGTGCCTCCCCTGATAGCATTGACCCAAAACTCTTCTCCCTCTCTGCTTCGGCCATTGCCTAGCCCCTCTCAATAATGCTAAATCTCTTATTCTCTACTGCCTCGGTCCCCTCTTCATGGAAACATGCAGTGATCCTCCCTCTACCCAAACGGGGTGACCCCTCATTCCCCCAGAAACTATTGCCCTATTTCTCTCCTCCCTTTTCTTGCCAAGCTTCAATAACACATTGTCCTCTCCCAACTCGCCTCTTTTCTATCTGACACCTCCTTTTTCACCCCTTTCCAGTCCAGTTTCAGGAAAAAAAATACTCAACCACCACATCTCTCCTACGGCTCACACACTCCATCCTAACCAGGATGGACAGTGGACAAATTACCTCTGCCATTTCTGTCGACCTGGCCAAGGCCTTCAACACTGTCTCTCACTCCCTTCTCCTTGACTCACTCCCAGCAGGTGGCCTATTTCCCTCTGCCACAAACTGGTTCAAGGCCTACTTTATTGGCAGAACCCAATCAGTTAAGATCTTGGATGCCACTTTCACTCCCCTCCCAATTAGCATTGAAGTCCCCCAGGGCTCTGTACTAGGGCCCCTCTTATTCTCCATCTTCTTAAATGACCTTTCCTCTGTTTGCTCCGCATCATCCATTATACATATGTATGCTGATGATACAGTACCATATGCATCTTGCTCCTGTGCTGATGGGGTTACAACCAGCTTACAGCAAGACTTTGACAAGGTTCAGCTCTGGTTTGCTAACCATCAACTTTTCCTCAATGCCAAGAAGACTGTCTCCATGACCTTTGGCACAAGGCAGAGACTCTCAAGGCTTCCTTCCCTACCCATTTTCCACACCCTTGATGGGGCTTTACTTGAAGACACAGCCTCCTTCAGGTACTTAGGTGTTTGGTTGGACCAACACATAAACTTCTCTGGACATATTGATGCCATCCAGAAAAACTGCTCCCCAAGCTTGGTGCCCTGTTCAGGAACCGTAGTTGCATCCCTCCTATGGCTAGGTGTGAAGTTGTTCAGAAGATGATACTGCCCATTTTAGACTACCGTGACATAGTCTATGGTGCTGTTCCTAAGTCCTCCCTGGCTAGACTGGACACCCTCTTCAATTCCTTCTGCTGCTTTGCCTTGGATGCCCCCTCCCCTCGCACCCACCACTGTGATCTTTATCGTGCCGTATCCTTCCCCTTTCTCACAAATAGGTGGCTCTCCCACTGTGTTAAACTCACCTCCAAGCACTGGTTGGGTGAGCTCCCTTCCTACCTCACCTCCTCCTTTATAACATCCCCCAACCCTCTCATTCCCTTAGATCAACCGACTCTCGCACCCTGGTGGTCCCCCACAGATCCACCCAAATCGGCCAATCCGATTACTCTCACTGCCTCCCAAAAATGTGGAATTCCTTCCCCCCTCAAATCTGGCACTAATCCTCTGCCTACTCCATCAGCTCTGCCCTTGGTAATTACCTTGGTCCTAGTTGCTCCTGCCATGTCCCTCCCTAACTCCCTCCTCCAAGCCCTGGACAAACCCTACCCCCTACCGTTACCTTCATTTTACCCTGTGCACACCCACCCAAATTCCTAGCTCTCCTCCTCTTCCCCCAAATTGCTCCCACTTACTGGCCTCCCTTGATCTCTCACAGAATATAAGGGACCCTGAATGGTCTCCATGGGTCCCTCTCCTACCACCAAAGGGGCTTGAATCTCTCATCTACTCCCTTCCACCACCATCCTGAAGGTGTCTTTCTGGGACACTTCCTTATTCCCTTCTCTCTGGTCCCACCAGCCCCCTTGCAGGGTTTCTTGCATCCTGAAGTGCTCTCCAGGGACACAACTCTTCCCCCTCCCCACCACCTCACCACTGCCTCTCTTTTTCCCCCTTTTCTTTCACGTAAGCACTTGTTTACTTATTAACCCAGCACTTATTATTGTCCACTCTTTCTACCTATCATGTGCAACACTGTTCTTTGAAACTTGGCTTCCTGACCAAATGCCCTTTGGGGTAACCGTTGCCTCAGTGCTGCGCACAGAGACTCTTTGTCTTTTAAATTGTTGTTTTAATTGGATTCACCACAATATAACCTAGATAGACCATCTTAGGGTAGCTGGTTCATTCCACTGGGATGTCAAACAGATGAGGCATACCAATGAGTCCTGGTAGGATGAAACACGTGTCTATGACTTCTGTTGGCACCCTTTGCAAACTGTGTGAGAGGCTTTTTGGCACCATGCATTTCGGCTTAAAGTTGAACCAGCTTAATATTCTGTGGTGATTTGCATATGCAGCCCATGATGCTTTGCATTGTGGGGGCATGTATGATTTTGTATTTCTTTAAAACTTGGCTTCCCGGTCAAATGCCCTTTGGGGTAACCATTGCCGCAGTGCTTGCGCACAGAGGTTCTTTGACTGTTGTAACTCTGTTTGTAACATCTGCCTTACAACTGTATGTTAATGTTGAACTTATAACTTGAATATTTAATGTCTCATTCCTAATGTAACCTTTCCCCCCAGTCACACAGGGAGATGAGCGACTTGTCACTGAGTGTGCCTTCCTGGTGAAACATTTCAATAAATAAATAAACTGTGTTGTATTACCATAGTGTATATAGAAACATAGAAATTTGTTGGCAGAAAAAGACCCCATGGTCCATCCAGTCTGCCCAATCCCCGGAAGACCTCCGCCCTCCATTTTCTGTCTGACCTCTGTTGGTTAGGCCCATGTATGTATCCCAGGCTTTTTTAAATTTGCCCACTGTATCAACCCTACCACCTATTCCGGCAGTCTGTTCCATGACCCCACCACCCTCTCACTAAAGAATTTCCCTCTGATGTTATCTTCAAATCTGTCACCCTCAAGTTTTAATGCATGCCCCCAGTGGTTTTGTTCTCACTCAGTCTGAAGATATTGTCAACCCTCACCTTATTTATGCCTTTCAAGTGCTGAATGTTTCAACCATGTCCCCTTTCTCCCTTCTCTCCTGCAATGTGTACAGACCCAGCTCATCCAGTCTCTCCTCGTATGCCTTCTCCTGCAGCCCACTCACCATTCTAGTAGCCTTTCTCTGGACCCTCTCCAGTCTGTCCTTGTCCCCTTGTAAGTATGGCCTCCAGAACTGTACCCCATATTGCAGGTGCGGTCTGACCATGGTCTTGCATAGTGGCATGATCACCTCCCTTCTCCTGCTTGTAAAGCCCTTCCCTATATATGCCAACATTCTGAGTGCCTTCCCCACTGCCTTGTCGCTCTGCCTCTGAACCTTCAGGCTGTCTGAAATAGTGATCCCCAGGTCCCTTTCCTATTCTGCTGTCTCCAGTTCTACCCCCTCAAGCCAGTATTTTGCCTTCGGGTTTCTACGTCCTATATGCATAATTCTGCATTTCTTTGCATTAAATTGTAGTTGTCATCTTTCTGACCACTCCTCCAACTTTGCCAGATCCTCTCTCATACTTTCCACATATCCCATTGTATCCACCCTATTACATACTTTCATGTCATCTGCAGACTTTCCTTCCCATGCAGACCCTCCATAATGTCCCCAATGTAAATGTTGAAGAGTATGGGTCCCAGCACTGAACCCTGGGAAACCCCACTCATCATCCTTTCTTCCTTTGAGTGCACCCCATTTACCACAACACTCTGAGTCCTTTCCTCTAACCAACGCTCAACCCATTTTGTGAGCTTGCTCCCCACTCCCAAGCTACCTACTTTGCCTACAAGTCTCCTGTGGGGGACAGTGTCAAAACCCTTCCTGAAGTACAGGTAGGCCATGTCCACTGCCCCTCCCTGGTCCCATATCTCTGTATCCCTGTCAAAAAATTCAATCAGGTTTGTCTGGCATACCTACCACCTGGATATCCATGCTGGTTGCCATCCAGGAGGCCCTCTGCCTCCAGATAATTAATCAGCCTTTTCTTTATAAGGGTTTCCATTAGCTTATCCACCATGGAGGTAAGGCTAATTGGGTGGTAGTTTCCCAGTTCCTCCCTTCCTTCCCCCTTCTGCAAAGGCACCACCTCAGCCCTTTCCAGTCCCCAGGAACCCTTCCCTTGTCCAGTGACAGATTAAACAACCTCGTGAGCAGTGCCTCCAACACCAGCTTCAGCTCTTTGAGCACTCTCGGGTGAATCCTGTCCTGTCCTGAATATCATGTATTATGTTTTTGCCGCTTGGCCTGGGTTGTACCTGAGAACGGTCCCCTGGACCAGTGCACCTACCCAGTTATCAAAGTCATAAATAAATAAATATTCTTAGTGCTCTTCAGTAAAATCAAGACTACACCCCTCACCCCCAGTTCAAGAAAGGACATTTCTGAGATATGTTCCCCACACTCGATTATAGAGACCTCGGGCTCGATTTTCAAAAAGCCCTTAGATTGCCACTATTTGCAGTGATCTAGGGCTGGGATGAACTTCGGGTGCTTCAGGGACCCTGTGCCCAATTCTGTTAAATCAGGGATCCCTGTGCTAAAAACCCAGGATTTGCAGCACCTGCAGTCAAAATTCAAACAACTGGCACACCTGCAGGAATTGCCACCGGGATCTGACCCACCCCACCCGAAGCAACACTAGAAGGGCTGGGATGGTTGGGGTGGTGAAACATGCTTGCCAGGAGGGGTCCAGGGGAAGAATAGGCATGGTGGAGTGCCATAGGGGGAGTTAAGGAGATGGTGGGCATGTGAGGGAGTGATGGGGTACCAGCGGGGGTACCATTTATATATCAATAAAGCCAGTTTTAGCTATATAAATGGCATCCCCACTGGGTACTACATCACTCCCTCACATGCCCACCATCTCCTTAAATCCTCCTATGGTACTCTCATGCTCATTCTGCCCACAGACCTCACATTCAGAGCCTCCCAATTCACCACATTGTGTGGCACTGGCACAAGGTGCTTAGACCACCTCATTGCTTGTCTAAGTTGAGCCCCTTGCTGCACCCACAGCAGGGCTTCCAAAATATGAGAAAAGGGGATGGTGCAGCCCCACCATGGTGCAAGCTCCCTTGTGACCTGACACAATCTGCTGTATGTCACAAAGGTGGTGCAGTGCTACTCTGGCACACCAGATTCCCTTTTTGATGCAGACCGCATTCGAAAATTGGGAATGCCACATCTTTTGACACAAGGTTCCACTTGCATTGTTTATAATTGACACAGGCAACTTGCAACATTTCTCATCTATAATGCTGCCTCCAAGTCTTAGCTACCTAGAATCGACCCTTTACTTACTCCTTCTATATATTCGTCCTCCACTGCCAACCCTACACCCACCGCTGCAACTGTTACAGAAAGCGTGATAGGCCTTCTCTTGAGAGAAACCTACTGCATCTTGTACTACTCCACATATCTGCACAAGTTATAGCTTGGCAAGCTTCCAAGCTACCTCTCAGAAGTCCTATCACCCTAAAAAAAATTCCACTTACTTCCTCAGATCCTTCACCGTCAGGTGCCTCCAAAAACCTAGGTGCTTAGTTATAGCCCATAGGTCAGCCATTGTTCACTTAATGGTTCACAAACCTCTTGAACAACTTTTTTCACAAAATTAAAGTTGCTGAGAAGGGACACCTGTGGCCCAGCAGAAGCACCACATGCTTCTATGCTGACAATCTAGGTTCAGGAACAGATTCAGAAAGTCAGGTTAGGTGGCAAAGGGGCTGGCATGGCACTGCTGTGTGGTAGCACTTCCAGACGAGGGGGGGGGAGATGCCTAGGCTCTACTGCCATAGTGTCCCCTATGGTGTGCTAAGGGATCTTGTCTACTCCACAGGGTATCACTACATGCATGCGAGGGCTCATATGTGGGGACGCATGAGCTGTGCCTGGTGTAAGGGGGGGGAGAAGACTGGGAGAAACATCTGTGTCTGCCTCTTACCATGTATGACAGCAAATGATGCTGTCAGACCCCTCACAATACAGATCCCTCACAGCCTCAATGGTGGGGGAAGTGGAAAATGAGGCTGTGCATTTGCTGGATAGTAGCCCAAAGGCAGGAGAAGGTAGTGGAAGGGGAATAAAAAGCTGTATGAAAAATGTGCAGAGATTGTCATTACCCTAAACAGACTGCTTAAATCCCATTTATCCAACGGCTGCGCTTGTTACCTATTCTCTCAGGGCAGTTTTGTCCTTTCCTAGGTATTCCATTTTGTTAACCATCCCAAACAGAATACTCCAGCTCCCAGTTCTAAAAGTGCATTGTTCTGTATTACCTGTATAATCCTACAATTTTTCATGTGGCATAAATGATCTGCGTGATTTCCCTTGTAATGTGTTATCACTGAATTTTTTCCCTCTAACTTTCCCTGTTTTGGTTTTTGTCCTAGGACCCACCTGGAGGCAGGTTGTTTCTCCTGGTTTCAAAAAAAGGTTACAGATATGCAGTACACAGGTTAATGTAGAGTTTTATAGTGGTTATTTTTAGTAGCCCTTGCAAAAGTAATGCAGTTTCAGACTATAAAAACTAACCTCACAATATACTTTTTGCTCTGATGTGAAATGTTAATGACATGGAATGCTTTCCTTCCCATTATCACTAAACCATTTGTTATTATCCATTTGTATAGGTGACCAGTTAGGGACCTCAGCTCTCAGCCTTTTGAGTGAAAAGTAAAGAGCATTTCATTCTCTGCTTTTCTGGAACTAATTGATGAGCTCTTAACTCTTGCCTCTAGAGTCAACCCAGCAATTAATTTGCATGTCTTAACCCACTGTGGTTTAAATAATCCACACACAACACCTTTTTTAATACAATATTAATTCATTGCAGGGGCGAAGAAAAATAAATCTTCAGCTGAAAAGAGTTGCAACCTGCTAATTATGTAACCTTTTCAAACAGGAAAATGACATTTCCATTAGCAATTTCATGCATTTAAGATATCCAATATATTATAAACCCCACTGTTGTTGCCAGTCAATCAGAATTATTTTCCAGCAGCCATTACAGCATGTAAACAACAAAAATCAAATATTCAAACTGTCTAACACCACTTTTATTGACATTTAAAGTCATTCCATTGAGGAAGTAAATAAAAACTGCATTTTGTGAAAACTAATTTTCTATTTGATGTTAATCATGTTGAATAATGTGTGGTCTGAGTTTTGTTTCCTGTGGCTTGTTGGACTGCATGAGTGCTTTCTCCTGGGACTCTCAGGAAAATGTATTGTCACATCTCATGTGGCTGCCCAAGCAAGCAACAATTTAAGAAATTAAATTAACAAAATAAGACAAGCCTCACATAATGTTGTGAGTTAGAATGCAGTGTCCTCGTTGGTCATCTACAGGGCCTTATCTCAGAGATAGGAAATGCTAGTGAAAGCCAAATGTTAGGCACCTGCTTCACAGTGTCTTACAAAGTAAAATAGCACCTTTTTCACTGTTAATTTAATTTTCAAACTTTCACTCAAATAAAGACAGGATAGGGAAAGCTCCTGGCAAATATTGCTCCTGCCAGTTCTTCTCTGAATGACAAAGGCCCGGTACACTGGGCTTTGTTGCCAAAATAATTCCTGCTTCACCAGCTCACACAGTATCTAATGCCTATATATTGTACAGCTGTCAGCCTGGATTATGTTTTTTTTCACAGTATCTATTCTGTAAGTTATTCATTTTAAGTGGATTCCAAGATGTCTTAGATTCTGCCTCGCATTCAAGTAAAATATTCAGCACATCCCTTTGGGATTTGAAAATCACCTGCATTTTCCCTTTGTCCCCATCTTGGTTTTCTGTGGTAAGGAAGAAACTGTGAAAGGGTTTTTTTATATATAATAATCCACAACTCCAAGCCAATTGCTGCTTTTTGGCTTAACCTTTGTATTAGTCATATCAATAGTTCTCATGAGAAATAGGCTAGAATATTGAGAAAAATACATCTGGACTTAAATGTCTGGCCAAGCTGACAAGGACAGATTGTACTGGATTAGCCTGTCTTCATTTCTCAAAAGAGAACTAGACTTGGGTTTTTTATTAGACAATAACAAATGTTTATTTTGTGTAACTCCAAACAGCAGATGACTATAGTTCAGTGGTGTTACAGTGATAGGAGCAGTTTAATAACATTGAAGAATGTCATTTTTATAAGTGTATCAAAATCCAATTATGAGTAATCCCAGCTGTGTAGCAAAATGCTACTATAACGTCCAGTTCTCATTTTTTAAGACTGAACCTATGCTTAACCTTCATGCATGACTTTAGACATCCTTTTTAAAAGTGATGTCTAAAGTCAGATCAAATTAGACTATAATAAATATGGAAAAGAATGGCTATTATTATTTCCCTTTTTTGACTGTGCTACAGTACAATTTAGCCTAAATGTCCTGTAACACTGAGGTTGTAGGGCCCACCTTGTAATTCAAAACAGAGATGCTGCTGCTTGCCATGTCATTGCTGCAGATTCAGATCCAGACACTGGGTGTGCCACTTCAAGGAGAAGAAGGAAGCCTACCAGCAAATGCAGTCCTCTTTCAGACAAGCTTGTGGACTGACAGTCCTGATACTTGTCAGTCCTCTGGGGGCCAAGAAGGAGAAAAAGTAGAGAACAACAGATGGTATGGGTTGCCAGGAGGGGAGAGGTTGATTGATTTATGCAGCATGCTTTGACACTGTCAATAGTACCTTCCTAACAGCACCACTGTGAGAGGGAGAGAGTAAAAGGAATAGAGACTTAGGCGGATGATGACACCATGTCTCTACCCACCTAGCTGGACTGTTCCACACAAATTGGGGCCTCATTGTCCACTCACCAGATTATGCTTCCATTTAGCTTCCACTGGCAGGAGGGGGAAACCCTGACGGGCTTAAATAAGGCCTGGCAGAACTCAAAGAAATGTGACAAGGCATGCTTTCCACCATTGGATACTGTGTGGTTGTGACTCAGAATATGCCACTTTTCACTTGTTGAGGGGTAGGTCTTACATAACTCCCGTGTGGCTTTCACTCATGAGGTATTTCCCTGCATCCTCAGCCATGAAGATAAATGGCATATTTTAAATTCATCCAGTGTGTGTTCCATATAATACATGGTTAGGTTGTTTTTCTCCTTAAGACAACTGCAATTTCACCAACCAATAATATCCTATTAATTAATCAATTATGGCATTATAAATAACCTAATATGTAGTCGACCATGTGAACATACAAATGTGCCAGCAGAAACAGACCACCCGGTCTATTTAAGTCTGCTCAAGTGTGCAACTAGCACCCCTAGTTTGCAGCTGCCCCACTCCCCCTTTGTCATCCCACTGCCATCCCCCAACTCCCCCACACTCACTCTCCCCTGTTCCATGATCTATGCCCTTTTAAAGCTGTTCATAGATCTACATGATACCACCCATTCTGGTAGTGTGTTCCATTTTGCTACCACCCTCTCCATGAAATAGTGTCTCCTCATTTCCCTCCTAAATCTTCCCCCTCTAATCTTAGCCCATGCCCATGACATCATCAATGCACTAATTAAACATTTTAGCCTAAATATGAATAATTGTGCATCAGTATGTAAAACTTGTAATATCATATGTTGCATTGATGATACTGTTATTTTTTCTCATTATCAATTATGACTGCTGTATTGGACAACCTACACAAGGTTTTTCTTGAGTTACAAAATTAGTTCCAAAATAATAGATTGCTATTGAGTTAGATGAAAACCAAATCTATGATCTTCCATAACAAATGAAAATTGAATTAGCAGCATCAACTAATTTTTTTTGTAGTTATTTTTTTATTAAGATTTCAAACAAGAAAACAAAACAGATATCTCAAACATACAAAGAGAGACATTTAATCTACATTTAGTTAGTCAAACCTTCTTCACAAACAATGCAAGGTTGCAAATGCTTCAGTAATGAGAAACAAACAAACCTCCTGTGAGTATCCTAAGAATAATAGCTGGGAGCTACTAAGCAATGTGAGAAGGCAGTAAGGAGGGCTGGGGGGATACTGGGATGCATAGGGAGAGGCATCACTAGTGGAAAACAGGAAATTGTTATCCCTCTGTACAAACAGTTGGTGAGACCCCATCTGGAGTACTGCATGCAGTTCTGGAGGCCCCATCTCCGCAAGAACATAGGCAGGATGGAGGCAGTCCAGAGGAGGGCACCTGAAGCTATACGAAGAGAGATTAAAGGAGCTTAATATGTATGTCCTTGAGGAAAGGAGGAGGGGGAATGATAGAAACTTTCAAGTACCTCAAGGGACTCAACAAAGTCCAGGAGGCTAGCATCTTTCAAAAAAAGAGATGTGCAAGAACAAGGGGGCACAATTTGAAGCTAGAGGGGGAAGGCTCAGGGGCAGTGTGAGGAAGTATTTTTTCATGAAGAGAATGGCCTTTCTGAGGGGGTCATGGGGTCAAAAACAGTGGGGGGATTCAAGAATGCATGGGACAGATATAAGGCAATTGTAGAGGGGGGAGGAGGAAATAGGTTGCTGGTTAACTAGGATCTGCAGCTTATCCAATAGGCAGGGAAATGAACAGGCTAGGCAGGCCAAGTGGTCCTTATGTGCTGTCAAAGTCTATGTTTCTATGTTCTATGTTTCTATAAGTCAAGGACTCAAATAGCATACCAGGATACCCAATAAGCTGTTAATGTTTTCCTGGTAAAATGGGACAATCAGGCCAGATTGATCAAGGTGCATAGAGCAGAGAGCCATAGTTCACTGGATGACACTGAGTCAGGCCCCAATGCTGTAGGATCAGCTTTTTTGGCTTCTATGCTGGCCAACAGAAGCCACTGCATCTGTGAGCTATGCATGACCACTTGAAGAGGAGAAAGTCCCAAAAAGTACGATACAGGGTAAAGGGGGGGAAGTCACTTGCAAAATGGAGGAACAGCAACTATAGATCTGACACCAAAAAGGGGTCCTTTTTTGACAGGACCAAAGTATGTGGGACATGTCGGTCCTGGGTGTTTGCTCCTCCAACACAAATCAGTGGAAATTAAACCAAGTTTTTTAAGCTGAGAAATGTGGGCACTAACAGTGCATCACTTTATTTGGGTCAGTCAATGCTTTATGGACTACATTGCCATTGCTAGTGCCACCTCTCCATGGAAATAGATATACCCAGGGCCTGTTCCCATTTCTGCCTTGCTTTGTCAGAGGGGTATGGAAGTTCATCTGTAATGAGCCAATACATCATGCCAGCTACTCTCTGGTGGAAGGTGAGTCAAAACTCCAGAGCTGGAGATGAGACAATGGTCAGCTGGGAAGGGAGTTTCTTTAGCACAGCCTCTATTGCACTGCAGATCTGGAGGAATCTCCAAAAATCACCAGAGGAAAGACCATATCTGGTCTTCAGATTTTCAAGGAAGTCCAAATGAGAGAAGGAGGTCTGTAAGAAGTCCTTAATTCTGGATATGCTCCTTGTCCTCCCAGGATTCCCAATGTACTGTACACCCACCAACCAGTATCAAGGAATTAGACGAGAGGGGGATGAGTGATTTGGCACACAACAATGAGCCCATTGTTCTAGCCTATGCCATGCCTTCAGCAAAGAGGCAAGTGTGAAGTCCTCACTCCACAAACCTCTTGGAGTAGTATAGAGGACAGTGGATGGCCACCTACCATGTAAGATGCCTGTTTCTATATCCAGCCACTAGGAAGACAGTGCTGAATATGGCAGCAGCCATGGAAGTGTTTGTGTGCACCTGAAGACTATATAGTACACATGGCACCAGGATACCAACCAGCCACCCCATGCCAGTGAACCCTCAACTTTTCCCTGCTGCACCTTGGGGGCTTCCCCTCCCACAGAAAATCACTGATCAAGCTGTCCATCTTCTTAAACCAGGCTGAGAGTATCTCAATAGCGAAGTAGGGAGGCAGTGAAATAACTTGGGGGTGGTAACCATTTTAATAGCTGATAACTTCACCACCAGGAAGACTTGAAGGTGCTTCCATAGTCACATTCTTCATGGAGCTTCTTTAGAGCAGCAGTACTAGTTAATAAGAAGCATTTGTCAATGCCAGATATTTGACACTGGTATCGAAGCCCTGGGGTACTAGATGTGTTGTGGTGCACTGTGTGGGTTATGTATTACCAAAGTTAGGAGCCTGCATTTGTAAACTTGAGTGCAGGCTCATAACTTTGTTATGTTTTAATATTTTTGCCCCAAATTGTCAACATCGCCTTCTTATCACCCCACTTCATGAACAGGTGCAGAGAAAATTTTCAACTCCTGTCTGAAAGGTGATTTCACGCAGGGACTGCAAGATCATCTTTCGGGAAGCAAAAACACATTTTGGGCAGGATTTGAAAAATGACAGCTGTAACATTCATGAGGGTCTGCAAAGAAATGGATATGTTGAAAATTTGGGGTAAACATATTGAAAATTATCAAAGTTATGAGTCCGTGTTCACAAAATTCATTGTATACTCATAACTTTGTTGTTTTTAATATTTTACACACCAAATTTGCAACATAGCTGTCTTATAACCCCCCGCATGAACAAGGGCACAGAAAATTCTGAACTTCGGCCCAAAAGGTGATTTCAAGCAGGGACCACGAAATCACCTTTCGGGATGTATAAACACATTTTGCCCAAGATTTGAAAAATGACTGCTTTCACATCCATGAGGTGCTGTAAAGAAAGGCTATGGTGTAAATTTGGGGTAAAGATATGGAAAATTAACAAATTTGCAAGCCTGTGTCCACAAAATGCCATGTAGGCTCATGACTTTCTTGTTTTTTAATATTTTTACCAGCAAATTTTCAACATAACCTTCTTATGATATCGCGTCATGAACCAGGGCAGAGGAATTTTCAGCTTCTGCCTGAAAGGTGATTTTGTGTAGGGACCGCAAAATCACCTTTTGGGACAGATTTGCCTAATGTCACTGTAATTGTTCATGAGGTGGGATCCCAAAAAAAGTCATGTTGAAATTTGGGGCAAAAATGGCCAAGTTATGCCACTAAGTTCAAAATCCCATTGAAATACACTGAACCACATACCTGTTTCCTCAGTTCACTGTCCAGCTTTGAAAAGTGAAGATATGTTTGTGGTCCAGAGTAGATTATGGCATTGGACTTCTGGTGGATAAGTAAGGGCCTGGGGGGTGGGGAGGTACTGAGTGGGAGAGCCCAGTGGGGGGGACAATAATGACCGCAACAGACATCGATGGATGATTTTCTTTTCATAGGGTGTATAAAACAACCAGCCAAAGCTGTATAGTTAGAATATACTAACATATACAAGTGTTTCTGACTCATACATTAGTTAAGCAAAGGTATAATAATAGTTTAAGTAGTCACTGTGTCCTGTGTAGGACTGGCTAGGATTGAACAAGGAGGACTGATGTAGGTGGTAGTAGCATATGACTACTTGAGGGTTCTATGTGATAAAGGTGAGTCTGAAAGCCCGTCTATCACATAAAGCAAGCAAACTTGAGCCTATATTCAAAAGGGCGACAGATATTGTACCGAACGTTGTAAATAGCGACGGTCGCTACAATACTTAACTAAAGCATACAGAAATCTTTTTTTTATGCGGGGGGCTGTGCCCCACATGCCCTCCAAACTTAAATAACCAACTCCAAGGGGGGGTGTGGACCATGGGGCAAGTTATTGGATTAAAAACCAAAAAAAATGATTCTGCCTATAGCCAGACCCGAGTCTGCTTGCATTGCAAGCGGTGGTGTACACCACTACACTAAGCAAGCAGCTCAGCAGGAATCAGCCACAAAGGATACTATATCCTGCAGTAATGAGTACAGCTCCTTGCTATACTCACTGTACAGGATATAGTGACGTATTGCACCACTCGCACTCTTGTAGAGCACTATTATTGAGTCGCTCAAAAGTGCAGTGCTCAATAATCAGCACTCTACATGGGTGCTACCCTACTTGAGCACTTATTTGACCTTAGGCTTATATTCTCACCTATTTTAGGGACTACCACCCTGTCAGAAAGACATGGGAACTCTCAAGGAAGGATTCCACCACTCCAGGTGTTGTAGTGCTGTGATCCCTATGACCAAAGACACCTTAGGAAGAAGGCCCAACTCCAAGAAGAGAAAGAGAGAGAGGCATTGCCAGAAGAGAAGTGGGAGAGGATGGTGGTGAAGAGAACCCAAGCATTCTAAGGAGACTTGATCATGAGCAGCTTAAGTTCTCCTTGGAGAAGGCATGACATGTGTCACCCACTGCCCCTGTGAACCATGGGCAAAGCCTTTCCATTCAACAAATCTTCACTTTCCTATGTAGGACTGGTCAGGAATGAACAAGGAGAACTGAGGCAGTTGGTAGAAGTATGCCACTGTTTGTGCACATACTTGCCCTTTGGTTTATACTCTCTCTGCCCATCCTACAGGAAATTCTGCCCTTGCAGGGTGACATAAAGACATAGGAACCCTTATGGAAGGGATCCACCCTTTGAGGTGTTGCAGGGATGAGATCCCTGAGACAAAAGGTACCTAAGGGAAGAAGTCCCAAAAGTACAACTTTGATAGATTTAACACTTTCTCCCCAAGGAGAGAAGAGATGTAGCCAGAAACTCCCCCTGTGGAGGAAACCTCCCCAAGGAGAGAAGAGATGTAGCCAGAAACTCCCCCTGTGGAGGGAACCCTCAGGGGAACCAAGGCCTAGGTTACCATCCATCCAGGCTTGGGGCAGAATCAGTGATGGCTTGGATGCTGCAATTTAGAGAACCAATACAGGATAACGACATGAGGTGCTGACGAGTATCCAAATATGGCTAAAGGGACCCTCTCCCGTCTTGAAGAAGAACCCTACCATCAAGGCGTGATTTGAGAAGAATAGTCAGGTGTTGGACATAGACCCAGTCACCACACATTTTAAGGTTTTCAAAATGTATTTTAAACATTTAACTGTGAGCTACACATTACAATAATAAACTTCAATGTGTCATACACATCAGTAACACTATATACACATCAACTGTACCATATTTAAACCAATATAATAAACAGTGTTGCTTGTTTTACCTGCACCGATGGTACACAGAGGTATCCAGGTTCTCTAGCATAAATCAAAATAGAAAATGGGCTTCCTGAACTCAAGGAAACAAAAAAGGAAAAACATAGCTCATTCTGTACTACAGAGGTTAAATGATCTGAGAACAGTGAATCATAGACCCTGTATCATGATTAATAAATGATAATACAAAGTACAACATTCAAAGCAAAAATAGAGAACTTATATATATTGACTTTGTATTAGCAGAACAATTTCCTTAATGCTGTGCTATATTCCAATACTCAGTTTTGCACTTATTATATCAATAACCATATTGCAGATCATATACTAGTACACAGGGACCCACCCCACTAGAAGTCACAAAAGGTGAGCAATGCACTAAAGACACTAAATACAGTAAACCACTCAGTGATTACCTACACAAAAGCAGTATTTTCCTGTATTTTTGTTTGCATGTGTTTTCTCTGTCTGCCTCTAGATATTCTCACTGACATCTGTAAAATGTCAAAACTAAGTGGTGCCAAACGTTTACCAACTGCAGTTCAATAGTTTATTTATGTTTTTTATAAACTGTAGAAATAAGGTGAGTAACCCTTTTACTCACCAGGGAGAATCACACTTCTCACTTCGCGTCACACAAGTCAGATATTGCGAATGTGTTCTCTGCCTAAACTGTCTGTTTTTATAAAGTTTCTGCAGACCCATGCAAGTCAGGCACAGACTGATGCAACGCCATGACATCATCATGCCCATGATGTCATGGATGTGCTGCATCATGGGCAGAGCTCCACGCACTGTCATCTGGCTTACCCTGTTCAGAAAACAAGTCCCCCTTTCACAGAGTGCAGCACAGTGATATGCAGCTTTATTACAGTAGGCACCTTCCACCTGCCTTTTCTTCAACAGGATTCATACCAGATTCCCTGCATGCTCAGAAGAGTAGCAAATGCTGAACAGAGGTCACCCAACCTCGGCACTATGAGAGCCTATCCTTAAATGAAAACTAAATGGAAGAGGAACAGAGAGAGAGAGAGAGAGAGAGACCAGGAAACTTGTGGGCAAATACAGAAAGGGTAGCTTAAAGAGGTTGATCTGCACAACTAAAGGACCCCCCCCCATGAAGAGAATCTCACCCTCAAAAAGCGGAAGCCATAAATACAACATAAGAAGCTGCTGCCGAGTCAACCTGCATGGCTGAAGGGGCCCCCTAGTGAGAATCCCACCCACAAAAATGCTGGGAGACACCAAGAGAAACTACTGAGTCAACCTGCATGGCCAGAAAGATCCCCTACTCAGCCCAATTCTCCAGGAGCCTGCTTCAGAGGCATCAGGAACACATCAGGTCTCCTGGTCTACAAGACCAGGAGGGCCCAAAGGAAGAAAGGATAAAGGACAAACTCTGATGTAAGAGAAAGGAAGACAATAGCTGCAGAGTGAATTCCTGGAATACACCAAGTATGGCACTGATAGGCCCAGAAACTCTGAAAGCAGACCTGGAGGCAGAACATAGCTAAAGTAGTCAAATAACTAAGCAACACAGAGAAAATCACACCAGGCCAGCAACTAGGGCTATACAGGGAAGGAAATGGTCAGACCAAAGTGGAGAATTGGGAGGCAGGCAAGCTATAATGCTGAGAAACACCAACAAACAAACAAAAGCCCAAATGGGGCATGGCGGGATAGCTAGTAAGCAGCCAGACAGTCGTGGACCACAGAAAATGATAAGGAAGCAGGAGGAAACAGGGAGACCAGAAAACAGCAAAACCACAGGTGATGAGGACAAAGCAGGAAAGCCGGAGGCAAAACTGGCACAAACACAGAATTGATATACATAGATACATAGTGTGATGGCAGATAAGGGCCACTGGGCTCACCCAGTCTGCCCAATTGTGATTTTTCCCCCAGACCCTGCTTAATCTACATCACAATCTCTTCTCCCCTGTACCCTATCCCCACAATTCCCTTGAACCTATCCCAGACATTTTTTTAACCCAATTACTGTTTTTGCCTCCACTACTTATTCTGGAAGGCTACTCCAGGTGTCCATCACCCTTTCTATGAAAAAGTACTTCCTCACATCCCTCCTGAATTTACCCCTCTCCAGCTTCATATCAAGCCCCCTTGTTTTAGAGCACCTTTTTCTCCAAATTATATTCTCCTCCTGTACCTTAATAATCCCTGTAGGGTATTTAAAGGTTTCTGTCATATCCCCACTCCCTTCTTTCCTCCAGAGTGTACATATTTAGCTCCTTTAGCCTTTCCTCATAGGGCTTTTGTTGCAGATCCTGCACCATTTTGGTAGCTCTCCTCCGGACCGCCTCCACTCTGTCTATGTCCTTTCTGAGATGGGGTCTCCAAAACTGTACACAGTACTCAAGGTGGGGTCTTACCAGTGATTTATATAGGGGCAGAATCACCTCTCTGTTTCTGCTGGAAATACCCCTACCTATGCATCCTAGCATCCCACTAGCTTTTCTAGCTGCCTAATCACACTGCCTGATCACCTTTAGGTCATCCGATATGATTACCCTAGGTCTCTTTCTTGTTTGGTCTTTGTCAGTATCACTCCACCCATTTTGTACTCCACTCCTGGGTTCCTATGGCCTAGATGCATTATTTTGCACTTTTTTGCATTAAAACCCAGCTGCCATACCCTTGACCACTCTTCAAGGCTCATTAGATCTCTGCACGTTCTACATTCTGCATTCTGCATGCAAAACAGGGTGGCGTGAGACAAGAAGTCAAGACACAGAAACTCATAAGCAGGACAGAACAAAAGCAGCTGGCTGGTACAAGCAGGGTGGTTGTATTGGAATTGTCATTTTCCTGTGGTCTTTGAGCGCTACATTTTTGGAGAGATTTGGGAGGGAGAAGCAGCTGCACAGCACCTATGAGAACATGAGTATCTGAGGGATGCTTGAGCATGCAAGGTTTAAGTATTGCTTGAAGATGGCATGGAGAGTGCCACCCGCACCTCCTCTAAACCACAGGCAAAGCCCTGCAGTCCTGTACCCCCCCCCCACACACACACACCTCTTAGCTGCTTCACACTGCCCTATATAACCTTCTGCCTCTCAATGGTCTTTGGAAGGCAAAATATTTTCTGTTGTTCTGGACCTATCTGCTAACACATAGGCCTTGTTTACACACACTTGAAAGCTTCAAAATGTTTTTACTCTCTTCCACTTGGAGCCAGGTTTTCAAGGGACAGATGCAGGTGCATCCCTAGGAGGCAAACAAACATCAGAAGAAAGTGCTGCCATAAAACCTGGTGCTACTCAAAGCAGAAGTTCCAAGTAGCAGTGCACTCTAGGGACAGGGTGTGGTGAAGGAGCATGCCTACATAGCTGAAAAGTGTATCTCAAGTCTGCAGTCACCACCACTGGCTAGATGATTGGTGCTCAGTCACCACTCAGCAAGCAAATGGTGCAGTCAAAACTGTTTGTTGCAAATCAACAGATGACTGCAAATTGTAGCTGTAAGCAATACAAAACAGGGGGCCCCTGATGAAGCTGTAGCCGAGTGAAGCACCGGGACATCCATTAGTGGTGAGAACTTGTTTTCTATTGCTTACGGCTACAGTTTGCAGTTATCTCTTGCTTTGCAATAAAAAGATTTGACTGCTGCATTCGCTTGTGAGTGGTGATTCATCACCAATCAGCTAGCCAGTGGCGTTGACTGCAGACTTGAGAGACATTTTCCAGCTGCGTACCTGTGCACCCACACCACACCCTTTCCATAGAGAGCGCTGCTACCTGGAACTTGTGCTTATGGGTTAGAGGATTGCTAACCCCTGCAGCAGCACCCAACCCTGCACCATATGAGTGTGTCTTCTACTCTGGACCTGCTACTCAGAACTGACCAGAACCCAGAGAGAGAGAAAGCACACCGAGTCAGTTTCAACTTTGTTAGTCTGGCTATGCCAGATTCATAATTTTTTGTAACAAAATGGATTTTACAAAACCAGTAACTCGCTAATGAGAAGACTGCTGCACAAGCACTTCGCGCTCCAAATCAGAATCAAGTATTTTTTTGTGATTTTAACAGAACTTAAAGATACAGTTCCTCTGTGCTGCAGCTCTTAGCTTTCCCACACCACACCACTTATGAACTGCAGCACTTCAAGGACTCCTCATCTTCCTCTGGAGCATTGCCTTTGTTGTTTGTGATAATGGTTAAATACACCAAAGTGATCACATGATTACGACACTGGCAAACTTTTAAAGAGAAAGTTGCTTTTTCAGTACTGTTGTTATTATAAAGTGCAGCTCTAAGCATACTCACAGAAATTATTTCTCAAAATCTGACCTTAAGACATTAGTGCTATCTGCTACTCACACATTTTTTTGTATCACTAAGCAACCTTGGAACAGTGATGTCACAGCACCAAATTTCTGTAATACTGAATAGTAAAGCATAAGAATTGCTTGTCAAAAGAGAAGGTTTTAAAAAAAGAAAAAGAATTACAGAAAAAAACTTACATTGCAGGTTCCAGTGAGTTTATAAAGCTACTACCAAAGGACCATGGTACAAGGAAGTGAGGGGACCCAAACCAGGAGACTAAAACAGTAGTGCTGGTGCCTAAAAATCAATAACAAATAGAACATATGAATAAAGATATTAGTGAATTCAGTGGCACACCATATCTGTGAAAAGTGAAAAAGAATGACAATTAATATTCAATGGTAAAGCTTTAATTTTAAATTTCCAAAGGTCTCCAAAATCAGTCTGCCTGAAACATAAAACATCAGTTACTAGGCAACTAGACAACATAGTGTGAGAAGCAAATAGCATGTGATCATGCTGGTGTATTTAACCACAGTCGCCACCAATAAAGGCCATGCCCCTGAGGAAGATGAGAAGTCCCCGAAGCAATTGGGCTCGTACGTGGTGGTGTTATGTGGAAGGTTAACAGCTGCAGCGCAGAGATCATGTACCTTTGAGTTTTGTTAAAATCACAGATGTGAATTTGTTCTGATTTAGAGCACATAGTGCTTTGCCACACTGTTCTCATTACAGAGTCATTAGTTCTGTAAAATCCATTTTGTTACAATAATCTGTTAACATGGCATAGCCAGACTAATCAAGTTCAAAACTGACTAGGTGTGCTTTCTATCTCCATGCTTTAAGCATCCCTGAGATGCCCCTGTCTATCATGTCCCTGCTGAGTCTATCACCAATTTAGATACAGAGAGCGTGATTTTGAAAACCAGGTCTAACTGAGACAATCGGGCTTGGCGTATGGCAGCATGCCTCCAACCTCCAATACATGTGCCATTCTGGAACTAAGTCAGCCATGCCATCAATATATAGACTGGGCTGACTTGGCATGTGACAGCATCTGGTACTAGCAGGAGGAGAAGATAGATGACAGGTCCTTCTGCTACTACTTGGAAGTAAAGATCTCAATTGCATTGAAGCACAGCAGCCTCTCGGCCCAGCATGACCAGTGTTAGCAATGTGAAAAGAGATAAGTGTTGAATGTGCTGTGGTATACGCAGACAGTGGCCTGCCATTCATTTCATTCTATGTCTTTCAAGGGACAGGAGAAATTTTGTCCATGTGGTTCTGCATACCTGCATACACCATTGCAATGTCAACCCTGGCACAGAAGGGCTGACATAGCCCTTCTGAAAATAGCCCCAGCAGTGTGGTGGATGTAGGCCTTAAAAATCCAACCCCTGGTGTCCATTTATATTTGTAGTGTTCTACACTGCTGCTGGTCCAGTCATTTTAAAACTGTTAATAGGCACAGCAGCGACCCTGCTCTTGCAGTCTCTTGGGCTACAGGTATCTTGTGGGGCAGTCCTGAAATGAAAATCTTGATATATTGTGGGGGTTATCTCCCCTAAGTTTATCAGAAGAAATGTTGAGTGATATGGCTGTGTTTT
Source organism: Neoceratodus forsteri (assembly GCA_016271365.2). NCBI lineage: Eukaryota > Metazoa > Chordata > Ceratodontiformes > Ceratodontidae > Neoceratodus > Neoceratodus forsteri. Next base: position 15,526,591 of record CM057454.1, read on the forward strand.
CACTGCCACTTAAAATGTTTGAAATGTTTCAGCTCCTCAGCCAGAGGAGCAGAAGAGCCAAAAGAATGTGCTGCCTGAACTGTTTACAATTACAAATATGAAACATTTTTTCTCTCAAAACCACCAGAATTATTTACTAATTTTGCATGACAAGCTCCTGTGCAAAGTGCACCATTGTAATATTCGCAAAGCGCACGCACAAGGTCATAACTGGGTTGGGGGCAGGAAGCAGAAGGTTGTGGTGGGCAGGTACTCCTGGTACCTTCTTTCTCTACCCGCCATCTCAGCTCTTCTAGTGGTGGCTTCCTGACTGTTCCTAAAGCGAGGTTAAAATCTGCAGGTGACCGAGCTTTTAGTGTTGCCGCCCCCGCTCTTTGGAACTCTTTACCAACTGTAGTCAGGGAGGCCCCCACTATAGCCACCTTTAAAGTCCGCCTGAAGACTTTCCTATTTCTGCAAGCATTTGGTGTTTAATGTTGATTATTTGTTGGATGTTTTATTTTAACTTTAATGTTTATGTGGTACGGAATGTTACAAAAATTTGTATGGCGCCCAGAGCCTCCGGGATTGGGCGTCTTTTAAATAAATTTGCCTTTGCCTTTGCCTTTTACTACTCAGGCATCAGTGCTTGTGTCACTGGTGGTCAACACTTTCATCAATGATCTGGAAGCTGGGACCTCCAGCAGGCCATTTAAGTACACTGATGGCACTAAGCTGGTCAGGGTGGTAGACTCCTTTATGGATAGGGACATAATTTAGAAGGGGCCAAACAGGCTAAGTGATTGACCAGACTCCTGAAGTTTCAGATTCATTGCAACCAACTGCAAGGTTCTAAACTTGGGAAGGGAAAACAAAAGAAGGGTCTACATACTGCATGTGGCTCACCTTGTTGCAGTGAAGGAGGACAAGGACCTTGGAGTCACGGTAGACTTGGGGATGAGGTGTGACAAGCAGTGTGCAACCGAAACCACTGTCTAAAGGGCCAACAGCCTGCTGGGGAGCAATAGAAAGGGGTGACCAGCAGGACAAGGAAAGTAATCCTGCTACTTCACAAGGACTTGGTCAGACCACACCAGGAGTGCTGTGTGCAGTTCTGAGCCCCTCACTACAAAAGGGGCACTGAGGCAGTTAAGAGGGTGTAGTGCAAGGCCATTTATATGATCTGGGACTCAGGGGACATGAGATATGAAGAGAGGATGGTGGCCCTTAACATGTTCACCCTGGAGAAAAGGAAGCTGATAGAGGACATGATCTCAGTCTTCTGTATACCCCAGAGAAGACTGAACAGAGAGAGATGCTTAATCTGGTGTCCTCCAGCAGAATGCAGGGCCATGCACTTAAGTTCATAGGTGGTATACACAGCAGTAATGTTATGAAATGCCTCTGCTCACAGAGGGAAGTGAACTTATGTAACAGCCTACCAGAATAAGACAATGCACTTGAAAACAGTACAGGCCTGCAAAATAAGCTTGGGCAAATTTCCCTTTAGCAAGGGAGTCGCTGGGTACCCTGGGTAGTACAGTGGGTAAGGAAATCCTTATAAAGTAGTACACGTTTGCAGAGCATAGTCCTCCTTGCTTATAAAGTGGTGGTGAGGGAGGGTGAACGTAATGGACCTAAAATCCTTTTGACCTTAAATTGCTATATATTTATGTTAGTACCTTATAATTCTACTGCCACTGAGTGCTCAACAGCTCCATATAAGACCACATATATGTGAATTATGGAGCTCCATAAACCACAGGCACACAGAAACCTAAACAGCATACAAAAAAGCCGCCGAGAAGCTGTCCTCTTGCAGCACTTTCAGTAGCGCTAGGTTTTCACACAGTTGGCGCGAGGCACAAGCTTCTTGGTGGCTTCACCGTATCTCAGCAAGCAGTCATTAAAGCTTAACCACATCAGAAAGTGGTACGTTCGCTTAACTAAATATGGCAACAGCATCTCAATTTATCCCTCCCCCTAAACGACAGTCTCTCTTTAAAATTCTTAGAACCAGTAAGTATAAAAAATAGAACATGAAGAAACGAGATTTAATGGGGATTTTATGCACACCCTCAGTGTGCATAAAATCCCCATAAACCACACTTCCTCATGCATTATTCTATATTTATTTATTTCATTTATTTATTTAAGTCTTTGGTTACCGGGTAAGTGCACTGATCCAAGGGACCGTTTTCAGGCACGACTCGGGCCAACAAAGCAGCACAACAAAATTACATACAGGTGCAATCAATGTACAGACAATATAAAAGTGGATACAGTACAGTTAAATATGAAGGAAATGTAGGTGTATTGCAAATAAATACAGTTTCAGAGAGAACAAGGAAATACTTTACAATTTACATTAGGTAAACTGGGTTTAAATAGCAGTGTTTGAGAGAACAAGGAATACTTTACAATTTACAATTGGGTAAACAGGGCGGGGAGACTGTGATACAAGAGGGGGGAAAGTAGTGCAAAATCACAAACAAATATACATCATATAATGATTCTCCTAGCAGGGGAACTGGAGTGAATTTAGGAAGCAGGAACAGAGGGCCATAGTGGTACAGCAGTATAGAAGCACAGATGGAGAAGGACAGGTGCAAAGGGAGAAGGAACGGGTGAAGGAAAGCAGATCGATATGGATTTCCCTGGGTGGCACAGGCATTTGGCCTGAGTTAGTAACCAGTCTTTGAGTCAAAGTTTGAAGGTGCAGTTGGTGTCAGCAGAATGGAGTGAAGCAGGGAGGCTGTTCCATAGGAAGGGAGGTAGCAGTTACTGACAGGGCTTTGCCACCCATGGCAGTGGAGATTTTAGGTATTTCCATAGGGGGACTGAGGACACGGGCAGGTTTCTGGGAACAGCTCGGGTTTTTCAGAGGGATATGAATGGGGACACATTGCCAACTCTTAGGGTAGCATCAACTATGCATCTGAGTGCATATTCACGATGGCCAGAGAGTGGAAGCCAACCAAGAGACTGGTAAAGGCTACAGTGGTGAATGAAGTGTGGTGCCAGTAGAGACAATTGACAGACATTGTTGTAGACGGAGGTGAGACGTGAGTAAAGGGCAGAGGACATTCAGGAATAGATGGGGGTGCAAGCAGAGGCTTGGCAGAGAACACCAGAAGGAAGGAGTGCTGTGGTGACTGGACTTCTCTACTAGGACTAAAGAAGTAGAAATCTTCTACTGGGACCTTTAATTTAGGGTAAAAAAACAAACAAACAAAAAATAGTGTGTTTGTCTCAGTTAGCTAAAGTGGTTATCTGAACAGTTATCTAGGTGTAAATCTCAAGTGGCTGAAGGGGCTTGATTGCTGTGCAGTTTAAATTACTTGCAGAAAGATCTAGTAAGTAGGGGGAGTGGCTTAGCTAGAAGGAAAATAGATTTAAACACTGCCTTAGAAAGATTCTGTCAGAAGCTTGGCAGAGGACACCAGAAGGAAGGAGTGATGTGTGACTGGACTTTGCTACTGGGACTAAAGAAGTAGAACTCTTCTACTGGGACCTTTAATTTAGAGTAAAAAACCAAAAAAAAATAGTGTGTTTGTCTCAGTTAGCTAAAGTGGTTATCTGAACAATTATCTAGGTGTAAATCTCAGGTGGCTGAAGGGGCTTGATTGCTGTGCAGTTTAACTTACTTGTAGAAAGATCTAGTAAGTAGGGGGAGTGGTTTAGCTAGAAGGAAACTAGATTTAAACACTGCCTTAGAAAGATTCTGTCAGAGGCTTGGCAGAGGACACCAGAAGGAAGGAGTGCTGTGTGACTGAACTTCTCTAATGGGACTAAAGATGTAGAACTATTCTACTCTCTACAGTCTTCTAAAAAACTATATTGCCCACCTTCCTTCCCCTCCAAAGCTAGTTCTACTTTTATAGGCACAGGATTTGACTGACAACAATAACTTCCTGTTTGGGAGCAGGAAGAGAGTGATCACAGAGCCACCAAAGACATACCATCCTAGAAGGGTAAGAGTAGCTCTCCAGCCCCCTCTAGCTGCTGGAGGTCTCCCTCTAAGCAAGTAAGGGGTCTACTAAAAAATATAGGATCTTCTTGTCTCAGAACAGGACAATCAGGAGCTTAAAGGGCACAGAGGCAGTAAGCAAGTAGAGAGAGAAGGAAAAAAAACAGAGGAAAGAGTAAAGATTCCAAACAATAGTGAAGGGGCCAGAAATAAGACATGATGGGAGTGGTGCAGTGCAGTGGCTGTGGAGCAGCAGTCTTCCAGGAGATGTTCTGGAGGATATGGTGTTGTCCCATCTGCAGGCACCTCTCTGGGCTGAGGGGGGAAGGTTGCTCATCTCCAGGCTGAGTTGGCCAGGATTTGTGGACCTCCTCTTCCATCCAGGACCACCAGGGCCACTGTCGTTGCCTCAGAGGTTGCCAAGAAAGAGGAGCAGTTGGACCACAGTGGGCCCAGGGAGGGGGAGGTGGTGGAACAGAGGCACATCCCACCAATTGTACCTCTCCACACACCTATGCCATTCTGGCAAAGTGTGGTTCCTCTATGGAGGCACCCACAGTGGAGACCAAGGAGGATGCTGGAAACCTCCACAAAGGAGACCCACAGGAGGGTGGCATGGGACCCCACAGGAGAAGGAAACAACTCCTGGTGGGGGACTCCATTGTTAGGAAGGTAAAACTGGGGAAGAAGGGGAGAGGGAGGTAAGGTGCCTGCCTGGTGCCATGGCTTGGAGGGACATGGAGTGAATCCTCAGGATTGCTGGAGCAGCTGCACAGGGAAGGGAGCTGGATGTCATTGTCCACCTAGGGACTAATGACCTGGCTAAGAAAGGGATCAGAGCAGTGCAGGAAGAGTTTGTGGAATTGGGGAGGGGCCTTAGACAAGTAGCATGCACGGTAACCTTCCCGGAGGTGCTGCCTGTCTATGGCGTACAAGAAGCTATGGTTCTCCACATCATGGGATTCAATCAGTGGTTGAAAAACTGGTGCAGAGCTCAGGGATTTGGCTTCACTGGGGACTGGGGGTCCACCTGGAGTGATGCAAGCCTATACTGGCATGATGGGCTGCATCTGTCCAGGAGGGGAACCAGGATCCTAGGTGATAGGTTTAAATGCTTCATTGGCAATCATTAAAACTAGCCCAGGGGGGAGGCACTGGAAAGGAGCAGGGAAAACCTAGCCCCCACAAAAAAAGTCACAGTAGTAAGTGCAGTAAACACCAACATAGAAATGTCGATAGGGAGAAGGGCAGGGGTAAATGGAGAAAGTGACAAAGGTAAGAAGGACAGAGATGGGGCAAAAAGGAGTAAGGCCATCAGGAAATGGAGGATAATGAGTACCAATGCTCATAGCTTGGGCAACAAGCTCCCAGAACTGGTGGCCTTGATGGAAGAGGGATGCCTGGATATCGTAGCAGTGACAAAAACATGGTACACAGAGAACCATGACTGGGATGTTAGCATACCAGGGTACGTAACCTACAGGACAGACAGAGAGGGGAGAAGAGAGGGAGGAGTAGCTCTCTATGTAAAGGAAGGGATAAAAGCAACTGAACAAAAGAGTAAACAGGGAGGAGAGGAGGTACTGTGGGTCACCTTGGATACTGGAAGTGGCACCACAATCCGCACAGGGGTTGTATACAGACCCCCAGGTCAGGGGAAGGAAATGGACAAGGATATGATAGAAGGCTTTCTTAGGATGGCAGAGAAAGGGGAGATACTGTTGATGGGAGACCTGAATATGCCAGATGTTAACTGGAGCACACTTGCTGCAGCCACATCCAAGAGCAGGGCCATTCTCGATGCCCTACAGGTGGTATGCCTCAGACAGCTAGTTTCAGAACCCTCATGAGGGAGCAATCTTAGACTTTGTACTCTCAAATGGGGACAGTGAGAGGATCTCAGATCTAGAAGTGGGTTGCCATCTGGGAACAAGTGACCATCAAACAGTGTGGTTCACGTTAAACTCAGCTACAGAGTCAAGCCATACAAAAGTGAGGGTACTGGACTTTAGGAGGGCTGACTTTGGCAAGATGGGAGAGTGCCTCAGAAAAGCACTAGCAAACAGGCTAGAAGGAGGGGTGGAGCAACAATGGGGAATCATCAAAACTGCCATCACAGAGGCAACAAGCCTTTGTGTGAAGCAAATAAACAAATCAAAATGAAAGAAAAAGCCATTATGGTTCTCAAAAGAGGTGGCGGGGAAAGTCAGGGAGAAAAAGATAGCATTCAGGAAGTATAAGGAAACACAGAAGGAGCAGAACAGAGAGCTGTACCAGTTAAGGCAGAAGGAAGCAGGAAGGGAAGTCAGAAAAGCAAAGGCCCAAACTGAAGAAAGGATAGCAAACTCAGGTAAGAAGTGGGACAAAACCTTTTATAGGTACACCAGGGAGCGTAGAAAGACAAAGGGAGGGACAGTGAGGTTGAATAGAATGAACAGTGGGTGGGCAGAGGGGGATAGCGAAAAAGCAGGGATACTGAATGAATATTTCTGCTCAGTATTCATAAAGAGGAGGGGGAGGTGCCTAATCCAATTAACAAAAGCACTCTGGATAGGGGGGTCAATCCTAGTCCTTTCACAGAAGAAAGGGTTCTGAAAGAATTCCTGAAACTGAAGGTGTACAAAGCAATGGGGCCTGATGGAATTCACCCCAGAATTCTAAAAGAAGTAAGGGGAGAACTAGTGAAACCACTGACTACCCTTTTTAACAAATCATGGGAGGATGGTGTGGTACCCAAGGACTGAAGGAAGGTGGATGTGATTCCCCTTCACAAAAGTGGGAACAAGACAGAGGCAGGAAACTACAGACCTGTCAGTTTGACCTCTGTGGTAGGGAAAGTGATGGAATCACTTCTGAAGGAAAGAATTGTTGAGTACCTAGAGGCCAGCGGGGCACAGGACCCAAGGCAGCATGGGTTCACAGTGGGAAGGTCATGCCAGATGAAGCTAATAGATTTCTTTGACTGGGTGACCAAAGTAGTAGACCAGGGAGGGGCTGTGGACATGGCCTACCTAGACTTTAGCAAGGCATTTGACACAGTCCCACACAAAAGATTAACAGTCACATTAACCAGCCTGGGAGTGGGTCCCAGGGTGGTAGCCTGGGTAAAACATTGGCTGGACAACAGGACACAGAAGGTAATTGTAAATGGAGTCCACTCTGAAGAAAGAGGGGTTACTAGTATGGTACCACAGGGTTTAGTACTGGGTCCAGTCCTTTTTAATATCTTTATAAGTGACATTGCATAGGGACTGGAAGGAAAAGTATGTCTCTTTGCAGATGACACAAAGATCTGCAACAGGGTTGATACACAAGGAGGCATGGAAAGGATAAGAAGGGACTTGGCAAGGTTGGAGGAATGGTCAGAAGTATGGCAGCTAGGATTCAATGCAAAGAAGTGCAAATAATGCACCTGGGAAACAAAACCCAGGGGAAGATTACACAATGGGGAGGTAGTAAAAAAACAAAAAGGAAAGGGACCTGGGGATAATCATATCAGATGACCTTAAGGTTAACAAGCAATGTGAGAAGGCAGTAGGAAGAGCTGGGGGTATACTGGGATGCATAGGGAGAGGCATTGCCAGCAGAAACCAAAAAGTTGTTATCCCTCTGTACAGACAGTTGGTGAGACCCCTTCTGGAGTACTGCGTCCAGTTCTGGAGATCCCATCTCCACAAGGACATAGACAGGATAGAGGCAGTCCAGAGGAGGGCAACTAGAATGGTGCAGGGTCTGCAAGAGAAGCCATATGAGGAGAGACTAAAAGAGCTTAATATGTATACCCTTGAGGAAAGGAGAGAGAGGGGGGACTTGTTAGAAACATTTAAGTACCCCAGTGGAATCAACAAAGTCCAAGAGGGTAGCATCTTTCAGAAAAAGAGACATGCAAGAACAAGGGGACACAATTTAAAGATAGAGGGGGGGCAGTTCAGGGGCAATGTGAGGAAGTATTTTTTCACAGAGAGGGTAGTGGATGCATGGAACAGCCTTTCTGAGGAGGCTGTGGGGTCTAAAACTGAGGGAGAAATCAAGAATACATGGGACAGATATAAGGCATTTCTTGTGGGGGATAGGAAGAAATATACTCTTGGCTAACTAGGATCTGCGGCTTATCCTGTAGGTAGGGAAATGGGCAGACTAGGTGTGCCAAGTGGTCCTTATCTGCCATCAAAGTCTATATTTCTATGGGAGCAGGTTGCCTTGGGCATTTGCTATTTTACTAAGTGGTAAATGGGGCTATACTACTATACTGTTTTCATGCAGTATAGTTTTACAGCACATTAAATGCACTGCAAATTCAAATCTGCTACATGGTTGCAGTCACATACAGGCCAGTGAGGTAGTGAATGCCAGTCTAAGTCAAGCTAGCAGGTAGTAATGTGGAGGTCATTTCATTGCCACTACTTAGTGATGTAAAACAATGATGTTGCATCAGATTTGCTCTGAGAATAGTTTTCTCTCTCATCAGAAAGCAGTGTTATTGTCCTTAGGTTTTGCTATAAGTTATCTGCTCTTCACTATGCCAAAGCTCAAAACTTCAATTCTAGTCTGATGCAGAATGTGATTTTTTTCTTTCTTTTATATTTTATTTTTTAAAAGGAATCAAAGCAACAGAACAAAAGGGTAAACAGGGAGGAGAAGAAGCACTGTAGGTCAATTTGGAGGCAGGCAATGGTACCACAATCCGCACAGGGGTTGTTTACAGACTCCCCTCTCAGGGGGAGGAAATGGACAAGGAAATGATAGAAAGTATACTTAGAATGGAAGATAAAGGGGAGATATTGCTGATGGGTGATCTGAATATGCCAGATGTTAACTGGAGTGCAGTTGCAGCAGCCACTTCTAAGAGTGGGACTATTCTAGATGCCCTACAGGGGGCATGCCTTAGACAACTAGTATTGGAACCCACTCGAAAGGGAGCAATCTTAGACCTGGTCCTCTCAAATGGAGATGGAGAGAGGATCACAGATGTAGAAGTGGGTAGCCATCTGGGAACTAGTGACCATCGAACAGTATGGTTCACAATAAACACAGCAATAGAGTCACAAGCACAAAGGCAAAAGTACTGGACTTCAGGAGGGCTGACTTTGCCAAAATGGGTGAGTGCCTAAGGAATGCACTAGCAAATGAGCAGGATGGAGGGGTGGAAGAATAATGGGGAATAATAAAAACTGCCACCACAGAGGTAACAAGCCTTTGTGTGAAACAAATAAACAAAACAAAATGATGTAAGAAACCACTCACGGTTCTCAAAGGAGGCAGAAGGTTCAAGAGAAAAGAAACATTCAGAAAGTCACAAGGAATCAAAGAAGGGGCAGGACAGAGAATTCTATCAGTTAAAGCAAAAGGAAGCTGGGAAGGCAGTCAGAACAGCAAAGGCCCGAACTGAGGAAAAGATAGCCAATTCAGTTAAGAAGGGGGATAAAACCTTTTTAAGGTACATCAGGGAGTGAAGGAAGACTAAGGGAGGGATAGTGAGGCTTAATAAAGGGGACGGGGTGGGCAGAGGGTGACTGTGAAAAGGCAGAGATACTAAACAAATATTTTTGCTCAGTATTTACAAATGAAGAGGGGGAGGTACCTAAAACAAACAGTAGAAACACTCTGGATACAGAAGTTGATACCAGCCCATTTACAGAAGAAAGGGTTCTGAAAGAACTCTTAAAACTGAAGGTGGACAAAGCAATGGGGCCTGATGGATTCATCCCAGAATTCTAAAAGAACTAAGGGTAGAACTAGTGACACCACTGACTGCACTCTTTAACAAACCATGGGAGGATGGGGTGGTACCTGAGGACTGGAGGAGGGCAGATGTGATTCCCCTTCACAAAAGTGGGAGCAGGGTAGAAGCAGGAAACTATAGACCTGTTAGTTTAACCTCAGTGATAGGAAAATGATGGAATCACTTCTGAAGGAAAGAACTGTCAGTAATGTAGCAGCCAGAGGGCACAGGACCCAAGGCAGCATAGATTCACAGTGGGAAGGTCATGCCAGACGAATCTAATAGATTTCTTTGACTGGGTGACCAAAGTAGTAGATCAGGGAGGGCTGTGGACATGGCCTACCTAGACTTTAGAGAGGCATTTGACTCAGTCCCACAAAAGATTAATATACAAGTTAGCCAGCCTGGGAGTAGGTCCCAAGATGATAGCCTGGGTAAAGAATTGGCTGGAGAATAGGACACAGAAGGTAATAGTAAATGGAGTCCACTCTGAAGAAAGGGGGTTACTAGTGGGGTGCCACAGGGGCTCCAGTATTAGGACGGTCCTCTTCAATGTCTTTATGGCGAACATTGCAGAGGACTGAAGGAAAAGTATGTTTCTTTACAGATGACACAAAGATCTGCAACAGAGTTGATGCACAAGGTGGGGTGGAAAGGATGAGAAGGGACTTGGCAAGGTTAGATGAATGGTCAAATGTATGGCAGCTTAGATTAAATGCTAAGAAGTGCAAGGTAATGCACCTGGGAAACAAAAACCCAGGGGAAGAGTACACAATGGGGGGTGAGATACTAATGACAACAAAAATGGAAAGGGACCTGGGGGTAGTCATATCAGATGACTTAAAGGTGGGCAAGCAATGTGAGAGGGCAGTAAGGAGGGCTGGGGGATACTGGGATGTGTAGAGAGGCATCACCAGTAGAAAACAGGAAGTTGTTATCCCTCTTTACAGACAGCTGGTGAGACCCCATCTGGAGTACTGTGTGCAGTTCTGGAGACCCAGTCTCTGCAAGGACATAGACAAGATGTAAGCTGTCCAGAGGAGGGCAACTAAAATGGTACAGGGTCTGCACCAGAAGACATATGAAGAGAAACTAAAGGAGCTTAATATGTATAGCCTCGAGGAAAGGAAGGAGAGGGCACATGATAGAAACTTCAAGTACCTCAAGGGAATCAACAAAGTCCAAGAGGCAGCATCTTTCAAAAAAGAGGTGTGCAAGAACAAGGGGCGAATTTGAAGATAGAAGGATTCAGTGCTCAGAGGTAATGTAAGGAAGTATTTTTCCACAGAGAGGGTTGTGGATGGCTGGAACGGCCTTCCAAGGAGGTTGTGGAGTCAAAAACAGTGGTTGAATTCAAGCATGCATGGGACAGCCATAAGGCAATTCTAGGGGGTTGGGGTAGAAAGAAGTAGGCTGCTGGTTAACTAGGATCTGCAGCTTATCCATTAGGTAGAGAAATGGGCAGGCTAGGTGGGCCAAGCGGTCCTTATCTGCCGTCAAATTCTATGTTTCTATGTTAAATAACACAATACAAGACTGTAACTCATGGAAGTCATGTACGTACAGTTTAGCTGATATGATAAAAACTTTAGGTATGTTGTCCTTATGGTAAGACATCATTTGGGAGCAATACATACATTATATTACTACATTAACCCTATTAGCCAACATTGGTCAATGTGGGATAACATTTTAGATACTATTCAGAGAAGCTTTTACCATTTCAGAGAACTACAACTTGTGGGACATTGCTATTTTATCTTAACATAGGTATATTTATGGAGATTATGTTTCGGTATGCCTCCAGCCTTCATAGAATCTGATAGTTAACCTTAGCAAAAAAAGCTGCAGTCCTTTATGTACAAATGAGATGTTTAAAGCAGTTTCTTAAGCTAAATAATTCCATTAGCACCCTATGCATAAACTGAAGTGTCTCCGTTTCAGAACTCTATTAAAATGCATCTAGCAGCTTAAAAGCTGCTGACCTGAAGACTGCTGTTAGTGATCCCCAGGTATGATCCAGCCATTACATATGAAGGTGGGAAACCCCAGAGTCAGGATATAAGTAAGGTGCCGTAGTCTAGAAAAAACAAAACAGGGGCCAGCCCAGCGGCGCTGAGGGTTGAGGCGCTGGATGCCACACCTCACGCCACACGGGCGACCCGGGTTCAGGAACCGACTCAGGCCGCTAGGGGTTGGAGGGGGGAAAGAGGATCGAGCATCCCATTGGATGCTCTCCTCCTCCTCCCGGGGTGGGTTCCTGGGGTGCTTTAAAGCACCCAACACCTATGCCTGTGGAAGCATGGGCATTGGTGCACAGGTGGGTCTCTGAAGTCAGGGAGGGGAGGACATCATGGGCACTTGACAACATCGTGCATCAGCATGCTGTCTGTCTGGATGCTCGTCCTGTGTACCAACACCCTCAGAGGAGAAGGGACCAAGGGAGAAATATGGAAAAAACCCTCTCGGTCCAATGACCGATCTGAGCCTCTGATTGCCAACCCACGGGCAGACCCCATTGTGCAGGCCCTCTTAAGAGAGGAATAAGGAAGGGGATAAAAGGAGCAAGCCTGGCACTCTAGAGGCAGACTGCATGGGGAAGCAATCCAAGGGGAGTTGACCAGGTCTGAAGGAGTGGAAAGAGAGGGCAGTCAAGTGGAGAGAAAAAAAAGAAAGTGAAAAAAAAATCAGCACCGACTACCATTATGGAATGCAAAAAACTTCATTAGTGCTCGAGTGAGGGTTAACCCACCCCCTTCCAGGCAGCACAGCAGGTGTAGGATGTGCCTTGGGGTTCTCAAGCCTAACACCCACCACATTCCATCAGTAAATAAGGTCAGATGTGTATAGTCTATGACAATGTGGTGAGCATTAGGCTTGAGAACTCCAAAACACATCCCACACCTGCTGTGCTGCCTGGAGACCGTGGGTGATAGGGTTGGAACCCCTAATGCCACATTTCCTTACATCTGTTGCTTTAACCCTAACTAGAGAATTAACAGAGTTTTTTTTCAATTTATTTCCTTACTTTATGAGATAGTATAATCGTATACTTATTTGCCTGTGGGAGCGCATGGCCCTCTGGGCCATCCACTCCCACCCCTCGATAGATGCGTATAAGAATGTAGCTGTGAAAACACATGGCCCTCTGGGCACTGTGCTTCAGTTCATAGGACAACAGTGTCCAAACTGTCAGCATAGCCGTCTTATTACCCCATCTCATATACTCTGTACAGAAAATTTTCAAATTCCCGCCAAAACATACCCTGCACAACTACTAATGGTATTCCATGCCACAGGTGCAAAACACATTTTGACTGGGATTTGAAAAATGACAGCTGTGACATACATGAGGTGGGTCAATAAGAAGGCTATGTTGAAAATTTGGGTCAAAATATTTAAAATTTCCTAAGTTACAAACGTGTGTAGCAAAATTGCAATGAATGGGCATAACTTTTCCATTTTTACATATTTTGACCATCAATTTTCCAACAAAGCCTTTGTATGACCCACCACATGAACTAGGGCTGAAGAAATTTCCAAATCACACCCGAAAGGCAAATTTGCCAAGCGTCCATGAAATCACCTTTCAGGTGGGAGTTGCATAATAACAGTCATATTGTTCATGAGTTCGGGTCCCCAAAAGTCCATGTTGAAAATTTGTTGTACAAATGTCAAAATATGGCTGAGTTATGCATAGAAGTTGAAACTCCCATTGAAATACATTGAACCACATTTACCTTAGTTTCTCATATTGTAGTTGCCAGTTCTAGCAGCAAGATGTGTCTTCAACTTTTAGGCAATATAGCGCAGTTGGTTACGGCTCTAAGCTGCAGATCTGGAGACTTGGGTTTGAATCCCACAGCCACCTAGGTGCATACTGTGTGATCCTGAGCAAGTCACTTAACTTCCTTGTGCTCCCAGGTCGCATCTGGAAACAAGCTTTGGCTTAGTGTGCTACTCCTGGTTAAACAATGTTGCCTTTCCTTTTCTTCAATCAGTGAGTGGATCTCAAATCTGGGACCTCTTCAGGTGAGTGAGGGTGTGTGGGGGTGTACTGGGGAGTGTGGGGTGCTGAGTGGGAGGTTGGGGGCTGATTGGCAAAGGATCATTTTATTTTGCCAAAAAAAAACTCACTAAGGGACTGTTTTGCTTTTTATTACAAGGATTGACAGTGATGCGGTCTGCCACTAGACATTAGGGACATAAACAGCAGAATGGGCAAGATGATCAGAGAAGGGGAAGGGTAGGGATCACTGGACTACAAATGAAATTCATATTTAATATGGGGATAGCAATCAGCATGTGGGGGTTGCCACTAGACACCAGAGAAAACATCATATTACAGGGACAGGGAACAGCAGGTGGGAGTGCCACTAGACACCAGGGAAAACATTATATTAGGGGACAGTGTTTGGCAGGTGGAGGGTGCCACTAGACACCTGTGAAACAAGACAGGATTATGGGCATGGCAATTGGCAGGTGGTGAGGTGCCACTTCACACCAGGGAACTATTTCTGTCTAACAGGGACAGTGACTGGAAGGTTGAGAAGTGCCACTAGACACCAGGGGAAAGAAGACATAAATTCAGGAACTGGGGGATGGTGATCGGTGGGTGGGAGAGTGCCACTAGATGCCAGGGAAACATTACACAATGCTAGGGATGGTAATGGAGTGGGGAAGCACCAGTAGACACCAGAGAAACAGTGGCTCACAGCTCACATTGCAGCCCAAATCACGAGTTCCAGCTGCGGGTGCAGAAGTCAAGAATTTCCGCTGTTCTGACACAGAGAACGTGGGTCAAGGGCTCCTCTCGCTACTCCTCCTGTTACTAAACTGGGCACCCGGTATTATGGGTGCACAGAAAAGGTATTAGTGAGTCTTATTTTTAAAAACAAACAGCAGAATCTACCTAAACCGGGCTCTTTTAGCTAGGTTCTGATGTTTGTTTTTAAAATAACTGCATATTTATGTATATTTTCCATGCTTCTTAGTTTGTGGAATAAAACAAGATGGCAGATGGCACAGCACAAAAAAATGCTTGGAGCCCTGCCATGCAAGTGGCATGAAGTCAAAAACATGCATTTGCAACATCAAATGTTTAATTTCGCACCAGAACTCAATCTCAAAAACCCTGCTGTGCATGCCCAGTTCGGGAAACACTAAAGTTTAAAGCCTTATAACTCTGGAACCCTTTAATACTTTTTTCACAAGACCTATCAAATGCACTACCTTATGATATGACACATGTTCCCTGCAAGTTTGGGATAAAAATTCCACCCATGTAGGCTGTAGGGGAGAGCAAAAAAAAAACATGTTAAGTATAGGAAAAAAAGTTAGACATTTACAAAAAAATGACATATGTGGATCTCAGAAACCGCATAAGCTGCTGTCACAAACATTTCCACAGATCAAGACCTTGCCTCTTAGACAACACATGCAAAATTCCAGCTCATTTCATCAAAGGGTGCCAAAGATATTAATGTGCAAATTAAGGGGTTAACACTGAACACTCTACTCAACCCTAATCATAGTGGCACTACCGCGCCATTATAATATGATCCATGCAACTATAATGAAAACTCACATGTTCCTCTTTAGAGAATAAGCACCCACCCCCGCAGGACTCCAACCTGCCCACATGACAAATAAAACATATTTAAACATGATTTAAGTGAGATTCAAGATGTTCAGTGTCTCACAACTACAGTACTGTAATGATTGAATTTTTGGCTGGTACACCTGTCAATCAGACCATCAGCAGCCTCAAAAATAAGAAATGCCCCAACAATCCAGATCTTCACTTGCCTTCTTCAGACAGTTCTTCTATCTGTGCCTCGAACTCCTTTGCTGTCTTCATTTATTTATTTTTTATTTAAAATTTTGTTAACCGGGTAAGAACACTGGAACAAGTCAATTTTCAGGCCTGACCCAACAATAAACAAGAAACACAACACACAATAAACATACATAATTGAAACATAAACAGAATTAAGCAAAACACAAACTTCTAAGGACAATAAATAGGACTTAAAATTATGTTTAAATTGATTGAGTGAGGCAGAAGAGTGAAGATCAGCAGGTAATGAATTCCAAAATAGGGGGCAGCAACTGAAAAGGAACAAGAATCGACTTTGGAATGATGTGGAATAGTTTGGAGAAGAACGTAAATTACCAAAAGAAGATCTTATTTTAACCAGATCCATAAGCGGATTAACAGTATTTGGTAAAACTGATTTGAAAACTTGGCAGCTGAAAAAATACATAATTTTAGAGTATGGAGACAACCACCCCAAATTAGTATATAAATGACAGTGATGAAGATGATAAAAAGAATCCAAAACAAAATGACAAACATCGTTATGAGTGACAGTCAAAATATTGATTTCTTTGGCTGATAATCTAAAATAATGACTCGCTACATAATCCAAATGATGAAGTAATGCCTCAATGGCAGTTAATCTACAGCTATCAAGAGTGAAAAGTTTCCTAAACTTAAAATGTAACCCTACTTTTGATTTACCTCTTTATTGACCGCTTTAATCTGAAAAGAAAAATTCAAACCCAGATCCAGCAAGACTCCCAAATACATAAATTTGTTAAAAAATTCAATTGCTGCTCCCCTATCATCATAAATCATAAGAATAGGGTTACTTTTCAGAGAATGAGGTGTTCAAAATATCATTGATTTGTTTTGTTTTTTGACATTTGAGAATCAAATGATTTTCTGAAAACCATCTACACACATTTTTAAATTCAAATTCCAACACTGAAATGATCTGAGGTACAGTTTTAGCTTGTGAAGAAATTACATGATCATCAGCACATAATAAACAACTACTTGACTTAAAAATGGAGGGAAGTGTATTAATAAACTGTGAAAATAATAAGGGGCCCAATATGGATCTCTGTGGAACACCAAGATTGATTGCTCTAACAGACAAAACCACTCACCCCAAAGTAACAACCTGAGACCTATTTGTTAAATAATCACTACATCAAGCTATAACATTCTCAGAAAAAAACAAGATGATCCAGTTTTAAACACAATAAAGAATGATTTATCAGATTGAATGCCTTGGTCAGGTCCACAAAGACCACCCCCGTTAAAACGCCCTTTTCCAAGCCTTGGAGGACAGCATTCGTGAACCTGATCAAGGCATTCTCAGTGCCATGGTTTTTCTTTTCAAAAAACATGTTGTTCTGGGCACATCACACTATAGGTTTCTAACTATTCCGTAATTTGACTAGAAACTATTTTTTCAAGTAACTTACTCAAGGGGTTGAGAATGGGTATCAGCCTACAGTTATCAAGGCTGTCAGCATACAATTTTTTAGGTATTGAGACCACCCTTGCAAGTTTCCAAGTACATAGAAACTGGCTAAAAGTTAAACATAAATTGAAAATTGAGCAAAGTGGGCCTGCAATTTGGGGGGCAATTAACTTAATAAATCGACCATCAAGACTTTCACCACAGTCACTGAATTTATTAGGACTAGTCCCTAATAGCTTAAGTACATTGAATTGTGTTACCCTTCGAAAATAGAAGGTAGGCCTTTTACCCTGCTCCGCTTTGATCTCATTTAAGTGAATAGGTAAATTAATTGAATTACATCCAAAACTAGAAAGATCTGAAAACTTAATATTAAACAATTCAGCTATTGCAGCAGGATCAGATACTATGCCCTCTGGAGTTCTGATTTAACCAGCATCTGACTTATCCTGCAGGGCAATTCAATTATTCACTGAGTCCCAAATTTTGGGGGGTCAGCCCAATTATCACTAAGTTGCTTTTTGAAATAATCTTTCTTGGCACACCTTACTAAATGACTAACTTTATTCCTCAAGAAACTATATCTAATAAAATAGCTGAGTGGGATTGCTTCTAAATATATACATATATATATATACACATATATATATATATATATATGTATATATATATATATATATATACTGTATATACACACCAAGCAAGATTCCTAGCAATAAACCATTCTTTCAGGTCCTTAGTAAACCACCTATTAAAAGTGCCACAAACTTTAATCCTGCATAGAGGAAAAAACATTTCTTAAACTGGGGATAATTGCTGAAAAAAATAGTCTACTGAGCAATTTGGGTAACAAATTAAATCTAATACTGACCAACCAAGTAGAGAGAGTTGCTGCATTAGTTTTCCGCAAATTTCATAAAACTTTGAAACTGAATAAACCTTGGTAAGATCTTAGCCCTTTTGAAATTCAAAACACAAAATACAGCTTGGTGGTCACTGATAGATTCAGCAAGCACCCCCACTGATGACATAATGTCTATCCTATTAGTAACAATCCAGTCTAATACAGAGTGGTTTCCCCATTTGATAATTTAATCTAGTTGGTCCTTGAATCAATTGTGCCACCTTATAAGTCTGTAAAAAAGATTCTAAACCAGACTATCGGACAAAAGCCAATTTAAATTTATATCCCCTGCCATAACAAAATCAGATGAGGAGAAATACCCAGAGCAAATATCCAAAAATGCTCTCAACCCATTTAGACCACTTATGGGAGGATTATATATACACACAAGAGTAGCATATTTTTTACCCCCCAGAATTAATCTTAACAACAAAAGATGAGTCAGTATCAGTGCTACTACCCAAAAGGTAAATTTCTAGACATTCTTTGTGCAGTACTGTACTACCATTCCTCCACCCTTCTTTTTGCCCACTCTGTCTGCATGAACAATATTGTATCCAGAAATTTTACACACTTTATCTGGAATAGACTGTTTCAACCAATATTCTGTGAAGACAATAACATCTGGGTTATATGTTTGAGCAATGACTTCCACCTCAGACAGTTTGGGCAAAAAGCTCCTGACATTTTGATGCATGATCTTTAATCCTTGCAGGGTATGCCAAGTTTTATTACCAGGCTCACCGCTATTACATCCAGAAGGTCCTGGGTTAAGCTTAATATACTAGGATGCTATACTAGGAAAAGATAGATGCACAGAAGGTAGAATACCCATATGAGTGCATCTTCCAGCATACTGGAAAACAAAATTACCAAACTTCAAATAAGTAATTATCCAAATTCTTTTTAAAGGTCTCTACATTATTTGAATTTACAAGATATGTTGTCAAATAGTTCCAGATTGGAATAATCCTTTGTGTATAAAAATATCTTCTGTTGTTACATTTGGGATAAGTAAGTGGTAATTGATGTTTATAACTTCTAAGGTTACATGATCTTGATACAAAATTCATACCTAGTTCTGTCATTAATTCCTGAGATTTTAAACATAAGTAGTAAATCACCCCTTATTCTATGCTGTTCTAGGGTGTACATGTTCAGTTCACTCATATGTTGGTCATAGGATTTATTTTGCATATTATAAATCATTTTAGTAATCCATCTTTGAATGCCTTCAATTCTAGACACATCCCTCCTAAGAAATGGGCTCCACAACTGGGAGTAATAATCAAGGTGGGGCGTAATATAAGCTCTATATAAGGGGAGTATACAGTCTCTGTTTCTAGATATAAAAGATTTTCTAATACATCCTATTATTTGATTAGTTTTTTTTTACCAAATAACCACAGTGTTTGCTAAAATTTAAGTCAGAGGTTATGATTACACCAAGGTCCTTTTCTTCTGTAACAGTGCTTAGTGTCAAACCATTTAATGTGTGTGGGTGAAAATTATTTTGCTCACCAAGGTGCATTACCACACATTTATTGTTATTAAATTCCATGCCATTGGTATGTGCCCATGTCTCTAATGAAATTAAATCTTGTTCAATTTGCACAATGTCCTCTTTTGTTTTAACTTTAGCTAATATTTTGGGTCTCATCAGCACATTTAATGGCCAGATTATGTAGATTCGAAGTCATATCTAGAATAAACACATTAAATAATGCCGGCCCCAGGACAGAGCCCTGTGGCACACCACTATATACTATTCCTATGGAAGATTGATAACCTCTAATGTTAACAATTTGTGTATGGTTTTTGAGCCATTCATCTACCCAATTCACCAGTAAGCTATTAATTTCTAGTTTATTCATTTTTTCAATTAAAGTTTGATGGGGCACCTTATCAAAAGATTTTAAAAAATCTAAGTAGATTATATCCACTGGTGTTTTGTTATTAATGAATTTGCTTACTTTTTCTTAAAATGTAGATTGCTAATAAGGCAAGATCTTGCATTTTTAAAACCATGTTGAGATGTATCAGTTATCCCTTTTATTATCATATCTTCCTCTAACTTATTTTTTAATATAGCTTCAAATAATTTCCCCAACACACTGGTTAAACTACTGGGTCGATAATTTGCCACATCGTTGACTACTCCCTTTTTAGAAATGGGAGTTACCATTGCAGTTTTCCAGTCAGTAGGGATAATTCTACTATATAAGGACAAAGAAAATATTTTGTGTAAAGGATCAGTTAACCAATTTGAAATCATTTTAATAAATCTAGGATGCAATTTATCAGGTCCTGGTGATTTATTTATGTTAAGTTTGTCTAACTGTAATTTAATTTCAGTTTTAGTTATTTCTATCATATTATTATCAGATGTAGATGTGTTTGCAGTTGGTTTTAAGGTTGATGTAGTAGTTTTACTGAAGACTGAACAAAAATAATTGTTTAATACCTCTGCCATATCTTGAGGTGTTGAAATTTCAGTAGTCCCTATTGATAGGGGTCCAATTGATTTTTGTAGGGATTTTTTATTATTTACATAGGAAAAGAAGCTCTTACACCCATCATTTAAAAATGGTAATTTCATTTCAAATTTTATTTTTTCAGTTCTGATTTTGTTTTTACACTTCTTAAGAGTATCTTTGTACTTACTTTTGTTGTAACTGCAGTTATCTCTGTTAAGAGCTCTGAATGCTTTTTTTTCCTTTTTATGAGTTTAGAGAGGGAGGCGGTTAGCCAAATAGGTAATTTCCCCTTGTTGTTATAAATAATCTTGTCGGGGACCAGTTTAGCTTCTAATTCAAGAATTTTATTTTTGATTTTAGTCCATAATTTTTCAGGATTATTCAATCCATCCTCCCAATTCCAAGTATATAGTGTCTCCATAATTTGATCAATATTGGATAAATTATCATTTTTAAAAGATGTTTTCCCAGATATTTTTTTAACCCTAAAGTTAATATCAAATGTTATGGTGTTGTGATCTGAATTTAATAAGGGGTCCTTAACCTTAATATTTTTGATATTATCAGGAATATTAGTAAGTAATAAGTCTAGGATATTATAATTTCTGGTTGGTTCAGATATTAACTGTTTCAGGCTGTTTATCTCACACATATCAAGAAAAATACTTTCTTGATTGGTTATAGTTGTACCAATGATCCAGTTTATCCCAGGCAGATTAAAGTCTCCTAATATAATGATGTCTTTATTAGTTTTATCTGATATTTCTTTTAAGATTGCTTTGTTGGTTATGGTGTCAGTATCAGGTGGTCTGTAGCATGTGTCAAATGGAGATGGAGAGAGGATCACAGATGTAGAAGTGGGTAGCCATCTGGGAATTAGCAACCATCGAACAGTATGGTTCACAATAAACACAGCAATAGAGTCAAGCCATACAAAGGCAAAAGTACTGGACTTCAGGAGGGCTGACTTTGCCAAAATGGGTGAGTGCCTAAGGAATGCACTAGCAAATGGGCAGGAAGGAGGGGTGGAAGAACAATGGGGAATAATAAAAACTGCCATCACATAGGTAACAAGCCTCTGTGTGAAGCAAATAAACAAAACAAAACGATGTAAGAAACCACTATGGTTCTCAAAGGAGGTGGCAGTGAAAGGTTCAAGAGAAAAAGAAAGCATTCAGAAAGTACAAGGAATCACAGAAGGAGCAGGACAGAGAATTGAATCAGTTAAAGCAAAAGGAAGCTGGGAAGGCAGTCAGAACAGCAAAGACCGAACCGAGGAAAGATAGCCAACTCAGTTAAGAAGGGGATAAAACATTTTTAGGTACATCAGGGAGTGAAGGAAGATGAAGGGAGGGATAGTGAGGCTTAATAAAGGGAGGAGGGTGGGCAGAGGGTAACAGTGAAAAGGCAGAGATACTAAACAAATATTTTTGCTCAGTATTTACAAATGAAGATGGGGAGGTACCTAAAACAAACAGTAGAAACACTCTGGATACAGAAGTTGATACCAGCCCATTTACAGAAGAAAGGGTTCTGAAAGAACTCTTAAAACTGAAGGTGGACAAAGCAATGGGGCCTGATGGGATTCATCCCAGAATTCTAAAAGAACTAAGGGTAGAACTAGTGACACCACTGACTACACTCTTTAACAAATCATGGGAGGATGGGGTGGTACCTGAGGACTGGAGGAGGGCAGATGTGATTCCCCTTCACAAAAGTGGGAGCAGGGCAGAAGCAGGAAACTACAGACCTGTTAGTTTAACCTCAGTGATAGGGAAAATGATGGAATCACTTCTGAAGGAAAGAATTGTCGAGTACCTAGAGGCCAGAGGGGCTACGGACCCAAGGTAGCATGGATTCACAGTGGAAGGTCATGCCAGATGAATCTAATAGATTTCTTTGACTGGGTGACCAAAGTAGTAGATCAGGGAGGGCTGTGGACATGGCCTACCTAGACTTTAGCAAGGCATTTGACTCAGTCCCACACAAAGATTAATATACAAGTTAGCCAGCCTGGAAGTGGGTTCCAAGATGATAGCCTGGGTAAAGAATTGGCTGGAGACTAGGACACAGAGGGTAATAGTAAATGGAGTCCACTCTGAAGAAAGGGTTACTAGTGGGGTACCGCAGGGTTCAGTATTAGGACCAGTTCTCTTCAATGTCTTTATAAGCGACATTGCAGAGGGACTGGAAGGAAAAGTATGTCTCTTTGTAGATGACACAAAGATCTGCAACAGAGTTGATGCACAAGGTGGGATGGAAAGGATGAGAAGGGACTTGGCAAGGTTAGAGGAATGGTCAAATGTATGGCAGCTTAGATTCAATGCTAAGAAGTGCAAGGTAATGCACCCGGGAAACAAAAACCCAGGGGAAGAGTACACAATGGGGGGTGAGATACTAATAGCAACAAAAATGGAAAGGGACCTGGGGGTAGTCATATCAGATGACTTAAAGGTGGGCAAGCAATGTGAGATGGCAGTAAGGAGGGCCGGGGGGGGATACTAGGATGCATAGGGAGAGGTATCACCAGTAGAAAACAGGAAGTTGTCATCCCTCTTTACAGACAGCTGGTGAGACCCCATCTGGAGTACTGTGTGGCGTTCTGGAGACCCAATCTCCGCAAGGACATAGACAAGATGGAAGCTGTCCAGAGGAGAGCAACTAAAATGGTACAGGGTCTGCACCAGAAGACATATGAAGAAGGACTAAAGGAGCTTAATATGTATAGCCTCGAGGAAAGGAGGGAGAGGGGGCACATGATAGAAACTTTCAAGTACCTCAAGGGAATCAACAAAGTCCAAGAGGGTAGCATCTTTCAAAAAAGTGTGCAAGAACAAGGGGGCACAATTTGAAGATGGGGGGTGGCTCAGAGGTAATGTAAGGAAGTATTTTTTCACAGAGAGGGTTGTGGATGCATAGAACGGCCTTCCGGAGGAGGTTGTGGAGTCAAAAACAGTGGTAAAATTCAAGCATTCATGGGACAGTCATAAGGCAATTCTAGGGGTTGGGGGTAGAAAGAAGTAGGCTGCTGGTTAACTAGGATCTGCAGCTTATCCATTAGGTAGGGAAATGGGCAGACTGGGTGGGCCAAGCGGTCCTTATCTGCTGTCAAATTCTATGTTACTCCTATTATCAATTTGTTATGCTTTTTATGTTTGCTTGCACACATGTGCAAGAAACATAGTGCCATCATCCGAGTTTTCCAGAGGTGTGTCAGCCTCTTCCAATTCAGTCAGTGTGTTTGCAGGCACAGTCGCAGTTCACCAATCACTGCTCCAGCTGTCTATGACAGCTGAAAATGCAGTGGCATACAGTTGAAAGGGAGAGCTCCGCTTCAGTGAGCAGAGCTCCCCCCTCAACACGCATGCACGCGTATTGTGTGCTGACGCGCTCCCTCCCATGCACATACAGTATAGCTGACGGGGTGCCCAATCCCCCATCGGCTCCAGCCCCTGAAACAGTGTTACAGCTGCCACGCTGGGCCACCCCAAGCGTGGCCTGCAGTCGGTATGGCAGCGGGTGCTAATCCCGTCAGCTCCAGCCCCAAACATCCTTTCCAGCTGCCACGCCTCAGGCCCACCCAGCGTGGCAAATGTCCCACGCCGTCTTACTCATAAAAAACTGTAAATAAAAAGGTCCCTCGCAGTCTCCCTGCCCCATCCGCACCCACCCACTGCGCACCCTGCCTCCCCACACCCCCTTCACCCCATACTTACCTCTGGAGTCCGGCACGAGGATCTTCGGTGGACCAGGAACACGTCTGCACTTTTCAAAGCCGACCGCGAACTGAGGAAATGCCAGTAAGCTGTATAATATAATAGATAGGGTTTTTTCAACTTTGCTGCATATCTCGGGCATTTTTTGGAATTTTTGCACCAAATTTTCAACATGGGGCTTTTGGGACCCCTTCTCATGAATGCTGTCACTGTCATGGCATTATTCGTGCCCAAAGGGTGATTTTGCAGTCACTGCATGAAATCACCTTTTGGGACCGATTAACAAAATGACACTGCCAGTGTTCATAAGGTGGCTCTCAAGAAGCCTATTTTGAAAATTTGGTGGAAAAATTCCAAAAAATGACTGTTTTACGAGCATGCATTGCACAGTTCCTACACACACTCGTAAGTTCGCGAATTTTCAATATTTTCACTCCAGATTTTCAACATTGCCATTTTACCACACCTTCTTATGAGTAGTACAGCTGTCATTTTTCACATCTGACCCAAAACATGTTTCCACCCATGTAGTGCACAATGGCACAGTCGGTGTGCGAAATCAATGTACGGGACAAATTAAGAAAATCACAGTGACACTGGTCATGAGCAGAGGTGTTAAAATGGCTATGTTGAAAATTTGGTGAAAAAATTCCTAAAAATGACTGCTTTACGAGCATGCGTTGTGCAGTTCCTACGCACGCTCGTGTATGTTCGCGAATTTTCAATATTTTCACTCCAGATTTTCAACATTGCCATTTTACCACACCTCCTTATGAGCAGTACAGCTGTCATTTTTCACATCTCGCCCACAATGTGTTTCCGCCCATGTAGTGCACAATGGCACAGTCAGTGTGCGAAATCAATGTATGGGACACATTAAGAAAATCACAGTGACACTGGTCATGAGCAGAGGTGTTAAAATGGCTATGTTGAAAATTTGGTGAAAAAATTCCCAAAAATGACTGTTTTAGGAGCGCACGTTGTGCAGTTCCTACGCATGCTGGCAAGTTTGCGAATTTGTAATATTTGCACACCAGATTTTCAACAGTGCCATTTTTCCGCACTTCCTTATGAGCAGTACAGCTACCATTTTTCATATCTCGCCCAAAATTTGTTTCTGCACATGTAGAGCACAATGGTACAGTCGGCGTGCAAAAACAATGTTTGGGACAGATTAAGAAAATCACAGTGACACTGGTCATGAGCAGAGGTCTTAAAATGGCTATGTTGAAAATTTGGTGTCAAAACTCCATAAAATGACTGTGTTACGAGTATTACGCAGTTTCTACGCACCCTCATAAGTTCATGAATTTGTAATATTTTCAGTCCAGATTTTCACCAGTGGCATTTTTCCACACCTCCTTATGAACAGTACGGCTGTCATTTTCCACAACATGGCCAAAATGTGTTTTCACACTTTCAGCGCAGAAATGCATGGTTGCTGTGGGAAATCATTGTTCGGGACAGATAAAGAAAATCTCACTGACACTGTTCATGATCGGAGGTCCCAAAATGCCTGTGTTAACAATCTGCTGTAAAAAAATCCCCAAACTAGTTACATTATGGGTGTGCGTTGCACAATTTCTATGCACGCTCGTGACTTCACCAGTTTTTTAAAGATTTTCACACCAGATTTTCAACATTGCCATTTTTTACAACTCCCCATGAACAGTACCACTGTCATTTTTCACATCCTGTTCAGAATGTGTTTTTGCACATGTAGTGCCAAATGCCGTAGTCACTGTGCAAAAGCAGTTTTAGGCTAACAAACTGATATTGCCACTGTTCATGACGTGGGGGTCACAAAAAAACCATGTTGAAAATTTGGAGTGAAAATACCAACGAATGCCTAAGGCGTTAGGGTTTCCGACCATAATGCCCCACCCTGTAGAGAATGACAGGCATCAGGGGTGTGACTTGGGATTCTTGCCTGTAATGCTCATTCCATTCCACCCCCACCCACACCCTGCAGCCAGTGAGAGGCATCAAGGTGTGCCTTGGACTCTTCGGGCCCAAACGTTACCCCATTCTCCTATACTGCACCCATCTCACCGTATTTCCTGATGGAATGGGCTACGCATAAGTGCCAAAGACCCCAAGGCACACTGTGACACTTGTCAGTGTCTGCAGGGTAGGGTGTGGTGAAATGGCCTGGTCATTATGCCTGATGACCCAAAGGCACACCCCAATGCCTGTCACTCTCTGCAAGGTGGTGGTGGGGTTAGCTTCAGTTCAATACTTCGCTGCCATTCCTATTATGCAGCTCTGTAACTTCTACACTACCAATGCCAATGCCAGCAAGCAAACATTTGGCATTGACAAATGCTTGTTATTAATAATTTCAACCCAAATAGTTTCATTGGTATTGTCGATCAAATTGCATAGTGGTTTGAATACAATACACTCTTTAATAAATAAGGTAACCCCTCCACCTTTTTTTGTTGCTCTATTCTTAAAATACGTTTTGTAGCCTTTTATGTTAATAGGTTCATAGGTGAATTACACGATCAAAGGACAAGCCCATTAGGATCATGCCACCTAAGCTAGGTGGGTTGCATATTTTAGACCATTCATATATGAATTAAGTTTTAATTTAAATTGAGCCAAATTATCACAGTGTACTACCTCATGTGGAAGTGAGTTCCATAACGGAACTATTCTCTGAGTGTAAAAATTATTTCTCTTTGTAGTTTTATTAGTAGATGCAATTAATTTCAAATTATGTGATCGAGTATGCACAGAAGTAGGATTCCATGTCAAATATAATGTATTAAATAAATATTCATCCTTAGTTGCCTTATAGAGCAAACAAAGGTCCCCTCGCACAGATCTATATTCCATACTATACAGATTTAATTTCTTTAGTCTTTCCTCATATGTCAAAAGACTCATGCCAGTAATATTTTTTTCAAATCTTCTTTGGACTTTCTCTCTGGATAATCTATCTCCCATCTGAGTTGGAGCACTGAATGATGAACAATAATCAAAATTAGATCTTATAATACTGGTATACAATGGGATTAATATAGATGGTTCTCTACTTTTTATATTACTAAATAAGCAATTGGTTAATCTAGTACATTTTTTAACTGTAGAATTTAAGTGTTCTGTGAATTTTAAATTATTAGTAATAACACCCAAATCCCTTTCAGAAGTAATAACACTTAGCACATGGTTGTCAATATAATAATTAGCACACATGTTATTCAAGTCGAAATGCATAACTTTACATTTATTTATATTAAAGTTTAATTTATGACTGGTAACCCAATCTGAGATTAAATTCAAGTTATCCTGTAAATTGGATATGGATTTTAAATTATTAACAATCCCACCTAACTTAGCATCATCTGCATATTTAGTCAACCAAATACCATTATTAGTATTCATACTAGCTATAAGGATGTTAAATAATATAGGGCCCAAAACAGAGCCCTGAGGTACTTCACTACTAACCTCAGTCCACATGGAAGAATAACCCCTTAATGAAACCCGTTGTCTTCTATTGTTTAACCTTTGCATAATCCAATTAGTTAAAAATTTATTAAGGTCTAATTCTAATAAACATTCATATAATATACTATATGAAACGGAATCAAAGGCCTTTTCAAAGTCCAAGTAAATAACATCTACCGGAAGACCGAGGTCCAAAGCATCACTCACTGGCTCAAAAAAATTAATTAAATTAGTCTGACATGATCTACCAGGTTGAAAGCCATGTTGGAAAATATCAGTTCGACCTTTTTCTATTATATGTTTACTAATTTTACTTAATATAAGTTTTTCCATAATTTTGCATATGGAGGACGTTAAACTTATAGGTCTATAATTTTCAAATCCTGTCTTGAGCCGTTCTTATGTATAGGGATGACTAAAGCATCTCTCCAGTCATTAACTACAATACCTTTTTCCAGTGATTCATTAAATAGAAAAGTCAGTACCTCTGCCAACTCATAAGAAACATTTTTTAAGAATATAGAGGGAATATTATCAGGTCCTACCGATGTAGAAGATTTTAATGAATGAATAATGTTATAAGTTTCTGCTACAGTAAATTCTATTGTAGGATCCAAATCAGAAGGATTCACATCCATAAAAATGTCCTTTTCTTTAAATATACTAGCAAAATAATGATTAAATTTATTTGCCATAATTTGTTCATTATTAATAATTACATCATTTATTTTTATGGGTCCTACTAAATTAGGAGAAGATTTTAAGGAACCAATATAGTTGAAAAACTTTTTCTTATTATCACCTTGCATACTAATTAAATTTAGTTCTAATTCTTGTTTGGATTTTTTAATTGCATATTTTGATTTTTTGGCTTTAGAGACAAATTTAGACCAATTAGATTCTGATTTATTTTTCTTATATTTATTAAAAGCCTTTTTCTTTGCTAACACTAACCTTTTTATTTCATTAGTAAACCAGGGTGGGGATCTTTTATTTCCAATATATTTAACTCTAATTGGTACCCATTCTGAAATACAATACTCAATTTCCTCTTTAATTCTTTGCCATATTTTTTCCACTGGTAATCCATTTAATTCATTTTTCCAGTTCCACCTCAAATGATATTCTTTAATAGCTGTATAATTTGCCTTATTGAAATTCCTAAATTGAGTTTTACCATTAGATTTATTAATATAAAAATTAATTGACCATTTAATTATTAAATGGTCACTATTACCTAATGGAGCCATAGTATCGAGGGAATCAATACCTGCTTTAACATTAGTAAATATTAGGTCCAGAATATTGTTATTTCTAGTTGGAATGTTAACAAATTGGTCTAATCCCAGATGGGAAATTGCACCAATAAATCTATTTTCCTGTTTATTTGAAGCCAAACCATTAGACCAATTTATTCCAGGATAGTTGAAAGTGCCCATAAGAATAATATCAACATTTATATTAAGATTCTCCAAATAATTACACAAGTTTTCATTATTTACAGGGTCCATAGATGGTGGCCTATAACATATCCCTAATATAACTGGACATTGTTTATTATTAATTTTAATCCATAACATTTCAAAACCTAAGGTAGAATCATTAATCATATTAACTTCTGTACATTTGATATCTTCTTTAACATAAAAGGCAACATCACCTCCCTTAGAGTAGGCACGATTTTTCTTAAAAAGAGTATAACCATAAATATTATGTCCCCATTGGTCATCATTAAACCAGGTTTCGGTGACACCACAAATGTCCATATTCTCATTAAGTAAAATAAATTGGAGTTCATTAACTTTATTACACAGACTCCTAGCATTTAGAAGAAGTAGACTTATTTTGGATGTTTGATAATTTTCACAAGTGCTAGATGTAGATTCAACAGGATTCTGAATCAATTTGTGTTCGTTTGTAACCTTATCTATTCCCACCCTGAGCATTGCATAAAAAAACCTCAATTGCTGAATTAAACACATGACCCAAAACCTCCTTGCCCATTCTACTTAAATGTAACCCATCCTTAGCATAATAAGTATAATGAAACTGGAACTGTTCCCAACGGGTTAGACACTTCATATTTTGTTTGAGACACCACTCCCTGAGCCAACAATTTATATGCTTGATTTTTTTTAGTTAGAGTACGGTCAGCCCTGGGTACTGGAAGAATCTCAGAGAACACTGCGTGGATTCCTATATCGGCCAGAATATTTGCCATTCCAACATAGGCTTCCTTAATATTTTGGGTGCTCTGATGCCATATATTATTCACCCCAACATGTATTATTACAAGATCTTTCTCACTACAACCTTGCAGAATCTGTCTACTCATTCTACCAATATCATTAATCTGGGCCCCTCGAAAACACGATAATGTTCGAGTGGCTTTATTGGCGTTACATATTATTCTGTCTAAATTAGATAACAACGAATCCCCTAATACAAAAATTTGAGGCACTTCAGTATTATCGGGACTCGGAGGCCCTATATCTGTATTTTCCACATTACAAGAGTTATTCTCTGTAAAATTAATAAGATTCACTTGTAAATGATTATTGTCACTATTTTCAGGTACTGCAGAATTTTCTAAATCGTTTATTGACAATGATACTACAGTTTCAACATCAGCAACCCCTTCTATATCTGTATTAAACAGGGGATCAAATTTATTCTGTAGTAGTATATGAAAATTGTCAGCTTTTCTTCCTCTTTTAGATGTTTTTTTATATTGAACAGTGAACCAATCATTTTCTGAATCAGATCCATTTTTCTCCTGTCTTGGTCTCTTTCTAGTCACCATATCAGATTGAGTAATAGCGTGATTGGGTCCCACACTGGTTGTTTCCATTGTGTTTTGATTTTCCGTTATTTGTAGCCTTTTAGCTGTTTCCATTTGACTACATTCCAGTATTCTTAATCTGTCATCAAACAGTTTAATTTCATCCTCCAGTTCTTGAATCTTTATACATTTATTACAAATGAAGGATTCAATATTTTCTGTCTCTAATTCAAAATCAAACATATTGCATAATAAGCACCTAGTACCTACTCTCCCGTCAGTGGTTACGATAACATTGGCCATTTCTATTTCTTAGTAATACAACTTTATAAACTTGTTGCTTACCTAATTTAATAGATGTGATCTTGATCTTTAAAGATATATCTTTATAATATTTAACTCCAAATGCACAACACGCGCTTATCGTGCAAATGTGTGTCTTTGCCATAACGTCTTCATGCGATGATGCCATGCACTAGCCGCTCAAGCTCACCCTGCTCGCTGCAGGGCAGCTTAAAATAGCCCCAAGAGACCCGGAAGTGGATTCATGGGTCGCGCTACACCTCCAATATTTTAGGTAGCAAAACATTTGTAAATAATAAAAATATCCCACTACTGTGCCCTAAAAGATGTTACAACAGGTCAGCAGTCCCCAATTTTAAAATTTAAACTAAAAATATATTTCTGAGGTGTAGTCCAGGAAGTAACCTGGTAAGACTACAGCTCCTCCTCCTAACCAGAGTCAGCTAGGGCTCCAAAGTTAGAACGCAAAAGACATTCACTATAGGCAGTGTTACATCAAATAGCATACAAATACATAGAATGTATATAATACATTACTTTAATGTTCCAATTGGATGAATCCCCCCACCATGTTTCAGTTACTGCTGCTATGTCAATACTGTCCCTATTCAGTATATTTCTAGTTCATCCAGTTTATCCCCAGATAATAAAATTAAATGGAGTAACACTAGTACCTCGAGGTTTGTGCAAATTGCACACACAAACAATTTTGAGTGTAAAACACAGTCCCTGGCAATATATGTAATCCACATTCCCTTAAAGGAGAACTAAAGCCAAAATTTACAAAAAAAAATATGTTTATACAGAGTGTTTTGATTTGTGGGTGTACTCCCAGTAAGTCCTTCCCTTTACTTGCTGAAAGAAGTTTTTTTCTAAATATGCTTGCTGGTTTTATGGCCCCCGGGGATCTCCATATTAGCATTTCTAATGGCTCTTCTTGTTCCTACAGTGCTTCCTGTCCCATGCAATTGTGATGTGTCCTGGACCATTACTTCAACAAGAGCTGTGTTTTCTCAAGTTTATAGTAGTACAGCCATTATGTTAATTAACTCTCCATCTCCAGGGGATTCAAAGAACATGGCAAATGCCTGAGGGATAATTGAGTGGGCTATGCTGTAAGGAAACAGCTAGAGTCTTCACTAACTGTAGCATCTGTGGCATTTGCGACCTTGTGTGATTTGTGTGCATTGCTAATGGTTGCGTGTAGTTTGATAAAATGAAAGGCTTTAAAAACAAAACATTCACTTCTGCTGACTAGACTTAGATGCATACATAGAAAAAACAGAAGTTTGGATTAGATAGTTATTTAGTTAAAGCCAGAATCTCAGGCCCATAACAGTATACGCTGCAGCAGCAATTACTCTCTGAATCAATGGTCCTGGATACATCACAGTCACATGGGACAGGAGGCATTGTAGGAACAAGAAATGCCATTAGAAATGTTAATATGGAGATCCCCAGGGGCCATAAAATCAGCAAGCAAGTTTAGAAAAAACTCTTTTCAGCAAATAAAGGGATGGCCTTACTAGGAGTATACCTACAAATCAAAACACTTTGCACAACATATTGTTTTGAAAATGTTGACTTTAGTTCTCCTTTAAGGCAGCCCCATGCAAAAGTAGCAAACCATGCATTTGAGTAACATTGACCCTCCTTAATAACAGTGAGGACATGTAGTAGTCATAACGCACTTCTTCCCGTCCCACCTCATATTCAACATAGCCAGCAAATATATTACTTAACAACAAAAGGCTACACAACAACACACAATTAAAAGTCAGTGTATTAATACTCCTAGCCATTTTATCCTAGGTAGTTGAACCACTGTGTACCATTCTTTTCTGTCCTTAGACAGACCAATGTGGCACAGGCTCCCACAGATCCCTCAGACTCCCTCAGACTCCACACTTTGCCACATCTCACCACAAGGAGCTGCCGCTTAAAACAGCACCACATCTTGCAAAAAGTGCAGTCTAAAGCCCTGTAACCCACCAAATGGGCTGCCACCACCAATCGGGGAAAGGGAGGTGCAGCAAGTATAATTGACAAGTTGTCTGTTGCTAGGCAACACAATAGCCAATAAGGGTGAATCAGAGAAAGCTGAAGCTAATTTGAATTGGGCCCATAGTACTCGTTCAGCACAGAACAGTTCAATAATATTCAATATAGCAACAAGCAGTTCTGCAATGTTACTTCCAGCAGTAGGTTAAAAATAAGATTTGCAGAATCGGCACACAGTTAGTATCAGCAGGAGACACACAAGTTCAAACAGCAGTTTGGCAGTAGTTAAAATTACTTAAAGCAGAATGCAGCAGGCAGTCATTACCAGCAAAGGCTCAGTTATAGCGGCTATAGCAGTAAAGCAGCAGGGTCACAAGAGATGTAATTCTGTACCACCCCAATCTTCAGTGTAATAGTCACACATTAGTGGCTGCAATAAATGGACAGAGTACACTTGTTATACACTCACACTCCTTCAGCAGCAGATATCTTACTCCAGGGTGCTGCAAGATGTGGTGGTGATCATCACAGAAGGCACCTTTTCACTCCTACACGTGAAGACTTCTGATTGCCAATATGCAGGGTCAGGGAAGCCTGCCACACTCCCTCAAACTTAACACTTTGCCACATTATGACACAAGGAGCGGCCCCTGAGATGCCACCTTATCTTGCAAGCAGTGCAGTTTAAAGCCCCATAACCTGCCAAATGGGCTGCCACCACCAAACAGGGTAACTGGGATGTGGCAAATGTAATTGTCAAGTTGTCTGTTGCTAGGCAACACAATAGCCGGTGAAGGGAGCAAGCAGGGAAAGCTGGAGCTAATTTGAATTGGACCCACAGTACTCATGCATCCCAGAACAGTTCAATAATATTCAATATAGCAGCAAGCAGTTCAGCAAAGTTACTTCCAGCAGCAGGTTAAAAATAAGATTTGCAGAATCAGCACACAGTATCAGCAGGAGACACACAAGTTCAAACAGCAGTTTGGCAGTAGTTAAAATTACTTAAGCAGAATGCAGCAGGCAGTCATTACCAGCAAAGGCTCAGTTATAGCGGCTATAGCAGTAAAGCAGCAGGGTCACAGGAGATGTAATTCTGTACCACCCCAATCTTCAGTGCAACAGTCACACATTAGTGGCTGCAATAAATGGACAGAGTACACTTGCTATACACTCACACTCCTTCAGCAACAGATATCTTACTTCAGTGTGCTGCAAAATGCAGTGGTGATCGTCACAGAATGCCCCTTCATCGTCCATTTACCAGACTCTTTAGGGTCTGTGTACTGGAAAACTTTGCTGCTGTACTATATTCACAATCTGGCCAGGAGTAAAACAGAATGGAAGATACCCCACACTCTGAGCTACCATCTAACCCCATTAATTGCTTGCATTGGGAGTGGGTGGTAAAGCTAAGGTCAGGAAAAAGTATTGCTTGCTGTTCTTCCACATGTACTGGAGCAACTCCTTGAGCCACTTGCAGGGCTCAGTCCCTTGTTGCCATACTACCCATATCTACAAGTATAATTTTCTTTGATTTAGACTGGGGGGTTACCTGGTATGCTGCTTTAACCTCCAGCTTAATCTCTAGATTCAGAGATTCTACTAACCACTGCACTGATGTTGTCCTGTCATATGTATCTGGGAGACCTATCACTCTTACATTTGTTCCCCTCTTTGCTTTTCTAATGTCTATAGTATGTACTTAAAAGATGTATTCTCTTTAATTATCATAGCATTTGCCCCCCTCACTCATGTGGCTCAGACAGCCGTGTCTTCCACTTTCTCCTGCAGCCTATCCAACTCAGCCATGTGTGATTGCAAAAGAGCCAGGAAGGCCTCCACCTTCTGATCTGTGGCCAGTACTGCCTTCAGGATAGCCTGCAACGTTGGTTCTCCATCTCCTTCCAGTTGTTGCTGGAGGCCGATGTTGTCTGGGCCTGCTGGTGGCTGTGGCTGCTGTTTTTAAGCAACAGCTCCTCCAGTACCTTTGGGCTGTCCCATATTTCCAAGATTTGAGCTGCAGGTGCTGTAGTTTATAATCTATTGGCAGACCACTTTTTAAATACAATAATATTACTTTTACTCAGTTTATTTGTACATTTTCAGATTCTTGTTTGAAGAGCTATAGTGAAAATCTGCCTGCTAAGACCATTGCTTGCTAGTGCACCTCCAGTATGTGGCTGTTTTCTATCTATTTTTTCCCCCTCCCTCAAATACTAGGAAAATCCTCCACCATAGTAGTCTCAGTAGTTAATAAATTGCAACAGGCAACTATCCGTGAATAAAAGCTCTCCTCAACTAATGCTTTTATTAGAAAAATAGAAACCTCTGTGAACATCAGATCAAATTAGGAATGAAAGTGTTTCTGATCGGATAACAGAGTTGACCTGTAGCTAGCTCAGTTGCCTGGCGGCCATTCATCATGCTGCAGCTGGGGAGGAGGCCTAAGTTTAGGAATGACCCTTGGTCTTAGGCTTTCTAAGCTGACAGAGCGTGAATGTGTATACAGTAAACAGTGATTCATTTACTCTCTAGGGTCAAGCTTGGCATGAACAGCTTAACAGCACCAACTGCAGTGGGTTCATTAGTGGGGTTTGCCATCAGTTTCAGTGGAGAACACGCACAACCCTAATAAACTTTAGGACTGTTAGTATAGCCTAGAGGTTAGAGTGACAAGCTATCAGTGAGCTTGGTACATCCAGCAAACCTGGGTTATGATTCTCACAGTGTCCACTTGCATACTGTGTGACTCTGAGCAAGTCACTTAACCTCCCCAGTGTTGCCAGGTTGCCCCTGAAAACAGGCTTTGTGCCTAGTGGGCCTTACCAAGTTACAAAAGAATATAAAAACAAACTAAAAAAGAAAGTGTCGTGGAGGCCGCAAACACAATCATAAGAATGGATCAGAGGGGGAGGGGATCCTGGGGTAAAAACAGGGGTAGAAAAGAATATAATATACCTTGGGGAATATACTGTTCTTAAAGAATTGACCTTGATATGAGTGCATTGATTACAGTACTGTGCTACACTTTCTTATGGTTCATTCAGTGCAAAGTGTCCCTCTTTTCTTATCATCTCTTCAACGAATGGTCACATAAAAGATCAATAAGAATTCTTAACAATAAGCTTGCACTTTCAAAGATAAAACTTCAGTTGTTCTTTGTACGAGAGACTGCAGCGGTGCATAAAAGTCATGAATAAAAAATGAGTTCTTATCCCAGTATACATTCAGCTAGTTTCTGCTCTGCATTGCCATTTTCAAATCCCCATGTTGTAACTACGGTAAAGAGATTAGGTGACATTAATTAAAATTCAGATTTTTAAATCATGCAGTGTAGCTTTCTATAATAGTAATGAAACCAAGTAACTTTGAATAATATTAAAATTTATTAAGAACCATAGGATCATGTGGTTCAATGGCATTTAAAAATATGTACAGTGTTGGGGGTACATTTACACCCACCCACCCAATATAAGTAGGCTGGAATTAGAATTGGAATCTTAACCTTTTTGGACTCTCCCAACTTCTCTCTGCATTCTCTAACAGCATTATGCAATGCAGCTTTCTACAGTAGTAATGAAAACGAGAAACGCTGTATAATATTAACATTTATTATGAACCCAAGGATCATTTGTGTCAAACACCCCATAAAAATATGTACTTTGTTAGAGCACATTTACACCCACCCAATGTAAGTGGGATGGGATTGGAATTGGAGTCTGTAACCTTTCTGGACTCTCCTGACTTCCCACTACATTCTCTAGTTGCATAAGCAATGCAGTTGTTCCTTAAGTCCCTTAGAAACAGACTAACAGCAGCAGCTCTGATACATGGCAAGAACATCATCTCCCCCAGCAACAGAGAATTCATTGAATCATTCTTGATGTCCACTTCATAGACTGCATAGCAAGATTACTGCCCACTTCATAAAAAGTCACACTGTACTTAGCAACATTTCTGAAGAGTCATTGGGTAAATTGTCAGTCAGGCAGTAAAATCACAGCTTCAGAATTAAAAAACATAATCAGGGGCAGTATTATAGCTGGGAGGGGGGAAAGTGGAGCAGAAACAATTACCCTTTTGTGTGTGCCGTTCTGTCTTCTCCAGTATTCATAGAAACAGAAGTGTTTGTAAGCATACTTTGTAGTGATTATCCAGATTCTTGACAGTAGGCAAAGCATGTGCTGCATCAGTTGTCCCAGCGCAAGTATGTTTGTCTTCGATTATACCTCATTCCTCATTCACAGCAGTGAGCTGACAGTACATCACATCCTCCAACTAGGAGTTCATCTGGAAGGAAAGGCTATACAGAGTCTTTGATATCACATGAAAACTTTTAAAAAATGTAATATTTAGACATGATTCAACATCTAATGCAATGTCAGTGGCTCAGTGGCTTAGTTAGTTGCACATTTGCCTCTGTGTCAGGAAGATCGGAAGGTTGTAGGTTCTGGCCCTTCACCAGGAACTTGGGGATAAATCTCACTACTGACATTGTATTGCAGCATGAGGGGGATGCTGCACTCCTGAGCAGCTTTCTTTCGGGTGAGATGATCAACACCTTTTCCTGCTGTCAATGTTTATGTATGTATGTACTGTATGTATCTATGTTAAACTGAGGTCCCGTCTGCCTGTTCTGGTGGTTGTTCAAGTGGACTTTAAAGATCTCCATGGCACTTCCCGAAAAGAGAATGGGAATTTCCCCAGGGTCCTGGCTAAATTTCCCCCATTCACTATAAATGCTACCAGCAGCTTAACCTCATTCAATATGTCCATTTGCATCTGCATCTCCCCCTTCCCCACCCTCGTGATGAGTCTGACAATAGGCAGAACTGTCTAGCCCTCCTTCCCCTGTCAACAAAACAAAAATATTTAGGTAGTTCCTATATTTACCCTCTCCCTTATTATTTATTACTAAGAACAAATACATGAACACCTCTGACACTTGGCCTTCAGTTGCTCTGGCTGCTTATCAACAAATGACATCATAATCCTCTCCTGTGGTATCATAGTACTTTCTTTTTTTTTCATCACAACATTATTTATGCCGCCTCCAAGGACCCGGCAGGGGCTACAATCCCCCCCCGAGGGGTATGTCCTCCAGCCCATTGGGGCCATCATGGGTCCTGCCGGGTCCCAGTATCTTTCCTTCATTTTCTCCCCCATGCCCTCACCCATGCAATGGATGCAGCAGTTGTCTCCACCTCGGCTGAGGCAGCCAAGCACCCTGGGCAAGGGCTGAACCCCTCTTTCTGTGCTGATGCATGCAGCACAACCCCCCCCCCACCCTGAGGAAGGAGAGCAGTCCTCTGGACACTCAATCCTTACCTCCCCAACCAACCCCCAAATGACCCGAGTCTATTCCAGAACCCACGTCACCAGCATGGCCGCAGTTTGGCATCCAGCGCATCCACCCTTAGCACCACTGGGTTGGCCATCATAGTATTTTCTACAGCAACCAGCTGTGATGTCACAGAAGAGGATTAATGATGTAACTTGCAGACAACCAGCCTGAGTAGATGAGGACCAAATAACAGAGGGCCTGTTTTCATAAAAATGTCATCAGTACTAAAGTACATCAGTGGAAGGTAAGTATATGAGTTATATGCTAAAGTGTCTGTACTTATTCTGTTCTTTGAAAATTTGTCCCTGTGGTGTCAAGAGCTCCTTATTTGTTATCCATAGTTTTGAATATCACAGATACATTTATGCACTGCATACAGGATATAATCAAGGCACACATATTGTAAAACCATCCCTAGTGAGACAGGTATGTTGTTTTCTTGAGTTCAGGAAGCAAAGAGTCAAACTGGGCAATTTGAGCTTGAACTGGAAGGAAGTCTTGGAGGAAGTCCCACAAGGAACAAAACATGGTCCTCTATTGTTTTTAACATTAACCAGTGACCTGGATACTGAATGTGGAAGGTCAGCTACAGCAAGCTGACGTAAGTTGCAGATGCCAGTTATACAAACAAATACCCAGCCCCTTTGAGTCCGACCAGGATTTGATCATAAACTGGACAAAAAATAATGAAATAATTAATGCTATGAAAACTCAGCTTATGCTGATGAATGGAAGAATAATGTTTGTGTCTAAAAGTTTCAAATTGAAGGGTCTGAAATTAAAATTGTACAGTATACAAAATTGCAGGTGGTGACTATATCTAGTGATTCTGTGTGGTCGCAATATGTGTCAAACATAATTGCAAAAGTGAACAAAACAGACTATTACGTGAGTTAGTTAAAAAGTACTGATATATCTGAGGGAGAGTTGTTGACTAGACCAGAATTAAATTACAGCCGTCAGGTGTGGCACCCTGCGCTAGGCAAATGGCCAGCAGAGGATATTAGAAAAATCCTGAAGAGGGCCCTCCAGATCATTAATAATGATCTGTCTTAGGATATACCCAGGACCTAATGGAACCTGTCCACTCTGTATGAGAGAGAGCAAGTACTGTGTCAAAAAATGTTTATTTCTATGACTAAACCAGGACTGTAAAACTCATAGTTCAGTATGGCCAAATAATCAAACACACTATAATCCTCAAGCAAATAAAGAAACCAATAAATAGGATGTGCCACTAAACAAAGGTGCAACAAAAAGATTTAACATAAGTTATGTTCCATTTGACCATCCCCTCAGTGCAGCGGTAGTGCTACTGCCCACAACACCGGTGACGCAAGTTTGTAAAGAAGCTTGGGTTCCTGGGGGAAGGCCAGAGGAAGGATTGGGCATTCCCGGAACAGCTGCCTTCCTTCAGGGTGGGTGCATATCTGTGTCCCATATTGTGATCACTACCTAGTAATGGCTAGATGGTATCACAGTCAGATCCAGCGCAGCAGGGCAGGGATGCCAATGAGCACTGCATGCCAGCTCTCTTTAGGGTGTAGACAGTAGAAAATCAATCCTGATTTGCCAGGAGAAAATGCCAACACCCCCGCAGGCTCTCACTCTACTGACCTGGCACCCCACCCACTTCTCTGGTCCTAGGTAAATGGTAGCAGGGTGGGCTCAACAGAAGGAACAGGTGACAGGGCTGGAGGGTGCCTTCCAGAGGTGGGTGAGCAGGAGAGTTCAGAGGAGGTTAAATGCCTGTATAAAAAAGTTATATTCCATGTGTTGTTAAAAGCTTTAGAAGAGACATTAAACAAAAGCTTTGGATGGAAAATCCATAGCATTCTTTTGTTGATAAATTCAATTGCATAGTGATCTGTGTGCCTTAACTTGACAGATGTCAAGGCTGATGTTCTTAGTTAACCAAAATCTGTCATTATAGCCTTTAATTTATGATGGTCTCCCATTTTAGGAATTTTGCACAGATTTATGAAAATAGTGTTTTTCTGTAGTCTGTATATATGCAAGGAGATATCACCAACTGTTATGTGCTTCTAATTCTTGTTCTCATAAATGCTGAATGTTAAAGTAGTATGTTATAGAAATATTTATTTAGTGTGTTGTTTCATCAAATGTTTTTTTTTACCTTGCACTTTGTATTAATGTAACGCTTTACTTTTATCATCTAAGTTTCAATGGTGTTGCTCAGTGACGAGGAAATAAAAATCAACCAAGTATCAGTACATTTTCAGCTGAATTCCTACGCAAGTTTCAGCATTTAGAGGGGAGCTGGAAAACAAACTAAGGAGATGAAGAAAATCACAAAGTAGAATAATGTCACAGGGTCTAATTTGTGCTTTCAAGTGGCAAAGTCTCTGACAATTTGCTTGCTGGGATGGGTACTGGTGATAATCCAGTCCAACAAATGGGTAATTTGCTCCCCTAAATCAGCACAGCAAGATCTGCCTTTTGGTTGCCATAGCTTTGATCAGAACCATTAGCTAAAAGGGGAAGGGAAGCACTGCAGCATTGAAATTCATATTCACTTTCCCCCTGTTTTCTTTCTGGACAAGTTTCTCTCATGGGTGTTGAAACCCATACTCCACATATGCCATGGCATACACGCTTCTTGGAGAGGGAGCGGTTTTATGGGTCCTGACCATTGATTTTAGTTACTCCTACTCTCTGATTTCCATTGTTTAATAGTTGTGCTCTGTTTGACTTAAACATAACATAATGTTAAATGCATACACCTAAATAATATGGGATGTGCTAGGGGTCCGGATAACACATATAGGTTTGTCTACAATACGAACATATAACAATGCCAGCAGAAAAAGGCCTCAAGTTCTATCTCATCTGTGCGCAAACACAGCTCACAGTTCAGACAGTTGTTGCTGCCCCCCTTTCCATCCTTCCCACCAAATTTTCCCTCCCTGTGTTACCACCTTGGTCAATTCTTTTCCTATTTGTACCTCGCCCAAGAACCTATCCCATCCCTTCTTAAAGCTCCCCACTGAATCCAGCGAGATCACCTCCTCAGTCAGCGTGTTCCAAGTCACCACCACCCTTTCTGTGAAGTAACGTTTTGTCAGCTCCCTCTTGAACCTCCCCCCCCCACCAGTTTCAGTGTATGTCCCCTCATGGTTCCTTCTCCCTTCAGTCTAAACATACCCTCAGTACTAACTTTGTTTCTGCCCTTCAAGTACTTAAAGGGGCATAGATTCATGGCTGCTCTCTCCTCCCTCCCCACACCATTCCCCTACTCTTGTCTTGCCCCATTTTCAACCCTCTACACCCCTTCTTGTTCATGTACTAGCCCCCTTGGGCTTGCGTTGGCACTTAACAAACTTGTGCTCAGCCTCAACTTCTAGGACTTCATTTGTGTTATCTGAGTTTACCCTCCTAGTGTACTACACTGTTATGTAACAGACCTACAATGTTATGTGATAGTTATTGTACTTTTAGTTCACTTTGTATATGCATTTGCTTGCTCTAATAACTTTTGTAATCCCCTTCCCCTCAGCACGCTTCTGGAAACGAGCTGCTTACAACTCATGTTGTTTTTCCTGGTGAAACATTTTGCAAATAAAATAAAATAAAAGGTCTCGATCATATCTCCTCTGTTCCTTCTGCCTCCAGGGAGTACATGTTGTACTCTCTTAGTCTCTCCCCATACGATTTTTCCCTCATTCCCTGGATCATCTGGGCACCTTCCTCTGGATTCCTTCCAGGAGGAGGAATGAGAGGGCTTAAAAGAGGCACAAGAGGGTTCTGGCTTACAAACTTTATATTTCT
The DNA here is from genome assembly GCA_016271365.2 of Neoceratodus forsteri. NCBI lineage: Eukaryota > Metazoa > Chordata > Ceratodontiformes > Ceratodontidae > Neoceratodus > Neoceratodus forsteri. The sequence goes on from CM057454.1 coordinate 15,568,311, forward strand.
CTTATTTATTTTCTGTCCTTCTGGTGCTTTACAACAAACTCTGTATGTTAACCCACCCTCCAACACTATTGTGCCATTATCGGTGCTCCAAGCAGTGAAATCATCAGCTGATGCAATCAGTCAGTGGCTTTTGATTCTGATGCTGATACTGCTACTTGCATGAGCTGATATAGCAATGAAAATAATAAAATACATAAGAGAAACCAAGACTTGTGATTAATCAGATATGATCACATCACATGACCATATGTTATTATAGCACAAGTCAGAAATACTTGACTTTCTGAACCTCATTCAGTTTTTTTTTAATGTAAATCAGAGGAACCTTTTTATAATCACAATAAGGCACTCCAGGCAGTGCATTACTCTCAGATAACAGTACTTCTCGGGTGCATAAAACACTCAGCATTGCCTCATGCCTCGCTTCCTGAGGTGTCCTATTATCTTATAGTAACACACGCCCAGTGATAAAGCTGACACTCCCCAGATTGCATTTTGCTAGTCATTTCTGGATCTGGCTACTTTTTCTGAGCTTCAAATCACCAACGTGTGATGATAATGACTGCTGTTTATATGTCTAATTAAACATAAGGTAGTCTGTGATTTGGGCAACTGAATGTTGGCGACTGGTCATAAGGGCTACTGCACAATGGTACCGACAATGTGGGCGACCTTGGATTCCACCTCTTTCCCTGAGGTTACCCCGGTGAGGAATCCTAATTAAGAGCGTGGGGTGCAAAGCCTCCCATAGGTGTGGTGCAGAGGGGCAAAGCCCTGCAATAAATAACATACTGTTTTTTAGTCGCCCTTGTGGTTGTGTGCCCTTATGACCAGTCGCTGACATTCAGTCGCCCTTGTCATATAGAACCAAAAATAAAATAAAAGATTTTCTTTTTGTAACATCTCTGTTGGTCCAATAAAAGGTATTAAACCATTTGCTTCTGGATCTGTCTAATTACATTAAATAGTTGGGTTTGGTTACAGATTTGGGGATTTCACAAAAAAATTTGTATAGCAGTTCACCAAAAAACTACAAGTTTAACATTTTCAGCTTATACCCTGTACACTGTCATGCATTATTTAAGCAATAAGTTTGACAGGGGGTGCATTATGGTGGGATAACGGCCCACCTCAGGTGGGCTGAAGCACAAGGTGAAGCTGAGTGCTTCCACCACCTGAGAAGAGCCATTAGCCCACCATAATGCACTCCCTGGAGTGCCTTACTGTGGTTATGAAATGTATTTTTTTTAGTAAATTGGATTACATTTTTAAACATATTTTTGTTGAGGTACTTTCAGCTGGGCCGTTCTGCTTTGATAATGGACCAGCTTAAAGTACCTCTTGGCTAGGGCTGGGTAGAGTGTTACAACCAAAATCAGAACCCTTGGATCCAAGCGCTTACTCACAGACTCAGATAAATACGTACTTCACTGCAGAAATCTGGTCCTGGGTCCATGGTAAGTCACTTAGTGTGTCTTTTCACGCTTTAGTTGAGTGTTGCCGTAAGGACGTCATCGACATGCCACTCTTCATGTACAGCAGGCCGGCTGCATCCAATCAGGCAACAGCTCCCAACTGAAGTCATGTGATGCACTCACTCATGGTATATAGCCATGGTAAGTGTACCACGCAGCCGAGAGGAGAATTAGATAGCGAGCGAGATGGAGGGGAGTGTGTTGAATGGTGTGCTACATGGAGAAAGCTTCACTGATAAAAAAATCACATAACTCTTTTGGTTGTTTGTGAGTCAGGAGAGAACGAGAGAAAGAGAGAGAGACTCTTACTGGAGGCAGAAAATAAATTGTATTCTTTTTTCTTGTTCCATTGCAAGGAGTCACCACAAGAGACAGACAGAAAGAGAGAGAGAGAGAGAGAGAGAGACTTTCAGTGGGGGCCATATATAGAATTACAGTCACAGAAATCACAAATAAACTGCATCTCTTTATCATTCTTGTTGGTCCATCAAAAGAAGTCACGAGAGAGAGAGAGAGACAGAAAGAGAGAAAGAGACTTACTTGCCTAGTGGCCTGGGGGCCATAATAGATTACAGGGCAGACACAAATAAATAAAATAAATCTTTATTCTTGTTGTTCCATTGAGAGGAGTCATGAGAGAGAGAGAGAGAGAGAGAGACAGAAAGAGAGAGAGACTTAGTGGGGGCCATAAAGAGAATTACAGTAACCAATCACAAAAATAAATCTTTATTATTCTTGTTGTTCCATTGAGAGGAGAGAGAGAGAGAGAGATAGAATTACTAGGGGGCCCATAAATAGATTACAGTCACAAATCACAAATAAAATAAATCTTTATTCTTGTTGTTCCAACGAGAGGAGTCACAACTCCGGGAAAGAGACAGAAAGAGACAGCAAGAGAGACAGACTTACTGATGGCAATGAAAAAAAAGAAAAATACTATTATTCTGAGCCAAAGGCTGACCCAGTTGCAGAGCAGTCACACTGCTATTGGCTTGGGTGGCCCTGTGGAGGGCAAAGTGACAGACTGGTACTGCTGTGAGGCAAATAGACTGGGTGCTGTCTGCTGTGGGACATCACGTTAACATTCACATATAAAAATAAAGTCTGGTCAGATCCACCATGGCTGCATAATGAAGTTAGTGAAGTTGTGTGGACCTGTTAAGGAGGTATGGAGAAACAGCACAATGATTTGTAAGTAATAAGATTTCTTTTAGTTTCTGTTCTAAGGAAAGCATATACATTATTAGGAAAATACATGAAGGTGTACATTTTAATGGAAGGAATATGAAGCAATATAGGTTTACAAAAGAACCCCAGAGCAGATGCCACTGATGCATGTGTTATTCTGGATGATATTGGCCAGACAGCAAAATTTTGAAGAAAACACAATTGCACATACCCCAATAATGCAAAGCATCATGGGAAACATATGAAAATCCCCATGATGGCACAGAAGGTGGCAGTACATGAAAAAGTAATGGCTGGCATATGTTCAGTCTTGGGATTATTTACACAGGTTTGTTTTTTTTTCTGTTGCTGTTGTTTTTTTTAGAGAAACAGGGTTTTTGTCCATGAGGTGATGTAACTTATATTTAAGCAATGTGTTGATGTCAGGAAGTCAGATGTAATGATGATGGACTGTTAGCAGAGAAAGTGTGATAGTAACTTTCAGAGGGGGTCGCTTTGATAAGGGCAAAGTAGTTATGCTTGTGATAATGGAATATTAGGAAAGTATGAGGTCTATGCAGAAGTGGAGTACAAATCTGCACAGTTTCATAAGTATGTGCTCAGAGTGCAGGCAAATGTGATATGCAGGTTTGTTTTAGAAATAGGTAAAAATAGCGATACATGCAGTTGATAGAAAGATAGATAATTACACAGACATGCAGGCCCTGTCCACACTACACTCGAAAAAGCTGTAATGGATTCAAACAGTTACAGACTGTAAATGTTACAGTGTGTCCACACTGCCAGTGAACACTATGGATAATGGTTTGAAAACATTACAGTCTGTCCACACTGAGTGCAATAGTGTGAGTGGTCTCAACCCTATAGTAACAGTGCACATCCCATGGTGCACTCGGTGATGACAGCTGCATTTTGAGATGCCCTCCTACATGTCCGATGGAGTACTGTGTATATGGCACAGTCATATTATATAAATAACTATATTTCACTGTTATGAGACACACTTATGTTGTGGAGGTGACAGAGAGAGGTTCGAGGAAGGGGGAGATCCATATCTTGGAATCGGTGGCTACACCAGTGAGAAGGAGGTAAGGGGAGGGACAGAGAGGTAGGAAGATGTAACATCAGTTATGCCAGTATTAGGGTACCTGGGCACAACAGACATTCATGTACTGCTGCTGTATGGCTGAAGGCAGACTCTGTACTACTGCCTTCAGTGTTCCCCACTGCTCCATTGTACACAGTGCTACACATCTATTGTCCACCACAGCAGTGCTCCACGATGCACTCAGGAGCTCCACTAATGTATGTGTTCACTACTGGCACTGCTGTGCAGGTAGTATTGCTGCCACATCACACATGGGCAGGCAGGGTACTCCCAACACTCGGCACAGTGAGAAGAGTAATCAAGGACAGTACACAGATACCATCAGGAGGTGGCCCTTGGGGAGGAAAGTGCAGACAGAGAGGTAGGTTAGGTGGGGACATGGGGGTACACCCAGGGGGTGCACATAAAGCAGACAGGTTACTGTGGTATGAAGGCATCCCAGTATTGCAGCCTACACCCCTGCTCTACACTGCCATCTGCATATGTCCTGGTAGCCTCTGACCTCCCTGAATGCAGTGAAACAGTGCTGCAATGCATGGAGATATAGTCGGAGACTGGAGGCTACATGGTGGAGCATTTAGACACAATTGCAATTAAAAACTGATAAAAGTATAAAGCTGTAAATAAGAGTGAAATAACCACGCTGGTATGCACACCACATAAAATGGTTCTTGGAAGGATACAGATTGGGGATGGCTCAATTAATGGAGTAGTCCACCCAGAATTTGCAAAAGCATATGTTATGCAGAGTGTTTTGATTTATATGTAAAGTCCTAGTGTGTCCTTCCCTCTGTCTGCTATTAGGAGTTTTTCCTAAATTAGGCTGCTAGCTTTAGGGTAGTTTTATGACCCCTGGGGGTGTCCATCACAAAAATATGTTTAATGCCTTCTACTTCCTACAATGCACCCTGTCTCATGTGACAGTGATGTAGCCAGACCCATAGATTTAGCATATGCAGTGCTTTTTAAAATCAGTTCTCAAAAGCAGAGCTTTGAAGAAGAAGAATAAGAATCAGTATTTATATAGCACTTTTCATACACAGTGTATCCCAAAGCACTTTACAAGCAATGCTAGACTGGTAGTGAAGTGACTGAATGTGTGATGGCAGCCATATAGCACATCATCACCCTCACCCACACACAGCCTGGATAATTGCATGAACCGGTTTATGGGAAGGGGAATGTTGGCCAGTACACCAGGAATGTTCCCTACTCTTTGCAAAGAGTGCCCTGGGTTCTTTTACTTCCATCTGGACACCCACCAGGACACCAGGATGGGCAGAAGGGACCTCAGTTTAACGTCTCATCTGAAGGATGGCACACCCCAGCAGTACCTCACCCCCCAATACTGCACTCAGATGCCAGTGATTTTTAGGTGCAAGTCCAATCCTGGTGTGGGAAGAGAACCCACGACCTTCTGGTCCAGAGGCAGATGTGCTACCAACTGAGCCACATTGACACCAACAGCTTTGTAACTGTTCTTATCCAGTGAGCACAAATGGCAACAGTTACAATTTAGCAGATGCCTGAGAACTACCTAACTGGAGTTTCTGTAAGAAAACAGCTACTAAATAGCTCTAATTTCACTATTTGTGTTTTCTGGGTGTGTCATGTCTAGCTAGCAGTAATACATTTTTATTTTAAAATTTAATTTCATCAAACTACGCACAACAATATAAAGCACAGAAATTTCCCCAGATCATCACTGCTATAATTAGTAAAGACTATAGCAGTTTTCTTAGAGAAAACTCACTCAGTTAGAGCTAAAGTATTTGCTAAACTGTAAATGTAGGTACCAGCATTATTTTTTTTTCCCAGGAGAAACACACTAAAGCTTGTTTACAGGTGTGACCTGGGAGCACAAGGAAGTTAAGAGATTTGCTCAGGGATACACAGTATGCACATGGAGGCTGTGGGATTCAAACCCAGGACACCAGGTTTGCAACTCAGAGCCTTAGACCACCGCACTATACTGCCCCCCGCTATTCTAATAGGTAGAACTGGCAGTTAGTGCTGATTTTGTGCTGTGACATGATTTTCAATAATATTTTTTTTTAGGACAGAGAACTTTATCAGTTAAAGCAGAAAGAGGCAGGAATGCAATCAGAATAGCAAAGGCTCAAGCCGAGGAAAGGATAGCCAACTCTGTTAAGAAGGGGGATAAGACCTTTTGTAGGTACATTAGGGAGCGAAGAAAGACCAAAGGAGGGATACTGAGGCTTAATAAAGGGGAGGGAATGTGGGCAGAGGGTGGCAGTGAAAAAGCAGAGATACCGAACGAATATTTCTGCTCAGTATTCACAAAGGAAGAGGAGGGGGAGGTACCTAAGCCAAACAAGAGAAACACTCTGAAGACGGGAGTCGATACCAGTCCATTTACAGATGAAAGGGTTCTAAAAGAACTAATAAAATTAAAGGTGGACAAAGCAATGGGGCCTAATGGGAGTTACCCAAGAATTCTAAAAGAACTAAGGGTAGAACTAGCGACACCGTTGACTACTCTCTTTAACAAATCATGGAATCACTTCTGAAGGAAAGAATTGTTGAGTACCTAGAGGCCAGTGAGGCACAGGACCCAAGGCAGCATGGATTCACAATGGGAAGGTCATGTCAGATGAATCTAATCGATTTCTTTGACTGGGTGACCAAAGTAGTAGACCAGGGAGGGGTTGTGGACATGGCCTACCTAGATTTTAGCAAGGCATTTGATACAGTCCAACTCAAAAGATTAATACAGAAGTTAGCCAGCCTTGGGGTGGGTCCCAAGGTGGTAGCCTGGATAAAAAAATGGCTAGACAACAGGATGCAATGGGTAGTAGTAAACGGAGTCCACAGACAAGAAAGGAGGGTTACTAGCGGGCTACCGCAGGGTTCAGTACTGGGACCAGTCCTTTTTAATGTCTTTATAAGTGATATTGCAGAGGAACTGGAAGGAAAAGTATGTCTCTTTGCAGACAACACAAAGATCTGCAACAGGGTTGATACACAAGATGGAGTGGAAAGGATGAGGAGGGACTTGGCAAGGTTGGAGGAATGGTCAAATGTATGGCAGCTCAGATTCAATGCTAAGAAGTGCAAAGTAATGCACCTGGGAAACAAAATCCCAGAGCAAGAGTACACAATGGGGGGTGAGATACTGACAAAAGCAAAAATGGAAAGGGACCTTGGGGTAATTATATCAGATGACCTAAATGTGGGCAAGCAATGTGAGAAGGCAGTAAGGAAGGCTGGGGGATACTGGGATGCATAGGAAGAGGCATCAATAGTAGAAAACAGGAAGAAGTAGACTTGTTTTCCCTCTGTACAGACAGTTGGTGAGAATCCATCTGGAGTACTGTGTGCAGTTCTGGAGAGCCCATCTCCGCAAAGACATAGACAAAGTAGAGGCTGTCCAGAGGAGGGCAACCAAAATGATGCAAGGTCTGCACCAGAAGCCATATGAAGAAAGACTAAAGGAGCTTAATATGTATACCCTTGAGGAAAGAAGGGAGAGAGGGGACATTATAGAAATGTTCAAGTACCTCAAGGGAATCAACAAAGTCCAAGAGGGTAGCATCTTTCAGAAAAAGAGATGTGCAAAAACAAGGGGCACAATTTGAAGATAGAGGGGATGGCTCAGAGGTAATGTGAGGAAGTACTTTTCACAGAGGGGTTGTGGATGCATGGAACAGCCTCCTGAGGAGGTTGTGGAGTCAAGAACAGGGAATTCAAGAATGCATGGAACAGACATAAGGCAGTCCTAGTGGGGGGTAGGAGGAAGTAAGCTGTTGGTTAACTAGGATCTGCAGCTTATCTGTTAGGTAGGAAAATGGGCAGACTGGGTGGGCCAAGCGGTCCTTATCTGCTGTCAAATTCTATGTTTCTGTGTTTTGGTTACAAATGTGAAGTATTTTTTTAATAAAATATAAAAATATGTATGTGTGAGTTATTTAGTTTGGTGAATATTTGTTTTATTATTTGAAAAAGTGGGATACACTAAATGTGTAATGCAATGAACCATTGTAAAATACGATCAAATGTGTAGCTGAAATAGTCACTGTCATCCTGTTGTTTTCATGCTATACCACACACAGGAGAAAAAGTGACTTTAAAGTATTTTGCAGTTTCTAGGCTGAAGCTTCATGCCATACACTTCATTTGTAAAAAAAAAAATGAAAATCATGTCACAGAGTAAAATCAGCACTAAATGCTAGTTCTACCTAACAGAATGCTGGTACCTACATTTATAGTTTAGCAAATACTTGAAATCTAACTGAGTGGGTTATCTGTAAGAAAACAGCTAGAGTCTTAACTAATTATAGTGCTAATGATCTTGGCAATTTCTGTGCTTTTATGGTTGTGTATAGTTTGATGAAATTAAAAGTTTTAAAATGAAAACACTCCTGAAAGCTAGACCTGACACATGTAGAAAACAACAATAGTGAATTAGAGCTTAATTTAGTAGCAGTTTTCTTACAGAAACCCCAGTTAACTAGCTCTCAGGTATCTGCTAATAGGCTAATTTAGGAACAACTCCTAATAGCAGACAGAGGGAAGGACACACTAGGACTTAACATACAAATCAAAACACTCTGCATAACAAATGTTTTTTGCAAATTCTGAGTGGACTACTCCTTTAAAACTGCAAGCCCAGTGAGAATATACAATGCAGCTTCTTGCTGTACTGACATGCTTCAGCTGATGTAAAATACAGAATAAGGTGGTGGGGGCAGGGTTGAAGGACAGGTCTGAATAACACCATATACCCACAAGGAGGGACTTTCCATCTCTTGGAATGTATTTGTTAAAATGTGTGACCAGGAGAGGAATGTAAGCTGAGCCAAGGCTGTTTAAACAAGTGCTGTATAAGGATGCAGTTTCAGGCTTTTTCTTTCCTTCTGAAGCTTAAGTACTGATGCCCAGGCAGCTCTGATAGTCAATTGTTCCACATGATAGATCCACCTCATGCCCCTCCCACATGAACCAAAAAAAATGTGGGATGGATCTTTAGGAGCTTCTTGGGTGGAGGTGGGAGTGGATCTTACTCCCCCAAAAAAACTAATGCTGCCTCCCACTACTCAGGTTCCAGTTCTTGTACCTCCCACTTAAGAAAGAAATAGTGCACTGCAACCATTGACTAGCATGAAAGCGTATTTATCTGAGGGCAGAAAACATTTCTTGAAGGAGGGTAAGGTGGAGGAGACTATTTACACCTTCAGTCAGTTCCACGGACAGAAAACATGACATCACTCCTTTTGTACATGCAAAATGTCTGCAGGCTCTGCCTACTGCAGCCGTAACAAATACTTTTCTGACAAAAACAAAGAAGTTGCTGAGCCTTTGCTGCTGGCTGTGGAGGGCCCTTTGGAGGGAAAGTGACAGACTGGCACTGGTCGGTGTCAGAGAGACTGGGTGCTGTCTGCTTTGGGACATCAAGTTAACATTCACATATAAAAAAAAAATTTCCTGACTAAAACAAAGAGGTTTCTGAGCCTGTGCTGCTGGCTGTGGGGGCCCAGGAGAAATACCTGTAGTGACTGGTAGCAGTCTATTTTTGTTTCTTCTTTAATAAATGTATTCAGCATGTTAATCAGTAGAAGTAGCAGTAGAAAACATTACCACCTGTTGGACTAAGTAGTGTACCATACCACAGTACACCGGGAAACTTAATGCAGTTGCCTCACATGGGTAGGGTTGGTGGGCTCTTACTGCTGTTAATTTGATCAGTCATTATATCCATTTCTTTGGCGTGGTCTGCTCTGACTGGAACATCCATCAAAATAATACCCACACAGCAGCATTAATAACAAATATCTTAACTGTGTGGTATTGATTTGTAGTATGATATACTATAGGTACTTGTATCTGTCTGTCTGTCTGATTCTCTCTCTCCATGTCTGTCTCTCTCTCTGCCCTCCCTCTCCCTCCCCCTCTCCCTCTCTCTCTCTCTCTCTCTCACACTCATGGGCCCAAGCAGGATATGTCACCAGTACAGGCCAGCTATGAAGGAGCTAGTGATTGCTTTTATTTAGCAGTTTAATTTTTATACAAATAATGCATTAAATTATTTCCTTTGGGCCTTTGTGTTAAATATGACAGTTTGTCCACTTTTATGCATTCTATCCATTCTTTTCAAATATTTATAAATAATCAGAACTAATCAGAACTCCGCTGTGTTCCAGTTCTCATTTCATGAGGGTCAGAACTTCACAGAGTTCTTCCAGCCATACTCTTGGCCAATCAGGAGCCAGTATTCTTTCCACCCATTTCATAATCTCATTTAAGCAACTCCTCAGTATCAAAGTATCAAATGACGTAAGTATTATAGTAGTTATCAGCTGCAGTACCGACCAGCTGACTGCAGCAGATGATGTCACTGGTTAAAACACCTATGAAGGTACAGCAGGCACAAACGGCTACATGCAGAGCTGGTTTTGAAGACCACTGGGACAGAAACAAAAAAAAGAGCAGAAAGACAGCATGGGGTAAGGGAAAATAAGTTGGTGATTTTGAAATGCTTCCCTTCCCCTGTAAGGGTAGTGCAAGTTATCACTGATTAAAAAAAAAAGTCCAGCATGAATCCTATCTCAACACTAGCTTCAAAACTATCCTGGACTACTTCCAAAAATGAATTTATTTATATCAAATCATGAGAAATTAGTTCAACCCCTAAAGCAATATATTTTAAATGTTTTCAAAGCAAGCCTTTCCTGAGTGATCTCAAACTGTAATACTCAGGTTCATGGCCATTTTTTATCGTGAAAGTTGCTGAACAGGGAAGCGAGCTGTAATAGACCTGCACTAAGGCACTGTGATGCAGCTAGAGTGCTCTTGCTCCACTGAAGTAACTGCGTCTTGCCACTGCCACCATTACAGGTGGATTCTTGAGGGGCCAATTCAGAATGGAGCAAGGTTTGTTTACATATTTCACCTCTGGGCTAAAACTGTACTAAACAATTGCTAAGGTGAAGGAATGGCTAGAAGTGTTTCTCCTGTTCCTGCTCCCAAATCCTATGTGTTTGCCTTTTGGATTGCAGAAAAAACATTGTGGCGGAGGGTTTCAGTATCCTTCTACTCCTTTATCAAGGGAGATGAAGGAGCATGACCAAGATCCACAGAGTATCTTCCAGAATTTTAAACTATTAAACAATTGAAGGGACAACAAGGAAGCCTGCACTAGCTGAGCTGAAGGAGACAAGGGGAACACATTGCACCACATGCCTGATGTCATTTCTGAACTTGTACAAGGCACTGGTCCATCTCCTTTCCTGGAAGCCACATTGCTCCCTATGGATATTAGAGATGTCAATACTTTTGTTCCATTAAACTGAACCACATATTCTCCATGCATTTAGCAGTCTGCATTGTCAATAGTTGGTATACATCCTTTCCCCCTCCACAAAATATTCTCTGCTCCTAATATTTACTTGAGCCATCCCCTAGCACTCCACCTGAATATGAAGTGGCCCAGCAAAGCAATACCTATTCAATACTGAGAAGTAGGAGGAATCTGTTGACAGTTTCAGACACTGCCAGAAACTGAACGTACAACTGGACTGAGAAAGAAATAATGCGACCTAACTGGGAATTAAGCCAAACCTCATACTAACCAGCTACAGTAGATGATAATCAAGGCATCTCAGAGCCAGCTGCCAAAGATAGGGCTAGCTTGTTGTGCAACTGATATATGGGGCCAGAATAATATTTGCACATGCAAGTCAGTTACTCCTGCATGTTATAAAACACTCTGGGGGCAGAAAAAGGTCTGGCCAGAGTTTCTAGAGACTTCATTATAATTTATATTAGCTATAAATTCTATTGACTTCCCTAGTGATTCCAAAAAAGCAATATTTTTTCCCCCTCCACTAACTGACATGCAAGTGCAAATGTTTTAAATATCTCCCTCGTGGTTCTTACATTTGCATCCTTTTGATCAGTTTTCTTTTTTGCTCTGTATAACACAACTTTCGATGTATGGATCATTTTGGAAGAGCCAGATACTGTACAGTATCTATGGATTGTGCCACTGAAGGGTAGAGAAACTTTTGTGTACTTGGTCATAGTGCTTGGCCAGTTACCTAACCGATCACCTAACCCCTTCCTCAACAGAAATGTTAATGTCAGATTATCTTAGTGAGCATTTTTATTTCACATATTCATCAATGACAACCATGAGGAGAGAGTCAGCAGCAGGCAGCTAAACTGAGTGATAGAACTAAATGGCCAAAAGAGTGGGACAGTTAAGGGAGGAGATTACAGCAGGGAACATGTACACATGTATTTATTTATTTATTTGAAAATTTGTGACCGGGAAAACCACACTGAGCTGAGGCTCATTTCCAGGTGTGACCAGGGGAAAGGGTTACAGGAGGAACAGCAAAACATAATACAGTACATTTCTTGGTGCAGAAATAAAGGGCAAGCACAGTACAGTGTATAACACTTCATAGGTAGAAGCTTGGAACAGATTAAAGTGCCAGTTTAGGGACAATTGTTGCACCAAATACAAGTGCAAGATAAACTGAATTATGCCATAGAATAGGTTCACCAGCAAGCCATGCAGAGCACTAGGGACTAGTTTGTCCAGGAGAACCAACACTCAGTGCAGCCTCTGTCATGAGGGATGACCTCTTATGGGAAATAGGTGCAGGTGGGGTGTAGAAGGCATTTCAGTGGGTGCCTGAAGAGCTTGGGGATTACATCAGCATGGGTATTACAGTACCCTTGTGGCTAATACACATACTGTGCCTGTTAAAGTTACTTTCCCAGGTTCTTCTTAGTTATTTATTTGTTTATTGACATTGGTTTACCAGATAAACATACAGATATAAAATAAATCTCATTTACAGATATGATCTGGGAAGACACAAGGGAAATATTGTAAATAGCATGCAATAGTATATGTGGTATACAATGATATATAATAAATAAATTGTTTCCTATTATGTGCACTTTATATCTTTTTCTGGCTCCACTACCTTTTCATGTCCACATTACTATTTTGAAGCCAAAGAAGTGACTATACTTTTTTCTTGAGGAAAACAAATATTTAAAACATTTAAAAATGCCTAAATTTTGTTAGAGATGAAAAAGTTTACCAGCAAATGAAAGTGGAAGACAACTGGATCTTTCACTGTTACAAAAGGTGGGTGGTAGGCTTTTTGCCCAGCTTTGCTCCTATGCCACTTTACAATGTAGAGTGGAAAAGATTAGGTTAAGTAACTGCTAACTGTCTTAATGGCCATACTTTACACCTCCCAGCTTGACTGCTTTCGCAAACAAAGGGCTATATTGACAATAGAACTTGTTTGTAACCTGGACATGTAGCTGAAACAATGAATGATATGAAAAAATATGTTTCAAAAGTATGTGAGCACTCAAAATGGTTCAAATACCTGACCAGCACTGAGCAAAACCGGATTACTGGAAAGGGACCTTGAAAACCAGATTACAAGGTAAAAACCTGACAAGTGGCAACCCTAAGCAAGGAGGAGGCGAGCAGGAGGAGGGGGGTGGTAAGAGGAGAGGACTGCATGGTGCAGAAACTCCAGGTTGAGGAGGGAGGGAAGAGTCCAGGGTGGACAGCAGGTAGAAGAGCAGAGGGATGGGGGGGCAGGATGGGAAGGGGAGGAGAGGAGGAAGGGTAGCTGGGGTGAGGGAGGGGGAGGCTGGGAGGGAAGCAATGGGGGGAATGGAGGAGGCAGAGAAGGGTAAGGAACATGGTAGTGTCAGCGAAGTAGTGGTAAGCAAAATACAGCAGCAACATAAAAGCAAAACAATGGAAAACTATGAAATACACAGGTTAATGTTGTAAAACATTTCTGTAGGCAATGATCTGTGGGAGTGAGCAAAACAAATACCAGTACAACTTCTAGCACAACAGAACCTAGACAAATCACACAGAACAGCACAGTAATGAGATTATGAGAGAAACAAGAACAGTGTGCAAAATAAATGATAAACCCAGATAGGGTATTTCTAGGAGACATGCAAACTGAGGTATTTTAAAAGCCAGTGGGATTAAAGTGTGTATGAGTAAAAGTTATAGAACCAAACAGGGCTAGGAACTCAGTCAGTCAGTCCAGTTACAGTCAGCTGGGAAACAGCTTTAAGTAATAATATCTGAAGTGCAGGACAGCTGGTGTACCGGGTATAATTAGGAGTAGCACTTTTAGGAGAATTAAACAATAAACTGAGGACAAAAAACTAGAAGTTACAGTGCTAACTCAGTAAGTGTGGACTACTCAACATGCACAGTGGAGTAGCCATACTTACAGAATGACCAAGTTAAGGATCAAGGTTAAAGGTGGCAGTCTGGAGAAGCAGCATGGCTGGCTGCATAGCTGAATCACAGCTGACTCCAGGCAGACTCCTTGATGTCCTTTGCACTCGGTCCTTTGTGCAGACAGCTGCAGAACTGAGAGGCCGCTTGTGAGGTGCAGCTGAAAGAGGGAGAATGGAGTCTTTCCCCTAAGCCACCTAGTTGGTGGATAAACAGCAGCGGGAGATCAGCACTAGGGGCTCATGACGGCTTGCTGGCGAGTGGTTTGGCAGGGAGGAGGGTGAGCCATGGATCTTCAAAGGCTCAACACTCAACCCCTGACGCTTTCTGGAGGGAGTAGAGTTCAGCAGATGAAAGCTGTAGCATGTCTGAAAATGCAGAACAAAGGCTGTAGGATCCAGCACTAGATTGAAAGTCACTATCTCTCTGGATTTCCGCCCCCAAGCCACTGGGTTGGTGGATGAACATCAGCTGGAGATCAGCACTGGGGGCTCAAGACAGTTTGCCAGCAAGTAGTCCATCATCAAAGGCTGAACATTCGACACCACAGGTTGGCTGGATGGAGCAGAGTTCAGTAAAGGAAAGCTGCAGTGTGTCTGAAAACATTGACCAAAGGCTATAGGTGTGCTAGACTGAAAATCATGCCATCCATCTCGAGTCCTACCCCCAAGCCACCTGGGTAGTGGGTGAGGAGCAGCTGCCGATCAGCACCAGGGGCTCGAGATGGCTTGCTGGTGAGTCGTCCAGCAGGGGTGAGGGTAAATTCTGGATCTTTAAAGGCTCACACTGAGGATGTGGGTTGAGAAATGGGACTGGAGGTGTCATGGATATAATCACAGGCACAACTGTGAAATAATATAAGTACATACAGATACAGTCTAGGTTATATTTCATATGCTTTCTGCCTTGTATACGTTATCACATACTGTATGACATTTTCATGAAAATGGGCTCTCTGTGACTAGGTCTTTGCTCTAGCTGCATGTCTACAAGTGCATCATAATCTTGTTGCTTGTGACATCACAACTAGATGCTGCAGAACTGATTATGGTGTCATAAGCAGATGATCATGATGTCACATGTAGAAAATAAATTAAAACAGAAGAAAGCCAAGGGACAGAGAATCCTGCATTAATAAATATATCCTTAGTAATAAAGAATAGGAGAGAAATTTAGGAAACGTCTTAGTTATAAGGTGAATGTTGTCTAGCTATTATGTTGCAAGTGTGTGTGTGTGGGGGTTGGACCACTCTGGGCTAAATAAAGCCACAACATAACCACTTGTCTTAAAGAATCTTCTTTATTTATGTTACCCCAATGTTTCACCAAATAGAGAATGGCTCTTTCCTGGGTAATTCTGAAATATTTATCGATACAATTGTATCGATAAATATTGCAGAATTCCCCTGGAAGAAGGCATTCTCTGTTTGGTAAAACGTTGTGGAAACATAAATAAAGAAGACTTTAAGACAAACAGTCATGTTGTGGCTTTATTTAGCCCAGAGCGATCCAACCTACCCCCCCCCCAACTAACTACAGGACAAGTTCCACCAGGACCATTTCCACACTGGAATCCTTTTTTCATATACTTGTGATTTCCTGACAGCAACCATTCTTCTGGTAACTATTATGCTTTCGAAGTTTTCCCAGTGACATCAGAGACTCACTCCTGAAGTTCACTATTGGCAAGGGTAAGATACCTGAAATTGGGGTGAGAAATGCTTATTCCGGATACTCAGTGCATGCTGCAACATGGACAACATAACCAAGGAAAGGGATTTGGAGTAATTAGGGATAGTACACTAAAGAAAGGCAATGTGCAGCTCCCTGTGCTGCCCCAGTCAAGAGAACAAATGCATTCTGGCCATTAAACTTAGATGTACTGTATACCAGTACTCACACATTGGACTATCATCACTGTCGAATGGCAGAAGGACTAAACAAGATGGGTGCTAAGTGTTTTTTGCCACCACAATACTATGCACATTACTGATCAGTAGTTATCATATAGCAGATGTCTCTCCACTAATTCTCTTCTTTTGCTAGTATCAAAAATGATGGGCCTGCTCAGTGGCTCAGCAACAGCACATCCTGCAGCCACCTGGGACATAGGAGCTGGCCTCTGAGCATCAGAACCTCACACACTCAGGACAACAGAAGATCAAGTGTAACAGCTCTTGGGGAAAGAGGAAGAATGTGGGTTGGCTGGCATTTGCACATTCCCTGCGAACCAACCAGGGAGTGGTACTGGAGTCAGCTGTGATGGTAGTTGTTCACCCACAGTAACCTCGACAATCAAAGTGAGAGATGTGGAATCATGGGATCGGAAACTGTGTGCGTTGGGGGGGGTATTTCAGTTGTATTAGAAAATAAGAAAGCGAGCTCCTGCATAGTGATTGGTGGAATACAGTCACATGTCCAAGCAGTTATTACAGTATAACTACATGAAGCAACTAGAATACCTTTAACTTTTGTTTTTTTCCAGTAGTTATAAGTATGATATCACTCTCTAGGATATGCAGTTTTGTTGTAATAACTTCACTTCCTGGATGGTTGAAGGCATATAGCTGTACCTCATGCCTCATATAACCCATCTGAGCATGCTCTTATTACAGTATAACTGCACTGTCATGTGTTATTGCATACATGTGTGTGTGCTTGCCAGGTGTAAATCTCCTTAAAATGCTGTAGGTCACATTTCTGTGCTGCAAAACTTCATAGGAACTAGTGGACTCTCACTCAGCAGAAACCATGAAAATGAATGGCTGCAGTGTCAACATGTGGACGACTGCAGTGTCACTGCCATGCACAGATAATGTGAATTTACACTGCTGCTTTTCTTTGAGAAAATTACCCAAGTTGTAGTAAAGTTATGCTTTTATTATTATACTTAGTTTTATTTTGTAGAGCACTTAGAAAAGAAAGACCGCACTCTGAGTCCTGAATGTTTTTGTTGGAACGGAGGCACTGCTGACCTAAGTTAGGCAAAAAGCCATCCAAAAAGAGACAGCGAGACCACATATTCAAAGTGGAGCCCCCAAACAGGCTAAATATTTACTATACAAATATACAAACATTCACCACCCATATTCTGATTTAATTACAGTTAAGGCAGCTTTACAGACTCTTGTATTACAGTAGACAAATACCAGGGGGAAATGAATTGATAGACAAGGAAGAATGACATCCAGATCCACTTCAAAGCTTAAGTATACTACAGTGTCTTGCCAAAGACTTTAGGAGGACTTATTCTAATTACAAAGACAGGTTTTAAAAAAATTCTCCCAAACTGAACATTGTGCTTTTTTGGAGGGGGAGGGGGTTATAGAAAACAGTCCAATTCAGTACAGCAGGTTTGTCTTAATGAAAGTGCCAACAGCACTTATGAAGTGTGCTAAAGAAATCTACTGAACTGCCACTCCCCTTTAACATCATGCATTTACTCCGACACGTGATGGTACTGTATGTTAACTTTATGGTGAGGTTCAACTGATCCCCTTAACATTGTAAAGATACTGTACTTACTACAGCACTAAGATGTATCTAAATTGCTGTATTATTTGTCCAGGATGGCAAGAAGATCCTGAGGCATTTCTACTGAGCAAATTAAATTGTTCAAGCAAATGGATACACCCCTATGCTCTCTTTCTCTCCTCTCTCTCTCTCTCACTCTGTGGCAGTAATATAACTGAGATTTCACATGGCCTCCTTAAGAGAAAACTTGCATCTTTTATACACATGCAATTATCATTTCTAAGATACATATTTAAGAAATAATGCATGGCAGGGCATGTGTCTTTGTGGGATTTACATGTCTTGTGAGATGTAGCATGAGGTATAATCAACTGGCATTCAAGTGCCCTAAACCACTCAAGAAGTGGGTAAATCTCATAACAACCCACACCCTGGAGTAAAAGACACCAAAATATGAACTAAATACAATTTAATGCTGGCCTGGTGGCGCAGAGGGCTGAGGCGCTGGACGTCTCACCTCGTGGCACACCAGCGACCCGGGTTCGGGAGTGAGCCTGGGTCGTCGGAGGTAGGCACGGGGGGAGGGTGGAGCTGGATGGAGCAGCTGATGGGCAGCTCTCCTCTCCAGGGGAGGGTGAGTGGCATCCCTCGCTCAATGGTTGCCCTCTGGTGGAGGCCAGGAGGCTGTGCAGGCTGGGGGAGCTGGCATTAGGCCAATGGGGGGGGCAGAAGCGGGCCGTTACCGGGGCTGTAAGGCGTATGCGCACCTCCACATGCATGCGTCCTTCTCCTGGGGCCCCCGGGAGAAAAAGCAGTGGATGAAAAAGCCGACGGTAGGATGATGACCAACTCCTCGCAGGCACTGCTCCCAGACTGGGCGTAAGGTAAGCCCTGGTAATTCTGGGTGACAAGCTGGGAGAGCTGGTTAGATGGGGGCAGTCCGGGGGAGCAAAAAATAGAAATAAGATAAAAATAAATACAATTTAATTATAGTATGGTAATTAGTGAGCATTTTTTTTCCTATAAGAAAACCCGGGTTTGTTCGTTGTTATATCCAACTCGTTATAATGGTGACCGTGCACCAGATTTCCCTTGTTCTACACATGTGCCTGTTGTGTTCTTGCCTTCCTCACATACACACTTCATTGGGTCCTTCAACCCAAATGTGGCTACAAGCACAGAGATCAATTTCTATTTATATAATTGCTATGGCGAAAATATGCTCCATACAATTATATAAAATAACACATGGGGTACTGTGTAATAAACTCAAATATTACACACACCTTCAGTGCTGAATGCTTGTATAAACCCCTCGAGCTTTGCTGTCGGGTTTTATGTAGCATCCAGCACCTCAGATGTGGTTCGATGTCTATACTGCGAATATATTTTGGCGAGTACAAGGTCAGTGAGTTTTTAATAGCGAAGCCCATTTCAACAACTGGGAAATTCAGCAAATGTCTATTCAGTGCTCATCTTTAAATGTGCTATTGTGAACTAAATGCCACTCCTTGCAAGTAATCCTACTGTGACTGTGTGCTGTACTCCTGTACAACTCCAAACATGTGGTCAGTCAAATCACGACTTCAGACATTGAGGCAGTTACAAGTGCTATCCGAAGTGCACTTACAATAGGATAGTAAAGTGGTATGGACTAGTATTGCAGTGGGGCTTTGCCCACCTGCACCCCACCCCATTTCTAAAATAACATCCTCCGAGGCGCACCTGGACCTCGGAGGTAGGCTATTACCCCATAGTCGCTGAAACTGTTCCATGCTGTAATGCAGCGATCGCTATTATTGCAGTCGTTGTAATAGCATCGCTGTAATTGACTCACTGAAATGACGTGCTACCCTCAGATGTGTGTGTAGAATTCTCATTATTCACACTACCCCATATATTATTCCCTATATAATTAAATGCACTCAAAACAGAAGACCTTATATACAGACAGTGCCTCAATTTTATCTGTGGAAAGATAAGCAGCAGAGTTGTCCCTAGTAAGTAGGTAAGGACAGGAGGGGAATTCTTCATGGTAAGCAAAGGAACACTAGAAACTGTAACTATGAGCAGTATTTTAATTTGTGTTTGTGTGTAATGAAGGAGTGATGAAGAGAAATAAATAACAGTTAATTGTTTTTAAAATTTAAGAGTGTGTTAGTTTTTTAAGGCCTAGTTAAAGATTTTTAGTGATGAGGTCAAATTATGCCAATTGAAAGATTTGAAGAGATGAATGTTCCCAGAGGTAGATGTAAGGATTTTCATATGGGTAATGAGGCTAGCTGGTCCTTTTGCAGAGGATTCATTGGAGGCTTTACCAAAGGTAAGGATCAATCAGATTCCTTGAATCTTCTGTCTAGGTGTGGACACAATAATACTGTAATAAATTCATTTATTTACACTCATGTGTGATAAATCAAAGAACCTTAGATTTATCACAACCCCTGTATCAATCATCCACTTTCTTACCGGCACTTTTTACTTCAGTGGTTTCTTCATTTTCTTCAATCACTCATCTTGCGTCACTCCAGTTCCCCCATCATGACTCTGTCATCTCCTTCACCCCCTTTTCTGCAGACTTCGGCTTCTAAACTCCAGTTAAAAAGCAAACCTCAAACTGCAATATTTAAAAAAAAAGCACTTTTTCTTTTTAAAACTCAGCTTCCACCTTGAGTGCAGATTCTTTTTTTTTTTTAAGACACCCATAAGTCTCTGCCTGCAACTACAGTTCATACAGAGGTGATGCCTGCACTCCTGTGGCTCACTCACTCCCATTAAGTGCAGCTGTCATCATGAGCTAACATTTCTAAAGCTGGCTGACAGTATAGCCTAGAGGTTAGAGTAATGATCTGTGAATAAGCTTGGTACATACAGCAAACCTGAGTTTGATTCCCACAGCCTCCGCTTGCATACTCTGTGACCATGAGCAAGTCACTTAACCTTCCCAGTGCTCCCGGGTCATACCTGAAAACAGGCATTGTGCTTAGTGGGCCTTACCTAGTTACCAAAGAATAAAAGAAAAAGTTCACTTGGGCTCAGCCAATCAAACAAGATGTCTGTGCATCATGACATCAGGTGCACTCAATGCATCCCTAATAACCCCTGGCAACCACTACATCCAGTGCAACAATTTCTGGCACATCACTAAAGAGTCCACCACAATTTCTGTTTTAAGAACCAAAAAACAAAAAGAACACCTTTTAAAACAAATCTACCTCCACTAGAATGAGGTTCCTTACTGCATAAATGGAATATGCAATTGGGACCTTGTGGCATAAATGATTTATCTGCACTCAAGGAGTTTAACCTTGGGCACCTCACCCATGGCTTTTGCCACTCGTGAGGTTACCCAAGGAAAAACTGCTTTTGTGCAGATAAATAATTTATTCCACAGGTTCTAAATGCATATACATATTCATAAAATGGGTAGGACAAATTTGAAAATTGGGGTCCCTGATTGGATAAAATACACCACATGATTGTGCATTATCCCACAATGACCACACGCCTCCTACAATGACCACATACTTGCACTACTTTCCGTCACCCAGAACCTTCTTACTCGCGACCTAGGCAAGAAGAACACTCCACAGTTGACACACACAAACTGCCACACACACAGCTGGCACACTCAGGCTGCCACACACATAGCCTAACATTACAAGCCATAACCAAGTAAATCTATGCAGCTGTCCCACACTGCAAACAGTTATCTGGTTAAGCCTGCCATGATTCTGTTACTTTCAAACTAAGTAAAAGTAAAACTAAGAAAAAACTATCTGCTTGATCCTTCCATTTTCACACTGTTTCAGGTGTCATGACTTTCATTTCCATCTTCCACTGTAACGTGACTGAGCAGTGTTCACTGAGGTAAAAAAATGCCAGCAAAGCTTTATGAGGAAGGTTTTGTACAAAAAGATGTAAGCTGTGTAATTTTTAACTGACTTCAGTTACTTCTGTCTAAAAAAAGATGCCAAGTGTACAGCAAGGAAAGCAAGTGAGTCACCAGCTTCAGAACAGTGTACACAAATGTGAGTGAGTGTTGCTATACCAGCAGTTGCTCAGGCACGAGTCTACACTTCTGAAGCTACCGACCCATTTGTGCTTTTACTGTAGACTTGAAGGCTTTTTGTAGTCAAAAGTAACTGAAGTCAGCTTAAAATCACACAGCTTACATTTTTTTGTACAAACCTTTCTCAAGGCAGAATAGCACAGTGGTTTAAGGCTCTGAGCTACAAATCTGGAGATCTGGGGTTGAATCCCACAGCCCCCACTTGCATACTGTGTCACCCTGAGCAAGGCACTTAACTTCCTTGTGCTCCCAGGTCACACCTGTAAACAAGCTTTCAGCTTAGTGTGTCTCTCCAGGTTAAAAAAACAAAATAAATAAACCTTGACAACATTTTGTTTACCACTATGAATGTCGTTCAGTCACGCTACACTGGAAGACAAAAGTGAAAGTCACTAGACCAGAGACAGTGTAAAAATGGGAGGATCAATCAGATACATTTTTTTAATCACTTTTAACTTTTCAAAATCATGGCTGAATCAACTGGATCACTTACATAAAACTTTAAGTTCTGCCAGACAAGGACTACTTTTTGCCCCCCCCCCCAAAAAAAAAAGTTCTAGTAATTTTATAAGCTAGATAATCCACTACAGGGCATGTGGTCATGCTTTGATATACACATGCAGTCGGTGGTTGAACACACACCAAGGCATGTGTAAATCAGAGCATGACCACATGGAATATCTTTTACATATAGAGCAAACAATGGGTAAGGGTAGTATACAAAGATGTATACCCATCGAGGGGGCTAATTAGGTCTATAAGGCCATGAGCTCAAACGGCAAGTGGCCTTATTGCCCTAATTAACCCTCAAGATGGGTATTCTTCCTAGTGTCCCACCTTTACCCATTTTTCGCTGAATATAATACATTAGGAGGGTTATTGTTAAGAAGCTTGCATTTGCAATCACATTACGGCACCTGATGGTCTCTTGCAGCAAGGACAAGTATGGTGTGTAGTGAGTGCAGATAGGAGTTTTGGGGGATTTCTGGGTTTGAGGGGAGGGGTTGTGTTTCTTTTTTCCGGGTTCTTTCACAGACTAATCGGTTTGACTAGCTTTCTAATGATTTGTTAATTGTGTTATTAGTATTGTGTCATTAAATTGTTTGATTAGTGTAGGTATATAGCTTTAATTAGTGCAGGTATATAAGGTAGCTGTAATTGTTTAATTAGTGAAGTTATATACTTTTAATTGATTGATTAGTCACAGGTATACAGGGATATAATAATGGCCTTTTCTATGGGGAAAAGTGCCCATCCATGAAAAAAAATATATATATATACATATATATATATATATATATATATATATATATATATATATATGTATGTATATATGTATATATATATTATGCAAAACACTTCGTTACTGCATCAGTTAGGGTTATTCTACAGCAAAAAAAGTGAGGAAATTCAATTTTAGGGTTCCCATCCCTTGCACCCCACCCCCAGCCTGTCCCCACCAACAGGCATCCAGGGTGCCCAGCTTAGCGAGAGAAGCCATTCACCCATATTCTCTGTATAGAAACATAGAAACATAGACTTTGATGGCAGATAAAGACCACTTGGCCCACCCAGTCTGCCCATTTCCCTAACTATTTGATAAGCTTCAGATCCTAGTTAGCCAACGGCCTACTTCTTCTTACCACCCACCAAAATTGCCTTATATCTGTCCCATGCAATCTTAAATTCCCACACTGTTTTTGACCCCACAACCTCCTCAGGAAGGAGGGAGAGAAGGGACATGATAGAGACATACAAGTACCTTATAGAGAGGAACAGGGTGCAGGAATACATTATTTTCCAGTGAAAAAGATGTTCCAGGGCTAGAGGGCATGGGATGAAGTTGGAGGGAGGGCGATTCAGAGGAAATGTGAGGAAGACATTTTCACAGAAAGGGTGCTGGACAAGTGAAACACCCTGACAGAGGAAGTGGTGGGGGCTGAAACAATTATGGGATTTAAGCATGCATGGGATAGACATTAGGGAATTCTGGAGGTCCGGGATAAGGGGCAACAGGCTTCTAGAAAAATGTAAAGAGAACTTACAAGCTCAAATGGGCAGACTGGGTGGGCCATAGGCCCTTATCTGCCGACAGTGTCTGTGTATCTGTGTATCTATGTATCTATGTCCCATGCGTTCACCACCCTTTCTGTGAAAAAATACTTCCTCACGTTACCCCTGAGCCCTCCCCCCTCTGTCTTTAAATTGTGCCCCCCTTGTTCTTGCACATCTCTTTTTCTGAAAGATGCTATCCTCTTGGACTTTGTTGAGTCCCTTAAAATACTTGAAAGTTTCTATCATGTCCCCCCTCTCCCTCCTTTCCTTGAGGATATACATATTAAGCTCCTTTAGTCTCTTTTCAAATGGCTTCTGGTGCAAAACCTGCACCATGTTAATTGCTCTCCTCTGGACTGCCTCCATCCTGTCTATGTCCTTGTGGAGATGGGGTCTCCAGAACTGCATGCAGTACTCCAGATGGGGTCTCACCAACTGTCCATGCAGAGGGATAACAACTTCCTGTTTTCTACTGGTGATGCCACTCCCTATGCATCTTAGTATCCCCCAGCCCTCTTTACTGCCTACTCACATTGATTGCCTACCTTTAGTTCAACTGGTATGACTATCCCTAGGTCCCTTTCCATTTTTGTTGTTGTTAGTACCCCCGCCATTGTGTACTCTTCCCTTGGGTTTTTGTTTCCAAGGTGCATTACTTTGCACTTCTTTGCACTGAATCTAAGCGGCCATACTTTTTACCATTCCTCCAACCCTGCCAAGTCCCTTCTCATCCTTTCCACCTCTCCTTGTGTACCAAACCTGTTGCAGATCTTTGTGTCATCTGCAAAGAGGCATACTTTTCCTTCCATTCCCTCTGCAATCTCACTTATAAAGACATTAAAAAGGACCTGTCTCAGTATTGAACCCTGCAGGACTGCACTAGTAACCTCCCTTTCTTCAGCATGGACTTTGTTTACTTTTATCCTCTGTGTCCTGTTGTCCAGCCAATTCTTTACCCAGGCTACCACCCTGGAACCGACTCCCAGGCTGGCTAACTTGTTTATTAATCTTTTATGTGAGACTGTGTCAAATGCCTTACTAAAGTCTAGGTAGACCATGTCCACAGCCTCCCCCCGGTCTACTACTTTGGTCACCCAGTCAAAGAAATCTATTAGATTCATCTGACATGACCTTCCCACTGTGAACCCATGCTGCCTTGGGTCCTGTGCCCCACTCACCTCTAGGTACTGAACAATTCTTTCTTTCAGAAGTGATTCCATAATTTTCCCTACCACTGAGGTCAAACTAACAGGTCTGTAGTTTCCTGATTCTGCTTTGCTCCCACTTTTGTGAAGGGGAATCACATCCGCCATTCTCCAGTACTCAGGTACCATACCATCCTCCCATAATTTGTTAAAAAGGGTAATCAGTGATATCATTAGTTCTCCCCTTAGTTCTTTTAGAATTCTGGGGTGAATCCCATCAAGCCTCCTTGCTTTGTCCACCTTCAATTTTAGAAGTTCCTTCAGGACCCTTTCTTCTGTGAATGGACGGGTGTTGACCCCCAGATCCAGAGTCCTTCTATTGATTGGTTTAGGTACTTCCCCCTCCTCTTCTTTTGTGAATACTGAGCAGAAGTATTTGTTCAGTATCCCTGCTTTTTCACTGTCACCCTCTGCCAACCCACACTCCACTTTATTAAGCCAAACTATCCCTCCATTGATCTTTCTTCACTCCTAATGTACCTATATAAGTTTTATCCCTCTTCTTAACTGAGTTGGCTATCTTTTCCTCGGTTTAGGCCTTTGCTATTCTGACTGCCTTCCCCATTTCCTTCTGCTTTAACTGGTACAGTTCTCTGTCCTGCTCCTTCTGTGTTTCCTTATACTTTCTGAACGCTGTCTTTTTTGTCCTTACCTTCTCCACCGCCTCTTTTGAGAACCATAGTGTTTTTTTCCTTCATTTTGATTTATTAACTTCACACAAAGGCTTGTTGTCCCTGTGATGGCAGTTTTGATTGTTCCCCATTGTTCCTCCACTCCTCCTTCTTGCCCATTTGCTAGTGCTTTTCTGAGGCACTCTCTCATTTTGCCAAAGTCAGCCCTCCTAAAGTCCAGTACCCTTGCTTTTGTATGGCTTGATTCTACGGCCCTGTTTATTGTGAACCACACTGTTTGGTGGTCACTTGTTCCCAGAAGGCTAACCACTTCTAACTTTGAGATCCTCTCTCCATCCCTGTTTGAGAGTACCAGGTCTAAGATTGCTCCCTCCTGAGTGGGTTCCAACACTAGCTGTCTGAGGCATGCCCCCTGTAGGGCATCGAGAATGACCCTGCTATGAGAACAGCAGAACTTTCTTGACTTCCGCAGCCACAGCTGGAACTTGTGCTGTGGGCTGCAGTGAGAGCAGTCTGCCACTGTTTCCCTGGTGTTTAGTGGTGCCTCACCGTTGCATCCCTTTGTATATGTAATGATGTCCTGGTGTCTAGTGGCCCCCCACCCTCCGATTTCTTTCCCCATGATATATTTGTCTTTCCCTGGTGTCTAGGGGCACCCCTACCCTCCAAAAGCCATACCCATAATGCATTTGTCTTTTCCTGGTGTCTAGTGGCATCCCCACCCTCTGATCACTGTCCCCATAATGTATTTGTCTTTCCCTGGTGTCTAGTGGCGCCCTCACCCTCCAATCACCATCCCCATAATATATTTTTCTTTCCCTGGTGTCTAGTGGCACGCCCCATCCTCTGATCACCATCCCTGTAATGTTTTTGTCTTTCCTTTGTGTCTAGTGGCATCCCCCCACCCTCTGATCCCCATCCCCATGATGTTTTTGTCTTTCCCGTGTGTCTAGTGGCACACCTCCACCTTCGGATTGCCTTCCAGTCTGAAATAAAGAAAACTATCCCTCAATTTTTTTTTAAACTTGCAAAAAAGAAAATGGTCCCTTGCCGATCTGACCCCTGTACATCCCAACACATCCTCACTAACCTGAACAGGTCAAAGGGTGAAGATCCACTCTCCGATTGAAGACACGTCTTGCTGCTGGAACCACCAACTGCAATATGAACAACTAAGGTAAGTGTGATTCAATGTATTTCAATGGGGGTTTGAACTTTGATGCATAACTTTGTCATTTGTGCATATTTTGACCCACATTTTCAACATGGCCTTTTTAGGTCCCCACATAATAATCAGTTGTGACGGAATTACGCAAATCAAGCCCAAAAGGTGATTTTGTGTTTGCTTGGTGAAATCACCTTTTGGGCAAGATTTGAACATTTTTCACCACCCTTGTTCATGAAGAGGGGTTGTAAAAAGGCTATGGTGAAAATCTGGGGTCAAAATATGTAAAACTGGCAAAGGTATGTGCACACATTGAAATTTTACTAGGCCCGCTTGTAACTTTGGTAATTTTAAATATTTTGACCCCAAATTTTCAGCATAGCAATGTTTTTACACCACCTCATGAATGTAACAGTTGTAATTTTTCAAATCCTGGCCAAAATGTGTTTTCATACCTGTGGCATGAACTGACATTTCGATGCCACAGAATGACGTTTTGGCTGGGATTTTAAAGTTTTTACTACCACATTCAGGAGGTGGGGTAATAAGAAGGCCATGCTAACAGTTTGGTGTACAAATGCAGAAAAATGCCCAGGTTATGAGTGAACATTGCAGTTTTTTAACGTTCACTCATAACTTCACTAATTTTCACTATTTTGAGTGCAAACTTTCAACATACCCATATCTCCACACCACCTCATAAATGTGACATGTATAATTTTCTAAATCCTGGATAAGATGTGTTTTCACTCTTCTGATGCAAAATGACATTGGGCCAGGATGTTATAAAAGGCACATGCTGTGTTTAGAAAGTGAATCATAAAACAAGTATCTTGAAAATTTGGGGTCAAAACTGAAAAAAGCATTTGTCAATGCCGAATGTTTGCTTGCTGGCATTGGCCGTGGTAGTGTAGAAGTTACAGAGCTGCATAATAGGAATGGCAGTGAAGTATTGAACTGAAGCCAACCCCACCACCACCCTGCAGAGAGTGACAGGCATTGAGGTGTGCCTTTGGGTCATAAGGCATCACAGCCACGCCATTTCACCACACCCCACCCTGCAGACACTGACAAGTGTCACGGTGTTCCTTGGGGTCTTTGGCCCTTATGCGCACCCCATTTCATTAGGAAATATGGTGAGATGGGTGCGATATAGGAGAATGGGGTGAACTTTGGGGCTGAAGAGTCCAAGGCATACCTCGATGCCTCTCACTGGCTGCAGGGTGTGGAATGGTATGAGCATTACAGGCAAGAATCCCAAGTCACACCCCTGATGCCTGTCATTCTCTACAGGGTTGGGCGTTATGGTTGGAAACCCTAATACCTCAGGCATTCGTTGGATTTTCACTCCAAATTTTCAACATGTTTTTTTTGTGACCCCACCTCATGAACAGGGGGAATATTAGTTTGTTATCTGAAAGCCGCTTATGCACAGTGACTTCGGCATTTAGCACCACAGGTGCAGAAACATTCCGAACAGGATGTAAAAAATGACAGCTGTATTGTTCATGGGGAGGTGTAAAATATGGCAATGTTGCAAATCTGCAGTAAAAATATTTTAAAAAATGGTGAAATCACGAGCGTACATAGAAACTGTGCAATGCACACCCATAATATAATTAGGTTGGGGATTTTTTACAGCAGATTGTCAATTCAGGCATTTTGGTGCCTCCGATCATGAACAGTGTCACTGTGATTTTCTTTATCTGTGCCGAACAATGATTTCCCACAGCGACCACGCATCTCTGCGCTGAAAGTGTGAAAACACACTTCAGCCATGTTGTGAAAAATGACAGCTGTACTGTTCATAATGAAGTGTGGAAAAATGCCACTGGTGAAAATCTGGACTGAAAATATTACAAAGTCATGAACTTATGAGGGTGCGTGGAAACTGCGCAATGCTCACCCGTAACACAGTCATTTTATGGACTTTTGTCACCAAATTTTCAACATAGCCATTTTAAGACCTCTGCTCATGAACAGTGTAACTGTGATTTTCTTAATCTGTCCTAAACATTGCTTTCACACCAACAGCACCATTTGCTACGTGCATGAAAACACATTTTGG
The DNA here is from genome assembly GCA_016271365.2 of Neoceratodus forsteri. Taxonomy (NCBI): domain Eukaryota; kingdom Metazoa; phylum Chordata; order Ceratodontiformes; family Ceratodontidae; genus Neoceratodus; species Neoceratodus forsteri. Next base: position 15,597,014 of record CM057454.1, read on the forward strand.
GTGACATATGAAAAATGGCAGCTGTACTGTTCATAAGGAAGTGTAATAAAATAGCAATGTTGAAAATCTGGAGTGAAAATATTAAATTCGCAAACTTACGAGCATGCATAGGAACTCGCAACACTGCGCTAGTAAAACAGTAATTTTGGAATTTTTTCACCAAATTTTCAACATATCCATTTAAGACCTCTGCTCATGAACAGTATCACTGTGATTTTCTTAATGTGTCCCATACATTGATTTTGCATCCCTCTAGCCATTGTCTGCCTACATGGTAGGAAACACATTTTGGGCAAGATGTGAAAATGACAGCTGTACTGCTCATAGGAGGTGGAAAATGCAATGTTGAAAATCTGGAGTGAAAATATTGAAAATTCGCTGAACTTCTGACGTGCGTAGGAACTGTGCAATGCACACTAGTAAAAGTCATTTTAAGAATTTTTCACCAGATTTTCAACATAGCCATTTTAAGACCTCTGCTCATGAACAGTGTCACTGTGATTTTCTTAATTTGTCTCGTACATTGATTTCGCACACCAACTGCGCCATTGTGCGCTACATGGGCGGAAACATGTTTCGGGTGAGATGTGAAAAATGACAGCTATACTACTCATAAGAAGGTGTGGTAAAATGGAAATGTTGAAAATCTGGAGTGAAAATATTGAAAATTCGTGAACTTACGAGCGTGTGTAGGAACTGTACAACACACGTTCATAAAACAGTCATTTTTAGGAATTTTTTCACCAGATTTTCAACATAGCCATTTTAAGACCTCTGCTCATGAACAGTGTCACTGTGATTTTCTTAATTTGTCCTGTACATTGATTTCGCACACTGACTGCGTCTTTGTGCGCTACATGGGCGGAAACATGTTTTGGGTGAGATGTAAAAAATGACAGCTGTACTACTCATAAGAAGGTGTGGTAAAATGGCAATGTTGAAAATCTGGAGTGAAAATATTAAAAATTTGCGAACCTACAAGCCTGCGTAGGAACTGCGCAACGCACGCTTGTAAAACAGTCATTTTTGAATTTTTGCACCAAATTTTCAAAATGGGGTTTTTGGGACCCCTTCTCACGAATGATGTCACTGTCATGGCGTTATTCAGGCTTGAAATGTGATTTCGTGCAGTGACTGCGAAATCACCCTCCGGGCCCGAATAACGCCATGACAGTGACATCATTCATGAGAAGGGGTCCCAAAAACCCCATGTTGAAAATTTGGTGCAAAAATTCAAAAAATTGACTGAAATATGCAACAAAGTTGAAAAAACCCTATCTAGCCCATTATACAGCTTACCGGCATTTCCTCAGTTTGCGGTCAGCTTTGAAGAGTGCAGATGTTTTCCCGGTCCACCGCAGATCGTCGCGCCGAGCTCTGGAGGTAAGTATGAGGTGGGGGGTGTGGGGAGGCTGGGTGCGCAGTGGGTGGGTGCGGGTTGTGGGGAGGGGCAGGAAGACTGCGTGGGACCGTTTTTTCTTTACAGGGATTTAAAAAAAAAAGACGACGCGGGACATTTGCCACGCTGGGGTGGGCTCCCAGCATGGTACAAGGACGGCTGGGGGGGGCCATGGAGCCGACGGGGGATTGGGCACCCCTGACTGCCATATGATCAGTTGCCACACTGGGGTGGGCTCCCAGCGTGGTACCCAGTCCTCTGGGGGGGGAGACAGTGAAGCCGACGGGGGATTGGGCACCCTCGTTGGCTATTCTATGAGTTGCCATGCTGGGGTCGGCACCCAGCGTGGCATGTGGAAGGCTTTGGGGAGGGAGCGCAGCACAAGCTATACATGCGGTGGGGGAGGGCAGCACGTATAGCTTGTGCTGCACATCATCGCGATGTATTTCTGTGTCTGTGTGTGTGTGTGTGGGGAGCTGCGCATGAGCAGGCGATATCTTATCGCTGCTCACTGAAGCGTAGCTCCCCCTTTCAACTGTACGCCGCTGTATTTTGGAGCTTGTCATAGACAGCTCCAGCATGCATTGGTGGACAGGGGTCGCACCTGCCAACACACTGACTGAATTGGAAGAGGGGGTGACACACCCCCGAAATCTCGGATGATGGCACTATGTTTCTTGCACATGCGTGCAACCAAACATAAAAAGCAATATAATAATTAACAAACTTTGTATGTAGTGTCACTCTTGACCTCAATGGGTATGCTTTGTGATCCCATGCTGGTGAGCTGAGTTCAGGGGTGAGCTCAATGACCCAGCTGGATGTGGTGAGGGTGGAGGGGGTGGTGCTGTTTTGCAACCCCTCCCCAGCCAGGGAATGAAAGGTACAGGGCTTCCTGCATAGGCCTAGATACCATATAGTGAAGACAACTGTCCTCTTGGCATGGGGCTCTGCACCCTGCCCCCTTGGGTGGCAGAGGGCCCTATGCATTGACTGACAGATGCACTCTTTGCCCTGTGCATCTGTGACTGTGGCCACATAGAAGTGCGCCAGACTGACCCATGAATTTTTCACATCTGTCATTGCACCAAAATGCAGGGCCTGCAATTTGTGGGCCCTGCACTTCTGTAGGTTGACAGAGTCTTCTCTTGTGATGGGCATCTACATCTCTTCATGGAGGTCCCAAAGTGACCTGCATGGATAAGGATACAATTCCACTATCTCAAAAAGAAAGGAAATTCTTTGCAAAAAAAAAAAAACTTCATTAATGCACTAGTTAGGGTTAAACCAATAAAAGCAGGGAAATGTGGCTTTAGGGTTTCCAACCCTAACAGCCCACCTACATCCTACAAGCAGCAACAGGAGAAACCATTACAGTTTCACCTCTCCTGTGTCTTTGCAAATCAGGTATGGGCTGTGCCTTGAGGTTGTCAACCCTAACACTCACCCCTTTTGATCATTAAAGAAGCTAAGCTATGTAGAGTATATGAGAAAGTGGTGAGGGTTAGGTCTGACAACCACAAGGCACACCCCACGCTTGAGTTGCAAAGATGCGGCAGAGGTGAAACCATAATGTTTTTTTCCTGTTACTGTCTGGAGGGTGGGGGTAGGGTGTTAGGGTTGGAAACCCTAACGCACATTTCCCTACTTTTATTGATTTAACCTTAACTAGTGCATTAACAACGTTTTTTGCAAAGAATGCATATATACAGAATAAATGATGGCAAAGTGTGGTATACAAGGAAATAATATCATCAAGAGGTTGAACAAACCATAAAGCTACAAGCCCAAAGGGCAAGTGGAGTTTATGAGCTTGTTTGACCCCAAGATGGGTATTATTTGCAAGTATGCCTGAGTTTGCTATATTTTATTTTGCACAGTATAATGCATTAGGTTGGACACTTTTTGCTGTGTCCTATGTTTTACCATAGTACTGGGACTGGCTTTTGCATGTGTTATTAAGGGGCTTGTTACATGTGTTATTAAGGCGCTTGTTACTTGTGTTATTAATGAGCTTGTTAACTGTATTATTGGGGTGGCTTGTTGTGTGCTGGGATTGGCTAGTAATGCATTATTTAAGCAATAAGGCATGACCAAGGGTTATGTTAATGTTCTGTTAATCACCTTCTAGGGGTGTACTGTGGCACGAGGTGTAGCGGAGTGCCACATGCCCCTAGAGGGTGATTAACTGACCATTAACATAATACCTGGGAGTGCCTTATTGCTATTATAATAAAAAATGTTTTTAAACAGTGTTAAACCTTGTTCAGCATATGGCTAAGCTCTACATGTATGTTAATAAAAGATTAACATAAGGCTGTTAGAATGTTGGCAACCAATCAGAAAGCTCCATTTCTCAGACCCTTTTTATAATAACGAGAATGTCCAAGATTAAATATGTTGTTCAGATATATTGGTAGGACTTATATGCTGTGCAAGTCCATAATGGTGAAAGTCTTTAGAGGACCTTTTTATGTTTTCTGCTAAACTCTGTATTTAAATAGAAAGGCTTGTAATTTGGCCCCAGAAAGGCAGGCAGCCAATCTCTTCACTTCCCGGTTGCCCCATTAAAGTAAATGGAGATTACTTTTAAGTCAGTTTTTGTACACAAGAATGGCCAGTTTGAGATTAATGAACGGTACCTCTTGGCTAAGATGGTCCATCTTAGTCGAGTGTTGCCCTTCATTAATATCAAACAAGCCATTGTAGCCAAGCTAACCATTATATTCACCATTTACTTTAATGGGTACTCATCCCCTGGGCAGACGTCATTACATGCCTGAGCATGGGGGAACATCTGAGCAACTGGGAAGTGAAGGGATCTGCTGGCTACCTTTCTGGGGACAAATTATGATCCCTTCTATTTTAATACAGAGTTTGGCAGAAAACATGAAAAGGCCCTCTAAGGACTTTCGTCATAATGGACTTGCACAGCATGTAAGTCTAACCATATTTTGAATAATTAAATAATCCCTTTAAGGCATTAATAAAACATTAATATAGTAGTATGAGCAGTATAATATATATATTAGACACACACATATATGTGTATATATATATATATATATATAGTGATTGTTAGGTATTAATGTGTTATTAAGGTGTTAATAACACATTAATTCAGTGTAATTAGCCAACTCAAATCATAATACACTAATTGGCTAGCCCCATACATGTAGAAATGTATGATGGCTTTTTCTATGGGGATGAAGGCCAAACCATGCATTTGGTATATATATCTATAGTTACATTATACTGGCACAGTAGTGCCAGTATAGTTAAGGTTGCATGGTCACTTCTATGTTAAACCCAAAATTTTGCACTTTAATAACTCTGCAACCATATGACTAATGTGCACAAAATTTTTCATGCACTGTCTGGTGCCATAGATCTCTGGATCTGACAAGTTTTGTTCTGGTTGGTGGTGTGGTTGCAGAGCTGTGGAGTGGCATAAAATGTGAAGTTTACCATTTGGGGCAAATTCTTTGCTCGGGTATAAGTCCAAAATGGTGTGAGGTGTAGTGTGAAATTGTCAGGGTATACGGGGTCTGGATCACCGATGTGCATTTTAAAGGTTTGGTGAAAAAATATGAATCCGTTCAAAAGTTACTAAACTTTAAAGTTTTATTTTATAGCCTATGGGAAAAATATATGTACACTTCAAAAGCACTTTCTGCATTTGTGAAAGCATCTTTTACTGCCGCAAATGGGTTCTGTACTGTCGTACTGCCTCCATCTTGTTTTTAGTAAACGGAGGCAAAAAAACGCTGTAATTCTAAAAGTAATGGGCCTTTGTAAACACTAATAGTTGTGTTTACATAATCGGGTCCTGAGAAACATGATCCTGGCATTAGATTTTAAAAATAATGCTCATAAATATGTTTTTTCAATTCAGCCATTGGAAGTATCGCAAATTTGCAAAAGTATGTTTGCGACACTTTTGCAAATTTGTGAAACTTTCATAAATTTGCGAAAGTACCTTTAAAAAATTGCGATTTCTCTGCCACTTCACTGCAACTAAATGGTTTGGACTTTTGGGCTGAAATTTCCAGGGTTGAAAGGGCTTGTCCCACAGATGTGCCTTTTTCTGTTTTGGTATTACAGTTTACATCAGATCCATAGTTATAATATTCTGAAGTTTAGAAATTTCCCATAGTATAACATTGTGGCAGCCACAGTACCTTTCGGCACCTATATCTTGAAAATGGTTCAAGAGATGGATTTTTTGCTAAATGCAGCTTAGTATTAAGCATACATGTAGGTTGCCAGGCCATGATTACAACTGCAATGGAATTTTTTTCTAATGTTATTATGGATACTGAGATATTGGACCATTTGCAGTGCAAGGGTTACTTGAAATGTCTCTAGGCCTGTGCTGTGTCTCTATACATATGGGTAGATGGGAGCACAGGGCCCTGAATGCAGGGCCCAGAAGGCCCTGTGCTCTCACATATGGATACTATTATGCAATGGAGAAGAGGGTTAATTACGTCTCTACAGTTACAGTTACATAGGAGTGCAAGGATGAAAATCAGAGACAATTACAATATGCTTCCACAACACTCTACAGACTGATGGGAGCGCAGGGCCCAGAAGGCCCTGCACACCCACAACCACATATGGGTAAGATTACACTTTCTCAAAAAGAAGGGAAATTCATTGCAAAAAACTCTGTTACTGCATCAGTTAGGGTTGACATTACAGTGACAAAAGTCTGGAAATTTGATGTTAGGGTTCCCAAACCTACCACCCCACCCCATCCCCACCCTCCACACACACCAACAGGTGTCAAGGAGTGCCTTGGGGTCATTGGGCCTAACTCTCACCCCATTCTCCTATACTGTACCATCTCAGCTTCCTTACACATGGAATGGGGTGAGAGTTAGGCCCAATGACCCCAAGATATACCTCGATGCCTGTTGGTGTGGGGAAGGTGAGAGTGTGGGGGTATGGGTTGGGAACCCTAACATCAAATTTCCAGATTTTTGTCACTGTAATATCAACCCTAGCTGATGCATTAACTGAGTTTTTTGCAATTAATATATATACACACATACATATCTACAGATTAACTATCTATACATGCACACACACATACATTCACACACACACAATGGCAGTGTACAAAAACACAAATCATGTTCCTCCCCCCCCCCCAAGGTTATTTTTGCATGTCAAGCAGCTAGAATGAAAAATATCATGGTATTATCACTCTAGATAGATGGCAAAGTAAATAGTTTCACTCTAGGTCCTTCTGAATAGAAGCCTGACGTTATTTCATTTCAGGAATTGATTGTTCTCAGAATGTTCTAGTTACATAACTTTAGTTATAACTTCCTTGAGAAAACAGCACATCCAACTATTTTACCACACAACAGCTATGCAACTACATAAATAAAATATGGCATTTTCTTTTTCTTGGACCCTTGGCCAACCTGAATGTTGGTGGACTGTGGCCCATGTCCTGATTTTACCACTCACCAAATCATGGAATCATGGACCACTCATAATAATGGCCTAATTCATAATAAGAATTTTCTCTTCAAGTGTAAAGGGGCTTACTGTCCACAATGACACCTAGATCCCTAATCCTATCCATAGCTTGTAGAGAGTTATTATTTTAATGATAGATCCATCGGGAAGGCTCCTATTCTCATCAATCCACTCAGACATGGTTCCAATCACAATACCTCTGTGTTTCCTGGGTTAAGGCTCAGCCAGCTGATTGCCACTCACTCAAAAACTTTCTTTAGGCATTGGTCCAGCACGGAGATCAAACCACAGCTGTCAGGCACAAAAGGCAAGTAGAACTGGGTATCTCCTGTGTAGCAGTGAAACTTGAGCTTATACTGTACTGTCTAATGACCTCTCCTAATGCTAACTGCCATGGTGGATAAAAACAACCCAAGGCATGTAGCAACTTACTGCAGCAGGCAGATAGGAACATGTTCCCAAAACAACTCACTCAGTCCTGCTTTATAAGAAATGCTCAGACCACATCAGTGTTGTTCCAGTGAATCCTCTATATTTCCACAGGTGACCTATCAAAATCCCCTGGTCTGATGAGAGACTGAGAAAAACTACCACAGAGCAGTCTCCTCTATCACTTGCCAGAAGAAAGCATTCTGCACTTTGGAATGACTCATCGATTTTATATCTTTCATGATATGCCTTCAGCTGTGTCACTACAACCTTCTCAATAGTTTTTGTCAAATGGAAATGTCTAAGACAGGTCTATAACTAGTGAGGAGGTCCAAACCCAGGAATGTTTTTTTCAGGAAAGGCTTCCTGATGGCTATTTTCAATGCCATAAGGAATGCAGCCCTGAGATCACATTTAACACCTCTTCAACCAAAACTGGCAGAAACTCACTCTAGGACCATGGAGTACTCTTAGCTATTAATCATCAGCTCGCCACTGCTGGCCTCTGACAGACCATTTGCAGAAATTTCTATTCTGATGGACGACACTCTGTCCTGGAAAAACTGACTGAACTCTTCACATTTTTCCACAGACATGGCTCCGATCAACTGCAGACAGGGTGGATGTAACAATCCTGTCTATGTGAAACATCTGAGTTGGTTGACTCTTACCAGAAGTGATCACCAGTGACGGAAACTCAAACTGTTTCAGAGTGATCACTCTGATACTTATTATAATAAGCCATGGAGCCAGTCTGTCTTCCATCAGGTTGGGCCTCTTCCAAGAATGTTCCATTGTTAAACACACTGGTTCACAAGATTTGCACACAGTCTGTGTCCGTAGCAGGCATATGTTTTACATGCATACAGACATAGATTAAAACAAGCATTTGTCAATGCCGAATGTTGTCTTGCTGGCATCGGCATTAGTAGTGCAGAAGTTAGAGAGATGCATAATAGGACTGGCAGTGAAGTATTGAACTGATGCCAACCCCACCCCCACCCTGCAGAGACTGACAGGCACTGGGATGTGCCTTTGGATCGTCGGCCATAGCGCTCATGCCATTTCACCTCACCCTACCCTGCAGACACCGACAAGTGTTGTGGTGTGCCTTGGGGTCTTCGGGCCTTACTGTGCAAGACCAGTGGGTGACACCAGGGGTGGAGGTCCACAGGATATGGCAGCCCATTCCAGTCCACCAGAGGCTGCCATTCCCCCTTCAAAACAAGCCAGCAATGTGCCATAATATCAGACCAGTGCCAGTGACACCCCCAGCCCATACCTCTTCAGCCAGGACTGGGAGCCAGTGGAGAATGGGCTGTATTGGCCCCGGCATAAACTGGACAACCAGTCAGAGAGAGGCACATAGGTGGTATGACAGCCCCAAAGTAGATGCCCTCTGTGCCAGCTGCACTTGCTTCCCAGGCAATGTGCAGGATCATGCAGTTGTCTGTCCCCTTGCCTGCCCCCAGCCCGCTGCAGAGATGGGTCCTGTGACCATGATTTGGGCAATGGCTCTGAATGCTGTGAGGTGCCCCAAAGGTGCACATCCTGTGCATTGGGGGGCCTCTGCAGCTGTCCACCCCTTTGCAAGAGTGGAGCACCTGCAAGCATTGTGTGGAGCATGCCCTTATTTCAAAGCGTATTACATATAGATTAATGCATGGGGTGGCATGTGAAATGAGAATTTTATACACACCTGAGGTGTGGGATGCTACATAAACCCTGAGGGCAAATCCCGAGGGGTTTAATAAAGCATCCCACACTGATTATTGCGAATGCGTTTAATTACGAGCGTGCGTTGTGCAGTTGCTATGCACCTCGTTAAACAGTCATTTTATGGAGCATTGTCACCAAATTTTCAACACAGGCATTTTAGGACCTCTGTTCATGAACAGTATCACTGTCATTTTTGTAATGTGTCCCAAACACTGATTTCGTACCATGACTGCGCTATTCTGCACCAGAAGTGAGAAAACACATTTCGGCCAGGATGTGAAAAATGACAGCTGCACGGTTCACAAGAAGGTGTGGTAAAATGCCAATGTTGAGAATCTGGCATGAAAATATTGCAAATTCGCTAACTTACGAGCATGCATTCTGCAGTCGCTACGCACACTCGTGAAACAGTCATTTTGGATTTTTCCCACCAAATTTGCAACATAGGGTTTTTGAGAGCCCCCCTCATGAACAGTGGCACTGTCATCTCCTTATGCTGTCCTGAAAGGTGATTCCATGCAGTGACTGTGAAATCACCTTCCGGGACTGAATAACGCCATGACAGTGCAAGAATTCATGAGAAGGGGTCCCAAAAACCCCATGTTGAAAATTTGGGGCCAAAATTCCCAAAATGCCTGAGATATGTACTAAAGTTGAAAACCCTATCTATCCCATTATACAGCTTACCGGCATTTCCTCAGTTAAGTGGTCAGCTTTGAAAGTGCAGACGTGTCCCGATCCACCGATGATCGTTCGCGAACTCTGGAGGTAAGTATGGGGTATGGGGGGTGGGGAGGCAGGGTGCACAGTGGGTGGAGTGCGGGTGGGGCCAGGGGGCATGGAGACTCGAGGGATTGTTTTCCTTTCACAGGTAGTAAAAGGAAAAGATAACATGTCGGGACAGTTTTTCGAGGAATCTGGCCACGGGGTGGGCTCCCAGTGTGCTACCTAACTGTTTTGGGGGTGTTTGTAGCAGCCGAGGTTGGGCACCCTCATTGGCAAACAACATGGGGTGAATTTATGCCGATGGGGAGTGGGCACCCCGCCGGCACACAAAGAAGGGGGACGAGAGCCGAGGGGACTGGGCACCCCTCAGCATTAAACAATTGGGGGGTTATTTCTGCTGATGGGGAGTGGGCTCCCCGTTGGTGCATATGGAAAGAGGGTGTGGTAACAGCAAGGGGATTGAGCACCCCTCGGCATTACACAATTGGGGGGGCGTTTTTATGCCGACGGGGAGTGGGCTCCCCTGTCGGCACATTGACAGGGGGTAGGGGCAGCTGATGGGGGATTGGGCACACCCAAAGTCAGCAGCTCTACAGCCATGTCCCACCATGCACATAATGGTGGTGAGCACAGCAAGAAAAGGACCGCTGCGTCTGACAAGCTTTGCTCAGATTGCAGAGGACCTTTCCTTAGATGTGCTCACCACATTATGTATGCATGGTGTGGCACCGGCATGCAGGCTGATTGGGGAATGAGGGATGCACCTACTGATGCATGCCCTGCATTTGCCCAACAGCGACCGTGCCTCCAAATCTGCACTACTGCAAGATGTAGACTTGCGCGCAAGCTCGGCAAACCAACATAAAAATATGCAGTGCCTCATAACATTTGAAGCTTGGGTGGGTTTTTATTGACTTGAGTGGTACGGCCTGTGGTTAAGCTCTTTGTGGATATGTGTGTGTGTGTGTGTGTGTGTGTGTGTGTGTGTGTGTGTGTGTGTGGCACAAAGGACAGAATGCTATGATGAGGCTAAGTTCAAGATATCAAGCTATAACAGCTGACAGGCCTCGGTAACAGAAATAACCTCATTTTAGGCCTGTCATTATGCTAGATATCATTTATCTTGCATAACTATCTCAACTGGCATAAAAATACATTTATAAAATGTATCAAGACGGTCACCGCAATTATAGGTATTTTCTTGGACAAACCATGTCTGCTATCATATCTATACATACACTCTTACCCACAGTGCTGCATTTTCCTCTATTTTATTGTGCTTTTTAGCCCTCTCGTGACCAAAGTTGTCCCCTTCAGCCCCTTATTGTGCTTTTTAGCCCTCTTGTGACCAAAACTGTCCCCTTTAGCCCTCAGCAGCTGTCAGACCTGTTCCATCCCTTCTCCGACACTTACCTCCAGAACACCAGTGACACAGCATAGATCTGATGCTGTGGTGATTTCTTCGGGAGGGGGATGCATATAGCCCTCTGGCCCTTTTATATGGGAGATGAAGCTGCCAGTTGTGAGGGCAGGACCCAGGGGTGACAAGTATCATCCAGCTTCAATTTAGGGAGTTTTCTTTGGTTTCTCCCTGTCCTCAGTATGCTAATGGCAAAGGTGCTAAGTATGCATGTAACTGCATGGCTGCAGACAGCACCATCCAGCAACATTCCACCCAACCAGCTCCAACTGCACTGCCCCTGTGGTCACCCAGGTGGCAGTGTTGTAGTGGAGCCTGTTGCCCTCCCTCCCCAGAGGAGGAGAATGTCCTCTGGGATGCTTGATCCTCCTCTCCCAGGGTGGAACCCAATGTCTCAGGTTCATTCCCAGACCTGGGTCACCACCATCACGAGCAGCAGCCCTGCCCCTGTGCCAACAGAACAGCAACTAGGGTGGTACATTACATTTAATCAATGCAATAAAACACTTCAGAGTGCTGTATTCCTTGGGAGATATAGGCACTGCTAACCACAGCGGACATAGGAGTGCCTATGTAGGATATGGTCAGTGTCTGTTCTGTGTAGAATTTAGTGACAGCTGAAACACTGTTGTACCATCAGTCTGACATCAGATCAGTAGTACAACAGCAAGCCACAGCCAGCAGCGCATGCCATAATTAAAAAAAAAAAAGCTGCGGCTGTCATTGTTCATATCAGAGCAAGCGCAACTGAGACATGAATGCAATGGAAGCCGTCACTAGCAGTGACACCATAGTGATTGTGTTAAATTCATTGCACATATGTTTTTTATTTTTAAATGTGTGGAAGAACTGTCCATATACTATAAAAATAGTATGACCCGTCATACACAAGTTCTGAATTTCATCTTGGGCTTCTGATGAAATCGGGGACCACTCAAGCTGCGCTGTCATGGTAATCAGTTTCATCAGAAGCCCTCAATGGAATCCTGAGCTTGTTGTGTATGGCAGGTCATGTACTATTCTATTTAACTCCCATTGAACACATCACCCCTTTGTGTGTTATTGCCCATACATATACTATAACTCAGTGTGCCCTGTGTGACAGAAATAGTAGAACAGCTCTTGACTTTTTCTTATCCGTCACAAAATATCTTGGGTATACGTGACACAGTTCACTTGTTGTTTGATGTAGTCAGCAAAAATACTAGATCATTGGGTTTGCAAAACATGTATTTTTATTTGCTCCTTCACATGCCCCACTACTCCACTCCTTCAGGTCTCACAGGCGGCACCCACCTGCCCACCTTACTCACCGTTTGCAGCCATCCTCTGTCACCTAAGCATCCCCGAAGAGTATCTGTCCCTCCTCAACTTCTGAGTATCTCTGCTGGGGAGAAGGGTCCTTTGTTCTCACCAGAGAAAGAGAGGGAGTACTTCCAGAAACTCAAGGGATGGCTGGGGTTGGTTGTGCACTGTGGGGTCAGGTGGTACATGGGGGGACACAGAGGACCATCACCTGGCATGTCCAGACAAGCTGTTTCCCAACCTTCTCTCTCCCCCTCCCTTCCCCTTCCCTCCCCAACAAGGGCATGGACATCACAACTTCCTGGGATGGCCATGCCACCAAGAGTGCCACCACTGGTCCACCAGCAGAAGCCACTCCAGAAACAGTGTGCTCCATGCCCTCCCATGCAGGGAGGACAGCATTCATGGGGATGCTCCCTGACCTCTCTGACAGTCTCCACTCCAGTGATTCTAGGTGTGGGACACAAGACAGGGTTACCAGGGTGATGAGCAGGTGCCATACCCCTTAGCACCATGGAGTTGGCTCAAAGAAATGTGGTAGCACTTTTAGTTCAATCGATGATGCAGGGAACAAAATACAACAAATACATTGCAGGTGATACTTTTTTTGGGAATAACAAAATAGTTTTTGAGACTAGCTTCCAAGAGTTATACTCTCTTCAGTAGGTCAGTGGAAGCAGAGCTAAATTCTGTATTCAGCGCTGCTTCCATGACCTGATATGAAAGTATAACTCTCGAAAGCTAGTCTCAAAAACAATTTTGTCAGTCCAGTAAAAGTTATCACCTGCTACACACATTTTCCTTCGATGAAGAACAAGTAAAACTTTGAAACTAAGATGTGTTGACAGTGCCCCCTTAAATAACCACATCAACAACTGCAATATATGGACTGATTAGCAAAATCACAATTGCTTGGCTGTTTCACAGGCCTTTTCAGTGCTTGTTTATTGATATTGTGAGCAATTCTATCCCTAGAAAAAGCACTTGGTGGTAGAGCATACTGACTTTCATGGGGTCAAATGTCAATATCTACACTTGGTATCACTGTGGAGAAAAGCAGCATGAGTGTCTCTCTGCTTCCAATTGATTTTTAATTCCCTTTTACCTGTCTCCAGCTCAGCTGGCAGGCTGTTTCTGAACTGCGTTTTTTTATAGGGGGGATTACTGTTTATTCTGTATTTGACTCAAGGGGCATTGACATGTTCACCCCATATAGTACATACTTACACACACCACATAGTTGACTTTAGGAATGGGCAAAGATGATCTAAACAGATTTGAAAATCTGCAAGTTAAGAGTCACAGCTCTACTCACGTAACATTGACAGTTGTTTTGACATCCACTTTCACATCCATATCCTGCATTTGTACCTCTTATTAAATTGCAACCCCCTATAGAGTTGCAGCAACATGTTCCAATATTTGAGAACAGATGTCACTTTGGTATGTTTGAACAGAACTGCACCAGTTATGTTTTGATCATCGTATGTTACTGTATAGCATTTACAAGATACTGAGAATGTGGCTTCCATGGTGTTTCTCACTGAATTTACATTTTGATGATACAATTATGCTGATGACCATGTCAGTCATTTTGACCTGAGGACTTTAAGCAGGGGAATTCCTGATGGACCAGAACTATCCCAAGTCTCTCAAGGCAGCACAGTTGAGTTGTACTCATGGAACCCCATGGTCCATCATTAACGTAGATGATAGAGTGTAAAAGGCTTTCCTCGCAGATAAATCTGCACAGTACTTACAGTGTTGCTTTCAGTTATTGTGATTTTGTGGAATGAGTCTCACAGCCATATCAAGGCATAATTTTCAAGTGTCCCTCATTCTACCACTCAGAAACCCTAGATCCCACAAGGATCAAACAAGGAGCAAAAGTGCTCTGCCATGTGGTGTGCTAATATTTCTAAATAGGAATTCATCTCAATCTATGCTGCTCAATTAACATACTTTATGAAATTAAAGCATTCATTTTCTCCATGTTATGAGCTTCCACTGCCAAGGTATTTGATATTGCAGCTGCTGCAAGTTATTCTTCACTCTGGATAGGCACATTGCCAGTCTGGACTGGCAACTGGCTAGGCTGTGGGGACAAAGGGAATAAAGTCGGTGGTTGAATGGGACTCTGAGGCTGTTGGCACCTGTGACAAAGTGTGCTCAAGTCCCAAATACATGAGAAACTAATTCACAAAACTAGGGATATTTCTGAAGGGAAGAGTATCTAGGGTAAGTTTTTTCAAGATCCTCTTGGAACTGGGGATTAGTAGGGAGCAGCAGCAGTGGACCATTATTATAAGGGTAGTGGAAAAGGGTCATGTTGTGAATTTATTTACTTTGATTTCAGCAAGGCCTTTAACACAGTGCATCATAGAAGGTTGCTGAAGAAGCTTGAGGGTCTGGGTGCAGAAAAGGACAGTCAGAGGGGTAGAAAATTGTTTGGAAGGGAGGCAGCTGAGGGCTGTGGTACACTAAGTGAAATCCAGGTAGAGGGAGGTCACCAGTGGGATACCACAAAGATCAGTTCTGGGACTGATCCTTTTCAAAATATTCATCAGCAACATAGGAGAAGGAATTCAGGACAAGATGTGTCTCTTCGCAGATAACTCTAAGCTCTTTGGTAGGGTAGATAGTGAGAAAGGGACTAAGGAGATGCAGAGGAACCTACAAAGGCTAAAGAGGTGGTCCAAGGTTTGGTAGTTCAAATTCAATCCCAAAAAGTGTAAGGTGATGCACATAGGGAACAGGAACCCCAGGACACAGTACTATATGGGAGAAGTTAAGCTGAGCACTACTTCTGATGAACGAGACCTTGGAGTCATCATAAGTAACTACTTTAAACAATCTAATCGATGCAACAAGGCCCATAGTAAGGCAAACAGGATGCTGAGGTGCATTGGGAGGGGTACTGGCACAGCAGCAGAAAAGGGGTACTGTATTACAACCTCTTTATAGATCATTTTTTTTCCATATTGTGTTTATTCTCTTTTTCACCCCGACTACCCCGCTCCTACTGACCCACCCCAGCCCCATCAGCTGGCTCCTCTGGGGCTTACCTTGCTGCTGTTGTCCTCTGCCACAGGACTGTGGTGGGAGCCTGGCCTATGGTCCAGGGTCTACAAGGGGTCAGTCTTCATTCTGTCACTGTGGATTTTTTCATCCTGGTTTTCTCCCCTTTTCTCCTTGGGGTCTCGGTAACACGGTTGTGCATGCATGTGGAGGCATGCATGTGCACCAGGCCCAAATTACCCTGATCCACCCACTCGCCTAGCACCAGCCTCCCATCTGCCTGGCACTACCATCAAGTCTCCACTCAGTGGCAGCCAAGGGCCAGGATTGCTAATCTCCTCAGTCTGAGAGAGGAGATCAGCCTGGCGGTCACTCAATCTTCTCCCAGCCCTCCCCGCTGGCTGACCCCCAGCACCATGAGCTCGCTCATGAACTCAGGTCACTGGCATGGGACAGGTAGGGCACTGGGCACCTCTGCTTTCTGTACCACTGGGCCAGCTTCTATAGATTACTGTTGAGGCTGCACCAGGAATACTGTGCCCAGTTCTGGTGTCCTCACCTGAGGAAAGATAAAATACATGTTTACTTGGCAACTCAGCTTACTGCTCTCTTTTGCTCCACTGCTCTCCTAGCAGTCTGCAGCACTGCTGGTTTCAGTTCACATAGCCCCTTTCTGAGCCAATGCATGATGCACTGGTGAGGGGCTGTGACTCAGTGGGGAACTCTCCCACTGACATCAGTGGTGACGTGAGATGTGACACCTGTACTGCTTACATCACTTCCTGAGTTTCCATGCCATCAGGCTAAATAGGAACAGCAGATAATCACTATTGTTCGACTCTCTTGGTAGCCACACCACACTATCAGCATGATCCCTGCACTGCATCCAGCACCCAGCTATACACATATCATTCCATATCTTCCATCAGTCTTACTGCAGAAGCACTTGATCTACTGTACCATTGTGCTCCCTGATGCTAAATAAGCTTCATATTTTCTTCATTACAAGTAAGTTGTAGCCCAAATTACCATTACTGTTTTTTGACTAAGGAGACCTTTTGTTTGCAGGAGGCTCAGCAATGGAACTTTCAAAAGTAGATACAATGTAATTATAATAGATTAACTAATAACAGAAGATTTCTTCACATACTAGCTTATACGTTTAAATGTTCAAATTCAAGGTATGATCTTAGATCAGCAGGAGTTTGAAATTTACACTACCTAAGTGTAAATTAGAAATAGGAAGAACACATTTTTATCTAGGTCCTCAGATATGGAATTCTATACCTCTCACACTTAGACCATCACATTTTAATTTCCACTTTGGAGCCATAAAAATGGTACATATCACGGGCACATCAAAAATGGAACTGTTGCCCTGACTTGCACTGTACATAAAAGTTGTCTCTTGCTTAGTACTGCACTATTTTATAGGTTATTTATAACCATGGTAATAACATTTTTTATGATATTTGGTTCATAAGAGTTGTTAATTATTTTATTTTGTCTTTTGTTATAGTATTTTGTGATGTATATTATCAATGTGTATGAAACAGTATTTTTTTTAAATGTAAACAGCTTTATTGGTTTCCAGCTACATACATAATAACAACAAACAGACAATAACAGATACAGACATACACAACTAGTCCCCCCTCCACCCCCAGCCATCCACCCTCTCCCACGGCATCAGAATGAAGCGACACTAGAGCTATGCACCTAGCCAAATATCGGCTTTGTCTATCATTAGTTAAAAAGAGTAAAGAGTGTGCAGTTTTCCCCATATTCTATCAGACCTATTGAGTCTATTATGCAGACTGGCTATCATCCTTTTAGTGCAGAGATTGAGAAGAAGTTCTTGTATCCACTTTAGATATGTTATGGTCTCTCCATCCAGTCAGTGGCAGAGCACTAGTTTATTGAACGGCAGGGCAATTAGGGCCATATGAAATCTACGTTCTCTAACCTCAGTTCCCCTGTACTCACCCACCAGGCAAATCACTGGAGTAAAAAGATCCTCAAGACCCAATAATGGGTCAACCTTTTGTCTGATGAGTGTCCACAAGGGAGCTACCCCAGGACATTCCCAGAATATATGGAGTAGGCTGCCCTCTGCTTGATGGCATCTCACACACTGGGAGGATTGAGCTCTATGCATTTTAAGGAGTTTGACCAGAGTCAGGTACATATTATTAAGTATCTGAAATTGCATAATTCTCAGTTTCTCTTGTGTAACATAGGTGTGGCAATTTTTCCATATTTTACTCCAATCAAACCCCTGCAATGGAAACTGGGAGTCCCAATACCCAGATATCCCATGAATGTTAGAGAAAACTCTATCATACAGGCAAGCATAGAGTTTAGACACAGCATGAGGTAATGAGGTTAATCTCATAAGTGACTGCAGGTAATCTCCAGTCTGTAAATACTCAGAGGGAGACTTCAGGTTATGAATCAACATATGACAAAGTTGGAAAACCTTAAAAATTAAAGCTCTATCTATCTCATATTTCTGCATGCTCTCTCCCGAGGTAAGGCAGACCCCATCATCTCTCAACAAATCTCCCACCTCTACCAATGCCAACTGTGATATCCAAGAGGGTAGCATAATTTTACCTCCTATTTTGTAATTCAAGTTTCCTATGAGAGGTTGATTGAGGTCACAGCTGTGAGTATATTTTAAAAAAGAGCATAACTGTGAATGAACCCCGAGTGACACCTCAATCAAGGATTGACATAGGGCAGAGGGAAGATCTCTGGGTTTAATATAAAAAAGGGCCTTTGGGGACACTCCACTATTGGCTTTGAATTCCTTTTCTATCTTAAACCAACTGGGCACATATGTGAGTGTACCTGACTCCTCTGTGTTTGTGAGCCAACATAAATATTTGCTAGCCTGGCTTGCCCAGTAATATAATCCAAAATACGGGAGTCTGAGGCCTCCCTGATCTTTAGGAGCTGCCAACTTGTGGTACGCTCTTCTCAGAGCTTTGCCCAACCAAATACAATCATTCCTGATGGAGTGCACCTTCTTGAATCAGAAGAGGGGCAGCCACAAATTCATAAGATTAATTGGATAGAAAAGACGTGGGAGTTTATTAATTTTCACTAAATTTATATGTCCGAAAGTGATAGGGGTAGTGCCTTCCAACAGGTTAGATCCTGCTGTATTAACTGCAGTATATCGCTTCCAGATTTAATTGTCTTAAGTGTCTGTCGCTCCTGGCCAAGTATATATCCAGATATGTTAGGCTCTTTGAAGTTCAGTTTAACCCAAAATCTAGTATTTCATTTTTAAGTGTTCTGGAGTTTAAAGGAAAAATCAAAGTTTTGTCTAGGTTCACGTTATAATTGGATAACTTACTAAATTCTCTAATTGTCTCCAGTGCAGCCAAAATAAGACGTTGGGGGATGTGAGAGGTATAATAATATGTCATTAGCATATGCTGATACTTTCATTTCCTGAGTCCCTAATCTGATTCCTTGGATTGATAATTTCTACTTCAATTTAATAAGTAAAGGTTATAAATAGAGATTAAATAACAATGGTGACAGGGGACATCCCTGCCTAGTGTCCAGATATAATGGAAACATGGATGAAAAGACACCGTTACAGTATATTTGTGCTCTAGGATTCAAGTACAGGACGCTTATCCACTGAATAAATTGGGGAGGAAATCCAAAACAACATAGCACTCTAAATATGAATTGCTAATCTACTCGATCAAGGGCTTTCTCTGCATCCAAGGACATGAGCACCATGGGGTACCTAGAGTCCATGGATGCAGAGACAACCTGGGCTAATTTACAGAGGTGGTCCAAGGAGGACTAACCATTTGTAAACCCGACCTGATCAGGCCCTATTAGAGAGGGCAATACATGGTTAATTCTGTCTGCTAGGAGTTTAGCCAGAAGCTCAATATTGTAGTTTAACAGTGAAATCAGTTGATAGCTGGCAACTTTTTCAGTCTCTTTCCCAGGCTTATGAAGCACTATTATCAGGGCTTCAAATAAGCTGTTGTCCAGGGGTCCAGAGGACAAGATTTGCTGGAAGAACTTATGCAGCCATGAGACCAATTTATCGGCAAAAGCCTTGTAAAACTTAGGTGAAAACCCGTCCGGACCTGGGGACTTGTCTAATGGTAAGGCCCGAATCGCCCCTAGAATGTCAGCTTCTGACAATGGAGTCATCAGTGCTTGTTTCTGTACCTCTGACAATGTGGGGAGTGATATTGTAGTGAGGTAATTATCTACCATCTGCTTGGGGGGAGGGTTGGGCATTGGACTATACAGGTCCTGTAGTATTCTTCAAATTCTTGCGCAATATCTTTCAGGGCAGTTTTAAGGGAACTGTCTACCCCAGATCAGATAGCATTTATGATTTATGAAGCTTTCTGCTTTTTAACACTGAGGGCTAGAAGCCTGCCTGCTTTCTCGCCCTGGTCTACATAAGTTACTCGAGTTCTCAATATAGCAGGTTCAACCTTTTCACAGAGAAGTTCACTATATTGGTCTCGAAGTCTAAGGAGCTCCTGACGAGGTTCATTCCGGACGCTTTTGGAAAGATCCACCACTAGGTCTCTGATTTGGCCTAATAAGGTTAACGCATGTTCATCTCATTTACACTTCCAAGTTAATGTTATTCTTATTAGTTCCCCGCTAATGTACTTTAGGGCTCCCCATTCTATGTCCGGTTTTCCTATAGAGTCTAGGTTATCTAATGTAAATTGCTGTATGTACCTTGAAACCTGCTTTATTACCCATTCTTCCTTTACTATCTGGTTACTAATTTTTCAATTTTTTACTTTTGTTGGAAGGGAGAGAACGTTATCTTACACACAACCGAGGCATGGTCCGAGATGACACCTGGATCCATCCCACTACCCAACACTCCCCTCAGAAGTGATTGGCTAACTAGGAAGTAGTCTATATGAGATGATGATCCATGAACCATGGAGTGGAATGTGTATACCCTGGAAGTAGGGTGCAACACCTGCCATGGGTCACAAACACCAAAATGATCAATTAGATCCCATGGAGCTCGTTGAGTGGGGGCTAGCCCCAATCTACATCTATCCATTCTATCCAGATCTGGATCAAATGGTAGATTCCAGTCCCCTCCTATAAAAATAGGAAGGGAAGGGAAAGGAAAGGAGACACTTGGAGACCAGTTCCATGAAAAAAGAGGGGAGTCCACATTTGGTCCATAGACACATCCCAATAATATTTCTACTCTGTCAATGGTCCCTCTAAGAAATATATATATCTGCCTTTTGAATCTCGGATACATTAAATGGTTGCAAAGGGCACTTTCAGTGAGATCAGCACCGCTACACCCCTACTCTGTGTGCTCTCTCCCGCTGTATAGACTTGACCAATGTATTGTCTCCTGAAGAGATTAGCCTCAGTTTCCAATAAGTGCATCTCCTGCAGTAAGGAGATATCTCCTTTAATGTGAAGAATATGCCTAAGAATTTTGTACCTCTTGGTTTTGTTTCTGGCCCCTCAGACATTCCATGAAACAATATTCATATAGATAGCAATTCTTACAACATTTCTTCCTGAGTTTAACACCACAGGACAAGGAAACCATGGTACACTTAACCCCGCTGATTAATCTTCTTTCTGATGCCAAACCCCCTTTACACCAAGTCCCCCCACCACTGACCCCACCCATACCCTTCCCCACATATAACCCAAAACCAATACAGAAGCTGGAATGAAGAACTGCAAACGTAATACACCCCTTCACAGTATGTCTCCTTGCCAGTGCCTAAACCCTGTATTTGTAAACAACATAACAGAGCATAGTTATCCCACCCTCCCCTCTAACCTATAATCTCTTACGGTCCATGTTGAGCAGTCTTTCCGCCTTTGCCCAGCTCCCCCCAGCCACTCCCTTTACTGTAATGCTATCCAAGGCGTGTTCCCCATCCCTGATTACCTTAATATTGACAATATACACAGCCATTGTCTGGGGAGCAATCCCCTACCCATCATACTGAAACCATAAGTAACCTTTGCCATGCCCCCTATACCTGCTATACTAGAATTACACACTGACATCTACAAGAGTGGGGATAAACTGGAAGTAACTCTTAGACTATCACCAAATACCTAGAATCCATAACCTCCTCATAATAACAGCCAAGTTGTTGTTCATCAGCATTGGTCCATAATAAAGTCCTTCCCTAAATGAGTGAGTAAGTAAATATTGGGGGGGGGGGGATAAAGAAAGCCAAAGGTATGTAACGAAGGACCTTCAAAAACTTAAAACCAATTCAGACACTATCCCTTTGTCAACTAATATTAAACTAGTATTAGAAACAATAGTTTCGTACTCTTGTAGCAGTCCAGCATATTCGGGAGTTCCTGGATGTTACACTATTGAGCGGACTCCACTTAATCCAGCTGCAGCTTAGACCCCCTTGAGATGCTCCCTGTAGTGGGATTCAACTCACTCATAACAACAGTTCGCAGTCCAATTTCCTGCGATCTAGCCCCTTGATCTTGTATGTACAGCACCACTGGAGCCTCATAACATCTGTGTCCATACATAGGTATAGGCTCCTGTCCCTCATACAACACTGAGATGCTGTATCCCCCCCCCCTCTACATCCCCCATGGAGTATTTACCTGACGTTTATGTCCATCTTCGCTGCCTGGTCTCCTGACCGCTGCTATGAAAAAAGTTCTTACTGGAGTTCAGTTCTTGCGCACATGATGGTCAGCATTAAGAACCGGGTGTCCTGTGTTGGGGGGGAGAGAGCAGCGCCAGTAACAATTAGGAAGTACCATTGAAAACTATAAGCCTCTTAAAAGAAAGTCCTTCCAATTAATCGCCAAATTCTTCACAAGTTCAGAAACTAGATCACTTCTAAACCTTGACTTTATGCTTTGCCATCAATGATCTTTAAATAACTAGGGTATGGCCTTCTTCCGCTCGATTGCTGCCGTTTCTGCCCCCTCCAAAGTACACCATGCTCCTGACAGCAGGACTTGAAATCTTGTAGGATACCCCATTCTGAACTTCATTCCTGCTGCAATCAGTTTGGTGACAATGGGGTGGAACGAAGCTCTCCTTTGACAAACTGTAGCTGGCAAGTCCTGGGCCACCTTCAGTTTGGTTCCTTCCCATTTTATTTCTTGCAATTCTTGGAGTTTGTTGTAAAAATGTTGCCTCTTGAGGAAATTTAGGAATCGAAAAATTAGGGAGTGAGGAGCTGTACCCTCTGTCAGCATCGGTCTTAGAGCCCTATGGGTTCTTTTAATAGTATAGTGAGATCCATATGGTGGAGGCCCCACGAGCTTCAATATTAGCTTTTGTACAAACAAAATAGGATTGGAGCCCTCTTCCTTTTCAGGAAGCCCTATTATAACTGTGTTATTCCTTTGGCTCCTGCCCTCTAGGTCCTCAATTTTAGCTTCAAGCCAGGCCATACATTGCCGGGAAGCAGCCAACTCGGGATCCACTCTATCAGCTCTCTCTTCTTGCCAGATAAGTCGTGCTTCATTGTCCCCTGTGTGTTTGGAGAGATCTTCGATAGCCACTACCATGGATTTAAATTCTGAGGTGAGTGATCATAACTCCTCTCGGAATGGTTGAAATTCACCCAGGAATCTTTCTACCATCAACAAATTCTTCTCCAGGGATGTAATAGTAGTGAAGTGCCTGCTTGTAGAGGCCTGGGCCTTGGTCTTTTTATTGGATTTCTCCAGCGTTTGCAGCAGGGTGTGTTTGGGTAACGCTGACTTCATTTCAATCTCCATTCCTTCGATTTTTGGCCACTGGGATGTTCACTGCCTCCTGAATCACCATCAGAAACAATTTGGCATCAATATGTAGGTAGTTGTGGTCGGAAAATCATAGTTTTGCTCGAGACTGGCTAGAGCTGAACAGAAGAGCTGTTAAGTGGTAGGCTGCATCACGTGACTCCTCCATATTTATGTAATTTGATACTTTGTACTAAGATGCTCACTGGAATTGAGCTTGTGTCAGATAAGTATCCTATTCATTTCATAAAAATGAATAACACTTTTTACCACTACTACTACAAATTGCTTCTTGCTGGGGGGGTGTATGGGGTGCATTTTAAGATGGGGTCACCAGCAGTGGTTTTTAAATACCAGTAGTGCTAGCCATACTAGCTTAGCTGGTGGTGGTGTGGGGGCAAACTGGTGTTTGGTGGTGGTTGGGGGGTGCAATTTGAAATGGTGGCACCAACAGTGCTTTAGCCAAATAGTGAGCAGGATTACACAGTGAATAAAAATCACTTGCCTAGAAGTCTTAGCCCTATGTGTGCCTGTCTGGTGTGGGGGGAGAGATGGTGTTTTTTGGTGGTGGTGGTGGCGGGTGGCATTTTGAGCTGAAGGAACCAGCAGTGCATTTTAAATCCAATTAAGTGATAGCCCTACTTGCTTCCTACCAGCTCTGGTTTTGTGCAGCATTCGGACATTGTTTGGCTGCTACTGCTGGGGGGAGGTTATGGTGTGGTGTGTTTCAAGATGGGCACTGGCAGTGTTTTTGAGTAGTGTCTGGGCATTTTTTGACTGCATATTGTTGGGGGGTAGGTTGTGGTGTGGGGGTGTTTTGATATTGGGCACCAGCAGTACTTTTGTGCAGTGTCCGGGCATTGTTTAGGAGCATATTGCTGGGGGGGGGGTTGGTGGTTGTGGAGTGGTGTGGTGCATTTTGAGAAGGTGCACCAGTAGTGTTTTTGTGCCGTGTCGGGGCATTGTCTGGCTTCATATTTTGGAAAGTGTATGTTTAATGTTTATATGTACTGTTTTAGAAAACATATTGCATAACATGCTTGTGGTGGGGGTGTGGATGAACATAGTCAACTTGCAAACTGAATTTAGGGTGTTTGTGGGTCATCTGTGTGCCTTTTGGCCACTAGCTCAATTAAGTTTGAGGCATGGTCAGGAAATGTTCTTATGCCCATGGGTGTGTGTCTTTGCCTGTGAAGTGCTTGCACAGGGCCTGAGCCTGTGTGTCCAAGCTTGTTGCCTGTTCACGCATGCTGCGCTGGTGTGGGGCTGTCATAGTGCATTGGTGTGTGTGTGAGTGACAGTACAGAGTTGTGGTGCATGGACATGGAGCATGGAGCATGTAGCATTCTTCAATCCAAGTACCCCAAACTCATTGGCCAACACCACCACACGACCAACACACACAAGAATGGCCATTTATGGCCCCCAGGCTCAGCTAGTGAAGCACACTATGGCCAACGTTACATAGCCCATTGCCCTGCACCACTACTCTGCAAGCATAAGTGCACATGCACAGACAAATTGCCACAGAAATCTTTTCTTAATGTGCAGAGCCAGTGGTCTCAGGAGATATCCACAAGCACTCACAAAACCAACCAAACACCAAAAGTTGTGTTTGAAATTTGAGTGCAATCAGTTTTCACCCTAAATGAGGAAAAGGTACAGATGCTGTGCGGGATGAGTGGTGCATAAATGGGGTGTGTGTGTGTCTGAATATGTGTGTGTTTACCACAAATCCACCCCCTGCCCTGAGTGCATAAGTAACCATGCAATGACCAACATGGTAAGCCATACTCTAAATGCCCGCACTCCACAACCAGGCAGTTCCACCCATGGACACTGATGCCCCTCCCATCAGCACGCATACCCATGTACTGACCTAAGCCACACAGCACAGGTTCACCAATATATCAGTGGGGCACTTTGATCAGTGGCCATGCCTCTGTGTGTTGCTGCACATGGCCTGGTCGCTGTGTGGTATTGTTCACTGTGTGGTAAGCCACGCTCAGTGGGGGGGGTGGCAATAGTGTCCATTGTTGCATTTTGGTTAGTGGAGTTGTGGCTCATGGCCATGAGCTGTGAGATTCATGAACTAATGCCACACAGCACCTGGCCCTGTGTGTGCCACCAGTTCATAAACACAGATGCACACAGACCTATCTACAGTAATGTACCATGCGCACCTTCATCAGCATATGCAACCATGCAATGACCAATGCCACAAAGCAGCAGCCACTATGACAGTACCGGACAAGCACCCATGCAACAATGGACAATGATGGCTTCTTAACACCACCCTTGGGAATGTGTGATTGGGAACCACCATGTCCGATTGATCAATGTGTGTCTTTATGTTGGAGTTGGGCCACCAAAGTGGACACTGACATGTGGCTGGTGGTCATGCCAGGTGGGGGCATGGTGACACTTTCATGTGTACAGATGCACTGTAACAGAAGCCACTGCCTTGTGCAGAAACTGCATGTGTGGCAAATAATTTTGCATGATGCTCAGCTGCCCCTTTAAACTGCACATCAATTGTAATATCACCAAAGTAATAATCAAAATCTAATTTTTTATTTTAGGATGAATTCTGAGACCTGCAGCTGTAACTGGGATGAGGAGGAGACCAGATGCCTCATCTCAGTTTGGGGTGAGGAATAGATACAGCAGTCATATCAGATGAACTAAAGGTGGGCAAGCAATGTGAGAAGGCAGCAAGGAGGGCTGGGGGAATACTGGGACGCATAGGGAGAGGCATCACCAGTAGAAAACAAGAAGTTATTATCCCTTTGTACAGACAGCTGGTGAGACCACATCTGGAGTACTGCGTGCAGTTCTGGAGACCCAATCTCCGCAAAGACATAGACAGGATGGAAGCTGTCCAGAGGAGGGCAACTAAAATGGTGCAGGGTCTGCACTGGAAGACAAAAGAGAGACTTAAGGAGCTTAATATGTATAGCCTCAAGGAAAGAAGGAGAGGGGGACATGATAGAAACTTTCAAGTACCTCAAGGAATCAACAAAGTCCAAGAGGTAGCATCTTTCAAAAAAGAGGTGTGCAAGAACAAGGGCACAATTTGAAGATAGAAGGTGGCGGCTCAGAGGTAATTTAAGGAAGTATTTTTTACAGAGAGGGTTGTGGATGTATGGAACGGCCTTCCAGAGGAGGTTGTGGAGTCAAAAACAGTGGTGGAATTCAAGCATGCATGGGACAGACATAAGGCAATTCTAGGGGGTGGGGGTAGGAAGAAGTAGGCTGCTGGTTAACTAGAATCTGCAGCTTATCCATCAGGTAGGGAAATGGGCAGACTGGGTGGGCCAAGCGGTCCTTATCTGCCATCAAATTCTATGTTTCTATGTTTTTATGTAAGCAGTCACTAATAAGGGACAGAGAAAAAACATACACATCTCTAAAGAGATCGTGCAGAAGTTATGAGAATTTTAGCATATGGAGACACATGCAGAACCTGGATCAAGGGACTCAAGGGGCTCCCTATATTCATTGTAGGGACAACAATAACCATAGTGGCCTAGCTCGGGTGGCATGCCTGTACAATTCTGAGCTGGATGCTATTCTTGGCTGTAGAGCAGGAACGCAGCTGACTGTGGTTGCCTGCGGTGGTGACAGCACTGTGGAACTAGAAGTGGGAATGAAGACCTGGAGAATGAGGTGTCAGATGAAGAAATGTAGTGTTCTGAGTCACCAGTGCAGAATGTCGTTGATGGATCACAAACTCAGAACACATCTAATGACAGCTCCAGCATGTCAGGATCACAGGCATCAATGAATGAGAGGAGCAGCACATCAACTGCACAGATATCCTCAAATATCCCAAGAGTGCATGCCACCTCTGTTCACATGCTAAAGCAGCATGCAGCTATAGCCATATCATCCATGATTGAACATTTACCAAAATACTTATAAAAGTCAGATGAGTCATTCCTGCAGGCTGCAGTGCAGGCAGAAGTGCACCAGATGGAATATCTGAAACAGGTGGAACGACAGCAGATGGCACATGAAAGGCTCATCATGCAGATGATGATGTTACATGGCCGTGTCCACGACACCCCACAGCCACAATATGCAATGCCTATGACTTCCACACCCATTATACACTGATTTGGATTCTCTGGCCAGCACGTGAATGATAATCAACATTTGTCAAATGCAGACCACGATAACATTTACTTGCAATCCTTTATCCCATTATAACCTGAATGGTGGTATAATGGGTGACTTGTGAACAGTCTTGAGGCACACAGCATTGTATGTTGTAGTACACAAGTCACTTAGGTGCAATGTTGGGTGGCTGAGGGTAGCATATGGTTTTTGAGCATTTATTTGCTTTTGTAAGGGTGGTGGGTGTAGTAAAGTGCCTTATAAGTGAAATGCAATAAACTGGTTTTGTTTGGGTTGAAACATATGAATTTACTGTATATTGTAATGAATGCTTTTTGGGTGGCAGATACTGAAAATGTGTGTTGACTGTGTTGTGTAATGTTTGGCAACATGTATGTAGCATGTGTGTCATTGTTAATTGTTTTTTTGTTATGCATCCCATACTGCCTCACTGTCCAGTATCATTGTCAAAGTTCAATGTAGTATGTATCTTATCAATAAAGTGCAATACAGTGTTGATTTGGTCAATGTATGGATACATTTTGGGCTGTATCCTTCATCAAGAATGTTTCTAAGGTGGGTGAGTTGCTCGAGCATGTAGTTTGGGGCATTGTGGTAAAGTGCAATATAAAACAAGAAATCACAGTTTCTGAAATGTACTGTTTATTTCTGAACTACATTCACAACAATGTACTTCTAATTGGTAGTAAATTAAAACATGGAAACAAGTACAACATTGTCCGATGCATATTCTTCCATAGTTCAGTGTGTTAGTTTCAATAAATTTGTTTGCCTTTTTCGGAAGGCGGTTTTCCTGTCATAACTATACCTGCCACTAGTGGTCCACACACTACCTCATGGACAGCACAAAACCTCATCATGTCACACATAGGGCCATTCCAGTGGCGCAGCAGTACAGCTACTGGTTACTGTGATGATAACCCATGTTTGGAAGCGAGCCTGGAGCACTGCAGTGTCCCCGGCAGGGAGAAGATGAGCATCCCATAGGATGCTCTCTTCTGCATTGGAGGGGGAGATCTGGAGCCCATAGAAAGTATGACCCCTAGCTTTGGCAGATAGCCAACACAGTGTGTGTGATGAATGAATGTTGGGCATTGGGACATCTGGCATTATTATTTAGCTCTTGATTTTCAGGTGTGACCCAGGAGAGTACAACCAAGAATATAGACAGTGAAAATACAACTAGCTGTGTTTGGACTAGCCCTCCTATCCCTCTCAGACATTTTTATTGCACCCCCAGACCCATCCCCCAAGGGATACTATTCTGAGGAAATGCCTCCCATAGCCTGCAAGGAAACTGCTGCACCCATATATGATCCCACTATAATAAATACCCACGTTGTCAATAGAAATGGAGTCTTCTATACCCTGACCCACCTTGCAAGGCTGCTACGAAAGGGGGAAAACAAATTTCATATATGGCCTTTGCTTCAACCAGTTGTGCTTCTGCTAGTACTGTGAGCGGGTGACATGGATTCCAACCCAGGCCCTACACACAAATATTCTACAATATCCTCCCCTCAGATCCAAACTGGAGTAACCATAAAAGCCTAAACGATATCCATATGAACCTCAATAGCCTGTGGGCCAAACTGATTGAGGTGGAAGCCTGGATGAAACTGCACTCACCATATGTGCTTGCCACAACTGAAACATGGCTTAAACCCCGTATACTCTCAACTGAAATCAGCTTATCTGGCTACAACATCTACAGGAAAGACCAACAGGGAAGGAAAAAAGGAGAGGGAGGGCTCATATAGGCCTCCATTACTGTTACAGAGATCCCCTTACTCTCTTTCTGGACTCTTCCCCTTGTGAATTCCTACTTGTTAGATTGTTCCTTGGGAACACCAAGCCTCTCTATACATAGACTACAACCGTGGCCCTCCTGTGGAAGCAAAAGCAATATTACACACCCTCCATGGATGCCAGAGGGAGTTATCACTCTCGGATCACGTACTACTCAGAGACTTCAACCTAAACTGGCTACAAAAGGCCCAGGAGCCTACAAAAGCACAGTCAACAATGTACAACTCCACCAACTCATTGAAGAGCCTGCAAGGCAAAATAACAAAACTGGAAACCACACCCTGATAGACTGGATGCTGGTAAATCAACCCAAAAGAACTCCAACAGCAGGAATGTTCTCTGACTCACTTAATGACCATTCCCCACTATTGTACATCTGAAGCAATACCTTTCCTAGCGTCTCCCCAAGATTTACTTTGACCAGGGACTTCTCAAAGCTTAACAGTAATGCCTTCCTGGTAGATCTCGCCCACATGAATTGGGAAGCATCAGCACCATGCAAGATGTCAACCAAGCCCTTGAATTCCTAATCAATAACTTCTTAGCAATGGAGAATAAGCATGTTGCATTAGTGCAAAGAAGATTTAAAGGCCTTTGCTTTAAATGGCTCACTCCAGCACACCATAAACTTATGAAGGAGAGGGATAAGGCATAGGAGACCCACAAAACCACTGGCCATCCACATGACTGACACATCTACTGGCAACTGTGGAATAAATGTAAGGCATCCCTAAAAAAAGGCCAAAAGGACCTATATAAAAACCTCTAACTAAACAACCTCCAAAATCCCAAGCGGTTCTGAGTGCAAATTAATTATCTGCTAAAAAGACATCCACCCTCCTTACTGTAAGAACTCCTAATCAATAATGAGAGCATCAAGGACCCCCCCCCCCAGTACCTGAAGAATTCAACAAATACTTTACAAACCTGGATGCCTACAAAGTTAGCACTACTAATCTACCTCCTCCTCAATCTGCTCCCTGGGTCAATCACCTTGATTTCCACATCAAGCTGATCTCAAGAAATGAAGTCTTGGATCAGTTGCTTAACTTAAAACCTGATCAGTCTGCAGGTCATGATGGCCTTGAGCCTAGGTTGATAAAACCTGTGGCTCCAGTAATTGCTCACCACCTGATCAAAATTTTTCACCTGTCTCTTCTCCAAGGGGAGGTCCCTATAAATGGAAGGTGGCCTATGTAGTTCTGATCCACAAAGGAGAATGTAAGAAGCACTTAGAGGACTATCACCCCTACTCAATACTCAGTGTGCTATCAAAAATACAGGAAAGGCTCATATACAACCAACTGGTGTCCTACATTGAAACTTACTCATTGCTTACACATGCCCAGCATGGTTTCCAAAAGCATTACTGAACAGACACATCCCTTGTCCACTTCACCTTGGACATTCTCTGGGCCATGGATTCCAGAAAAGTCACTGGAGCTATCTTTATATACCTAAGGCCTTCAACCTCGTAAACCATAATCTTCCCATCCTCAAATTAAAAAACCTGGGGCTTGATCAACTATCCACTACCTGGTTGGAAAACTACCTTACTGACCATGTTCAGGTTGTTAAATTGGGTAGCAGCCTCTCATCCCTGCAAGCAATACAAGATAGAGTCCCTCAAAGCTCCATATTGGGGCCACTGCTTTTCTCATTATTTATAAACAACCTGCCTTTTAACTGTGGTCAGGCCGAAGCATTACTGTATGCGGATGATGATGCCCCATACAGAACCAATCGCTCATATAAAAGTGATTGAGGCTGGCCTGAACATTGATTTTGCTATTCTGGAAAAGTGGCTAATGGACAATCAACTTGTTTTAAACACAAAAAAATGAAAGTAATGCATTTAGGGTCCCATCTCTCTGTATCGTTCCCTCTGGGGGAGTTAAACTTGAGGTGGTGAACAACTTTAAATATTTAGGTATCCTGATTGATACAGAGCTATCCTCAAGACTACAAGTGGACCAAACAATTCATCTGCTTTCCCCAAAACTTGGCCTACTCTACCAGCTTAGGTCTTGCATCACAAAACAGGCCTGATTTTCAATAGCTAGTTCTCTTTCCCTCCCTGTACTGTTATATGGCGCTCCTATTCTACCTTTGCTAAAAGAAACCAAGCTAAGAAAAGCAAAGCAAATTTACCATAGAATAGGCAGGTTTGCAGCTGGAGCAGACAGCAAGGAGCATCACTGTACTCTCATCCCTGAAGTGGCCTCCCCTGGAAGGTAGACTAAACTATGCTGTTCTTGGCCTCACATATAAAATCCTAACTGGCTCCCTACCTAACCTCATTGGGATAGTGAAAAAAAAAACACCCACCAGAAATCTTCGCCCCTCTGAATAGCCTCTATTGGAGGTTCCTAAAGTCAGAACTCTATCTAGCCAATGGTCCTTCTTTAGTAAGGCCTCTCAGCTGTGGAATGGCCTTCCAATTCTCCTACAACAATATCCCACTATTAGGACATTTAAAAAGCTTCTCAAATCCAATCTTCAACTTGTAGAATCCTGCAGTTGTACTCAATGCTTGGAACATCCATCTCATGTCTATTTTAGCTACTTGATGAAATCCTTTCAAAATTGTCTTGTAATATTCCATATTGTAATTAACCAAAATTGTATTGTTTTCAGTATTTATCTATTGCTGTATTTCTTTTCCATGCCTTTGTAATTTCAATGTTGTCTTTAACATATCTGATTCTGGGTTACCCCTGAAAAAGGAACATCTGTCTTAGTGGGCCTACCCGGGTAACAAAATTCAATAAGTAAATAAATAAAAAATATATCAAGACATACATTGGCAAGGAAGTACATAATCTGCCACGTCAGCAGTTACAGTACAACTGCATCAGATAGGGACATACAGTACATAGTTCCACAATACATTCTATATGCTAGGAAGAGGGACGAAAGGTCAATTCTGTATCAGTGTGTCTGTAATGAAAACCATAATAGCGCATTTAGTGCAGAGAGACACAAACCATCAGGGAGCTGGAAGAGAGTTATATTCATAGTAATTACTTCAGTGAGGTGCTGTTTAGAAGCTGTCAAGTCAGCAAAGATCCACTTGAAAAGCATGCAAGTATGGAAGATGCTCAAGTGCCGTGACAGGAGCAGAGTGCACGGCCAAGGAGATGTTCACAATATTTAATACTGAAGAAATGGGTAGAGGGGTATCATCGAACTTCAGGAGGAATGAAGTTCCATGGTTTGGGGGCAGAGTAGGGAAAGGACACTTGACCAGCTCTAGGTTTAATTCTAGGGACAGTGGGCAGGGCATTTTCAGTAGATCTCAGGGGGTAGCCATTTTCAACTAACTGAAGAGAAGAGGCAAGGGATTGTGGCTGCCCATTTTTAATATGTTAAAGATGGCCCCTCTGTAACTGTGATTACACAGAAGTGATGGGAGAAGCCAACTCACCTTGTCATAGAGAGTGCAGTGGTGAGAGTCTAGGTGACTTTAACACAAAGCAGCAGATATTATTATAGGTGACATCCCATTTGTGGAAGGTGCTTTTTGAGGCGGAAGAGTACACTGGGTTTCCACAGAGAAGTTTGGGAAGTAGCATTCCTCTGGCGTTGGCAAGGCATGTCTGCCAAGTCAGGTCCTGGGCTACTTTACATGAGACACCAAGCACGGAGTTCACAGATTTGCAGACACTCATCACATGCGGCATGTAATCAAGAGTGGGGTCGAGGACGATTCCAAGGTATGTGAAGGAAAGGGTGGTTGGGACCAAGGTGCCATTGTGGTATGCTACAGAGAGAGAGGAGGGCAGGCTCTGAGTTTGGAGGATGTGCCAAAGCGCATCAATTGAGTTTTTGTGGCACTGAGGATTAGTCTGTTTAGCAGTAGCCAAGTGTGAACAGATTGTAGTTCCACTGTCAGGCACTGATTGATCTGATCAATATTCTTAGAGCTGGTATAGAGCACCAAATTGTCAGCATAGAGTATGGCTTTGGAGTTGGTTAGGCAATGTGTAATAGTGTTAATGTGTAAGGCAAACAGCAGTGGGCCAAGTAGGGAGCCTTGCCCCCCCCTTTAAGGAAGGTGCAGAGTCCGAGAGGGAGCGTGAATACATGACCCTCTGTGTTCTGTTTGTCAACACTTATGAAACCAGGGGAGAGTAGTTTGTAAGATACCCAGGTTCGCAACTTTACCAGTGAGCAAGGTGTGATCAACAAGGCCAAAAGCTTTTGTCAGATCACTAAAAACAGCACATGTGAGGCTATCATTGTCCATGGCAGAGGAAATGTTGTTGGTAAGCTTAAGTAGGGCAGTGGTGGTGGGGGTGCTGTGCCCTCTACAAAAAACATGCTGAGTATGGGATACTGAGGTATGAGCCAAAGGTAATTTGTAAGTTGCAAGGCCACTACCTTCTCCAAATATTTTGTTTAGGACAATTAGTATAGCAATGGGCCTATAGTTATTTAAGATTCTGTGGTCTCCCTTCTTAAAAACTGGGAAACCAGGTGGGCGTGGCTAAGCCAGGATATAAGATGGCAGCTTGAGACTACAACTGCGGCTATCTGTGCATCACTATCCGTAAATATCATAACCAAAAGGTGGCATAGAATCAATACAAATAGATATCCTGACAGAGCTTGAGATAACGTACACACTCATACCTTTTCTGTTGTACATCTTTCACGTTGTTCACCAGCATGGGCATAGTGCAAGAGGCAGCGGCAGCAGCATGGTGATGAGGAGGGAGACAAACTATGATCCCCAGAATGTTGGCAAAATGTTTGCAAAACTAATTTTACAAATGGCTCAAGTTACTACTGCCTCACAATAAACAACAGCCGCTATCCACCAACTAGAGGGATGTCTGACCCGGACCAAATGACAGGTCACATCCCATGAGGTGATGCTTGAAGAGGTCCAGGCAGAAAACAGAGAGCAATGGGCCTGATTCAAAGTGTCCTACTTAAAGTGGACAATTTGGAGAACCACAGAAGGCGGAACAACCTGTTCCTGCTGGGTTTTCCAGAGGGGGCCGAAAAAAAAGACAGTATTCAATTCCTTCAGCAAACCCTCCCCTCCATCCTTGGCCTTAAACAAGGGTTCCAATTAGATATTGAGCGTGCACACTGGACTCTGGCTCTGACCCCATGCAAGAGAGAGAAGCCGAAGGTGATCCTGATTAAGTTCCTGAGCTACAACACAAGGCAGCTCATACTGGCACGCACACGGGAGATGGGTCGCTTGGCCTGGGAAGGCCATGTAATCTCAATTTACCAAGATTTCTCAAAAGAACTGTGGGGGGGGAGGGAGTATACACAGGTCTGGCACACAGTGCAGAAGCTAGGCCTCCAGTACTCCCTCCGATACCCTTCCACAATGCAGATCATCTTCAATGGAGCAACAATGTTCTTCAATACCCCAGCAGCCCTTAAAGAGTATCTTGCCAGCAATGGGGCAGGGGGAAAAATCACTCTGAAATCTGGTTCCCCAGTTCACCGACAGCCCAGGTACCCCCTCTGGTGTGGAGGAAATGGACACTGAGGAGGGACACCCAGGAGAACAGGAGTGGACCCTCCCAAGACGTAGCAGTAAATGCTCCCTGAGGGAAGTGCACAGCAAGCGAGACCCTCCCCAAGCACAAACCAGGCCTATCAACTGTGAAAGAAACCGGGAGTAGCAGAGAGCAGAAACCATAGCCCTGGTTTGCCACATGATGGAAAATAGATATGCATCGCTGAGAGACTCGTCATAAGATTCAATTGACAAGCAGAAAGACCTCATCACGACCTGCCTGGAGGAGTAACCAATGTGGTCAGAGCCCAGCCCAGCAGCAGAATCTCCAAAACTGGAGAAAGGACAAGGCCCAGCTGAGGACCAACAGGCCAACAATCCAGCACCGGGAGTCTGCGGGGACTACCAGAGGCCAGAGATCCCTATCCCTAGCCAACGAGAACGACAGGACACCCAGGATCCAACAGCCTGAATAAGATAAGTGACACTTGGGTCTCCATCATTGAGCTAGGTCAGGAGGGAAGGAAGGGGGAGAGGGAATAGCACACAAACAGTAGGACTGAGCTATCCAATAGCTAGACAATGACTGTGTACTTAGGCCTACTGGCTCAACACCGCAGGCCATAAGCAGCAGCCATGCTCGGTGCTCTACCCTCCCTTTCTCCTGTGATTTCTCTTGCTCCACATATCTTCAGAAGGAACAACTCTGTGCATGAAGAAGGGAGCCACTGTCAGTGACTCCTCACAGAAGTTAATTTGTGGAGCATTAAGTTTCTTTCTCTCTGTACCTGCTGCAGCCAGAGGGTAGGAGGGGGCGAGGGACTGACTTCACTATGATCTGCACCATTCACTGGTACTGTGCCACAACTCTATGTTTTTTTTTTAAATAAAGATAAAATGGCCTAGTATCAAGCCCACAATGGCCACTTTGCAGTGCTGGGGATCAGTACCCTCCTCCCCTCCTCCCCCTACCCTGGGTCTTTCAGGATACCACACAGTAATAATGCTGGTTTTAAAGTTCAAGGTATACAGTATAGAGTAGCAAACACTTTGTATAGAGATGTTAAGTGTGTTAAGAAATGTACTCCCCCGGATTTAATAGGTTTGGGGACAAGGGAGCTGGGGAAGGGCATTACAGATGGGGATAGAGGAGTACATAGGAAAACTGCTGTCTATTTAGGCCCCAAGGCTGGCCAAATGGAGCAGAGAACCAAGGGAATAGAGCCTCTGGAATCTCCAACCTCCTCGCTCAAAGGACCTCATCGGTACTGGTAAGTTGGAGAGGCAGGGCCAGCCAAGATGGGCTATCCCCATGATTGACCAGCATGAGAGAGCCCCCCCTGAGGCTGCTATTGATTACAAGACCCCTGACCTCCACCCCCTCCACCATATCCCCCCGCTCTGATTTGGAGAGTGGCTAGGGAGGCCATGTACTCACCAAATGACCTCACAAGGGGAGGGAGGGCAGCACTCTGAAGAGGGTATAGATCATGGGGATGCCGCCACAGCCTGACTCACACAGGCCAGCAGCCAAGACCCACCTCATTCAAGGAGGTTTGGCAACTCAGGTTGGTAAGTTAATGTAAGTATAGAATCACTACACCCACAGGAGTCGCCAAGCTGATCTTGTCTTGCCCTTGGGGCAGATGATCGTTTATGCAGGATGGCTTCTTTTAAGCACAGATCTGAATTTTGTAAATAGTTGATTTTGGTTGTTAGTTAACTTGTATAGGCATGGATAGTACAATGTGGACCATGTTCCTTCTCATTACACAGTACAGGCAGATTATGAGATATACCAAGGTCGAAGCTCCAGGAGGACAAAGATTGAGTAAGGGCTCAAAGCTTGACATAATATGGACCCCCGCACCTCCCAAGTTAGGGAGTGCACCGTCCTGAGGGACACCACCCCTAACCCAACACCCTGTGAAGGTCCCTGGATATCCTGC
The DNA here is from genome assembly GCA_016271365.2 of Neoceratodus forsteri. Lineage (NCBI taxonomy): Eukaryota > Metazoa > Chordata > Ceratodontiformes > Ceratodontidae > Neoceratodus > Neoceratodus forsteri. The sequence continues at coordinate 15,633,679 of CM057454.1, forward strand.
CCGGTATTTTTGAGCTGGCCTCAACATGGGACCCATCTCCATATTACCCAACACATTTTTCCCTTCAAGGGGAAATACTGCATGATGTTTCATCCACTAACCCCCACACTAACTGATTATGGCTAATCTAACTTGCATCACCTGGAATGTGAGAGGAAAAAGGTGTTGTCATATTAAAAAAAGGCCAATTCACAGGTGATATTCCTGCAGGAGACAAAGCTGACCCATAAGGAACATGAATTCCTAAAGCGAGACTAGGTGGGCCAAGTAGTGCATGCCTCAGTGCCAACCAAGAAGCGGGGACTGGCAATCCTGATCCACAGGCAGTTACAATGGTCTCTCACCACGGCGAAAGTGGATCCCCAAGTTTGATGGGTTTATGCACTCTTCCAAACCTTTACAGGCCTCATCCTACTTGGGAACCTATATGGTCCCATTGAAGATGTTGCAGAACTCTTTCACCAGGCGGCTCAGAAATACTAAATTTGTCAAATACTGAAATACCCACTATATTGGGGGGATACTTTAATCTGGTCCTAGGTTGATAGGAACTCAGGGCAGGGGATACGCATGGGAAAGGGTGCACAGCTCTACAAAGTTGGATGAGAGACCAAAGCTTAGCTGATCCGTGGAGGGTGCCAAACCCTCGAGGGATGGACTATTTCTTTTATTGAGTGGTACATAGATCCCTCAGCCATATCGACTTCTGGCTCACCTCTCCCCAGATTACCCAGGCAGCAATAGCATCTGACATACTGCCAATCATAATCTTGGATCATGCCCCGGTTCAACTAACCATCTTGTGGGGCCCTGCTCCTCCCACCTCTACATCCTGGAGATTGGACCCCTTATTAATGAGGGACACAGAGATCATTGCATGGGCCCAAAAGGAAGCCCAACTTTTCTTTAAGGAAAACCCTGTCAGAGATACCACGGCGGGGAATACATGGGAGGCCTTTAAGGCCACCATGAGGGGGAAAATAGTTAGCTATGCTGTATCGAGGAGGAGACAATGGGAAAAATGTCTGAAAGACATGGAGAAGGATGTGAAGATAGCAGAGGGAAAATACAAGAAACAGGTGCGGTCTAACCAACATGGCCCTCTAGAGCGGAAAATCCTAGGCCTCCGTATGGAGAGCAACTTACCCTTAACTCACAAGGAGGAGGTCTCCATTCTTAAACTCAAACAGAAGTACTGGGAAGGAGGGGAGAAAGGAGGGTGGGTACTGGTCTACAGGTTAAGGAAGCAACAGGTAGAATGGCATATCGCAGATCTCAGGAATGGGAAAGGGGTAATACACATCACAAGTGCTGCACTAAATAAGGTAATGGAGGAATATTATACCTCCCTATATACCTCCACTAGAAAGACAAACCCAGCAGCCACCCAAGAATTCCTGCATTCAGTAAACCTCCCGACTATCTCAGACCAGCAGGTCAAAATACTAGACAACCCTCTAACCACTGCAGAGATAAAAGAAGCCCTGGCAATAAGTAGGGGGGGTGCTGCTAAGCAGTCTGAGAAGAAGCAGCAATTCACTTGGGCTCCCAGGAAGAACGACTTAAATTCAAACTTTTATTTAGTTTTTGTGTTAAGTATCAGTGCAGCTTCCTATATATTGTAGCTGGTCATTGCTAATCCAAGATGGTCAAGTCTAAAGGTTCCAATCCATTGTCAGAAAAATTCTTTAAACCTAAAAGGTGAAAGCGCGATGAAGGGCCTGCACAACAAGATAAAAGCTGGGAACTCTGGTGATGCTTTGGCAGGTGAGGTGGCTCTGACCACCATTAAAACCACGTTGGTGCACTTGGTCAAAACAGTCCATGATCTGGACCATAAATGTGATGCTCTGCATTCAAGGGTAGCTTCCTTGGAAAACAGAATTGACACTATTGAGCAAGCCTTCCAGTGCTCCAAATCAACCGTCTCCAGATCTGCTGATGCCACTGCTCACCTCATGAAAGAAAATTCCATGCTGTGCCAGAGGCTTGAAAATGTGGAGAACCAAACCCGGGAGTGTAATGTCTGGGTTATTGGGCTCTCAGAGTCATTGGAGGGCGAGGACTGTTTGAGCTTTACCAAAATGTTCATACCTACTGTGGTGGGCTTTTCAGAAGATGACCCTTCCATTTCCATAAAAAAGGCCTATTGAATCATGCTGCGGTGAGCAGCTGTGATGCCAGCTACTCCACAGACCTTTATGGTGGTCTGTGCTGGTATTGGTGACAGTGACAGAATATTGGCTACAGCTCGAAGGAAAAGGTCTTTGCAATATGGGAACTATGCTGTTTAGTTGTTCCCTGATCTTTCCTTTAGCTTTCGGCAGAGGAGGAAGGCATATGACAGGATCTGGACCCACCTCTGACAACTGAAACTACATCAGCTTCTACTGCCAGCAAAGTTGCGACTTACATGGCAAAGTCATGTAAGTCATACCTGTTTAATGACCCAAAGGAGGCCAAAAAGCTGTTGCGACGCATTGAAGCAGAGTCTGGCCTAATGGAGGAAAAGTCTACTTCATTGGATGGAATGTGGCAATTGGATCTGTTTTGGCAGTAAGTGACTTACTAGATATGTTGGACTTGGCACTATGATGATTTCACATACTTTGTTTCACTATACATCAAAATGTGATTACCAGTTCTGATATGCATATTAAGAGTGAGAGACTGAATCCAGTTTTCCGGATGGGGTTTACAAGTAGCTAGTTCACTTGTTTTCTTTTTTTATGATAAATGACATTTCTATTGGCTCTTATCATGTGCCCACAACATTTTACAGGGCTCAACATGGCGACTCTTGTATACCCTCTAACTAGCAATATTGTTTTAACTAATATGTATTGCTGCCATCAAGGTCCTCATATTTGCCCAATTCTGGTTAAACCATTTTCTGCTCATCTCATTATTCTGTGTCAGACATTTGCTTAATATATGACTCAAGCGTGGTTTTACATAATTGATTACAAACATGTCTTGTTAAATGCTGTTTCACACTTAGATGCAATGACTTAGCTCTGGTGCTATCTGGTTTTTAATTTTATAAGATGCACTGTCAGAAAGTTATTTTCTCCTGGGAGATTGAGAGGAATTCTCCTAGTTTGTAATTTGACTTTTGACTTCAAAAGGGGATCTATATACCCAAGGTCATATTGGTAAATGGGATTACGGGGAATATATTTTAACTGATCCCTAGTTTTATTTCCCAGGCCTCATGCATTACTGTTTATACTGCTAATTGATGAAGTGCTATTCGAATTTCCCCCTATGATGTAACTAATGGGGAAATGTCTTACACTATATTCTTTATAAGAGTATGTGTTCCTTGGAATTGTATATGATATTATTCTCCTGTGCATGCCTATGTAAGATGTAATGCTTGCAAAACCAACAAAATATATATATAAAAAAAAGAAAGAAACCCTGCTCTCACTCGTCCCGGGGAAGGTGCCGGGGGGATGGCTACACGGTAGAATTCTGACAGGCCCAAGCAGATATAGTCTCCCCAATATTGCAGCAAACATATGTGGAGGCATCTTTCCACCCACCATGAGAGAGGCAGTGATTGCTGTACTCCCAAAGAACGGTAAAGACCCCATCTCCCCTGGCAGTTACTACCATATATCCTTGTTAAATGTGGAAGCAAGATCTTTACCAAAGCTTTAGCCCACCGCCTAAGCACCTTGTTGCCACACATGATACATCTCTCCCAAGTGGGATTTGTCCCTGATAGGTATAGTGTGGACCACACTAGGACACTGATCAATTTGGCACACACAGTCCAGGATCTCCCAACCCCTGCAGTGGCAGTCGCTATCGATTTCGAAAAGGCCTTTGATTCGCTGGAGTGGGATTTCCTCCATGCTGTACTAACACATATAGGCATAGGTCCCCAGTTTCAGGCCAGGGCAAACTCCCTGGACAACGCCCCCACAGCTCAGCTACTTACAAACTCCACACTGTCCCCTCCCTTCCAGCTGGAGAGGGGTACCAGACAGGGGTGCCCTCTCTCCCCCCCCACACTATTCATCCTGGCAGTGGAACCCCTTGCAGTCAAACTTCGGGAGGAGGGGAAGATCCAAGGCATCCCAGTGGGAAATAAGGAGTATACAACACTTATGTATGCAGATGACCTGCTGGTCACGGTAGCAGACATAACCACAGCCTTGCCCCCCTTGCTGGACACACTTCAAAGGTTTCATACATTATCAGGCCTATGCCTCAACCAGACCAAAACTGAAGTGCCCCCACTCAACCCTAGATGTACTCCCCCGACCTATGGAATACAGGATGGCGATGGGCAGGTGACAGTGTCACCTTCCTGGGTATCAAATTTACCCTCACTCTCTCCAAACTATGGGACCAAAATCTTGACCCATTCTTAGCAGAGATAGTAGATGACATGAATTGATGGGGCAAACTCAACCTTACTCTGGCTGGGAAAATTGCTGTGGTCAAAATGATCAAGACCCCCCTAAATTCTCTATATTCTGGCACACATCCCACTGTCACTCCCCATGACACGGAGTTCCAAAATGGACAAGGCAATAGTCAGATTCCTCTGGAAGGGGAAACCCCCAAGGTACAGTAGAAACAAGCTGCGGGCACACTGGGCAGAGGGAGGGTAGGGCCTCCCCTGGATGGAAGGGTACAAATGGGCTTTCCATATGGCATAAACACTGCACTGGCTGAGGCCACAAGGAGGGGGCAACACCACAATGGGTGGATATGGTGTGAATGCAAAGCAGAAAGCTCTCCCTCCGGTTTACCCATAGCACTTCGACAGCGCTAGCGCCGACATCCCCCACAGTGACAGCTACAATGCCGACTGTTGGCATTGTAGCCACAGGGATGTCGGCGCACACAATGGGGGGCTGCGCCCCTGAAGCCCCCTTGTGGAGGGCCTTTCCCCCACACTCCTCAGTCTCTAGGATTCTAACTCCGAGTTGGAGTTGGACCGGGGGGGTAATCACCCAGGGATGCAGTCCCGATCGCCGCAAAGACCAGCACAGCGATGGGAGGGTTTTGCTCGATTTCTGGTGCTGTGCTGTCTTCGCCGTCAGGGAGTCACTGCGGTAACAGTATACACTCCCCCCTGCTCTTGGTTATAACAACCCCAACTCCAGACTGAAGGCACACCCTACCATTGGCTCTTTCCTGCAGTGCTGCACCAAGGTACAAAAGAAACTAGGGACCAATCTTACTACGACCAAGCTTACCCCCACATGGGGGAAATAGAACATCCAGACAGGTAACCAAATGAAGGGGTGGGCAGAGAGAGAGGCATACACAAGGTTGAGGACCTGCTCACCCCAGCCTCTACAGTCATAGATACCTTGACCAATCTGCAGTCCAGATGAGAGCTCTTGACCACAGACATTTGGAGGTACCTGCAAATCCATAGTGCCATGCTAGAACTGGCTAAAAGCCAGCCAAAAGGATTTTCCCAAGTCATGCAGCCCCTGTGGCTCCTAAAACCCAAGGGCATAGCTAGCAAGATATACGCCATGCTAAGACACCATACCAAGCCAGTCTGACAAGTCTTAGGGGAAGTAGGAGGAGGCCCTTCATATTAGATTCACAGAGCAGCAATGGAAAGAATGCTGGCGAGCAACCCAGAAAAACTATAAAGACGCAAGGAGCATGCTGATCCAAAATAAGATCTTGCATTCTTGGTATCGCACCCCAGTTGTGTTACATGCTGCAGGAGTCCTGGACTCCATCAAATACTGGGGATGTCACACACAAGGTGACCTCCTGCACACTTTCTAGTCCTGTCCCCTGATACAAGAGACCTGGGTACAAGTGCGTGACATAGGAACCAGAGTGATTGGCAAATCTGTCCCTGAATCCATACCCCTTCTCCTACTAGGCATGAAGTCAGAAGCCCCCCAAGCTACAATGTTCAGAACACAGATGGCTGGCCCTATTGGCAATGCAAGCCAAATGTCTCCTCTTGTGCAGGTAGAGGACCATGGTAGTCCCTATGCACCAAGAGATTTTTACATCCATGATCCAGTTAGCCTCTATGGACCACCTCTCCCATCTAGCAAGTAACGCCACTGCAAAGTATGAGGAGTGTTGAATACTCTTCCACAAATATTTATTTATTTATTTATTTTTTGTTAACCGGGTTAGGTGCGCTAGTCAAAGTTGCCTATTTTCAGGCACGACCCAGGAGAATACATACATAAAATGAGATGAGATTATAGAATGCATAGTATATAGTACAGGAACATAGTATATAATATACTACTCCCAAGATGGGGTTTGGGTGAACAGGAGACATTTTGAACATTTACTGTATGCATTAAATTATACCTGTGAGCAGTGAACATGAGCAGGACTCCGTCATATGCAAAGATACTCCCGGTTGTAAATATTGTGTGTGTGTAGATAGAACAGTAGTTCTTTGTGTTTACTCCTTATGCTTAGGGTGATGGATGCCAGGTCAAGTTAATCAGCCCACTTACGGCCACTGCAACCTCTCAGATGGAGCACAGAATCTTTGACTCTCCACAGCCCTGAAAACTGTTTTGCATGACCAACAAGGTGGACATAAGTATTCCTGTTTTTTACTGTTATATCAATTCCGGGGTTGTAAGTGTAACCAACAACCCTAATCGTATATGTAATTTTGTTGTATGTAAAAAGAAAAAGTTCAATAAACAGTTTAACTGTAAAATAACTGGGACAACCTGTGCAATTTTGCACGCATCAGGCACCATGCCTGTAGGGAGGGATATGTTAATTAATTTAGTGACTGAGGAGGCTAATTCTTTGGCGGCAATTTTCAGAAGTTTGGGTTCAACACAATCTAAGCCTGCAGATTTTGAATCAGGAATCTGCATAAGGAGTTTATGGACCTCTGAGGGCCTGACTCATTTAAAGTAGAAGGGAGACTGAGACTGGATTTATGTTGACCCAGTGCAGCTGCTAGCTTGTAGGGTAGTATGGGGCCCATCAGAGGAGACACTCACATATAAGGGAGAGTTCTGAAACATTTGAGTTGAAAGCATTTACTATTGTTATGTGATTATTGCAGTGCACCCCATTTAGTAAGATATCGGGGGATGAGCAACTACCTTGTTGGCTAAGCATTTTTTTTGATTTGTTGCCAGAACAGCCTGGAGTTTTGGGCCGTAGTACCCGACGGTGTGTTGCAATGATTGCTTTTGTTTTTCCTGACCTTCCTCTTGCTAACTTATGCAGCTCTCTATAGGCAGACCATTCCTGGGGTGGGGGGATAAGGAGGCCTCTTAGGCCTCCAATCTTTCATCTCTGTGAGGGACATGTGACCAGACTGATCTATTAATTGTTTTTCTTTCGTTAGTGTAGTTGTGTTTCTGTTATAAGTTCTGCTATTTTCAAGTGGACACAAACATAGCTTCCAGGGTCACATGTCCAGGCAGGTCTCATGGAAAACATTGCTCAGCTCAACTGCTCGGTATAACCTTCTCATGGGAGCTAAGCTGCAGATCCTGAAAGGCAGATGTGGGAGTGCAATTTTGAACACCTCAGACATTCTGAAATGCATGGAATGGGGTTGGACACCTCAGATATCCTGCAAATCAGGATCATAAACCTGGACAAAGGCTGTCTAGGTGTGAAGTAACCAGTTGGCTTGGACGATGTCATTCACCATGGAGACAGTCTTTGAGTGAGACCCCTCCCCACAGCAAAGGGTAGAAATTTGGGAGCAGAGGTCTCTCTCTGTCTCTCTCTCTCTCTCTCTCTCTCTCAACACCTGAAGGCAAAAGGGCCCTACTGCAAGATCGCTTGGTAAGAGAAGTACAGCTTAGAAGAAAGTGTGTTCTTTAGCTAGCAGCAGGTAAATAGATTTTAGAATGAGAATAGCTCAGATTTTCCTATCTGGCAACTGTCTGGTTTAACTCCATGTATTTTAATTTCTAGTACATTGGTAATCCTTTTGTCTGTATTTGTTTATATATATATATATATATATATATAGATATATATATATATATAGATATATATATATATATCCCCTGTTGTAAATACTTGTAGTCCTCTAGTAAAGAATCTATTTTTGATAGAACAAGTGACTGCCTGTTTATTTTAAAAAGGTAATTAGGTTATTTCTGCTGGACTCTGTTTGCAGTTCATTTCTGAATGGCAGTCTACCAACAGTTACTGCGTCGAGTTCCTGACCTTCTGCAAGGAGTTGGTAAGAAGCAAATTTTCCAGTTCTTGTCCTGGTAAAAACTTAGTGTTGGCAGTGAACTAGAAGTCTCTGGTGTGGGATTTTCATCACAGTCTTATTCTATAAATCTTATCAGTAGGTCATGGTCCAGCCATTTTGTTAGAGGGGCATGCACCCTCCTCTTGGTAAGTGGGACAAATTTATCTTGCATGTTGCTTAACACAGTGGTGAGAAAAGTAGCTGCTGAATTTACATCAGTGGCATTATACAGGTAGGACCAGTCTGTGTTTACTATTGTCTGCCTAAAGAGGTCAGGGTCCAGGTTAGCATATTTTTGAAGATGGATAATCCTTGGGGGGGATGCTTTAGGCAGTTTTGCTTGCCATATGCAGAATATAGGAGAGTGGTCACTAAGGGCATCAGCAAGGACTCCATAGATTTTAATTCTTTCAGGCCTTGGTGTTAGGATCCAGTCAATTAGTGTCTGCGTGCTGCTGTTATTGGAGCACCTAGTGGGCTCAGTAATGACCCAGGCTGAGAGCATATCCTTCATTTCTGGATGTCAATGCACATCCCATCCATCAGGAGAAACCACAAGAAATGCCCATTGTAGTTTTGTACAGTGATGGCGGTGGGGTAGGTCCTCCTCAATACCCACCCAAAGGGTGCCTAGGATGGCCTTCTGGTGTCAACATGTAGATTATGGTCTCCACACTTCCCCCAAAAGACAGCTGCAGAGGTAAATCTGTGGGACATTCATCCCACAGCACATAGTAGTGGGAGGATGCTGAGAGGTTATGGGGGAGTGTGTGCAAATGGTGGACATAAGGTGTACATGACCACCAACCAGAAGGAGACTAAAAACTATACAATAACAAAACCAAAAAAAAGACACCAAAAAGTGGAGCTACCTTCACCCCAAAACTATAAGATGCTGCTCCACCAACAAGCTCTGCTTTGTTGCTTGAATTCAGATGTGTCTCTGATGGTGAGTAGGTCGGTGTGTCCATGGGGGCTTTACGGGGACACAGTAAGCCACTGATGGCACAGAAGTGGTTGACTGCATAACATGCAGATTATGGTGTGGTGCATGGACCGGCACAGTATGGAATACTGTACATTTAGAGGTTGGAGGTTAAACTGGGCAATATCCCACAGGAAATGAGTTTACAAGGAATGTCCCTCATTTCACTATGCAAAATTTCTCTGTCCCTCATCCATCACTAATGGAAAAAGTACTGCCCAAGCCGCAACGTGCTGCAAATTCAGACTATATAGCAGAAATTCCTTATATTCTAAGATGAGACATCAATTTTGCAAACTTAAACATAATGGTTTACACTATGTTCTGAGCTTGTATCTGCAGGTGTTCCTTATTCCGGTGGGACGGGAAAGTCAGGAGGAACCCAAGGCAGGAGTAAGAGAGAAAGTGGGGGTCCTCAAAGGAGCAGGCCTCAAAGAGGGTGGGAGAATCCCCCAGCCAAGAAGGAGGCAGTTGCTGGTGGAAGACTCCATAGACAGAGGGCTTATGTTGGGGCAGGGGAAGGGAGGGACAGGGTAGTACAGTGCATTCCAGGCACTTCTCTGGGGAGCCCTGGAGGGTGGATCTGGGAGATCACTACGGAGGAGGGGGGAAGGAGGGAGTTGGATATCATTATCCACCTGGAGATGAATGATCTGGCAAAGGAAGCTGTAGGGGTAGTACAGGATATGTTTAGGGAGCTGGGAAGGGGCATGAAGCAGGTAGCTCACACAGTGGCCTTCACTGTGGTGCTTCGCATGCATGATCAAAGGAAGGCTAGGGAACTCTTCACCAGGTCCTTCAATGAGTGGTTGAAGGCATGGTACAGGGAGGAGGGCTTGGCTGCATCGGGAACTGGGGTCATACTCAGGAGGGGAATGGAGGCCTGTAAAACTCCACAAGAGCCTGTCATATTGGTCTTGCATCATCCAGAACTGATTCTCCACCAACATTCTCCACGGTGCTTGCACAAGTTGGGGTAAATCAGCAGTGTCACACGGTATCCATTCAGACTGAAACAAATCACCATGGTGCTCACAAAGCCTGTGAAGAATGCAACAGGTGAGCACTACACAGGGAATAAATCTGGTGTTAGTGTGCATACATTTCAACAGGCACCTCCAGCGTCCATTTAAATGGCTAAACACATTTTCCACCATCATGCATGTTCTGGGCAAATGGTAATTAAATACTTTCTGCTCCACTGTGAGACAACCATTGTCCGGGAAAGACTTCATCAGCCACATCATGAAAAAGTATACCGGATCACTAAGTGTATATGTATTGGCATGTCTACATCATTTATTTTTCGAGTCTGAGTGGGAAAGAGTGCATCTTATGTGGCCTTGGCATAAAAGGGTCTGTCTGCCAAAATATGTGCATCATGCACTTTGCCCAGCCACCCTATGCAGAGGTTCCAAAAGCAATACTGGTGGTCCACCACAGCCTGCATCACAATTGAGTATCAACTCTCCCTGTTGTAGTAATCACCAGGATCCTTTGAGGGGGTCAAAATTGGAATGCGTGTCCTGTCAATTGCCCCAAATGTTTGTAGGAATCCGAAATTGTCTTCAAGGCCTTCCAGAATTGCCTGCATACATGGACCTGACAGCTGCACATTAAGACTGCTGAATACCTTTGTGATAGCTCTATAAACATTGTGCACCAGTAGACCAACCATGGACCTGAGACACCAAACAAGTGGACAATGGTGCGGTAATCATTGTTTGTTGAAAGTTGCCACAGTGTAATACCCAGACAGATATCTGTTGGAATGGCACCTGTATATTAGTGTTTATATATTCAATCATTGGTTCAGTCTTATTTACAATTAAATAAAAGGTTTCTCTGCTCATACAGAAGTCCTCAATCCACTGATGGTCACTGAAAGGGAAGTCATCATGTTTCAAAAAACTGATGTCCAAACATAAGTCCAGATGTGCCTTGATGATGCTAGACTGTATGCAGCCTAAAGCCATATTATGAGCATAACAATTCCTCTTTGATGCACATGTCACATCTGCCAGTGTGCTCCTGCACCTCTAACTGCATCTCTAACTGACTTCATCAAGCCCAGTTTGCATGTTGTTGGAAAAGCAAAGTCCAGAGATCTTGATCCATTGCACGGCACCTTTTAATGAGTGAGTGAATGAGAGATCATTGTCAACATTTCTAAAACAGCCAGCTGAGACATGTGATCAATCACTGTAGCACACAGTGATTCAGCCAAAAACATGTTGTGTGAATGACTCAATGGTGGTGGATTGTGAGTATCCCCTTACCAAATCCCCCTCCCAAGCCCAAGTCACACCACCATGCCTCATGGATGCAACAAGACTGCAGAACAACATGCAAGTACAACATCACTAGCCACACATCAGTGTCTATTTTTATGGGTAAGAATGCAACACAAAGACACATATTGAAATATTTGGCATGGTGTTTCCTAATCATAACCATACATAGGGTGGTGTGTGGGTGCCATCAGTGTCCATTGTTGTGTGGGTGCTAGGGGGGCACTGCTGCAGTGGCCTGTACTTTGTGGTGTTGATCATTGCATAGTTAAACACGACTGATGGGGGTTGTGTGTCGGTAGTTTACGCATCAGTGTCCACTGGTGTGTGTGTGAGTGTGTGCGTGTACGCATGTGCGCATTTGTACAGTGGTGTCACATGGCTAGGTGCTCTGTGCCCCTTCAATTGTATCTCACAGCTCCTGGCTGTGGTCCACCACTCAACAACCAAGCATGCAACATGCAGTAATGGACACTGATGAGAACACAAACACCCCCCCCACCTCCACAGCATGTCTAACCACACAGCGAACACCACACAGCACACAGCTGATGCACAAATGCACACCAGTTTATAGCCACTGATAAAACCGCAACCCCAGTAATGCATTGGCAGAGTGAACAGTGCTTCCTTTGGCGTGGTGGGGGGCAGCAACAGCAACAGTTTTTTGTGTGTGTGTGTGTGTGTATGTGTAGGGGGCATGAATTAACCAATGCTACACAGTCCCTGGCCATGCACCAGACACACACACATACACGCACACACAGACACAGACACACACACACACACACACATACACACACCAATGCCTGCAGATGTATCCCTGATATTAATATATGTACTGCATGTGTTTATCAAATCTTAATTGCTAAAAGAAAGGATACCAGTTTCTTAATCACTTCTGGGTTATTTATAAAATGTATACACAAACGTAAAAATTGTGGGGGACCATAGATCTCCCTCAGGATGTCTGCTAGCCAGACATCTCTTGATTGTATAGAGTGGACAAGAAAATAATCACATGTTCAATATCGTCAAGGTTCCCCAAACCATCCTTGCAGTATGGGGTACAGCATCAAGCCTATGCTGTTTATAATAAAGGTAGTTACTGTTAAATATCTCCAGTCTGAATTTTGTGAAACAGTTTCTAGCCTTCCTATCTATTATTATAGTAAGATATGCTTCCCTACCATAGACTCTTTACTTATTCTTATAAAAGAAGTGTATTTTGAATTTTTGCAATTACTGTACAAGACATCCTGAGTGAATGAGAATTGTCTAAACCTGGAGGTTAATTATTGCTATTAACTCTGTTCTCTGTATTCTGAAGACGTCAGTCAGGACCTTGCCTATATGAAAGGAAAGAGCTTATGTTTGATGAACCTCAGATAAGGAAAATGAAAACCGTTGCTAAAATAAGAAATCTGTTTTTGAAAATATCTTCCTGGAAGCCTTGTTTTTGACAAGAGCTGTATATCCATTAAAATGTGATCATTCTTTCTGTAACCATATTTAGTATTGAAAATTGACTTAATTTTAAACGGAGAATGGATGCAGGAACATATGAGGGTACTCCAAGAAAAGACCTCTATAATTTGTTTAATTCAACCTCAACTAACTGTATGTCCATAAAGCCCCATACTTTGCTGGCGTATAATGCAGCCATCTTGATTTTATTTATTTATTTATTTATTTATTTCATTTTTGTTAACCGAGTAGGTACACTAGTTGGAGTTTATCACCATTAAAAAAACTCTTCATACAGTACCCTCCATAGTTTCACATAAATCAGACTACTCTGAATTTTGTGAGTTTAATATTTAAGTATGCTAAATGCCTGTGCAATTGTAAATTACTGGCAAATCTGAGGCCAGTGTAATCATATGTGTTTACCATTTGTAATTTGATATCTTTAACATACAATCTGTATTTTTGTATATTACTCTCGCTGATAACCAGCAACTGGGTTTTAACAGTATTTATGGTTAAATATTGTATCACAAAGATGCACAGATTTATTTAATTTCCTCTGAAGGCAAAATAGAGATGCTTATAAACTACCACATCATCTGTATAACCAAGTAGTGGAATGATTGTGTGATTTACTTTAGGTGAATGAACATCATTATCATTCAATCTACTAATGATATTATATATACATGTATATTGGTTGAATAACAAAGGGCCATGATACACACCTGGCATACTCCAAAGTTTGTCCTAATTCTGTTAACTAAGGGACCAGTTATGTTATACTGTACCTTGGACCAGGTGTCCTCATGTAGTTTAATTATAACATTCAATACATCCTCATCAGTCCCTAACTCTTGTAGGCTAGTCCACAGGTTCTTTGACTAATATTGTAGAATGCCATCTTTAAGACAATAAAGCAGGGAAAATGTACTTTTTTGACTGCTACATATTTATATATCAGATGGTCTTAGTACCATACAATACTGTAATCCATTCTGGCATTCTACCAATAAATGATTATCATCCACCCAGCTCTGTAATCTAATCTGTCCAATATTATTCTTGCAAACAGTTTTGTGTGGTGTCAGTTAAGCTTATTGGATGGTACATTGCAGGATCATTAAGCTCATCACTTTATGAGTGGGGTAGGTTATGTTTCCTTGCCAGGATTCTGGAATTACAGTATTCTGGATTATGTACATGGTGCAATTTTGGTAACTACTACTCCTCACAATATTTAATTGCATCTGCAACTAATTTATCTGGGCTGGGGGCCTTATTAGCCTTTGTCTTAGCCAATGCTTGAAAGATTTCTACCTTAGAGATATAAAATGGTATTGGACTGAAATAAGTACCCTATCTTTCCTTCAGAATTAAAGTGGTGTCTCATCTCAGTTCTTCCTGCATGTTATAATATATGTCAGAAAAGTATAATTTCCAGATTTCTAGTTGGATGTACTAGTCCAGTAAATAAGAAAAAGAGCCTATTCTCTTAGCTACCAGCATCCAAAATAGTTTAACAGCTTTTTGGATTACAGCATTTTTTAATTGTTCCCATAATGATTTTTGATACAGCATTTTCTCTTTTTTGACAGTATGATTACAGAGTTTACACCGTTTGATAAATTCATGAAGATTTTGTCTGGATTTGTTTTTCCTAGTTGTTCTGATTATTCAGTTTCTTGTTTCCCTTTTACTATTGAAATTAAATCATGTCATATCCTTTCTGACTTTCTTTGACTCTACATAAATTAAGGGTGTTATAAACTGTATCAAATATTTGAAAAGATCAGTGGAAGATTTTTGCTTATTCATATAGGGGGTTGATACCAGTCCTTTCACAGAAGAGTTCTGAAAGAACTCCTAAAACTGAAGGTGGACAAAGCAATGGGGCCTGATGGGATTCACCCCAGAATTCTAAAAGAATTCTAAAAAGAACTAAGGGGACTTGACTAAACCACATTATACACTTCTAAAATGGTACTTAAAGGAGTCAGTATAGCATAATGATAAAAGGCAGTGAGCTGCAAACTTGGAGACAAGAGTTTGAATCCCATCAGCCCTGACTTGCATACTGTGTGCCTTGAACAAGTCACTTAACTTCCTTGTGCTCCCAGGTCACACCTGGAAAGAAGCACCAGCTTAGTGTTCCTTTCCTAGTAAAACAGTTTCCCCTTACTACCTGCGTGCAAATCAGAAACATCCACTAAGATAACTGAAAAATGTTTTAAGATGGATCAGTAACAGAACTGGAGCCACTATTTAAAAATCAGCTTCCACAGGGGAAAATACCGTGCATGTTCAGTGCAGTTCATTTTTAAACTATTACAAAACTATGTTAGCAGAATGTTTTGTTACTGAAACTGGGCTGCAACCAGCTGTTTTGCAATCATTCCACCTTCCTTTTCAAGTAGTGACAGACAATAGACACATTTATATTCACCCTTTCTGCACCTGTTTGGGTGGTTTACAGATCCAGAAACAGCACAGATATATTAAAAATCATCACCTCTGAAGGCCAAGTATTAGAACAGATACTCAGCCATAAATACTTAGGATCTGACTGGATGCCCGTTGGAGGTGGGATGTGACAAACAAAAGTTGATTATTAGGGCCCAGATTGGGCTACTCATACAGACACAGAGGGACATATTTTTAAAGGGTGATGCAGGCTTGCCCCAAGCCCTGCATAAATCCCTTTTTGGTGAGCTATACCATTTGCTGCAACTCTGCTAGATTTTACAATCTTGGGCAGACTTATGACAGTTTGCCTGCTTTACAGCAGTTTACATCAAATCTCGGGCACCTGTTCCATGAAAACAGTCCCTGGTATTGACACAAGCGAGACCACAGAAATATGGTCTAGACTAAGTCAATTGCCACAAGGGATAGAAAATCTCTTTAGACTGTTGCAAGCCCAGTGCACCATATCTTTGGTGCACCAGGGACTTATGGCAATCTCTGGCTTCTGAGAATCCAGCCCAGAGTGTCCTGCTCTAAACCCAGTGAAGAATATAGTACATGCTTCTATCTTGCTCCTTATTGATTAAGAGGACAGTCTACAGTATATGGTGCTGCCACCAAAATCCACCTTTCAAAATTGGAATGTCTACACTAGGCAAGCAACGTTCTTTTTGCTACCTCTATGCCAGCTTTAAAAGCCACCATAAGACCTATTTATTCTCCAAGGCTTTTGTAAATTGCTAATATTATATAATATGGTACATGGCTGATATTTTAACTTTCGATACTGCTGTTTCGTAATCCCATACTATTTTGCCTCTGTGGTTCAATGTCATAATGTTTTTATTTTTTTGTTTAATATTTCGTTAACTGGTAAGACTCTAAAGGCAAAAATTATCATTTCAAGGGGGACAGAGAATAATAAAACCTTTCATATACCAAGTATGCAGAGTTATGACTCATTTATTTCACCAGACTTTAGTAAAATGTAATTTTATTGTTCATTTATGTGAGACTGTAAACTAATGTGAACATATGTCTTTGTATTCATGTATTTTAAGTTGTTTTGTAAAGCATCCTAAGCTTTGGAAAGGTTCTCATAAAATATTTATCTATCCATCTATCTATCTATCTATCTATCTATCTATCTATCTATCTATCTCACCTACCTATCTACCTACCAACCTACCTATCTACTGTCTCCACCAAGGGAAACTCAACACTGTCTGCCATGAAGCGTACTGGCATGGGTCTCGCTAAATGACCATAGATGACTTCATTTGTCAAAATTGATGCACAATTGCTTGAGCCACAAAGTCCCAGGTTACATCACTGATTTAATTAATAATAAGAGAATTGGGCCTGATCCATCAAATATGCAAGACCATCCTTCCTAGTTATGTCTGACTCAATGTCCCCTTCATTTTGTTGGGCCTTTCTCCCCCCCAATATACGGTGGTGATCGTACAAAAGTTTATCAGTACTGGGGTATACCTCAGTGGTACTGAGGCAGGATCACATTACAGTTAATGCAAATTGAACTTGAGTGCCTAAGTGGTACCTCAAGGTATACCTCAGTACTGATAAACATTTGAATGATAGCCACTGTACCTTCCTCTGACCCTCATGTACAGTGGGCCCTGACCAGCATGCTTATTTCCAAGCAGCTTATCCTTCTTAGATGGAGATCTCCTAATGTTCCCTCCTTAAAAGAGTGGCTGCTTGCTTTAGGTCAGCTCGTAACACAGGAGCACCTATCTCATCTAGCTCTCTCCCAAATGTTGACCTATCATTTATTTATTTATTTATTTGAGTTTTGGTGACCGGGTAGGACCACTGAGACAATTACAGTCCCTTTTTCAGGGTCAGCCCGGTGTTGTAAATGGTACAGTAAAGCAGAACAATTGTACAGAGAGTCAGTACAGTACAGTATCAAACATGTCATACATTGTACAATGGATACAATAATGTAGACCTAGTCATGAACACAATATCTACATACTTATAGATTCTATGTACATCAGAACTAGATTATACATAGGCAATAGATGTCACATTTGAGCACGAAGAGAAAGGGAAGCAGAGGGCTGTCAATTATTAGTGACTGAAATAGGGAGGGGGAGAGGGAAGGGGGAGGGGGTAGGGGTCAGTGGTCAGGTGAGGTAGTGGAAGTTAAGAGTTTCAGCAGGAGCAGGAGGGAGAGGCTATGAGAGAGGCATGCAGATTGAACTTGAATAGAGGAAGAAATGGACCAGTCAGGATGTGGGGGGAGGGAGTTCCAGTCAGAGACAGCAGCAAAAGAGAAGGACCTCCTGGTGAGGGACAGACGTAGATTGGGGAGGACTAGCAGGGGGAGGGAGGAGGAGTGGAGGGTGCGAGGTGCCTGCCGGAGGCATATCAAATCTCTAAGGCAGGGTGGAGTAAAGAAGTGGACAAGTTTAAACATAAGACACATGGAGAAGTACATCAATTTAGCTTCGTAGGTTGTGATGCAGCGAATTTAAATTTTGCCTACGGAGTGCTGGCGGAGTGGTCAAATCCGCATTGTGGATCACTTTGCGGAATTGTCCCCCAGAAGGCTAAAATTCACCTTCCCTGGTGTGGCTAGAGTAGTGGTCCCTCCCACCACCTGTCCCTGTAATAATAATTCTCCATGGTGACTAGTGGTCCCTCCTCTCTCCACCCAGTAATCTGCAGAACTGTACTAACCCCCACCCGCATCCCTCCGTATCTCCTCCTTTTCTGATTCCTTTAAAATCAGTGGTGGTCTAGTGGTTTTAGTAATGAAACTCTCATCCCAAATGATCCCAGTTTAAATAAATCCCTGGTGATCCAGTGCCCCCCACCCAGCCCCACCACCAGCAGCGAAATGTCCCTGCCACAACCCCAGCTCCCACCCCATCCTAAATCAGACCAGCAGTGGCAGACCGGCACAGCCCTTCTCTCCTCCACGGCCGGCCCACCAACAGAGTTGTCAATGAAGTGCTATCTTATCCAAAATAAAGGTTTTTAACTTGTGTTTAAACTGTTTTCAACAAACCTACTTAATAGTTCCAAGTACAGGGATTCAGTCTCTGGAAGGGTACACTTTCCTTACAAAAACAGTTTAAACACAAGTTAAAAACCTTTATTTTGGATAAGATAGCACTTCTCAAGCTGCTTCTAAATCAATAAGATGAAAATTTACTGTCCATTCCAACAAGAGTACTTATATCTGAACGAATGTTTGTAAAAAACATTGTAATCTTTTGTAAAAACATTCTGATAGAGTAATGCAAATCAAAAATGTATACATATGTACACACTAATGAAAGTACCTGTGTAAAATGCTCTTATGGTGACATTATCACATGAATGTGTACTTAAGTTTGTTCTCCCGTCTTCTGGCTACACCTCTGAGGAAGACTCACGAGGAGTCGAAGCGCCGGGTGGCCAGTTGGCGTGTTGTTGTATGTGGAACTGACTTAATAAAAGTTCCTAAGGAATATTTCATAACATTCTGTGCCATTGTGAATTTTTCATGCACAGTAGCTGGGCAGAGTGCCACATTGTTTGTTTCCCTATTGTAAAATTACGAGCTGGCTGCTCATTTGTGTGCACTGGGCTGTTTGCACTGCTTAGCGTTTTTTTCTTTTGAATAGTCAATCCTATCATAAGCCTGGGAGAGGAGGGAGAGAGATGAGGTGTTAGCAGAGAGCAGCGGGGGGGGGGGCTCCATAGGTTAGGAGAGGAGTAAGAGAAGAAGTGGCAATTCTTAGGTAGGAGGCAGAGGTGAGATATGGGCGTATATGATAGAGCAGACCAAGCTTCTGATGCATATGTTTAACTATATTGGAAATATGAATGTTGAAAGAGAGTGATGGGTACAGGGTGAAGCCCAGGTATTTGAAGGATGGGACTGTCTCCAAAGTATCTCCCATGATCGATGTTATGTTAAGGGTGGGAGGAGCAAGCTTGGAGGTAGAACAGGGGAAGAAGAGCATGCATTTAGTTTTCCTGGTATTGAGAATGAGCTGTTTACAGTTGAACCAGTCCTCGAGGGAAACAAAGTCAGTGGCAAGTTCTTGATTGATTTGGTTAAAGTCTGGTGATGACTGATAGATAATTGCATCATCTGCATAAAGATGTACTGTGGCACCACCACAAATTCGAGGGAGGTCATTAATGAAGAGTGAGATTAATAATGGTCCCAAAATGGATCCCTACGGCATGCTGTGGGTTATTGGCCTAAGTTCTGAAAGGGAGCTGTCCCATTTAACTCTTTGAGAGTGGCAAGCTTCTTACCCAATTTAGGGCATTTTTATCCAAACCTATGATGTGTAGTTGGTGGAGCAGGAGACCATGGTTTACCAGGTCAAATGCTTTAGTGACGTCGATGAAGATGACACCAGTGGCACAACCCTTGTCCATAGCATGAAATATATCCGTTGTCACTTTTATCAGGGCCGTTAGAGTCCTGTGATTGCTTCTGAAACTGTGTTTATGGGGGATATTAGGTTGTTATTTGACCAGCTCTTAGGGTTGTTTGTTATGGTTGCTATTTAAAGTTAACATTTCTTGTTCTTCTAGGCTGTTTGTTTCATCAAATGTATAATGTTCTTCTCTTTTTCATGCCATTTGCTTCATAATAAATTGTGTACCTGTATGTTTCACTGTTTATTCCATTTACTTCAATAAAAAGTTTAATGTCAAAAAAGTGCATCAGGTCTGATCTATATTCCTCTACTGGTACTGAATTTGCCTACCAGCCCCTCCCCATGCAGTAATATGAGAAGGCAAAGCTTTGTTTCTAAGGGACCACATTGGTGGAACTCCTACTAAGACCCTTGCCTTCGATATCTCAGATGTTCCATAGGCTAACTGGACAGAATTCCTTGTCCTGTACTAGATGAGTTGGTTGTTAGATTCATTGCTCAATAATGTAGTAACTGTAAACTTCTATTGATCCTTGTTTTTTATTGTACTTTATTCATTGTTCGATTACAAGCTATTCTTGTTTAAGTTAATTCAAGGAATACCATTGTAATTAAGAACTGCTCAACGATCTTCATTTTTCAGTTTACTAAACAAGCATATAGGACTGATTGATTGATTAACATTTGTGAGTGCAAACTGTCCAGGCAGTAAATAGTTTTGCTCCTCTTCCTGACTGAGAAACTTAAAGGTGTCTTCTTTTTCTAACTTACTGTTTACACCCACTTCATTACTCCAGAATGATCCTTCCTCTGAGCTCCAAAACCATTTTGGACTTACAGAATGATTTTGACATCCTCCCAAAAAATCTACGCAACTTGAAAAGCCTGCTTAATGGCAAAAAAACTAAGGCCATAATTTTCTCTCCACTGGCCCTTCATCTAAAAAAAAAAAAAAAAAAACCCAGATAAGGTTCCTCACATAAGCACCCTTTGGGAGAAGCCCTGGAGTTCATGGAACAGTTCAAATACCTGGGGGTCTGGACTGACTACTAATTGTCCTTCACTGATCACATTGAAGAACTCACTAAGAAACTGTGTCAAAGGCTCTGTATTTTCTTCAGTATCAAGCAGTCACTAACCAAGGAGGCTAGAAAAACTCCTAGTCCAAGCTACCTTCTTGCCTCTCCTAGACTATGCAGACTTCCTATATGGCCATAGTACTAGCACAGCTCTCTCCAAGCTTGATACCCTATATCACAGAGCCCTTAGGTTCATTTTGGATGCCTTTTATGACATGCACCACTGCATCCTCTATTCTTCTGTAGGCTGGAGCTCCTTTAGTATCAGGAGGCAAAAGAATGCTATTCTATGGACATATAAGGCAATCACTCATAAATTACCTCAGTACCTCACAAGCTGCCTAACTCCCCACATCCCTAGTGCCTATTCTCTCAGATGTCTTACCATCTTATCTCTGGTTAACCCTAAAGTTAAAATGCACTTTGGTAGAGCCTCAATAACCTTCACTCTTTCTACGCTCTGAAATAATTTCCAGAAAACTTAAGGCTCGCTTCCCCTATCACGTTCTCCCTCTTCAAATCCTTGTTCCTGAGGATCTTCTCCAAGGCATGTCATTGCTTCAAGTCAAGGTCTTAACATCACGATTTGTTACTGCTTTAAATTTTGGACTTAAACCTCAACCATTGCCTGAGGCATCATTTGAGTCCTTTCTTCTTTCATTGTCCAAATTACGGTCCCAACATTACGATCTGCCTTTGCTTCAAATATTAGACTTAAACCCCAACCATTGCCAGTGGCATCTGTCGTGTTCTCCCTTCAAACAGTCCTTCCTCCCTAGGCCATCATGTCCAACCCTCTCCTATCTCATCTGACCTTCCTTCCCCACTCCCTATACCACCCTCCCCTTCCCACCCCACTTGCCAGGACATGTCTACAGTACTTATCAAAGAACTCTTACATTTCAATCTTATTTGCACTTTGGTGCTAGAGGAACTGCTGCTCCTGCTCACTTTGACTCCTCCAATGATGTTTACTGTATAAACTTCAGCTCATTACCTTACATCCATATATCTGTACCCGTGCAATTGTATTTAAATGGCACTGCCTCCTGTTGAACCTATTGCTATGTTCTGGTGTATCTTGTCACATGTGATAGTTATATGTTATTATGTTGTTATTATTACTATGTAATTGTTATGTATGTTCATGCAACCTGTTATGTCTTAACCCTGTTGGCACTTGTTTGGCCCCAGGTTCATCTTGTAAATGAGCTTGTCTCAATGATGTTCTGCCTGGCAAAATAAAGATTTTGATTGGCTGATTGATTGATTGACCAGTCCAAGCCCTGTCACACCTAGCCAGCTAACACCTATGCTCTCCACAAAGCTTTGGCTTATCCAGGCAGGGCTGGGAGTAATAGGGGTGTACCCCAAGTCTCAGTGTGTTGTCAGGAGACACAACTCTTTCATTTATTTTTTATTTCAGTGTTAATGCCCACTAAGCAAAGCTCATTTTCAATGACGACCCAGTTCAAGTCACAAGTTACACATATAAAACATACAGCGTACACATGGTCATTATACAAAATAAATAAAAATTGAAAAACATCCTTAATATACATACAGTTCTGGTATTACAATTACATACTGAATATAAAGCTCAAAAACATACATACTATAGTTAAGCAGAGTGGTAAAATACCATTTTTTTCAGATGGAATATTGGAGGAAACTTTTTGTCCCCTCCTTGAAAAAGGGGTGGAAATATGTTCCACAAAACAAGCACAGAATGGCTAAAAAAGTGAGCAGACCACACAGTTTTTATATGAGGCATTTCAGACTCAAGAAGGTGCATGTTGTGCAAAGAAGGATTAATTTTATGGGGTATAACTCATTCTGTTAGGTAATCAGGAACCTTCCTCAACACGCATTTGTAGGAACAAATCTATCAATTTTAATTCAATTTTATTGATCAACAGTTCCAGTCATTACAATATAAAAAACATCTCTCTAAAATATTAAGACCCAGATATATAAATATAAGTATTACAATTCATTGCAATAATATATTTATTAAATAACTTCAGCATCATTGTCGAAATAATTCTAATATTGACCATTCATTTATCTTTAATTAAATGTAGTTTCTTCCATTCAACTGTAGTGAGGAGGGAGGCCACAGTCTCCAAAACCAGCACTGAATGTGACTTAAAATAAATGTATAACTTGATGTCTAGGTTCCAGTTCTAACGAGGCCAAAACATTTCCGAAGAATTTTCTCATATATTGATTATATAAAGGGCATAACATCATTAAATGGATTAAATCATCTAATCCTAATTTACATCCACAAATTGTTGTGGCTGTGTTCTTAGAAACCAGCTTGTCAACCTTTGACTTGCAAAATATTCAACTCTATATGTTCTTATGAATTTCCTCTTTTGTGGGTTTTTAATAAATTCTAAATACGGTTAAAATCCATAGCTTCCTTTATTGGTAGCAAACCACTTGATTATTTTATATTGGGCACACAATCCCACCTCTTTCTGCATCTGTGTATCTCTAATCCTGATTTTGATATACTGACTAACTTCTTCAAATGACTTCACAAATATATCAGCCAAACAAGTTAAAAGACTAGATGGATTTGTCTGTGTCTCTGTAAATGATATACTGGGAAAATAATATTTTGTTATAAGGAGATTAATGTTTCCTCTATGCATTTTCTAGGTCACCTATTCTCACCCACACCATATACCTTTAACCAATATATAAATATTATTTCTTGTATTAGACATTCTAATGGCAGCTGACCTAATTCTGCTCTTGCTAAGGCTGAGTGAGCTCCAGAAGGTAATCCCAATAACTTTTTTCATAAAAAAAAGTATTCAAAAGCTTTTCAATGTTTTATGTTGGTTATAAACCCCACATTTTAGTGCCATGTAAAATTTGGCTTTTGGTTTTAGCATTGATTACCTTAACACAACCTCTCACTGAACTGCCTCCATATCTGTAAGAAAAACTAGACATGGCAGGCAGGAGTTTGTTATTTTTTTATATCCAGTTCTTTCATATATCTGTTCCATAAGTTTTCCACTATATTAATTCTTAAGTAACAAAAGCTTTTAACCATCTCTAGACCGTGATTGTTTACAGCATATGTGTATTTCTTGTTATTACTTCCACAGACCATTACCTTGGTTTTATTATAGTTTATCTGTAAATCTGCCTTGATGCATTCTGAGTAAATTTTTTGTATTAACCATCTGATTCCAATAAAACCTGTGAAGAGCAACACTATATCATCAGTATATGCCAGATATGGGGGAAGGGGAGAAAGAGGAAATTGTTTAACCAGGAAAGGCACACTAAGCCAAAGCCTGTTTCCAGGTGCAACCTGGGAGCACAAGGAAATTAAGTGACTTGCTCAGGGTCACACATTATGCAAGTGGGGGCTGTGGGATTCGAACCCAGCTCTCCAGGTTTGCAGCTCAGAGCCCTCAATCTCTGCACTATACTGCCTCCTTGGACATTTACAATTTCCTATTTGGGGCATATTAAATTGCAGGTCATATCGAGTCTTAAGTATGTTATCTAAATAAAAATTAAAAAGAATAGGTGAATAGTACAACCCTGTTTGACCCCATTATTAGTTACAAATTTCATACTTTTGTTACCTTTTAAATCATACCTTATCTGCGTGGTGTTATTCTGATATACTAACATACTAAAATGCCAGCAGAATAGGCCTAACGGTCTTTCGTGTTTGCTTATTTGGTCAGTCCCCACCCTAGCAGCTGATCTTGCTGCCCCCGTCTCCCTCTCTGGCTTCTCCCTTCCCAGTCCTGGATATTCTCACTGCACTGGTTTTTGCTTCCAGAACCCTTCCACTGTGCCTGTCCCACCCCCTCTTTAACCCTTCCACCATTTCTGCCTCCACCAGCCCCCTGGGCAGCGCATTCCATGGCTCCACCACCCTCTCAGTGAAGTAGCACCTCCTCCTTTCTCCCCTGAATCTCTCCCCCTCCAGCTTCTACCCATGCCCTCTAGTTGCCCACCCTCCTTCCTTCAGAGCACCCTGACTGCTCCTCCCCTATTTACCCCTTTCATGTACCTGAAGACCTCTATCATGTCCCCCTGGTCCCTTCTCTCTTCCAATGTGTACATATTTAGCTCTTCGAGCCTCTCCCCATAGGTCCTATCCCCCAAGCCCCAAATCATTTTGGTTGCCCTCCTCTGGACCCTATCCAGGAGTTCAATGTCCCTCTTTAAATGTGGCCTCCAAAATCTGCACGCAGTACTCTAGGTGCGGCCTCACCAACCAGTTATGCAGTAGGAGTATCACTTCCCTCCTTCTGGAGGTGAGCCCCCTAGCAATGCATCCAAGCATCCTGTTAGCCTTTGCTGCTGCCTTCCTACAAGTCTCCAAGTTGTTCATCTTGACATTCACCACCCCCAGGTCCATCTCAGCCATCGAGACTTGTAGCATCCCCCCCCCAGGGTGTACACTTGGCCCAGGTTTCTGGCTCCCAGGTGCAATACCTTGCATTTCCCTGCCTTGAACCTCAGCTTCCGCTTTCTAGACCACCTTTCCAGAGCCTCCAGGTCCCCCTATAGGGCTACCCTCCCCTCCTCCCCATCCACCAGCGCCCCCAGTTTTGAGTCATCCACAAAGAGACTCATCTCACTCCTGATATAGAGTCTTTATTAAATTTAAAAGAGGTTTATCTATCCCTATGTTCTCAAGCACTTCCCATAATAATAACCTATTAATACAGTTAAATGCTGCCTTTAAAATGACAAATACACAGTACAGTTTTTGTTAACTACTTTATATTTATACATTGTGTTAACACAAAGCATTGATCAATTGTGGAATAATGAGCCCTGTAACCTGCTTGTATTTCATCTAAAATGTTAGTCTCTTCTACCCATTTAGTTACCCTATTATTAATAATTTTTGCAAACATTTTCTGTGTACAATCAAACTAATTGGCCAGTAACAACTTGGATCTTTTTTGTTACCTTTTTTAAACAGGGGTACAATGATGTGTTCCTTCCAAGATTTTGCCATCATACCTGTTTTGTTAATATGCCTGAATAATTTATACAAAAAAATTACCAGATTTTTGAATGTCTCATAACAACATCTATAGGACTCCAAAAAAAAATAATCTGTGAAGCTTCCTTCTTTATGCCAGAGAGATCCATCCCAGCCTCTGGTAAAGAAGGCAGTGATGAGTCTCTCTAGGACAGCACAAAATCAATCTGGCTAAATGGTGGCATAATACTTCCAATTTATGAAGTCTGTCTGCCATAGCATATTCATAAAGCAAGTCAGCAAAATCAAATAATGGAAATAGTTGGATTAAGCAATCTTCTTAATAGTCTCAGAGTCAATGCAACACCTATTACTATACAGGACACCTACCCTCATTCCAGTTTTTCCAATTAGGCAGTTCAGATGCTTATTTCCAGATCCAGAAGTAAACGGCCAGAAGCCAAGATATTTATAAGCTTCAAAAGGTTCCAACTAGGACCAATTTTCTGTATAAACAGTGAATTCAGGTAGATGTTTAAGTCTGGTTTCTTGTCCAAATAGCATCAATTGTGTCTTGGTGGCGATTAAGAACAATTTTGAATATTTAAAAAAAGCCTGAAGTTAATTAAAGCTCCTTTATAAACTATTCTGGAATGAAACAGCTGAGCTACCTGTCAGGTAGACAACAGTACTGTCTGTGTACAAATGATGTTTTGCCTCACAAACACTATTGCCCAAACCTCTGAAACAGATCAAAAACAAAAGTGGCCCCAATGCAGAACCCTGGGGGGATCCATTTACAATCTCAGCAGACCCTGATTTTATCCCATTAACAACCATAACTTGACTTCTTGAAGTTAAGTATTCCTTAAACCACCTAACTGCACCCTTGTTTAGGCCAAAATGAGACAATCTATTTAGCAAAATCTAGTAGTCTACCATGTTGAAAGCCTTGGAAAAATCAACAAAGATGGCTCCAGTGATGTGCCCAGAGTCCATTGCTTTGTTGACGTCATCAAGACCCTCAACATGGCAGCCACAGTGCTAAGATTTTCACCATTGGTATCTCTGGGGATCCAGATGTACCAGGGCCGATTGCATGCCATACTGAAGCCCATTCTCTGAGTTTCTGCTCCCCTCCCTCTGGACCTCGGCATGCAAGGGCTCAAGCAAAGGCATGCCCAGCAGTATACTGACCTCAAGCCTAGGACTGATTTTTAATGACCTGCCTCCAAGCTTTCATTAAAAAAAAGTTATAGTATATGGTTAGGGTTTGTTGTGGATGGAAAACGATGGTTTTCCAAATCTTGTTGTAGGACAGTTCAAAGGTCAAAAAAGTTGTTGTACTATCGTTCTGACGTCACATCGATAGTACAACAACTTTAGCCCCTTGAGCTCCTACCCGATTGGTGGAAACAGGCAGTGCTTTTAAAAATGCGTTCTAAAATGGTGTATCCATTTAAGCGACGGAGGCGAGCAGACAGTTTGACACCGGCTGTCATTATCGGCTCCGAGTGTCCAAACTATCAATTTACATTTGTTTTTTTTTTTGATTTTTTAATCTCTGGCACAATTACGGTAAAAATGGGCGGGACCACAGCAAGGAGTACAGAGATATTCAGGTGGCTACGGCAGCGAGGACGGTGGGTGCACAGTGAACACAACATGGTAGGAAACACGTACAGCAATCCTTAAGCGTAAATTAAAATGGTCACATTTTTGGAGCAACCATATACTATATAAAATAATAGATGGGGAACTATTGCACACCAAGACTGCGTTTCCATCTCAGGTGGTTGATGACATCATAGGGACCTCTCGAGCTTCGCTCTCGAGGTCTATGATGTCATCAACCCCCTCGATGGAAACACAGCCTTGTTGTGCACAGTTCCCTATCCATTATTCTATATGTTGTTTTATAAACTTTCTATTTTTGTCTGCATTTCTTCTCACCAACTACGAGGACCTCCTTCCCCCTCTCCAAGCCCTTCTGCCCACAATAGGAGTCCTCCAATATTCCAAACTGCCACCAGCTTCATCTTGACTTCCTCTCTGGAAACCCCAACCATAACCCACAGCTTGCCCCTTGTAGGTGGGCCCCCCTGTTACCCAAGCTGGAAGGAGGCTATTAAAAAAAATACTGTATACAGTACATACTCATTGATTAACAGAGCTATCAATCAATGAGTGCGTACTGTATACAGTACTCACTCATTGACAGCATAGTTGGTGGCCGGCTGTGGTGGAGACCAGAGGACTGTTCCAGTCACCAGCTGAGGGGTCAGGATGGGGGGAGTGGGGTGGTGTGGCACTACTTGCTGGGGTGGGGGTAGAGGGTCTGCTAGACACCAGGAAAAGGGTACTATTATGATACAGGGGATCAGAGATAGGGAGAGGGAGGCTGCTAGACATCAGGGAATAGTGTCATTGTAGTAGACAAGGGATTAGGATGATGGAAGGGACCACCAGACACCAGGAAATGGTATAATTGTACTGGGCATGGGATCAGGTGGGGGTGGGAATACTAGCCACCAGGAAACTATATTCTTATATCAAGTGGGTGATTGGGTGGGGAGGGCTGCTGGCCACCAAGGAACCTTTATTTTATTATAGGGCCAGCAATTGGGTTAGGGAGGACTGCTAGACACCAGGAAACTTTTATTTTACTAATGGGTCAGCAATAGGTGATGGTGTGGGGGGGGGCCACTAGCACCAGGGATTCTTATATATTTACATTCGGGGCGGCGAATGGAGGGGAGGCCTGCCACAGTACCTCCCTCAACCACTAGGACTGCATGGGGTTAAGCAAGGTCTAAGTGGGCGGTATTTGCTCCATACAAGGGGACTCACAAAAGGCCCTTGCGTGGAACAAATGCTTTGTGTATCAGACTGTGACGATATGCAGGTCCCCTACCCTTCATTTGCATTGCTGCTCCTCTTCATTTTGCCCCTGTGCAAACCCAATTTGAGCATACAAACAGGGCTTTTGTGACTACAAACTCGTCCCAACAAAGTTTTGTGAATTTGGCCCCTGCATTGTTATGATTAATTCATGTTGATCAGATTCCAAGTTTTCATTTAAAAAAAAATGTATGTTTCCACACCTAACAATTCAAAGGTTCAGCTTTCGAAATACAGTCAGACCTGGTTAATCCATGCCTTGCTATTACATATACCTGATAATCTGAACAGGGAACCTCTGAAACGGATTTTTGCCATGTTAATAAAAATTCTCTGGACATTGTCTGGTTACTATGTATATTTTTATAACATAACAAAATGGGCAAAAACAAATGTTTATGGATTAACCAGGTCTGACTGTATAATTTCAAACATTATAAAATAAGTATTTTTGGAAATGGTTAAAATATATTAGTGGTTGCTCTGTTTAAGAATACACATATTATTTTCTAGTTTGGAACTAGTTACTGTAATACATATTACTTTTTTATTTACTAGTATTAGTACTAGCTCTAGATTGCTTTCAAGGTATACAGAATAACAGGTGGGATGGTGTGCATTATGAGAATCTCATATACACCTTAGGTTTGTGGTGCTGCATAAGCCCCGAGAGTGAAGCTTGAGGGGTTCGATCGAACATGTACAGAGGGATCAATGTGCCTATTGAAACTAGTTTCTCGATTTTTAATGTGGGCAGGTTTCATGTTTTTCCCAAGGATCTTCATAGTCTATATCAACCAGTTAAAGCTCTAAGACAAACACATTATTTCAAGTACACTGTACTGATGGTCCACACTTATGTACATATATTTTTTTAAACGTTCTTCCTTTTTGCAATTTTGTACTTATTGTACGTGTGAATAGCACATTTGTTTTGTACAATCTGTGTGTAAATATATGTCCTGTCTGTAACCACTTGGATATCAGGACAACTTTGTAAAACAGGGCTTTCCAGTCCTAAAAGTTAAATTATGTTGAAAATAAAGATTTTTATTTATCTGTCTGTCTGTCTATCTGTCTAACATCACATATTGAGGGTATGCCTTAAATTCAGTTATCCACACCACCACATTTTATTTTATATACCGGTAATTTCTGGCCATCAGTTTTTTCTTCACCCCTCCCAGTGAAAATATTTTAAGTATTTTAAAAAACGAAAACAATACTGTACATTGAAAAGGATTTTCCTATCACTAGATGATGCTGTCTGTAACTTGCTGTCTTATGTTTTTTCAAACTTGCTGTCCTGTTTTGTTTGTTTGATTGTCTGTCTGTCTGTTTGTTTGTTAATATGAGGGTTATTTAGATCAGTAGAGGGCTTCTCACCCATTTAGTCACACAGGTAATGCTGTGTTTTGTTTCTCAAAAGGCCACGCTGCAGCACTTGTTTGCCCCTTTCATGTTGTTTAGCAAGTGTGATGAACAGGTCATTTTCCAGCTGTAAAGTACATTTTTTTGCTGTCTTGAGCGCACAGCACAAGTAACTTTTTGTGGCAGCTTGCTGGAGTAGCAGATTGTGGAGGTGCGGCAGTGTTCTGGCCAATGGTGCCTCTTCATTTTTGGGCTGGTCTCTGTGACACCAATGAAATAGCATGCTGTCTATGACAGCAGTCCAGCAGCATGCCATCAACCTGAAAGAATGTTGCCTCCACAATGAGGGAGCGTGCAGTCATTGCACGGTGTGCCTTGCCTGCTGAAACATTTCAATAAACATGGCAGTGGCTGTCTTGCCTCTCACAATCCTCAGAAAGCTGACTACAGGGTTGCCCAGCCTCCCTGTTGGCAGGTTTACAACCACCCCTCAAGACTGCGTGGTACACTGGGAGCCCACCCCAGTGTGCCTCATGTGTTTCAAAGCTGAACGTGTTGGTATGTTGCTGCCCCCACCCCACCCCACACCCATTGTGTTCCACACTGGGGGCCCACTCCAGTGTGGCCAACAGAACCCCCAAAACTCATGGGGTACAATGGGAGCCCACCCCACTGTGCCAAACAGTTGGTTTATTTCACCTGCAAATAAAGAAAACCTTCCCATGATGTCCATTCCTGAAACAATGAAAACAGTCCGTCATTGAGTCCGGAGGGTCCTCTCCCCAAACTGCACCCAGCATCTGCACACCCCACCTCCCCACACCCCCCTCATCCCATACTTACCTCTGGAGCCAGGCATGATGATCTTCGGTAGAGCGGGAGATGTCTGAACTTTTCAAAAGCCGACCGTGAACTGAAGAAAATCATGGTAAACTGTATAATGGCATCAATGGGGGATTTCAGCTTAGGTGGATATCTCAGTCATTTTTGCAACTTTTGGCTCCAGATTTTCAACATAGGGTTTTTGGGACCCCACCTCATGAGCTCAGTCACTGTCATTTCATCATTCAGTCCCGAAAGGTGATTTCGTGGTCACTGTGCAGCATCACCTTTTGGGACTGATTAATGAAATGACAGTGCCACTGATCATGAGGTGGGCTCCCAAAAAGCCTACATTGCAAATTTGGTGAAAAAATTCCAAAACATGACTGTGTTACGGGCGTGCGTTGTGCAGTTTCCACTCACGCTCATAAGTTCGAGAATTTT
This sequence comes from Neoceratodus forsteri, assembly GCA_016271365.2. Lineage (NCBI taxonomy): Eukaryota > Metazoa > Chordata > Ceratodontiformes > Ceratodontidae > Neoceratodus > Neoceratodus forsteri. The sequence continues at coordinate 15,665,107 of CM057454.1, forward strand.
TAATATTTTCACTCCAGATTTTCAACATTGCCATTTTTCACAACTCCTTATGAACAGTACAGCTGTCATTTTTCACATCCTGCCTGAAATGTGTTTTCCACCGTCTGGCACACAATTGCGCGGTCGCTGTGGGAAATCATGTTCGGGACACATTAAGAAAAATCACAGTGGCACTGTTCATGAGCAGAGGTTTCACAATGCCTATGTTGAAAATTTGGTGAAAAAATTCCACAAAATGACTGTGTTACGAGCATGTGTTGCACAGTTTCCACGCACGTTCATAACTTCAAGAATTTTTAATATTTTCAATCCAGATTTTCAACATTGCCATTTCTTCACACCTCCTTATGAATGGTACATCTGTCATTTTTCTCATCCTGCCTGAAATGTCAAATCTTTGCACATCTGACGCAGAATGGCACAGTCGCTGTGGGAAATCTATGTTCAGGACAGATTAACAAAATCACAGTGCCATTGTTCATGAGCAGAGGTCCCAAATATTTCATGATGTGGGGTCACAAAAAGCCCGTGTTGAAAATTTGGAGTGCAAATGTCAAAAAATGCCGGGGGCATGAGGGTTTCTAACAGTAACATCCCACCCTGTAGAGACTGACAGGCATCAGGAGTGTGACTTTGGATTGTTGGCTGTAATGCTCACGCCATTCCACCCCCACCCTGCAGCCAGTGACAGGCATGAAGGTGTGCCTTGGACTCTTCAACCCCAAAGTTCACCCCATTCTCCTATACTGCACCCATCTCAACATATTTCCTTATGGAATGGGGTGAGCATAAGGCCCGACAATCCCAAGGCACAATGCAACAATTGTCAGAGTCTGCAAGGTAGGGAGAGGTGAAATGGCATGAGCGTTATGGCTGATGACCCAAAGGCACACCTCAATGCTGTTAGTCTGCCTGTCAGTCTCTACAGGGTAGAGTGGGACTGGCATCAGTTCCATACTTCACTGCCATTCCTATTATGCATCTCTCTAACTCCTGCCCTACCAATGCCAATGCCAGCAAGACAACATTTGGCATTGACAAATGTTTGTTTTTTAATGTTTTGCTACAGAAAATACTCATTGAAGCTACTTTGTTTTAACCAACAGCCTTTTAAGTCACAAACTGTTGACTCCACTAAGCACAGCATTCCAGAGAGTCTCGAGACAGCAGGCTGCTATTCAGGGAGTGTATGAATAGCCTGCAGTGCATGCTAGAGTTTATTAAGCTATGATCTTTTGTTTGCTGGTCTTGCTGCCCTCCCAGGGCTAAGTACAGTCACAGAGGGCTGTACTTAACCTTGGGAGAACAGAGGGACCAGAAAACATCTGAGCTTATAAAAGCTCTAAAATACACGGCAGGCTAATGAATTTCCCACTGCTGCAGCACTGCTTTAATGTCAGCTGCAGATGATTCTGGGATTTCTGACTTCAGAAAGTGTCAGCTTGGAAACCAACAGAATCAGTTGGATACAATCTACTATACTGCAAAACAGTAAGTAAAAAAAATGTTTTTGTTTGGGATCAGCCATACAGCTGGGTGCAGTGCACTTAATGCTGACTTTTCCCCTTTCAGTGAGTAAAGGTGGCAGCCATGTTTGTGATGGCAGACAGAGATGAGTGAAGTGAATCATGAATTCTGCATGTGATTTGCCCAAATTCTCAATTCCACTGTTATTTTTTTGTTACCTTGCATCAGGCTGACGTAAACTAATTTATGCTAGCCAGACTGGGCCAATCAACAACTAGGATTTTCCCTACCCATTTTATAATGTAACTTAAAGGGGAACAGTCAGCACTAAAAGCTTTCACAACCAAGAGTGGGTTTGGTCCTACTTTGCTCTTTCATGTACAAAAGCATTTTTTTTTACTTACTGTTTACTATAGTTTAGTAGATTGTACCAGACTAATGTTGGTTACTTCCAGAATGACATCAAAGCAAGGCTGCAACAGTGGGAGATTCAATAGCCAGCAATGCATGTTAGAGTTTATATAAGCGCTGATATTTCGTTTTCCATTCCTGATGTCCTCCTGGGTCAAAGTACAGCCACAAAGGACTGTACTTAGCCCTGGGAGAACAGTGAGATCAGAAAACATTTCATCGAAACTTGTAAAAACTGTAGCGTGCACTAACCCTCCTACTGCCACAGTCCTGCTCTGACATCAGCCACAGGGGATTCTGACATTTGTAGTTAAAGAAAATGTCAGCCTGGAAGTAAGCAAATTTAGTCTCACACAATCTACTAGATTACAGTAAACTGTAAGTAAAAAAGTGTTTTTGCACACAAAGTGCAAATTGGGACCAGCTGCACATTTGGGTGTGAAAGCTTTTAGTGCTGACTGTTCCCCTTTAACTTTCCCAACACTGAGTTCCAGACAGTGCAGGACAAGTACTGAACATCCCAGAAATCTGATGTAACAGCCCCCTTTTTGCTCACACTCACCTGGGCTGCCCCAGCATTCTCGGGGGTACTTGTAACTCCCCAAGGGGCCGGGCCTGAATGCTGACTGGATTTCCTATGGTGCCTTAGTGCCTCCACCCAGGGCCATGGTGCTGCCTCCTGTAGGAGAAACAGGTTAACACCCCCCCCAGGAACAATAATAGAGACCCCTGATGACTGCCCCCCTGGCCCAGTTACATCCACACTCCCTCCCCACAATAACAGTAACAAAAACACAAACACACTCGGGTAGGTGACCCACAATAATTCGTCTTTATTTAATACACTTATAATACAGAAGAGACAAGGGCTATTCCCTAGGTCCTCCACAAAATTAAGACACACACACCCTGTTAGATCTCTCCCACCTCCCCTGGGTGCACCCAGATGGTGGGTACCTCACCGCTCCTAGTCTGCAGGCCTGCCATCTCTCATTGGGGCCCTTGCACAACAACATGAGTTCAAAAGAGATAAGTCTGGTGTGGGGGGAAAACTCTCCCCTACCCTCCTAGCAAATGTAACCATAGTCTCCCCAGAGCTGCAGCTTGGGGTACTCATGGTAACCTTAGAGGGTGAAGACACTCGCTGTCCACGATACTGCAGTCCATGAGAATGAGGCACTGTTCTTCACCTGCCTGGCCTTTCCAGCTTCACCTGAAGGTCTTTGTATACGGATTTCACCAGGCAGGCCTGTTCATCCTTCTTCCCTCTGCATGGGTCTCAACACTAAGGGGGGGGGGCACAGCAGCTCAATCCCCCTCTGGGAGGGCCTTTGCTGCCCTAGCCCTGCTCCCCAAGTTTCTCCCCTGGCAGAAAACTCTGACCCCTGTTAGGCAGGGTCCCTGAAGCCCAAGGCTGACGATCGCTGGGCTTTCCAGTCCAAGCAGTCAGCCCCAGTGCCCTCAGGGAAAAAAAACCCTTTGGCCTTTCCTGCACTGCAGCAGCTGTCTCCTGCTCCTTCCCTTAGTTTAATTTCTGGGGGGGGGGTGCAGCCAAAGAGCTCCTACATGGCAGGCAGCCTTAGTAGTTGGGGTTTCTTGGTTGGGGCTTATGGTTTCTCCTCTCCTGGCTTTCTCTCTTTCCCTCCACCCAGCTGGTTCTCTTTTCTTCTCCCCCTAAAATTGCACCACTGCCCCTTTTAAACCCCTAGCTCCTGTCCCCTCCCCACTGGCCGTCAGCCCCCATGTGACCTCTTTGCAACCTGTGGGAAATTTTCCAGCAGCCTGAGGTCACCTGGATGTATGGGGGCCACCATCTTTGTTTTCTTGCCCAGCCTGGAGGATCCCGGGGCCCCCTGGGTGATTTAGCCCACAGATTGGGCTAAAATGCCTTTATCCTGTGATCGGAGCTCGTCCGGTTGCAAGATGCCCCTTCCACAGCCCCTCTGCTCATTTGGGGGCTGGGAAAACCCTCTGTGGTTGGGTGGCCGCATGGTCATGGGCGGAAAAGGAGTCTGGTCCCTATAAATTACTTCATGGTCTCCGCACATGAGCAGAGCACGCAGGACCACCATTTTAATCAAAAAACCCTACTTTAGTTCGCATGACTCCAAGCCTCCGATTTAGCCCCTAGCCAGGCCCAGGACTGCATGACTCCCCACCCGATGGCCTGAATCCCACCCCAGCCTGGGTTTAGCCCTGAGGTGGGCGAGGGGCCATGGAAGCTGTGGCATTGTTGGTCCAGGAGGTCACCAGGCATGACTCCCACCAGCCACAGCATATGAGGGGAAGAAGTCCTGGGGCACAGCCAGTGCCACAAAAGGTAAGCCCATTTTGGGGGGCTTACACACTCCCTTGGCAGAAAACATGGCGTCCTGACAAGCCCACTCTGGGAAACCCATAACAAGCATCATGCACTCTTCTAGCTAGACACCTGGTTCCTGACTAGCACTAACAACAATCATATTCCCAGATTGGCTTGTATCAAGTCCCACCACAGTAATGGACTACACCCAGGTAACAGGGGTTGGGCACCTACATTCCCCTACATTCCCCTACTGCTTTGCTAGGGCAACACTACGGGGGATAGAGAACAGACACCATGGGCCTGAGGAGGGCATCGATTGGCAGGTTTGTGGGCTTTTCCAGGGTGCTGTATGTGAGCTTTACATTGGGCCAGAGAGGCCAGCGCGATCTTCGAGGCAAGGGGTCATCTGGTATGGGGACCAAGTCAGTGGGGGTAGTTTGTCCTGTAGGGTCATAATCTACTGTTCCCCCTTGGGCAACCCTGGTACCTCTACACTATCTGGGGTTAGATCAGGGACAGGGGCTATAGCTTGTAGGTAACTCGCTGTCTCATGGAGGAGTGCAGGTCAGGTGGCCCCTTGGACTACCCACATCACTACCTAGGTTGGGCCCTGATGCAGAAACCATGGGTTGGGCCTCGGGAATAAAGGGCTGGGCCTCTGGGTTTAAGTAGGACACAGGGTCTGGGTGGCTGGTGCTCGTGGAAGGGGCAGAGTTTTGGTAGAACCATTCCCACTGGGTGGTGGGACTGTCCAGATCCATCCCCCACTGGGAGCAGGTGGAGTCCCCTTCCTTGCTCTCACTGCTGGATTGGCCCCTGTGCTCCTCCTGGGGCTCCAGGGGGTCAGCGTCAGTGCCCCCAGTGGAGGGGCCCAGAGGGGCAGAAAATGCCGGCCCCCACTGCTTATGCTTCCCCCGTGATACAGACCACCTTGCTACAGGTGAGTCGGGCCCCAGGGTTAGGGTTGGCATGATCTCCACTATGGCGGGCAAATGGTTACAGTGCACCATCTTCTCAAGCCCACGACCCTATTCCTGCTTTACACGGTACACCGGCACGCCAGGCAGATTTTCCACCACAAGGTAACTGTCCAGGGCCCACCAGTCCTGGATCTTGTGCTTCCCCTGGAGTCCCAGATTTCACAGCAAGACCCAGTTCCCCACTAACAACTCCTGACTGCGTACATGGGTGTCGTACCTCCTTTTGTTCCCCTGACAACTGCAAGACGCCACCTCATAGGCGAGCTCCTACGCTGCTTGGAGCTATTCCCTCAACCTGCTGGTATACTTGAGGTATGACTGATGGGAGGCCCCATCAGTGGATACCCTGAAACAAAGGTCCACTGGCAGCCAGGCCTCATGCCCAAACATGTGGTAAAAGGGGGAGCGCTGGGTCACGTCATTTTTCATACAGTTGTGCATGTGCACCAACTGCCCCACCTTTTGACTCCAGTTCACCTTGTTGGCAGAGTCCAGGGTGCCCAACATGTTCAGCAGCATCCAGTTGAAGTATTCGGGCTGTGGATCCCCCTGAGGGTGATAAGGGATGGTGTGGGATTTCGGCATGCCATAGGCCAACAGAAACTTCCTTACCAAGCAGCTCTCAAAGTCCTGGCCCTGGTTAGAATGGATTCTCTTGGGGAGGTAGTGATGCTGCATGTACTACTGCAGGATCCTGACCACAGTGCCCGCCTTCTGATCCTTGGTGGAGAAAGCCTGCACGTACCGGGTGTAGTGGTTTGTGATGACCAGTATGTTAGCCGTGTTCTTTCTATCAGGCTCCAATGACAGAAAATCCATGCACACCAACTCCAGGGGCCCACTGGTGCTGATGTTGACCAAGGGGCTTGGCCTGTTAGGGCAAGGTCTTTCTCTGGATGCACCGAAAGCAGCACTTGCAGTGGCTCTCTACGTCAGCTTTCATCCTGGGCCAATAGAACCTGGCCCTACACGCGTCTTAGGTGCAGTCATAGCCCAAGTGCCCCATATCATCATGTAGGGACTTGAGGACAACCCCTCGGTATACCCCGGGCAGCACCAACTGCTGTTTAGATCAACCCGGGTGGTCTCTGTCCTGCATCATGTGCATCAGCAATCCAACCCATGGGACCAGCCTGTCCCAGTCCCTTAGCATTCAGAGGGCATCAGGGTGGTTGCTCCATACCTGCCAGGTGGCTTTTCCCTCTGTGAGAGCCCAAAGCAGGTTTCATATGCCGGGGTCCAACTCCTGCTCCCGTTGCAGCTCAGCCTTACTAGGTTTAGGCAGGGGCGAGAGATCCAGGCCAGTGAAATTTAGATCAGCAGGGGGGATAGCTTTAGGAGGGGCTCCCAGTACTTCTATGCTCCTGGTAGTACAAGTGATGGTCTCAGGAGGGGGCCCTACCTGGGAGTAGAGCACCTGCACCAGGGCTGGTCCAACCAGAACCGAGGGGTGTGGGGTGTCGTCATGGGGTGTCAGGACAGGGCATCCACATCCACATTGGCATGCCCACTCCAATACTCCAGACTGAAATTGTATGTGGAGAAGGCCTCGCAGTGTCCAGCTTCACCATGGTGGTGACGTACGTCAGGGGGCTGTTGTCTGTGCGCACGGTGAATGGGAACCCATACAGGTACTCGTGAAACTTTTCCATCACCGCCCACTTCAATGTTAAGAACTCGAGTTTATGAACTGGGTAGTTCTTTTCAGAGGAGGTCAGGCCACAGCTAGCAAAAGCCACAGGGTGAAACCCTCAGGATATTCCTGATACAGGATGGCACCCAGCCCAGTCAAACTGGCATCTGTGTTTAGAACTAGGGCTTAAGGGGGTCCATAAATGCAAGGATCAGGGCCTCTCCCAGCCTGCGGATGAGCGCCATGATGGCATTCTCACACTCCCGTGTCCATTGTTCCCTAAAAGGTTCCCCAGTGCGCAAGAACCACTTAGATGGGGCTTGTCCCTTCTTCTGGTTTGCCAGAGGGTAACCTTACATTAGGTAATTCAGAGGATGTACCACCAAGGAGTAATCCATCACAAAATGATGATAGTACCCACAGAACCCTAAGAAAAACTGTAAGGCACGCAAGTGGGTGGGCCGTGGCCATGAGTTGAGGGTCTCCACCTTAGCTGGATCCATCTGTACCCCCTCGGCTGAGACGATGTGCCTGACATACTTAACCGCTGGCTGACAGAACTGGCATTTGTCGATGGAGACCTTTAGGCCGAACTTCTCCAGCCGGTCCAGGACCTTCATCAGCCGGGCCTCGTGTTCCTCTAAGGTTCGCCCAAAGATGATGAGGTCATCCAGATAGACTATGATCTCAAGCAGGTTCATGTCTCCCACTGCCCTTTCCATCAGGTGCTGGAAGGTGGCCGGGCTCTGAATATGCCCTGGTGCATCCATTGAAACTGATAGGACCCCAGCAGGCAGATAAAAGCGGTCTTCTCCTTGTCCTCCTCTGCCAAGGGTATCTGGTAGTACCCGCTCCAGAGATCCAGTACGGAGAACCACTTGCTCCCCAACAAGCTGTCCAGTGCATCCCCCACTATGGGTACAGTATATTGGTCTGGGATGGCCCGCTTGTTTAGCAAGTGGTAGTCAATGCACATCCTCACCACTCCACTCTTCTTCTGGGCCACCACAATGGGGGAAGCATACAGGCTTCGAGACTCCATGATGACTCCAGCATTCAGCAACTCCAGCAGGTGTTTTCAAACATCCTCCACATCCCTAGGGCTAACCTCCATGACTGCTCCCTGAATGGGCGGTCATCTCTTAGCCGAATTTGGTGTTCTTCCCCATTGACACAACCCATGTCCCACTCATGTAAGGAGAAAACCCACCAGCACTTTGCCAACTTGTGGCTCAAACTCTGCCTATAGCTATCAGAGATAGGGGAGCTTCCAAAATCAAACAAGGATGGATCTATCTCCTCCCCTGGATCTTCCCCAGGGGTAACAACCATGACCCCATCACACCTAAAGATAGTGACCAACACACAACCCCTCTGGATAGTCACTGGGGGCCACCACCTTTGTTTTCTTGCCCCAGCCTGTAGGATTCCAGGGCTTCCTGGGAGATTTAGCCCACAGACTGGGTTAAAATGCCTTTGTCTCATAACTGGAGCTCATCCGGTTGCAAGGTGCCCCTTCCCCAGCCCCTCTGCTCATTTGGGGGACAGGGAAACCTTCCATGGTCAGGTGGCCACATGGCCACGGGTGAAAAAGGTGCCAGGTCCCTTTAAATTACTTCAGTGATCCCACACATGTGCAGAGCATGTAGGACCACCATTTTAATCAAAAAACCCTACTTTAGTTTGCACAGCACCGAGCCTCCGATTTAGCCCCTAGCCAGGCCCAGGACTGCATGACTCCCCACCCCATGGCCCAAATCCTACCCCGGCCTGGATTTCGGCCTGAGGTGGGTGAGGCGCCATGGAAGTTGCGGGATCGTTGACCCAGGAGGTCACCAGGCCTTACTCCCACCAGCACCACCAGGCACAGTATGTGAGGAGAAGAAGTCCAGAGGCACAGCCAGTGCCACAAAAGGTAAGCCCGTTTTGGGGAGCTTACACTGAGACAGGAACAAGCATTTGTCAATGGTGAATGTTTGCTTACTTGTATTTGCTATGTAGTTGTTGGGCATGAAAATTAAACTAATAACAAGTTATAGTAGTGAAATTGTCATAATTGGGAAATAAAAATGTTCTGTTTGACAAAGTGTTTGAGTCAATCAAAAAAGATGGGGTGGTTCAGTTCATGGAAGAGAATGGGTTGTCCTGTAGCACACAACATGGTTTCACAAAACTTAGATCTTTCCAAACCAACCTAGCTGCCTTCTCAGAGGGGATAATTAAGAAAGTAGATAGACTACAGCCAATGTCTGGCCCCTGTCTGGATTCCAGCAAGACCTTGGATACTCAACCACATGAAAAAGTCAAGGAAGAAAGTAGCACAATATTGAGTGCATACAGTGTATAGGAAGTAGGAGAAAAGTAGCTGATGGGTAGGACGCAGGGTGTTGTTGGATGTTCTGAGTGCAGAACCCTGAGGGTCTATGCTGCATCCATTACTCTTTAAAATACTTATTAATTCCTGGAGAAGGGGTCAACAGCAGGCTGCTGAAGATTACACTAAATTGATAAGCAGTGTGGACAAAGAAAGGGGATGAAGAACAGGGAGAGTTGTACACATTAGAAGTGTGGGCCGAGATATTGGGGGGGGGGGGTCAGTTTAACATGGTGTAGTGTAAAGTACTAAACCTGGGGATGAGAAATCATGGACACACACACATATACACATAAACACACACACACACACACACACACACACTGTGTGGTGCAACAGTAGAAAAGCACAACCAAAGAAAGGAATATGGGGGAATTAGAAACATCTACAGTCACCTGGTCCCCAACCCCAGCATAGCAAAAGTCAGATGGTACTCAGACATGTAAGTTGAGAGCACAATCAGAGCATCAGGCAGCAAGGTTAGAAGCACAATCAGTGCATTAGGCAGCAGGGTTAGGAGCACAATCAGTGCATCAGGCAGCAGGGTAAGGAGTACAATCAGAGGGGTCAGACAGGGGAGTTAGGAGCATAATCAGTGGGGTGGCATAGAGGTCAGGTGCACAATCAGTGCATCAGGCAGCAGGGTTAGGGGCACAATCAGTGTATCAGGCAGCAGGGTTAGGAGCACAATCAGAGGGGTCAGACAGCAGGGTTAGGAGCACAATCAGAGGGGTCAGTCAGCAGGGTTAGGAGCACAATCAGAGGGGTCAGGCAGCAGGGTTAGGAGCACAATCAGAGGGGTCAGTCAGCAGGGTTAGGAGCACAATCAGAGGGGTCAGTCAGCAGGGTTAGGAGCACAATCAGAGGGGTCAGGCAAGGGAGTCAGAAGCATAATCAGTGGGCCGGCATAGAGGCCAAGTGCACAATCAGTGCATCAGGCAGCAGGATTAGGAGCACAATCTGACATGAGGATTGGTCACTGGTCAAGTCACATAGGTCAAAGGCACAATCAGTCAGTCTCCATCCCCAGCACAGCCACCTTGTAGCTAAACTGTATAGCAGTTGTGTCGTAAGTGTAATGTTTTTAATGCAGCAGTGCAACAAAAAATGTTTTTCCAAAAAAAGCTAGTTTCAGCAACAATTAATACAAATACAAGCATACCTGTAAAATTTACTTTTCTAGGTTTCTTCTGAGCCGCACACCATGAGTTTTTTTATTTTCTCTAACCAACCCTTGCCAGGTCTACAATATGAGGCACCCATCTTTTTTTCTTGAGAAAAAACTATAATAAAATGTTTATAAAGTACTCACATTTTCATGGAACAAGACAATTTTACCACCAAATAAAACTGAAAGATGCCTGAAATCTTTTAGACTGAAAAAAAGGTACGGTAAAATTTATTGCCAAATGTTGTTGCACCGCTGCTTTAAATATACAATATTTACAGCGCACAATGTTGTGGGAAGAATACTGATGTGTGCTAAAGCAGCAGTACTAGTTAAAAAATGTAAACAATTTGAATGGCAATTGGGGTAAACCAAAATATTAATATTTCTGATTTTATTTTTACTTTATTTAATTCCTAAGATAACATATAGTATTTTGAGGTTCTTAAAAGTTATTGCTCCTTTGCTATGTCCACCATAATGGATGTCAGCAGATCAGGGCGGTGCTGTGCTGCTGACCATCAGAAACATGTGCTGACATTTCTATATTATAAATACAGTGGGTGCTGTTAGTGTGTGATATCTGAGGAGAAGATTTTTTAAAGTTGCTGGGGGCTGCCATCTTTATTGTTGATCCATGTAAATTACAAAAGTTGCAATTAAACATGTCTTAAAAATAACTGACTGAATTTAAAATATCCCAATGATGAATCATCTTATTTCTGCTTGCTGTATTGCTGTCACTGTGGAAAAATAAAAGCACATTGACATTGTTTTCTCCTGCAAAATTGCAGCTGTTGCCATCAAAAGGTGAAGGACTATGTAGCTTGGGAAGAGGTATGAGTTCTTTATATGTACTGCAATATATGTTTTCTCTTTTGAGAAGTAAATGTTCCACAGCCATGGCCACCCACGCTCTGATCACAGCACTGCCATGGTTAAACAATATTCAGTCACAGAGGTCGGATAACCAGTACAGCCAGTGTCTCATATTTGTCAGCCTACCGGATCCTTTCAGATTTTTTTTAAATGCTAGTTGCCACAGAGCAGCACATGCCACTGTGTAAAAATATTGAATTAGCTACAGGAGCACCAACTAGCAGGTCAGGAGTACAATCAGCCAGTCCTGACTCCATCACAGCAATGAGCAGCTGGTCCTCGACCCCAGCATGCCCACGGTCAGCCTGCTCCCCACCCCAGCACAGTCAGGGTCACCTCTGGCCCTCCTTCTGCTTGCCCACAGTTTCCTAACCTCACGGCTGGAAAGCTCAATCTCCTTTGGCCAATGGTGCTCCCATCATCTGACCAAGCATCTGAACCACCCAGCAAGGGCCGATTGATTAAACATGGCGTTTGGGCGCATAATCAGCCATACCCACAACCCCAAACAGCATGCCTCAGCCTCTTCTCAGGCACAGAGATCAAGAGCCCAATCAGATGGTGCAGGTGCAACCCTTCCTTTCTGTTCTCTCCATTTCCCACTGCAGTGCCTGTTTTTTAGCCATTGACCAGCTATGAATCTTGGGATGATTCTGATAACCTACAGGTCAGCATCAGCCCAATGTGCTTACTAAGAACCATCACTGCAAGCCTGAAGTAGGAGCAATAGTTTTAAAAAAAACATTTCTTTATATCTCTTCCCTTTCTGTGACGTGAAGTGAAATAGTCAAGTTGCATAGCATGTTTATAATAACTGGTGACTGGGTGGTTATCCATATTTTATGTTTTAGTACACTTTTTTCAGGTAGGGAATACCTTTTTTACAAAAGTGTCCTGAGACCAGGAGTAACACTAGCACTGTATAGTTGTAAAGCAGAAGGATAATATATAGTACATATAGTAAAATAATACAGAACTCTTCACTGTTAACAGAAGTTCTTCCACCCCACCAACCTGCACTTTAGATCTGTTGTAAGCAAACACCTGTTACATGCCAATGTCTGTTTTTGAAGGTCATGTCCTAGATGTTAGCACCCTTATTTTATGTATTACTGCATGTTTCTTTTGTAAAATATATGGGTGGTGTCTGAACATACATTCAACTGTTTAGTACAGCTACTGTATGTACCTGGTTACCAAAAATTAAACGAAGTAGTATCGTGATGTACAGGACATTCACTAGACAGTTAGATGCAATAGGTTACATTACAGGAATTTGTTACAGTGCTTCTTTATTCATTTTGTGCACTAGTGTCATTGTTTAATTTTCCTAATGACTGTAAATTCTTAATGCCAAACTCACCATATTACCATATTTTGTCACCTCCAACAGAGCAACTTCGTGAGTGGGGGTAGCAATACTTTCAGTCGCAAATGGTATTCCTCCTAAGCAGCTCCCATTTAATTTCTAGTTGGGCAATTGTTTTGGGGGAAAAAAATAATATAATGAATAGTTGTTTAGTGCGTGGATTTGTTGGAAATACCACACGTGTTCCTCAGTCATTACACCTACTTTCAATGTGCAGGTCAATAGAAAGCCTGAAACTAGGAAACAAATGAGAGGGGTATACCATTTGCAAGATGACTGTGTTACACAAATCTTATATTGTGGATTATTTTAAAATATCTTGGCATCGATATGATTTCTTTATAATGTAATGAATTTGGTTGCAGACAAGACAGCCTTTACTTTATTAGCCAGCTGCGCTTCCGTAATTTTACAGTTTATCTCATGAGTTTTGGAAATCAGTAACATTCCTTACCTGAACAGGTTAATACCATCCACTGAATCTGCTGAACCCCATTGCTTGTAAGCAGTGTCAAGCCTTATAATTCAACCTCTTCTGTCAAACCAGATATAAAAGGGTTAGGGTAGAATTTAAACCAGTCTTGATATTTTAATCCTCTCCGATTGTTAGGAATATCAATTTTACTTTAGTCTAATTTGTCAAATTTGAATAATAAACATTTTAAAAGTTAAAACCCCAGAAAGCTGTCCTTACACTAGTCTAGTACATAGCGTAAGCAAGGCCTTGGGCATAGTACACTCTCAGGAAACAGTCCCTACCTAAGTGCACTGCAGTAAGTGAGACCACACAGATCTTGAGAAACTAGAAATTGTCACCTTCAACTGTCCTAATGCTGGGTCTGGAAGGGAGGGAGGATGGGAGGGAGGAGGGAAAGTAAATTCAACCTGGTGGGATGAGTGAAATAAGCAATGCAGTGCACACTAAGAAAACAGTGTCCTTCCCCAACTGCACTATGCTAAGTGAGACCACAGAGATCTTGAGAAACTAGAAATTGTCACCTTTAAATGTGGTGATATCGGGGTCAAGGAGGAAGGGAACAGTAGGGGGAGGAGGCATGGATATGATTTTTTCACAGTGTAATGAATTTGGTTGTAGACAAGAGACTCTTCATGTTATTAGCCAGTTGTGCTTCCATAATGTTACAATTCTTTATCTAACATGTCTAGGAAATCAAAAACGTTCCTTACCTCAACGGGTTAATGCCATTGGGATGATCCACTGAATCTACTGAACCCCATTGATTGTAAGCAGTGTCTAGCCTTATAATTCAACCTCTTCCGTCAAATAAGATATAAAAGGGGCAGGGCAGAACTTAAACCAGTCTTGATATTTTTATCCTCTCCAATAATTAGAAATATCAATTTTACTTCAGTCTAAGTTGTCAAATTTGTATGATAAACTTTTTAAAGCGTTAAAACTCCAGGAAGCTGTCCTTCCACTAGTCTAGTATGTGGCACAAGCAAGGACTTGGGCGCAGTATACACTGAGGAAACAGTACCTACCCAAGTGCACTGTACTAAGTGACACCATGCAGGTCTTGAGAAACTAGAAACGGTCACCTTAGAATGTGGTGATGCCGGGTCAAGGATGGAGCAGGAGGCAGGGCAGCAAGTTCAACTCATGGGGTGGGCAAAATGATCAGATAGAATTAAAAACTAGATGATTTTCAGAACACATAAACAGCAAAAAGAAAAAACACACCACTGGGCTTGCTGCACTTGAACACAGTCCGGGGAATCAATAGGGGATGGGGAGTGGGAGCAGGACAGCAAACAGAGGGAGGGGAGCTGGTCAGAGGACTGAGACATGAGAGGAGCAACACTTCTAAGCAGGAGACGGGGGGGGGGGAGTCAATGAAGGAAGAGCCATTGACAGTATCTGGGAGAAGGAGGGGAACTGATAACTGGACTGAGTAGAGGGAGGAGCAGCACTTCCAAGCACAATAGAGCTCTTTCAAAGGTGCAGCTGCTGTGGTGGTTCTCAGCCTGGTCAGGGGGAAGGCAGGATGTATGTGAAATGGAGCACAAGCTTTTTTTTAAACGGGGAATTGATCAGGATCTGCAGCAGTAGGGAGGTGTTTGTGAAATGGAGCACCCACTGCAGTGCTGGGAAGGAGGGTAGGGGCAGGACAGCACACAGAGAGGGAGCAGGACATTTTTTTTTCTTACACCAGGATAGAGAATGGGGGGGGGGGAGACAGCACACACAGGGAGGGAGGGAGCAGGAGTTTTATTTTCTTTGTACCAAGATGGGGAAGAGAGGTTGGGGTCAGGACAGCTCACAGAGGGAGCAAGAGGGTTTTGTTTCTTTATACTGAGATGGGGAATGATGGGTGGCAGTCAGAAAGCACAGAGGGAGGGAGCGGAAGGGTTTCTCTTCATACTGGGACTGGGGAAATGGAGAGTGGGAGCAGGACAGCACACAGAGGTAGTGAGTTGGAGGGTTTTTCTTCATACCAGAATGGGGAACAGAGGGTGGGGGTGGGATATCACTCAGAGGGAGGGAGGGAGTGGGAGGATTTTTCTTCTTCACACCAGGATGGGGAACAGAGGTTGAGGGCAGGACAGCACACAGAGGGAGGGCTCATTAAATGGAGATGCAGAGGGTAGCAGTTGAGCCAGCTGGATGGGGGGGCAGGAGGTGTTCTCTGTTTGCTGGGCAGGAATAGGAGCAGCTTGCTCTTTTGAACTACACAAAGTTTCCACCTAGCAAGCAGAAAACACAATCACGATCCGCATAGCTGATTATTGGTCTGTCACTCATGCCCACTGTAGCTTCAGCTGAATTGGACCAGACAGTGATATACCTCTGAAATCCTGTTACTGTAGCAAGATGTTTGCTTCATGGTGCACGCGCAAACAGACATAAAATGGAGGTAGGATGAGGAGGTGAGAGCATAAATTAAAAAGTAAAGCAGAATTTATCTTACATTGGTTCACCAGTCTCAAAATTATACTAACATACTAAAATGCCAGCAGAATAGGCCTAACGGTCTTTCGTGTCTGCTCGTTTGGTCAGCTCCCACCCTGGGTGCTGACCTTGCTGTCCCCCTCGCCTTCTCTGGCTTCTCCCTTCCCAGTTCCGGATATTCTTGCTGCATTGGATTTTGCTTCCAGAACCCTTTCCCTGTACCTGTCCCACCCCCTCTTGAACCCCTCCACTGTCTCTGCCTCCACCAGCCCCCTAGGTAGTGCATTCCATGGCTCCACCACCCTCTCAGTGAAGTAGCACCTCCTCCTTTCTCCCCTGAATCTTCCCCCCTCCAGCTTCCACCCATGCCCCTAGTGGCCCTTCCTCCTTCCTTCAAGCACCCTGACTGTTCCTCCCTATTTACCCTCTTCATGTACCTGAAGACCTCTATCATGTCCCCCGGTCCTTCTCTCTTCCAGTGTGTACATATTTAGCTCTTGAGCCTCTCTCATAGGTCCTGTCCCCAAGCCCCAAATCATTTTGGTTGCCTCCTCTGGATCCTCTCCAGGAGGTTAATGTCCCTCTTAAGTGTGGCTCAAAACTGCACGCAGTACTCCAGGTGCAGCCTCACCAAGCAGTTATACAGAGGGAGTATCACTTCCTCCTTCTGGAGGTGATCCCCTAGCGATGCATCCCAGCATGCTGTTGGCCTTGGCTGCTGCCTCCTAAAGTCTCAGAGTTGTTCATCTTGACATCCACCACCACCCCCAGGTCCCTCTCAGCCATTGGGACTTGTGTTCCCCAGGGTGTACACTTGGCCTGGGTTTCTGGCCCCAGGTGGAGTACCTTGCATTTCCTGCATTGAGACCTCAGCTTCCACTTTCTAGACCATCTTTCCAGAGCCTCCAGGTCCCTGCAGGCCACCTCCTCCCCCATCCACCACCACCCCAGTTTTGAGTCATCTGCAAAGAGACTCATCTCACTCTGATTCCTGTCCTTATGTCAGATAGGTAGGCATTGAACAGAAGGGCCCAGGACTGATCCCTGTGGGACCCCACTAATGACCCTCCTTGGGGATGAGACTATCCACCAACTCGACCCTCTGGGTCTGGTCCTGGAGCCAATTGCCTATCCATCTGATCATCTGGTTTCCCACCCCATTTCTCCTAGCTTATCCAACAGGCCCACATGAGGAACAGAGTCAAATGCCTTGCTGAAGTCTAGAAAGAGGACATCCACTGGTCTACCCAGGTCCAAGGCACTTGTCACCCAGTCATACAACTCCACCAGGTTTGTCTGACACGATTTCCTGGATGAATCCATGCTGTCTACTCGTCCAGGCACCCTGACTTATCCAGGTCCCCCCTAGCCTCTACTTGACAATGCCCTCCATCACCTTGCCCCACCACGATGTCAGGCTGACAGGCCTGTAGTTCCCTGCCACCTCCCTTGATCCCCTTGTGGATAGGCACTACATGCGCCACCTTCCAGTCTTGGGCACCACCCTGTCCTCAGAGATGGGTGAAAAGCTCTGCAGGGGGTTTCGCCAGACATCTGCAAGTCCTTCCAGCACTCTAGGATGCAATTTATCCGCCCGTGCTTTCTCCATCTTTAAGGGAGCTGAGGGCTCTCACTCTCTCTGCTGTGATTTCCACTTCTGGTACCTCTTCTCCTGCTTAGCCCTCCCCCATCTGCCAGTGATGCCTCCCCTCTCCCCAGACCTGCCAATCGGTGGGGTCCCTCCTCATTATCTCTGTCTCCTCCATGTATGATGCAGCATCCCCATTTTCCTGGTGAAAACCGAGGTGAAGTACTCATTTAGTACCTCAGCCTGCTCCCCGGGTCTTGTGCCCATCTCCCCTGATTTAATCCTGCTAATCTGCCCCTTCACTCTTCGTCTTTCCCCAATGTATCTAAAGAACCCCTTTTTCCTCTCCCTAATTTCCCTGGCCAGGTTCTGCTCCTTCCTTGCCTTTAGCCCTCACCACTCTAGTGGCCCTTCTAGCCATCAGCTCGTACTCCCCTCGATCCCTTTCCTCCTTGAGCACTTGAATTTCTTATAGGCTGCTTTCTTTCCCCACACCACCTCCTGGACCTCCCTGGTCCACCAACAGGGGTTTTTGGGCCCACCGCATTGCCTTACTCTTCTGCACAGGTGCTGGTAGCATCCTGCACCCCTCCTGATGATTTCCCACCTACTATCAGCCCATGTCTGACCCAATCCCATCCAAATGCTCCTTAAGGATCCTTCCCATTTCCTTAAAATCTGCCCCCCTGAAGTCAGTTACTTCCGTCTTTGTGCAGCCTTCTACCCCTCATAGGTCCAGGCAGAACCAGACCATGGCATGGTCACTCCCAGCCAATGGGTCCCTTACCTCCAGGCCCCCAATCTGGTCACTGTCTGCCAGGACCACATCCAGTACCCGTGCTTCCCTTATAGTGAAGGATAATCATCACTAAAATAGTTGATAGCCAAGTCAAAGTGGAGAGGGAGGGAAAAGAAGATTCATTGCCAAGGGGGAAAATGTAAGTACTGAGATAAGATTTAAAGTGGAAAAGTGTTTGTGAGAAAGGGGTTGGAGTAGTTGATTAGTCAAAGGGAGAGAGGTAGGCCGTTTGTTTTATTTTATTAATTTATTTTATTTTTTGTGGACCAGAGGAGAGCTCAACAAAAGTGCCTATTTTCAGCCTTGTATTGGGGAGGGGGGAGGGATAGAGATGCAAATCAACTAAAATTGAACCAGGTTAAACTATTGGTGGTATTTTTAGTGAATGTTATGAACTGTTATAGACAGTATTTAGGTTTAGGTTTTGTCAACCAGAAAAGGAGGGCTAGGCAGTTCTGCCTATTTTCAGCCTCATCCCGGGGGGGACAAGACACTAATGGAAACCAACTAAAATTGAACCAGATTAAGCTGTTGGTGGTATTTTTAGTGAATTCATACCAGTAAGGGTATGAGAGACAAAAGTGCCACAAATATTTGTTGAACTGGGAAAAGGGACAGAGAAAAAGCAAGAATTAGAGGAATAAAGAGGGCAGAAGGCAGTAGTCTTTGCCACACACCACTTGGCACTGTTCAGCATACATTTAGCAGTCTGTGATCAGGTGACTTCAAATAAAATGAGCAAGAAGATCAAATCCTCCCTCACTGTTTAGCTGAGATGCCCTTGCAGGACTAGGTCAGGGAGGCTTAATGCACAGGCAGAAGAATACGAAGAAGCTTTCATTGTACTGGCCTGCACTATATCTGACCTGTGGATAAACAGAGGATTTTAGTTTCCACTGATAGCAGTCCTTCAGCTTTTACAGGCATTAAACAAATCAAATTCTAAGGGAATGGGAGTTCTGGTGAGACCAGAAACAGTCAGACTAATCCAAGTCTGTGAGCCACTAAATCACCCTACGTATGATTGATGAGGTAAACATAGGGACACAAATTGTCAAGATGGTGACTCACTCTCCTTTTTAATTTATGGATAGGCTGGGTTTAATCATGCCGATCTCTAAAGGGGGGGAATTTCTAAGTGTAACAGAAGCCTGTGGATAAGCTTTACTGTGTTGTCTCTGGCTGCCTGAGAACAATATGTAAACTGAGTCATTCCTAGCTTACAGTACACTGACTCTAAAGTAACCGATGCTTATCTGTGATAAGGAAGACACCACTGTAGCTCCTTCTTCCAAAGCAACTTGAAACTCCTTTTAATCTTAGAGAGAGGGATTCTGTGGTTACATGAGGCCCGAAGTGTTCTTAGAGTTGCAGGTTACTAGGAAGTTCCATCTGGGGTTTGATGTGAACTGGGTTATCCTGTCCCAGTTTTATGAAAAACTGTTTCCAGTGCAATCTAATGATTTCAGCAGAACAAGGTTTCATAACAAAAAGTGTCCCTTCCCCCCAAAAAAATGTTTTATCACTGAAATTATGATGTGAGGGTTCTATCCACAGATTTTGGTTTTCTTTGTTGCAGTAGGGATGAACAAAATACACTGCATCAGGCTACAAGCTCAAAACATAATACAGTATGGTCATTCCTGCTTTCATACTTTTTTGTACCCCAGCTTCTTTTGGAAATGTACTGTTTAGATTCCTTAAAAGAATAGGGTTGGGTGCCACCCAAGGCCCAGCAGATGCTGCTTGTGCTTCCATGCCAGTGACCCATGCTCAGGAGTGGGTGGAACTCCAAGGCCCAGCACAAGCCCATCATGCTTCTGCGCCAGTGACCAATATTCAGGAGTGGTTGCAACTTGAAAGCCCAGCTGAAGCCCGTTATGCTTCTGTGCCAGTGACCAAGATTTGGGAGGGCAGTACAACTTGAAGGCCCAGCAGAAGTCTGTTGTGCTTCTGTGCTGGTGACCCCATTTGGGAACAGACTTGGGGAGCTGGATTGGAGTGGCCAGAACTAAGAAATGCTGCTGAGTGAAGTGTGAACCAGCCTGGAAAGGGTGATGTCAAGTTATGTGGGCTGACGGAGGCTTTTTGCTCAGCACTGGGGTGGTGGGAAGGAGAAAACATTGGGTGAAAAACCACAGTGTAGCTGTGATGATGGCAGCAGTGCTCTTGAGCTTCCTGGCCTGCCCCCACCAGTAAGTGGTGGGGTTAGCATGTTGGGTCAGGGAGTGCTGATACAGGGGTGAACCCCAGGTGTAAGGACTTGGCAGGTGGCTTTGGAGGAAAAAAGGCAATATGACAAAAAGAATAAGGTCATATGGTACTGAGTCAGTCCCTGGTCTCATACGTATAAGCTTATGGTTACCACAATGACCCAGCAGCATTGCATCACAACGCTGATAACCCAGCTTTGGAAGTGAGTCAAAGGGGTTGCATCAGGGAGTGATCAAAATTGAGACAGCTGATGCCCATCAGTGTGTCTCTACCGGGGAGGGTTGGCAGCAGACTCTGCCACCACAGTGACCCCTAAAGCAGGGCCAGGGAGCATGCTTCTACTGCTGGGGAAGGTGTGTGTGTGTGTGTGTGTGTGTGTGTGTGTGTGTGTGTGTGTGTGTGTGTGATACTGTCAAAGGCATCGCCCCCACCAGGGGAGCACAGTAGGAAGAAAAGCAAGGGAGAAAAACCCAGTGGCCATCTAAATGAATGTCAGGAATGGCCTGATCAGGGTAATAGATAGGAACACAGAAACATAGAGGTTGATGGCAGATAAGGACCACAAGGCCCATCCAGTCTGCCCATTTCTTTTTCTACCTTATAAATGTGCCATCGGCCTTTGCTCTGTCAGTGGCCTATCTATTCATACTCATCTGTATTGCTCCCTTATGCCTATCCCATGCCTGTTTGAAGCCCTGCACTATATTCATAGCCACCACTTCCTGAGGTAGGCCATTCCATGCATCCACCACTCTTTCTGTGAAAAAGAATTTCCTCACATTCCCCCTTAATTGGCCTTCCTCTAATCTCATGCTGTGTCCTTTTCTCCTGCTATTTTTCTTATATTGAAACATGTTAGAATCTTTCACCTTGTTAATGCCCTTAAGGTGTTTGAATGTTCCTTTCATATCACCTCTGTCCCTCCTTTGCTCAAGGGTATACATATTGAGCTCCGTTAATCTGTCCTCATATGTCTTCTGATGCAGTCCATGCACCATTTTGGTTGCCCTTTTCTGGACTGACTCAATTTGGCTAATGTCCTTGTGAAGGTGTGGCCTCCAGTACTGCACGCAGTACTCCAGATGGGGCCTAACCAGTGTCTTGTAAAGAGGGATTATTACCTCCCTCTTCTGACTTGTGATACCCCTACTAATACACCTTAACATCCCCCTAGCCATACCTACTGCTTTAGAGGTCTGCTTGGATGATTTCAGGGCATCGGTGATGATGATGCCCAAGTCTCTCTTCTTCCTTTGTGACTGCTAGCACCTCCCATCCCAGCCTATAGGTGGCTTCTAGGGTTTTCTTCCCTATGTGCATGATCTTGCACTCTTTGCATTAAACCCAGTTGCCACTCTTCTGACCTATTTTGCTAGTTTATCCAGATCTCTTCTCATTCTGCCCACCCCATCTGGATCATTTACTCTTGCAGATCTTGGTGTCATCTGCAAACAGACAAGCCTACCCTCTAGTCCATCTGCAATGTCACTAATGAAGATATTGAATAGGACTGGCCCCAGAACTGATGCCTGATGTACCCCACTTAGACTTGCATTCTTCTGACTATATACCATTTACCACCACTCTCATTTTCTGCCTGGCCAACCAGTTTGCTACCCAGTTGATCAACTTCTGACCCACCTTGTTTACCCAGCTTATTTATCAATCTTCTATGTGAACAGTGTTGAAAGCTTTGCTGAAGTCAAGGTAGGTGACATCAACTGCTCCACCTTGGTCCACCACTCTGGTTACCCAGTTAAAGAAATCTATGAGATTAGTTTGACAGGACCTTCCTTTGTAAACCCATGCTGTCTTGGATCCTGCTCCCCTATGGATTCCAGGTGTTTTGCACTATCCTTCCTTAAGGGTGCCCATAATCTTGCCCACTACTGAGGTAAGACTGACCGGTCTGTAGTTCCCTGCCTCCTCCTGCTACCGCCTGTGGAACGGGATCACATGAGCCCTTCTCCAGTCTTCTGGGACCTGTGCAGCTGCTCAGAGACTCACTAAACAGTTCTATATGACTCTGCTTGTTCTACCTTAGCTCCTTAAGTACCCTGGAAGTATGCCATCAGGTCCCACTGCCTTGTCCACCCTGGAGCTTAGCAAGCCTTGTAGGATCCTTTCTTTGTGAAGGGAGTAGTGCTCACCTCCTCTCCCTGTCCATGGTGCTGAGCTGTGGGCCCAGCCCTACCTTCTTCAGTAAATTCTGAGCAAAAGTATCTAATTAGATAGATGCTTTACAGGGTTCTCCTCCTCACATGCCCCTTTCTCTCCTTTGAGCTTAGTAATACTCCTCTGGACTTTCTCCTTTCACTAATGTATCTATAGAAATTCTGTCACTTTTTACTGTTCGTGTAGTGTTTCCTCAGTTTGGGACTTTGCCTGCCTTACTGCCTTCCTGCTTCCCTTAGGGCAGTTTGGTATGCCTCCCTATCTTCATCCCACTGTGTTCCATTATATTTCCTGAAGGCCAGCCTTCTGGCCTGACCTTTCTGCTACTGTATTTGAGAACAAAAGTGGTTTCCTCTTCTTTTGCACTTCCTTCTAACAGAATGGGATGTTTTCAAGTATTGCATCCTTAATTCTTGCCCACTTTGCCTGTACCCCCTCACCTGTGTTTCTTTTTGCCAGGGCTAGCTTAACTCTGTTGGCCATCTTATCAAAGTCAGCTCCTCTGAAGTCCCATATTTTTGCCTTGGAATGGGATGATTTAGATGTAGTGGCCAAATTGAACCATACCATGTGATGGTCACTGGCCCCCAGGTGACCTTCTACCTGGAGATCTGTGATCCCTTCCCTGTTAGTCAGTACTAGACCTAGGATAGCTCTGTCTCTTGTGGGTTGTTGTACCAGTTGTTTGAGGCCCTCACCCTGCAGGGAATCAACCATGTGTCTAGTTCTGGCAGATGTTCCTGCTGGTATTGACCAATCTGTATCCGGCATGTTGAAGTCTCCCATAATCAGAACCTCCCCTTTAGCTGTCATGTTTTGTATATCTTCTAACAGTAATGTGTCTATGTCCTCCCCCTGGTCTGGGAGCCTGTAGACAACCCCAGTTCTTATGGCTGTCCCATTTCCTGTTTCCAGGGTGACCCACAGTTCTTCTGGCTCCTTATGTGTATCCTGAATTTCTGTAGATTTTATATTTTCATTGACATACAGGGCACTCCACCCCCCCTTTTTGCACCTCGGTCTCTTCTGAACAGTACATAGCCAGGTACTGAAGTTTCCCAAGTGTGGTTACTGGTAAACCACATCTCACTAATTGCTACTATGTCCAATTTAACCTCTGACATTATTGCCTGCAGGTCCAGGATCCTATTTCCCAGGCTGTGAGCATTTGTGTATATGATTTTCCATTGGCCAGATTTCGGTGTGTTAGTTGTTGGGTGAGGTTTGATATTTCCCCTGTGTATCATATGGGGAGACGGACCTTTTTTCTTACCTGGTGATGCAAATGAACTGCAAACATGCTGAATCCCTGTTTGATCACTAGCTGAGGGGGGAGGGGTGTTCTTCCCATTCGACGTATGAGGTGCTGCACCCCTCTCCCCATTTGTTAGTTTAAATATTCTGCATAGACGTCAAACTTCTGCCCCAATCCACTGACTCCCTCCCTAGTCAGATGCAGTCCATCAAATTTAAAGAACTTTTGCTCCCAGTAAACAAGGTATATCCCAGCAAAAGACGAGTGACTGGCCAGGAAGAAAAACCTACAGTATATAGAAAAAAAATATGCTGTTAGGGGGATGGAGTCAGCTGCCTCCACTACCACCTGTTGTGCGTTCCACTAAAAAGCTCTAAAAGTGAATATTCACTTTTATTATGGAATTCATACCATATCCAACGTCTTGGGAAATGTTTGTAGAAGACCAGATGTAAATTATGCAACACTAAATTTAAGGATGTGAGCTCTGCATTGAATAATAAATAGTGCTCTCTGTAACTTTATGATGTGTGATCTTTCCTAGCTTTAGAGAATTAAAAAAACACCTGATTGCCCTCTGCTTCTAAATCCTTGTGCAAGAAAACATATAATTAGCCTTATTTAAATAATAAAAGAAAAAATGAATAAGAGTATGTGTAATGAGTTGTTTCTGCACCCTTCAACACAACCATTATCTCCAACAACTGAAAATGAATCAAGTGTGTAATAAAACCCTTTTTTTCTCCCATCTGACTACTGTGTGTGCCATAAATCTGAGAACCATCATTATTCTCTTACAGAATTACATCATGTTCTTTCAGAGGCTACCCGTTTCAAATGTCCAGTCATTTTGGAAGCTCTTTTGACATCCTTTGAGAAGACAGTTGGATTATAACTGCAATAAAAGAAGGTGGCTTCTATAAAGAGACTTTCATTGTGTCAATTATAACATTATAAGGCTTTTCATGACAGCAGTCCTATGAACAGATACACTTTTAGGACATGTTTAATGGAGATATCTAAACTGAAAGCATGTTATATTTATTTAAAACATGTATTCAAAATCAACAGTTGATGCAATTATAACATGTTAGCAAATCATGCCTCATTGCTTAGCTGACCAATATACAGTACATATAAATGAACAGTAACTGGCATTGACTCTACAATACTTTCATTTCAATGGTTGTACAAACCAAACCATTATTATTATAATATATAAATACTCAAATCACTTAACAGTGTTTCTGATAATGGAGAATCATTCCTACAGTCTCTAAGAAAGGCAATACACCTAGGGCTGGATATTCAAACTGCGCCTGGCTGGGCTACAAGCCCAAGCGCAGCGCAACTGGGCTGCCCCAGGGCATGGACTAGGTGATATTCAATGGTGCTTCACCATGGCACAGCACCGCTTGAATATGGCACTGAATGCGCATGCACTGCACATTGTGCAGTGGCACTGTGCCAGCATAAGTGGCAGAACAGGAGCAGGGGAATGTGCCAGTGCAAGTGCAGTTGTGCTAGGTGCATCAACCACGATACTCAGCACTGGGCATGCAAATGAGGCAATTATGCATGCAAGGAGCAAATGGGGCCATTTGCATGTCATAAAGCAGGTGTCTCCAATTGCAGCTTTCTGCTGTCTTTGACAGAGGAGAACTTTGATTTCAGAGCAAGAAATAGCAATCTAGAATTACAGATTTTTTTTACTGATAAATCACTTCTATCTCAGCAGGAGTCAGTACCTGTTTGGATTAAGCAAACAGATACTTTATTAGAAGAAGGGGGTCTCATTTAAGCAAAAAAAAAGAAGAAAGTCACTGTGTGTTTCTCTGATGAAGGGGGCTGTCTCAGCTTAATTTACTGAGTCAGAGCAGAGGGTGAATTTAATTGGGGGTGTGGCTTAGAAGCTTAGGAGTACAAAAGCAGGTGTCTCCAATTGCAGCTTCCTGCTGTCTTTGACAGAGGAGAACTTTGGTTTCAGAGCAAGAAATAGCAGTCTAGAATTACAGATTTTTTTACTAATTGCCCTCCTTCCCACTCAAAGCCAGTTCTAGTTTTATAGCCACTGGATTTGACTGACAACAGGAACTTCCTGTTTGGTGGTAGGAAGGGAAGGATCACTGAGACACATTAGTTTCATCAACCTTGAAGGAACCTAAAAAATAACTCTTTCTCCCAACTGGCTGCTGGATGTCTGAATCCAAGCACAGAAGAAGGAGACTACTGAAGACTACAGGAAGTTCCTGTCCCAGAACAGGAAGGGCAAGAGTAGTAAGGGCACATAGGCAGTAGGAAAGTAAGTGTAAAAATACATTGAGGGAGGAGACAGTAAGCATACAAAGCAACAGGAGAGGGGACACAAAATAAGTCAAGATGGGAGTGGTGCAGTGCAATGGCTGTGGGGCAGCAGTGTTCCGGGAGACATTCTGGAGGGTGCGATGCTGCCCTATTTGCAGGCACCTCTCTGGTCTGAGGGATGAGGTTGCCCATCTCCAGGCTGACCTGGCTAGGATTCATGAAACCTCTTCCCCCACCCAGGGACCACCAGGGCCACCACCGTTACCTCAGAGGTTGTCAGGAAGGAGGAGCGGTTGGACCAAGGTGGGCTCAGGGAGGGAGAGGTTGGTGGAACAAGGGTGCATCCCTCCAGTTGTACCTCTCCACAATTCATATGCTGTTCTGGCAAAGAGTGGTTCCTCTATGGAGGCACCTGCAGTGGAGACCAAGGAGGATGCTGGGAACCTCCACAAAGGAGACCCACAGGAGGGTGACATGAGACCCCACGGGGAAGGAAAAAACTCCTGGTGGGGGACTTGATCATTAGGGGGTAGAAGTGGGGGAGAAAGGGGATAGGGAGGTAAGGTGCCTGCCTGTTGCCACGACTCAGAGGGACAGGAAGCGAATCCTCAGGATCGTGGGAGCAGCTGCATGAGAGAGGAAGCTGGATGTTATTGTCCACCTAGGGACAAATTACCTGGCTGTGAATGGGATCAGAGTGGTGCAAGAGGAGTTTGTGGAGTTAGGAAGGGGCCTTAGACAAGTAGCATATACAGTAATCTTCTCGGAGGTGCTGCCTGTCTATGTCAAGGATGATGCTAGGGTATTCCACACCATGGGATTCAATGAATGGTTGAAAAACTGGTGTGGAGCTCAGGGTTTTGGCTTCACTGAGGACTGGGGAGCCACCTGGAGGGATGCAGGCTTATACTGGCATGATGGTCTGCATCTGACCAGGAAGGGAACCAGGATTCTAGGTGACAGGTTTAAATGCTTCATTGGCAAGCATTTAAACTAGCTAAGGGGGAGAGGCACTGAAAAAGAGCAGGGAAATCCCAGCCTCCCCCCACAAAACACAGTAGCTAGAGAGGTAAATACCAAGGTAGAGAAGTCAGTAGAGAGCAGGACAGGGATAAATGCAGAAAAAGGCTGTAAGGATAGGGATGGGGATAAAAGGTCTAAGGCCATAAAAAATAAATGGAAGGTGATGAGTACCAATGCCCACAGTCTGTGCAACAAACTCCCTGAACTATTGGCCTTGATGGAAGAGGGATGCCTGTATATTGTGGCAGTCACTGAAACATGGTACACAGAGAACCATGACTGGGATGTCAACATACCATGATACACAGTCTACAGGAGGGACAGGGTGGGTAAAAGAGGAGGAGGAGGAGTAGCTCTCTATATGATGGAAGGAATTAAAGCAGCAGAACTAAAGAGTAAACAGGAAGTTGATGAGTCACTATGGGTCACCCTGGAGACAGGAAATTACACCACAATCTGCATGGGGGTTGTGTACAGACCTCCATCTCAGGGGGAGGAAATGGACAAGGAAATGATAGAAGGCATCCTTAAAATGGCAGAAAAAGGGGAGATATTGTTGATGGGGGACCTGAATATGCCAGATGTTAACTGGAGTACCTTTGCTGCAGGCACATCCAAGAGCAGGGTCATTCTTGATGCCCTACAGGGGGCATGCCTCAGACAGTTAGTGTCAGAACCCACTCGAGAGGGAGCAATCTTAGACCTGGTTCTCTCAAATGGGTAAGGAGAAAGGATCTCAGATTTAAAAGTGGGTAGCCATCTGGGAACAAGTGACCACCAAACAGTGTGGTTCACAATAAACACAGCCATAAAGTCAAGCCATACAAAAACAAGAGTATTGGACTTTAGGAAGGCTGACTTTGAGAAAATGAGAGAGTGCCTCAGAAAAGCACTAGCAAACAGGTAAGAAGGAGGGGTGGAGGAACAATGGGGAATAATCAAAACAGCTATCGAGAGGCACAAGCCTCTGTGTGAAGCAAATCAACAAAACAAAATGAAGGAAAAAAACACTATGGTTCTCAAAAGAGGTGGCAGCGACAGTTAAGGAGAAAATGATTGCATTCAGGAAATATAAGGAATCACAGAAGGAGCAGGACAAAGAACTTTATCAGTTAAAGCAGAAGAACGCAGGGAAGGCAGTCAGAATAGCAAAGTCACAAACTGAGGAAAGATAGCCAACTCTGTTAAGAGGGGAGATAAAACCTTATACAGGTACATTAGGGAGTGAAGAAAGACCAAGGGAGGGATACAAAGACTTAATAAAGGGGAGGGAATGTGGGCAGAGGATGACAGTGAAAAAGCAGGGATACTGAATGAATATTTCTGCTCAGTATTCACAAGGGAAGAGCAGGGGGAGGTACCTAAACCAAACAAGAGAGAAACTCTGAATAGGGGGATCGATGCCAGTCCATTCACAGAAGAAAGGGTTTTAAAAGAACTCTTGAAACTGAGGGTGGACAAAGCAATAAGGCCTGATGGGATTCACCCAAGAATTCTAAAAGAACTAAGGGTAGAACTAGTAACACCACTGACTACTCTCTTTAACAAATCATGGGAGGATGGGGTGGTACCTGAGGACTGGAGGAGGGCAAATGTGATTCCCCTCTCCCTAAAACTGAAGATGGACAAAGCAATGGGGCCAGATGGAATTCACCCCAGAATTCTAAAAGAATTAAGCAGAGAACTAGTGACACCACTGACTACCCTTTTTAAAAAATCATAGGAGGATGGTGTGGTACCTGAGGACTGGAGGAAGGCAGATGTGATTCCTCTTCACAAAAGTGGGAGCAAGACAGAGGCAGGAAACTACAGACCTGTCAATTTGACCTCTGTGGTAGGGAAAGCTATGGAATCAATTCTGAATGAAAGAACTGTTGAGCACCTAGATGCCAGTAGAGCACAGGACCCAGGGCAGCATGGGTTCACAGTGGGAAGGTCACGTCAGATGAATCTAATTGATTTCTTTGACTGGGTGACCAAAGTAGTAGACCAGGGAGGGGCTGTGGATATGGCCTACCTAGACTTTAGCAAGGCATTTGACACAGTCCCACACAAAAGATTAATAGTTAAATTAACCAGCCTGGGAGTGGGTCCCAGGGTGGTAGCCTGGGTAAAACATTGGCTGGACAACAGGACACAGAAGGTAATTGTAAATGGAGTCCACTCTGAAGAAAGGGGGGTTACTACTGGGGTACCGCAGGGTTCAGTACTGGGTCCAACCCTTTTTAATGTCTTTATAAGTGACATTGCAGAGTGACTGGAAGGAAAAGTATGCCTCTTTGCAGATGGCACAAAGGTCTGCAACAGGGTTGATACACAAGGAGGTGTGGAAAGGATGAGAAGGGACTTGGTAAGGTTGGAGGAATGGTCAGAAGTATGGCAACTTGGATTCAATGCAAAGAAGTGCAAAATAATGTACTTGGGAAACAAAAACCCAGGGGAAAATTACACAATGGGGGGGGAGGTAGTAATAACAACAAAAATGAAAAGGGACCTGGGGGTAATCGTATCAGATTACCTTAAGGTTGGCAAGCAATGTGAGAAGGCAGTAGGGAGGGCTGGGGGGATACTGAGATGTATAGGGATAGGCAACACCAGCAGAAAACAGGAAGTTGTTTTCCTCCTGTACAGACAGTTGGTGAGACCCCATCTGGAGTACTGCGTCCAGTTCTGGAGACCCCATCTCTGCAAGGACATAGACAGGGTGGAGGCAGCTCAGAGGAGGGCAACTAAAATGGTGCAGGGTCTGCAAGAGAAGCTATACAAGGAGAGACTAAAGGAGCTTACTATGTATACCCTTGAGGAAAGGTGGGAGAGGGGGGACATGATAGAAATGTTTAAGTACCTCAGTGGAATCAACAAAGTCCAAGAGGGTAGCATCTTTCAGAAAAGAGATGTGCAAGAACAAAGGGACACAATTTAAAGATAGAGGGGACAGCTCTGGGGTAATGTGAGGAAGTATTTTTCACAGAAAGGGTGGTGGACGCATGGAACAGCCTTCCTGAGGAGATTGTGGGGTCTAAAACTGTGGAGAATTCAAGAATGCATGGGACAGACATAAGGCAATTTCTGTGGGGGGTAGGAAGAAACAGGCTGTTGGTTAAATAGGATCTGCAACGTATCCTCTAGGTAGGGAAATGAGCAGACTAGGTGGGCCAAGCGGTCCTTATCTGCCATCAAAGTCTATGTTTCTATGTTTCACAAAAGTGGGAGCAGGGCAGAGGCAGGAATCTACAGACCAGTTAGTTTGACTTTAGTGGTAGGGAAAATGATGGAATCACTTCTGAAGGAAAGAATTGTTGAGTACCTAGAGGCCAGTGGGGCACAGGACCCAAGGCAGCATGGTTTCACAGCAGGAAGGTCATGTCAGACAAACCTAATAGATTTCTTTGACTGGGTGACCAAAGTAGTAGACCAGGGAGGAGCTGTGGCTATGGCCTACTTAGATTTTGGCAAGGCATTTGATACAGTCTCAGACAAAAGATTAACATACAAGTTAGCCAGCCTTGGAGTGGGTCCCAAGGTGGTAGCCTGGATAAAAAACTGGCTGGACAAAAGAACACAAAGGGTAATAGTAAACAGAGCCCACAGTGAAGAAAGTAGGGTAACTAGCGGGGTACCACAGGGTTCGCTACTGGGACCGGTCCTCTTTAATGTCTTTATAGGTGACATTGGAGAGCACCTGAAAGGAAAGGTATGACTCTTTGCTGATGACACAAAGACCTGCAACAGGGTCGATACACAAGGTGGAGTGGAAAGAATGAAAATGGACTTGGCAAGGTTAGAGGAATGGTCAAATATGTGGTAGCTCAGATTCAATGCAAAGAAGTGCAAGGTAATGCATCTGGGAAACAAAAACCCAGGGGAAGAGTACACAATTGAGGTTGAGTTAATAACAACAGCAAAAATCGAAAGAGACCTAAGAGTAATTATATCAGATGACCTAAAGTTGGGCAAGCAATGTGAAAAGGCAGTAAGGAGGGCTGGAGAGATACTGGGATGCATAGGGTGAGGCATCAACAGTAGAAAACAGGAAGTTGTTATCCCTCTGTACAGACAGTTAGTGAAACCCCATCTGGAGTACTGCGTGGAATTCTGGAGACCCCACCTCTGCAAAGACATAGACAGAGTAGAGGCTATTCAGAGGAGGGCAACCAAAATGGTGCAGAGTCTGCACCAGAAGACATATGAGGAGAGACTAAAGCAGCTTAATATGTATACGCTTGAGGAAGGAAGGGAGAGGTGGGACATAATAGAAACTTTCAAGTATCTCAAGGGAATTAGCAAAGTACAAGAGGGTAGTATCTTTCAGAAGAAGAGATGTGCAATAACAAGGGGGCACAATTTGAAGATCGAGGGGCAGCTCAGAGGTAATATTAGAAAGTATTTTTTCACAGAGAGGGTTGTGGATGCATGGAACAGCCTTCCTGAGGAAGTTGTTGAGTCAGGAACAGTGGAAGAATTCAAGAATGCATGGGACAGGCATAAGGTAATTCTAGTGGGGGGTAGGAGGAAGTAAGCTGTTGATTAACTAGAATCTGCGGCTTATCCATCAGGTAGGGAAATGGGCAGACTAGGTGGGCTAAGCAGTCCTTACCTGCTGTCAAATTCTATGTTTCTATGTTTCATTTGCATGCAATGCATCGATCCCCGATGACCTGTGCCTGGCGCCCTGCCAGGCTGCAGCCGTTAGGGACTGACGAGCTGCGGTCCCATGGCAGTTCCTCCTCTCCTGTACGCCTGATCATGGGTAGAAGTATTGATATAACCCTGGTGGTCCAGTGGATACCCCCCCCCCAATCGCCCGATCGCAGGCAGTAGAATTAAAGACACCCTGGTGATCCAGTGGAAACCCTCCCACAGTCCGATCGCAGAGTATGAGTATAAATAATCCCTAGTGGTCCAGTGGAAATCCCCCATCACCCGATCGCAGGCATAAGTATAATAAAAGTCCCAGGTGGTGCAGTGGAA
This sequence comes from Neoceratodus forsteri, assembly GCA_016271365.2. NCBI lineage: Eukaryota > Metazoa > Chordata > Ceratodontiformes > Ceratodontidae > Neoceratodus > Neoceratodus forsteri. Next base: position 15,696,933 of record CM057454.1, read on the forward strand.
TCCCCCTGTCGCCTGATCGTGGGCATATGTAAAAGTAACATCCCTGGTGGTCCAGTGGAAACCCCTCCATCGCCCAATCATGGGTAGACATAGCAAAAGATGCCTTGGTGGTCCAGTGGTACCCTCTTCCCCACCTACCCACTGAGGTCCCCCGCCACCCAGCACCCCCTCAGTCAGTGGCAGGTGGCAGCACTCTGCCTGCATGCTGCCCACCAACTGACAGTGTACAGTACGGTCTGTACGCCTGTTGGTCCACCGCGTGGACCAATGGGCATGCAGATCATACTGTACTACACAGGCCTGATATGTGAATGAACGTGTTCATTCACATATTGGGCCTGTGTAGTGCAGTATAGCCTGCACACTCATTAGCCCACGTGGTGGACCAATAGGCATAAGGACCGTACTGTACACTGTCAGTCGCCGGGTGGCTAGGCGGCATGCGAGCAGGATGCTGCTGCCCACCGCTGACTGGGGGGGGTTACTGAGTGGTGGGAGACCTCAGTGGGTGATGGGGGGATTCCACTGGACCACCAGGGATTATCTATACTTATGCCCATGGTGAGGTGACTGGGGACTTTCCACTAGACCAGCAGGGAGTATTTCTACCTATGCCCGTGATCGGGTACTGGAGGGCGTTCCCCTGGACCACCAGGGTTTATTATTACATATGCCCATGATCAGGCAATGGGGGGGTATCCACTGGACCACCAGGGTTTTAAAAGTACAGTCACCCATCACCAGGTGACGGGGTGGGGGGCACAATACTCCCAGGGCAGGGGCTTGAGGTCATTGTTCTGGGTGGGCAGGTGGCCACCCACAGCTGGTGGCTGCCATATTGCACCCTGCAATATGGCAGCTCTCCTGTGGGTGGCCTGGATTTGTTCCTGGTTTTCCCAGGTACATCTTTGCATGCCCCTCAGCGGTGCATGGCAGGGTTGTGCCAACATATGCGCTGCACATCCCAGGCTGAAAATCGATATGTGCCACATATGCATGGGCACACCCCTGCACTTGCACCACATATATTACTGATGCACCCCAGTACATTGGGAGTTGCGCATCGCAACTTGCCCCTTTGAATATCATGCCGGGGCACATTGGTGGGTTGCGCATGGTGCATCCCTGTTGCACCACGCGCAACCCGTTTGAATATACAGGCCCTGGAGTTCAACATTTAGAGGGCCTAACATGGCCCTCAGACTAAGTCCCTGTGCACAGCTCCTTGTTGCTGGGAAAACACCCACACCTGCAAAAATGAATTTTTTTAGCATTTTATGCACCCAGGCAGCATCTTTCTTTTTTCCTCACATCTGTGGGAAAAATGCTACACTTGGTAATATCAGATGTAGCATTTTTCCACAGCTGTTAAAAATATGCACAGTCTGACATAAACAGTAGGAAAGGCTGCAAAAATGTAAGCTTTTAGAAAACTGAGTGCATGCATGGAAAACTGCAATTGCACACAGAAACCCTTCCTTGTATAACTTTCTTTGTACATGCACAGTTTTTCCACTTTTGCAAATCTAGCATCTGATACTTAATTAGCCCGGTGGTTAGAGCACTCAGCTATGAATCAGGAAACCCTGGTTCAAATCCCAACACACCCACTGTCCTCCAGTGTTGCCCTTATTAAGTCACTTCTTCTCACTAAGATCCAGACCCTCTCAGATGCAATACTGCATGGAAGTAGGATCACATTGTAAATGAGATGGTATATCACAGTTGGAATAGTCCCCCCTTCCCTTCCTTTCCTTTCCCTTACCTCCCCTCCATTCCCTTCCCCTCCCTTCTCCCAAACAACAATGCTACTGCATCTACAAGCATTGAAGCATTAACTACACAAATTTGGGAAATGGAAAATTAGGGTTAAAGTCTCTAGAGCCTTGGCAAATTAGTGGTGTGGTGTTCTTCTGAATTTGAACAATCATGCGATGTAGGGTAGGCAGACATTACCCTAATATTGGCTCTGTCTTGCCATTCAGAGTAATTGATACAGCACTGCTTGTACTGACAGTGTCAATATTAGGGGAATCCCCTGTAATGCATGATTATTTAAACCCCGAGTAACACTATGCCATTGATATGCTAAGGCTTCAGAGACTTATGACCCATATTTTTCATTTCTTTGTATATTTTGTGTTTCATCCCTTATAGATGCATTAATGTAGTGTTTTGAGAAACTGTATATAGCTACATCAATATTATACAGTCATCATAAGGTAAGGCAAACAACACACAATTGTTTACAGATGACACAAATGCAGTAGCACTCATGTGCTACCTTTGTGCATTTGTATCTGCAGCATGCACACTGCAAGGCATACAGTACACACTCACTTCTATCTGCAGATAGAAAGCCACGACACTCAAATCACAACATTTATGCGGTGCATTCATTTTGTGAACACTGACGGGATAAGATTGATTTTGCAAATAAAAGCCTTGGGGAGAAGCCCAGGTGACAGGCTGATTAAAGAAAGTATGTGTGGTAGAACACTTTTTAATGGAGAAAGAGCAACATAGCTGCTTTTTTTAATGCTGCTGTTAATGTATAAGGGCATATAGAGATGTACCTGCATAGCTACAGGGCCTACACTTCTACAGCTGCAGATATAAACCCATGATATCCAAATTCCAACACTACTTCTGTCTGCAGAAGCACCCATCCCTGTGGGGCCTGTGCTTCTGCAGCCACAGAAACAAATCCACACAACCCAAATTTTAACTCTACTTCTGACTGCAGCAGTGCAGGCCCTGCAGGCCCAGTGCTTCTGCAGCCACAGGTACATGTGCACATTGTAAGACATGCACATCCAATTCAGTCTGCAAATACAAATCCATGCTACCCAAATTACAACACTACTTCTGTCTGTAGAGGTACAGCCCACTGTGGGGACAGAGTTTCTGCAACCATATATACACAGGCATTGTGCAAGACAGTCACACTGACTCTTTTATAATCAAATTACCCAAAGTATGCAGATTGCTAGTTAAAATAAAGTGAATTTGTGTTGCTCAGTTCCTAAAAATGTTTATAAAGATTTCCATTTTGGGTTATGTTTTGCAATGAATCCAATATACTATGCATGAGTACAATTACCATTTTGTGTTCTTGTGATAGCACAAAGCCCTCTACACAATGCTTACTGTCTCTCCCAGATAATGGACATCTTATCTCTGTGAATTTCTGTTCATCTTGCCAATCTATTTCTGATAGTCTTATATCTGCATTTGGTTGCTTTTTAATGCCCACCATTTCCTAAACAGCATCTTTATTTGCTCCCAATCATCATCAGCAGCAGTTGGGGCAGCTGACAGGATGGGTATAGTTCATTATAAACTAATACTGACAGGCCCCAAACCTCAAACCAGCGATGAACGTCTCACAGCTGTATGTGCAGCAAGTAGTACATAGTATGGAATAAGGGGTCCCGTGCACTGTCAGGTGTAAAATATATATGGATTTTGTAGGAAGGAGAGTTAGGCAGGGGTGGAGAGGCAGTGGCTATTTTATTCTGACTCAGACAATCAGAAAATTAGTATTTTTTGGATTAGACTGTTGCAGAATGAACAGCTCTGTGTCTGCTGTTATGTTTGTTTTGAAAACATGACCCTCTTTAGGATGGCTTCCAAAAGGCTGGGTAGATGTAAAAGGATGCTGATTTTTGATCTTTCATTCCTACTTTAGGGACGGAGTCAAGACTGAACACATACCTACAGATTTCTCTCAGAGCACTTTTCATAAAATTTTCAAAAATGTAAATGTTACATGTGTGGGATACATTGGGCAGAATGTCAGTGACGGCGGCTACTGCTGCTGCTTTTGAGCTTCTGCCAGTGACCCTTCAAGTTTCAAATTTACATACAAGAGCCAACAAATCTAGCAGCTGCCACTTTTGGATTAGGTCTCACATCTAGCACTTGCCACTTTCTGAAAACCATTATCAACAGCTAGTTACCTTAGCTCCCTCTCTTCAGAGAAAAACATATCATAAGCAAAATGAGCTGGGTTAAAAAAATTAGCTGAGCAAAATGAAGTTCTGCACACTTGTTATCAGCCTGACACTCAACTACTGTACAGGATTTTTGTTGTACTCTCTCCCAAGTTCCATCTAGCAGCCTGCCACTTGTTATTAGCCCTTACCAACAGCTAGTTACCCCAGCTCTGTCCCTTTGGTAAAAGTATTCCATGGTATGTAAAAGGAGCCGCTTTAAAAAATAATAGCTGAGTGCATCAAAGCACGATGAAGTTGTTGTCAGCCTGACACTCAACTACTATACAGAATATTCAGTGTACCCTCTCACTCAAAATCTCTTACAAATACAATACGCAATAAACCAACAAACTGCACTCAGCACTCCTACCAATTACTTACACACTTCTCTTTTTCCATGATTTCCTTTTAGAACTATTTGATTATTGTATATCTTGCCCTACACACATTTTTCAAGTCTTTAGTGTGAGGGGTAGCCAGCTCCACATAAGCCACCACCACCATGGTGAGAGGGTCCCAGCTGGACAAGCAGAGGCATATAGATCTGACAATCATTTGGATTTCTAAAATCCCTAAAGGTTGTATTCCTTGTACTTGCAGGAGCCTTCAGGTGGATCTTTCTTCTCCCTGTTCCTCCTAATGATGGTGTTTTTTCCAGTCCAAGGTCCCTTTTCTGCGTCTTTATTTTTCTTCACATAAGATTTCTCAAATATTTTCACTTCTTTTTTTGATTTTTCTTCCTATTCCAAGGACCTGTTTCCCCAACTGGGTCATAAGAGGAGGGGGTCATACCACACACCTTGAGGAAAGCTTCAATCAGAATAGTGACATTCACCCCAATCATACCCCAGGCCTCTCTCTGCTCTCTGGGCACTGTGAAAACAGCTTCAGGTGCTACTCCCACATCTCTAATTCATAGCCAATCAGTAGGTTCGGAGACCAGGGTTCAGGTCAGGGTAACACCCTGCGGCAATGTAGAAAAGCCATCTAGGGCTCAGGCCAGGGCTGCTCAGTGTAGCAGTATGGAAAGTCCCTGTATGGCTTGGTACAGAGCTGCACCATGCAGCAATATAGAAAACCCTGTGGGACTCGGGCTAAGGCCACATTATGTGGCAATATAGAAATGCCCTCCTGGGCTCAGACCACGATCACCATGTGGCAACTGACAAAAGCCCTACTGGGCTTGGACTGCAGATGCACCTCAGGACCAGTACTTTTTTTTTTTTTTAATGTGAACCTGCTTTCTAGTTTTACTTTGCAATGTAGGCTAACAGAAACATTATGTGGATAGTAAATGCATTGACAGTGATAAATCTAAGTACACTAAGACATTCATATCAAGTACTATAATCATGATAAATAATTTTTGACTTAGTAATAGATGCAACAACAGCACAATAAAACTACACTCCCAATTAATGCAATGCAACAGATCCAATTGCACTATTCAGTGCAAATCACTACACTGGATTGCCATGCTGAACTGAAATCAGCAGAATAAAGAAGCTAGATCCTGTGTAGTATCACGCATCGATAATCTGCTAATTCATTATTCCTGGCAATTGTACACCTTGCATCATGACAAACAGCATAGGTAAAGGATAAATTCCATTAGCTATCTTGTAATTTCTGGCAGCAGCAGCAAAAAAAAAAATCCTACTCAACTCAAGAATGCACCAACAGATTGTAACCTGTATAGGAGGGAAGATCCAAGATGGTGACAGGCAGGAGTTGAGCTGAGTTACTCAGTAGCTGCTGTGCAGATCCCCCCCCCCCTCGGCATGTGAGACACATGCCCTGGCAAAACTGAATGGACAAATCTTCTGACTAGATGCAACTGACCCCTAACAACAGAAGCAAAGAGACTGGACTGAGAATACAGAAGTTTTAAATCCTTTTTGGTGTTTGGTTTAATCATGACACCAAGGAAGTTGGAAAAACCTGGCAAGCAAACAGCAAATACAAAATCATTTGCCAAGTCAGTAAAATCACTGGAAATGCAAACCAGAAAAAAGCAAACTCAAAAAATAACAAGAACTCACCTACAAATAAGAGGTCTTTGATTGAGCCATTAAGAGGACTGCAAAGGAGCAACTTGCATTCACCACAGGAACTTCCAGCCACAAATACAAATGTGCCTAAACTGATGCCAGCTCCTGTTTTTGCAGAAAAAAGAACCTACAAATAAGGAATACAAAACAGCCAACTTTCAGGCAGAATACAGTGAAGCAGGCTGAAAATCCAACCTCAGCAATACAAAAAGCAGACAGAGAGCAGTTAACTCAGACTGATCAGATGGAAGGAACTGACAAAATGGCGATACCTTTTCTGAGGCCAGACCTGAACAGAAATGTTCAGCTTGACCCATGCCATGAAAAGAGAGCCTTAGAGAAAGGAGAGTAGTTGTCAAACGAACCCAGGGATGGAATTCCAGCACCAACACTGAAGAATTCAGGTACCATTCAAATTTTATCTAACAACAGTTTGGAAATAGCCGAAGGGGGTAACTATTTTTTTTCCAGTCTTTGGTAACTGGGTAAGGCCCACTAGGCACTAGTGCTTGTTTTCAGGGGCAACCTGGGAGCACTGGGGAGGTTAAGTGACTTGCTCTTGCACTAGCAGGCTATGGGAAATTTAAATCCAAGTGAGGGAAATATAAATAATTTGAAATGAGCATGTCAAGGACATTGTAAAGAAGTTAAGGTAGAGGTTGGGGCTATTCTTCAGAATTAATCAGTTTCTTACTAGAGATGGAACAGTGCGCCTTGTCCAAACTACTTTTCTTTCGCTGATTGATTATGCAGATTTCCTTTATAGTCAATGTCCCAAAGCCTCACTTGCAAAGTTGGATACGCTTTACCACAGGGCCATGTGGTTTATTACTGGTCTCCCCATCTCTACTCATCATTGTTCCTTGTACAAAGCCATAGGGTGGTCCTCTCTTATGTTTAGGCTTAATAGAAATGCAGTCCTTTGGACTTATAGAGTCTTCTTGAAATGGCTTCCACAATATATAATAGACTGTCTCCCATTAAGTGAGCCAGGGATGTATACCCTAAGAAGCGCATCCTACATCACATTATGTATCCCCAAGGCTTCCTCTCACTATGGCAGAATGGCCATTGGTTTCCTGTTGCCAACATTGTGGAACAAAGTACAAAAATTATTGAAATTAAGCTGCCTCCGCAGTATGAATGCCTTTAAATCTCTATATGCTCGGTATGTGTGTGAACCTTGCAATTGCTACCCCAGACCCTAATTTTAGCCTGAAGCATCAGGCTGCTGCCCTCTGAGCGTAGTTGAATTTATGATCGCTTGTAAACTTTGGTGACATTAACTCTGTGAGTGTCTTATGCCTTAAATGTTTTTCCTTCTAGAAATCCCTGTAGGGTTATCTCTTCATGGCTTTCATAGTCGCTACACCTTACTCACTCTGCTGTCTTTTACATATTGTTTATTCTGTTGCTCTTATTCCCCTACCCTGTACCATTTAACTGCCCTATTTCATCTTCATATTCCCTTTCCACTGCATTCCACTCTTACTATCTTTCCTCTGTTCCCTAACCCTCTTCCGTGCCGTAGACTAGCCCTTCAGGGGCTCCCTGTCCCTCAGGTGGGAGAAATGCGGATACCGTGTGGTTGTCTCTTCCATAGCCACCGCCTGAGACATCTAGACTGGACTCCTTACTAGCGAGGTGCAGCATTGCCAATACCCAATAAGAATGCAAGCGCTTTTCTGCTCTGGCGTCTGATTGGCTCCTGCAGTCTGCTCCTGTGACTCCCTCAACACTAAGCTAAAGTTTGATTTTCTGTCTAAGACTTGCATAAAAAAGATCTGTACTTACTTATTGCCTAATAGTTATGACCTCTGTTTTTTCCTGTTTAGAGTGTCAAGAGTTGAGACTCTAATTCATTACACTCCTTTCTGAATTTCTGTGGTTGGGCCTGTCTTTAGGTGTCAAGGAATACCCATTTCTGTTGTCCTGCTGTTTTTGTCCTCCTGCTGGTTCAGATGTTCCATTGTCCATGGACCAGTACTTAATACCGACCCCTTCCTCCATCCTCTACCAAGGATATGCTCTCCTCGGGCTCCCTGCCCATAGGCTTGGGAAACCTGGGCACTGAGCAGTTGGCACTGCCTCTACCACCACCTGAGAACCTAAGCTCAGACTTTTCATTAGCAAAGCATGGCATTAGCAGCCATCCAATCAGAACATGTGCACTCCTCGGCGTTGACCTCCGATTGGTTCCTGCAGTCTGCTTCTGTGTCTGTTCTAAACCAAGTATAAATCTGATTTCCATGCTGAAATTTGCCAAAAAAAGAACTGTAATTACTTTTCTCCTTGACTGTTAAGACCCTTATCCTTCTGTTTAGAGTGTTACATTTAGGAGATACTGTGTGATTACACTACTTTGGAAATTCTGTGCTTACTTCAGCTCCCTACACAAGCGGCCTATCACTTCTCCCTACTGAAGTTCCTACTAAGCCTTATCTTATGTCCTCCTTAAATATTACAGAAGCACTCTGAATCGATATGACTGATGTAACATTGAGTACTTACTTGTATTAATTGCATTAACTGTTCTTTACTTGTGTTATTTGACTCTGTTGTAAATATCTCTGTATGCATTGTACCATTTGACCCGGAGCTAACCAGGTCCATCTTGTAAATGAGCTTGCTCAACGATGTTCGCCTGGATAAATAAAGATTTTGATTGATTGATTGATAGGGTCTCAAGAGACTAATGGGTCAACAAGAATAAATAATCAAATGAAACACAAGTTGTCAGGGGAAAAACTGATTGTGCAGGAGAAAGGGAATTACAACATTTTTAATGCAGAGCAAGCCATGATCACTGTAGTAACCTCCAGGCCTACATCCTCCATTTCAGGGGATTTTCCTGAATGGTCCAATGGGACAATCAGGGCAAGGAATGGACTATTAGGGGAAGTTACTGCTCAACATTATGCAACTATCGATATTCTCCCAACTACAAACAACTTGGAATATGAGAAGAAAAACGACTTGCAAGAGGCACATTCTTCTCTGTGGCCAGCTGTAAACCCCTTCTCTCCCTCAGTACAAATACAAAATAGGATTATTGTGTCACTGAATAGTGAAGAAGAGAATGATACATTATTTTCTGACCAAGACCAGGATGAGGATGCTTCAACTCATACTGAGGAAAAATATGATTCTAACCAATAAATGCCTAAGTGGGCTAGTTTAATCTTAAAACAAATGTCCAAAATTAATTCTAAATTAACAAGTATGGAACATCTGGAAAGAAAGGTGGATAACTTTCAAACAACGGTCAACTACATAATAACTGAAAACAAGGAGATAAGGAACAAATTAAAAATGGCCCAGCAAAGAATTGCTGTACTAGAAGAAGAAAGGACAACAGTGAAAAGACAATTGATGAATATAGAACAAGCCAACAAAGAATTTAAAGAAAAAAAATTCAAGATTTTGAAACAAGGGCCAGGAGAAGGAATGTGAAAATTCTGGGAATTCCAGAAACAATGGACACTCAGAAATCGCTGAAAGACTCTTGTAAACAAATAATTGTAGCCTACTTGGACACAGACATATCTGAAATAAATATGGAAATAGAATACACAGAACATTCCACCCAAATATAACAAATCAAGGACTGCCAAGGCCAATCATAGTCAAATTTATGAGGTTAAAGGGCAAAGAAAACTAATGACGGTAGTCTACAAAAAAATAATTAATATCATGGGTGTGTAAATTGCCATATATATTGTATTGGAGCAGAAAATAATTTGATTTACTGCATAATAAACTATGGACAAACAAAATAAAAGCAACTATGATCTTTCTGGCGAAGTTAAGGGTGGTAATTGATGGAATGCGATTTACCTACAACTCAGTTGAGGAAGCCAAGAAAGACTTGAGAACTAAATGCCCAAATATTTTCTACGTACTGTAATCCCGGAACAGCCATGAAAAATCTCAAATATAACTAAGGAAGATTTTATATACAGTAAGAAATTATTAATTAAAGGGAAGCCCACAGCTAGTGTTTTTTTATTCTCTTTTAGTTATTATTATTACTTTGTATTTCTCTGGGGGATACCTCCATAATTCTACATGCTATTAAAAGTTCATCTATATCACAGAATGCCATGATGGAATAATACTTGGAGTAGTTCTACTGGATTGGGTGGGATGCGTGGGGTATGTAATCTGAGAGAAGAGGTTTGGAATGCATCATGGGTGTGTGTTTTCCCTAATAATCCTTTAGCTGGAGGTTCAAAGGTGGAACATGTTTTATAGGAACTACATATAAATGTATAAAATTGTTCTAGATGACATAAAAAATTAATTATATTTTTGGTGGGATATAAGATAAACATGGTACATAATATGGATAGTAAGTTGAATATTCTTAGATGTGCTTGCCTTGAATGTAAATGGCATTCACTCCCCAATCAAAAGATCTAGGCTCCTGAATTATTTAAATAAATTCAAGGCAGACTGCATTGCCATTCAAGAACTTCACCTGGACCAAACTAAAATTTTAAAACTGAAAAGGAAATGGATTACACTTATATTTTCATTCCCAGAAACAAGGAAAAGTGCAGATGTAGCAAACTTAATAAAAAAAAAAATACCTAACTGTACAATCTTAGATACCTACAGGGACACCAATGGAAGAATTTTATTAGTCAAATTTAAAATTACTAATACTACTTATGTGGTTGGATCTATATATGCACAATTTACAAAATATCCAGAGTTGCTGGCAGAAATAACACAGGCTTTATTTCTTTATTTATTTAAGTGTTTTACCAGGAAGGCATACTGACTGAGGTACCACTCAATTCCAGATGCATCCTGGGGGAAAGGGGACAATGGAGCACACAAATAATAGACACAAGGAAGTTGCACATCATATACAGATACAGATATATACAGATAGTAGAAAAGATATAATATACATATATAGATATGTAAGGCAATGAAGAATAAAGACAATATATACAAATGCAGAAAAAAACAGTCTGGGAGCAAAGAAGGGTGCACAATATATGGGCAACTATATGGGCATTTGCATGGCAATATATGGTGGATTAATACAATTGGTTTTACGATAGAAATTTAAAACACAGTAGGCAAGGACATTGGTTCTGTGTGGAGACAGCATGTGTCACCCCAGCTCAGTTCTACCTAAATGTAATTTTTAGATTGGGGTGGAGTGCTGTGAGTACTAGGCAAGGAGAACGGGATGCTGCACAGCTAGAGGCCCTAAACACGAAAAGGGGGGCTAGGGCACCTGCCCCTTGGTGGCCCTATGTGCAGGCGCATGTGGAGAAGTGTGCCTTAAGGAGATGATTCCGATGTGAAGTGTTGGTAATGTCATGAATGCCTGCTGGCAGTGCATTCCAAAGTTTTGGCATGAGGTATTTGAAAGCTGCTTGGCCTTTGGATGTGGACATACATGGAACATGGAGAAGCCGGGAGTTTCCACTCCTGAGGGAGTAGGCGGGCTGTGATAGGGCAGATTCAAGGTAGGGGGAAGGGACTGGACCCAGAATTTTGCTGTGGATCTGATGCTGTGGATGTGTCTACAATCATGGAGCAACATTAGATCGAGGGACCTGTAGAGGTTGCAGTGATGAGTCGAAGGGGGGCAGACAAGGGCAAAGTGACAGAAGGAGTGGAAAAGAGGATCAAGGCTGGCTAGGGTAGACTTGGGAGCAGTGATTTAGACTATATCCCCATAGTCAAGTATTATGAGGATCATCTTCTGAACAATTTCCTTTCGGGTTGCCAGAGGGATGCTACCCTTGTTCTGATATAAGGCTCTAAGTTTTGGGTGCAGTTTCTTGTCTATTGAATCAATGTGAGCAGAAAAGTCAAGGTGCTGGTCAAGCTAGACCCCAAGGTATTTGAAGGAGGTGCAAGTCTCTAATGGAGTCCCCTCAGTGGTAAGGAAAGTAGGGGTAGAGTAGAGCAGGGAGAGCCTTTGCCTCATCCCAAAAGTTAGGGAGACTGTTTTCTTGGGGTTAAGAAAAACCTGGTTTGAGCAAAACTGTTGCTGTACCACACTGAAATCCTGCTGGAGTATAGAGGCCACTTCCATGGGGGTGGGGCCTGATGTGTACAGTACGATGTCATCGGCGTACAGGTGAATGGATGTGTGTGGGCAGACTGAGGGTAGTTCATTTAGAAAAATAGAGAAGAGTATCAGGCCACGGACCGAGCCTTGTGGGACCCCAGTAGTGATGGGGAGGGGGGTGGAGGTGTGAGGTCCAATTCTTACTGATTATGATCTACCAACCAGGTATGCATGAAACCAACTGGTGGTAGCACCTGAGAGTCCGGCACTAGAGACTTTGGAAAGCAATAGGGAGTGGGAGACTGTGTCAAAGGCTTTTGCGAGGTCAACGAAAATAGCTGAGGTGGTGTGCCCTTTATCCATGCCAGTGAGGATGGCATCAGTGAGCCTTAGCAGGGATGTAATGGTGGAGTGTGATTTCCTGAATCCTGATTGGTAGGGTGTGAAGAAGGAAGAGGAGGGGTCAATGAAGGAGGAGAGTTGGGCTAGGACAAGGTGTTCCTGTAATTTGGCTAGGATGGGGAGGGGGGAGGACAGTGGCATGCTTCCAGTCGGGTGGTATGTCGGCAAGTGAAAATGAGAGTGATTGAGCAGAGCGGCCAGCAGGGTGGCAATGGCTAGGGCAGAGAGATGTAGCATTTTGGAATCAAGTCCTGAGGGGCATTTGCCTTTTGAGGGGTTGAGTGACCATAGGGCTTTTAGCACATCGGGCGGGGTAACCTGGCAAAAAGAGAAGCCGGTAGCCTGGGAGGATGTTGGCATCGGGAAGGCTGCATACTCAGGGGGGTTGCGGTAGAGAGGCTAGAAGAGAGGATGCACAGCTAGTGAAGAAGGTATTGAAAACAGAGGCCACTTCACCTGGTTCAGAGACAATGGAGCCTTCCACATTTAGGGTGGAGGTGGGAAGTTGAGCAGGGAAGGGAAAAGTGACTTGATTGTTTTCCAGAATTTCATAGGGGGATTTAGGTTTGTGTGGAAGGATGCCTTGAAACAGTCACTTTGGCCTGACAGATTTGCCTAGTGCAGGAATTACATAGTGTCCAGTATAATTGGAGTGCCACCTGGGTGCCTGTTGTCTTGTACGTTTTCCAAGCATGGTCCCTAACATGGAATTGGTCAATGAGATTGGCAGAGACCCAAGGCAGGTGGGCACACCTTACCTGCATCCTTCTGAGGGGAGCGTGGGTGTTCCATACTGCGTGGAAAGTATCCTTAAAGAATTCTAGGGCTGAGTCGAGGGAAGATGCCAGGGGGATGAAGGACCAATCAACTTGTGACAGGTCGTTTAGCAGTGCATCTAGGCTGAGGGTTTTGTATGACCTAGTGAGCAATGTCTGTGGTGGCGGTGCTTTAGGTCTGAATATTTTTCTTACTGCGTAGATCATATGGTGATCACTTAGGGAGTCTGGGAGGAGTCCAGCTTTGATGATCTAATGGAGGTGTGAGGTAAGTGCCCAATCCAAGAGAGAGTGGTTCTGAGATTTGTAATTTAGGCGAGTGGGTTCAGAAATCTGTTGGGTGAGGTTTAGGACAGTGACTAGGCTGCGAAATTTAAAGTTGTTTGCGAGCCAGCTGAAATTGAAATCCCCTAGAATATGTAACTCGCCCCCCCAAGGTGGTTGACTTTAGGGTGCCTAGGTGGTCCAGCACATTGGGCAGGGAGGTGTCAGGGGTGCAGTAGGACCCTGCAATATATAGTGGAATGGAGTAGGGGAGGGAGAGTTTGATTAGCAAGGAGTTGATGGACTGAGTGGGCACGGAGAGCTGTACCGGGATGAACTGGAGCATAGAGAATATGCACATGGCAACACCTCCCCCTGTTTTTTTTTGCCCAGGTGGTCTTGTCGAATGAGTGAGTAGCTGTGTATAGAAACTTCTGTGTCCAAATTATGGGGCTTCAGCCAGGTCTCAGAGATAATCATAACATCCGGGCGAAGTGATAGTACTATTGGCTGAAGGGCTGTGATTTTGTTCAAGATACTACAGATACTGAGGTGCACAATTTGAAGGCCTTGGTAATGTGAGGGGCTGGTAGGTGCTGGGGGGCTTGGACAAGGGTTTAGTTATATGTCACCGGACAGGAGAAGCAGCAACACTACCAATTGTTTAGGAAAGCGCATGCCCCATTTGGGCTTGCAGGGGGTTGGAACTTATGATGTCTGCAGAGGGCTATTTAGTGTGGACATGATTAGTACTGTTAGACCTGCATGAAATGAGGGTGGCAGGATGGAAGCACTAGGGATCCAGTTGTTCTGAGAGTAGTGATGCTGCTGCAGCACTGGGGTGGAGGTTACATGAAGAGGAGGGGGAGTAGTATCAGTACTTAATGAGATGGGGTTTGGCTGCATGTGAGGGTGGGAGGTAGGTGGTAGGGAAGTTAGGGGTGTAAGCAGGCACATTGTGGTGAATAACAGAAGCAGCATGTTGCATGCAGGGTTAGGCAGTAGGATTGGAGTGTAGCGGCTACTAGAAGAGCAAATATATAATCTGCTAATAGGAGAGTGGGCTAATAGGTGTATTTCACTCACGTGAGAAAGCCTATATAAGTCTGAGTTTGCCAAGGGTGGTGGTGGGGGTAGTGGGATAGCCAGTGCAGAGCGCCGGCGGGGCCACACACATGGTTCAAATTCATTGGCACATTGCTGCACTCACCCGTACCTGAAACTGTATCCTACAGCGGGGCTCCAGCGGGGGAGGGGGGGATTGTTGGTCCTCTCAACCACTGCAGACTGCCTGAAGAAGAAAGAGAAACTGCTGGGTTATTTGTTGGCTCACTTTGAATTGTTTTCATGTAAGTACACAAATCGGATATGGGAGAAACTGCTACAGTCCACAATTGGGCAAGCTGAAATACAGAGCAATTCGTGCCAGGAATTATATTTAACGTAGCAAATGCACATAACAGTGTGCAGGGCAGTCTTTTGTAAGGCTGATGTAGCTTAATGCTTCTATTTTTAAAAAACTTGCTTAAATAGTTTCTTTGCTAAAGGCTGAAGTATTTTAAAACACCTAGATTTAAGACGTACTTAAAGCTACAGGCACTATGCAGGACATACATTTACACGCATGCAATTAATTTTAAACATCCTTAAAGATATTGGCCCAGATATTCAAACTGAGCCCAAAAAGTGTGCAACAGAAGGAGCAAGCGCAAGTCCACTGCGCCCATGCGCAAGAAGCGCAATATTCAAAAACTGCACAGGCCAAGATGTGCCTGCGGCACACGACTAAATATTGCACCACCTGCACTATAGTGCAACCAAGGATGTGCAGTTGCACATTTCTGATGCACCATAGCGCAACAAGGGATGCTCAGTGGAGCAGTCCAGATGTGCCATAGCGCAACCAGGGACGCCCCCGTGGAGCAGGGCAGCAATGCAACAGCACAACCAGGTATGCAGGGGCCCACCACCCATGCAACAGATGGGCAGAGGAGCACACAGTAGAACAGACATTGTCCCCCACACCCCATGCACTGCACAACCAGGGGAGAGCTGGAATAACCACCGGGCCATGGATACCAGAAACCAACCCACAGCTGGGGCATGGTGCCCCAGCACACCCCCTGGCAAGCTGTGACTGGCACACAAGGAGGGCCGACCACCCCATGCCACACCATCCCACCAATGCAGAGCACACCCTGCACCATGATCACCATACACCCTTCCCAGGAGTAGCGTCCAACAGTGCAGGACACCCCATGCATGCCACCACCCCCACTGTGACAATGTAACCCTGTGCACCATGTAACTATGCAAGGCAGCCCTACCATGTGCATCCTGCAGCGGGCGGCAGCAGACAGCGATGCAACAACAGCATACACAGTGCCACCCTGCATGTCTCCCCCAGAGGTACAGCTGAGAGACCGACCATGCGTCACCACACGAGGTACCCCACATGCGACAGAGCATGCCCTGGACCCCACCACCAGTGGTACAGCACCCTGCACACCCTCCCAAGGACACATCTTGTCCCAGCACTGGCCACAACAGCCAGCACAGACACATACAGTGTTTCATGGAAGCATGCGCCACACAGGATTCAACACAGTGCATGGACAAACACTCACCCATACCCAAGGGCACACCAACACAGGGACACAGTAAAGGGTCAACCAAGCCACTGGCGTGTGGCCACGGCTGCCATGTACACATGTCCAGCGCCCCTACATGGCACAGGTGTGCCAGCCACCCTGCGCAGGCACCATGAAGCTGTATGCCACCAGCATGCGGCCGGAGCACAAGTGACAGACACTGGAGCACATCCCCTGCAACAGACACATGTGACAGCATGGAGGGGGGACAACAACAGCGGAGGCCACAGTGCCACCGGAGGCAGATGTGCACCATACTGGTGATGGGAGGCAACCTGGCATTGTGCCGGGTACAGTTGTTATCCAGCATGTACAGCCACCACTGACATGCCAGCAGACCGTGCATATCACAGACATGCAAGGGTGTCAGCTGCACAGGCCATGGACAGTCTGACAGGGGTGCCATGCACACAGTGCATGCACCATGGACCACTGCACACAGGCATCCAGTGCACAGAGAACAACACACAAACCACAGACAGTGACTGATCCCTCTGCCCACACCATAGGCGGTTCCCTTCTGAACACACACACACGCCCATGCGTGCAACACCCCTGACGTCATGCACACCACTGCAGCTGAGCACCTGTAGCCCGCTGCAAATCAGAGACCTCCACAGTTGTCATAACAAAACAAGTGTATTAAAAACAGGTAATCAAAACAACTATTTACAATTATGTACAATGGGGGGGAAGGGCCACATACCAGGTGGGGGCGGGTAAGGGGCAGGGGTGAACATATAGGAGAGGGAAGAAGGGGTGTGAGGGTGGGTCCAGGGGGAAGGTGTTCTCAGGGGCATGGATGGGATATCGTCTGCTCCACCCCTCCTCCATGTGCCACCGATGTCTCCTATGCCTCCTCACCCCGTGTCGGTCCATCCTTTGGAGGAGCTCCAGGGTGGCCCTCGCCACCTGTAGCAGCTCCTGCAGTCCCCTCTCAATGGCCTGAAGTTGCCATCCACCTAGGACAAGGGAGCAGAGTCAATACGTGTGACTGTCCAGTCCCCTGCAGCCCACCCATTGTGCATGGCATACAGCCATGTTCCATGCCGCTGTGATGGTGTGCGACGACCCACAGTGACCGTGTCCACAAGGCCTGCCTACCCAGGCACCCATAGCCATGTGGACCACTGCACACACCCACCACCCATGTCCCGCGCAGCACCACCGTGGCCGTACAGTGACTTGGCTATGCGGTGTGAAGGCAGTGGCACAGCCATGTACCCGGTGCACGCATGGATGACCATTGATGCACTCCCAGACATGCAGTGCCACTGGACAGTGCTGACTGTAACAAGTTGCATGCATGGCAGTGGTGTCAATGGATGGTGGCCATGCCTCGCTGCCCGCCCAGTTACACAGCATGCAATAGTAATCATGGATGTAAGGCACTCACCATCATCAGGCTGGTCCCTGCACCTCTGCAGACCTTCACGCCTCCTGGCCTGCTGGTTCTCCTGGTGGCGCCTCCTCTCCCTCACCAGCCTGCACTCTTCTGGGCCTAAGGTGCAAACAGGGAAAGAGGAACATCAGTACAATCCGGTAGCAAAGTCCCCCCACCCCCATGTGTGTGCAATCCCACAAGGCCATACCCATCCACCCCACACCCCGATACCACCCGATAACGCCTGACCCCACAAGAATAGCGGGTTGCTGGCAGCATGCAGTGTTGTGCCATCGAGGGTGTTCCAGTTGGTGGATTCCAGAGGGGTGGTAGCCCATCACTGCATGGTAGGTCCTGGTCTGTCAATGGGGGGACAGGGTAGGTCACATACATTAATGTTACTGTTTTTCCCTTACAGCTCCTGAGCATCTACATGGGTCAGCGGTGGTGGGCTTCTCCACTGAGGGCGGTAGCATGGAGATAGAGGAGGGCCTGTCCACCTCCACAGGCATACGAGGGTCAGGGTGACAGTGGGCCCACCTGGACATCTGGACTGATGTTGGTGGAGCAGGGGCGGAGGAGGCCCTGCCTGTGTCCCAGCATGCCAGCGTCCATGGATGCCAGCATGCTGAGACTTGGGCTGGTGCCGGATCCGTCATTGATGATGATGGAGCTAACGTCATGGGCAGTGATACGTGTGGGCCACAGGATGGCCACACAGCAGGTGACATTACGGGCATGGCCGTGGGCGGTGCCGCCGTGGAGGCCTGCGTGACATCACACTCCCAGCCTGTGCCTGTCTGCACCAGTGGGGCAGCACTGGTGTGTGTCCAGGACAGTGGGGCTGTTGCGGCCACTGTGGTGGCACCTTTGAGCCCTGGAGAATGGCAGCCAGAGGGGCAGTGTCAGCAGTCGGCCAATGGCCATGGGGGTACAGTGTCAGGGGGTGGCGTCAGTGCCACCTGTGGACATGCCCAGGCCTGGCCCTGGTGTGCAGCGCCCACCCTCAAGGGGTGCCGACCATCAGGGCCATGAACACCATGAGGGACAGCATGCCGATCAGGCAGATGACCTCTTAGATGAACACACCCGCATACTCCAAGCATCAGTCAATCAGCAGGTGCGGCTTGTGACAGCGGTGGATGCACTCAGTGCGGCTCTGCACCAGGCAGAGGAGCGTCGCAGCAGAGACACTGCTCTGCTCCTGACAGGGATGGACTGGTTGTGGGAGGATGTGACCGCTGGCATTGACAGGCAGACACAGGCAATCACAGCTGTCATGGCCACAATGGGCAAAAAGTTATTTACCCATGCGTCGCAGACACCGCGCAGTGCAATGTCCCCCCCCCCATTCCCAGCATCGTGCGACACCCTCCTTGTCGACACGAGTTCAGCTGTGGGGCATCCCAAGCATGCCTGGGCGCGGGAATGTTCGGTGTGCTGCAGACCCCTGCACGAAACGCGATCGCGTTCGCGCGGTGGAACCCTGGGGACCCATCGATTGCCACCCATGAAGACCATTGGTCAGCCTGTCACTGCTGGTAGGTCGGCGGGGCGCCCCATCACATCCATGCAACCCTTGGCACTGTGGCACATGACAGCCTGTATCCAACGCGGCTACTGTCTGATGCTGCCCTGTGTGCATGTGTTGTTCAGTATACAGTACGGGTGGGGTCTACCAGGTCCTGCGCGCCGCGCACGCACATTCCATCTGCACACCCTCCCGGCTGCTGTCGCTGTGACATGTGCATGATGATGCCTGCGTGCGCTTCTGCCACTGTGCAATGGTGCCCAGTGTCTGACTACGCAATGACAGGCACTGGGCGTGGTGGTCTGTGGGCGTGTGTGGCTACAGAAATTGGTGGTCGGGGTTGGCGTGCCTCCTACCCTTTGTGCATGTCTTGTGAGGTGTGTGTGTGTGACCATGTACCATGTTAGACCTTGCCCATCCTGGCAGCGTGTGCGGTTCCATGCTCGACCAATTCTCTCTTAACGACATACACCCGGGTGACGACTCATGGGCGTGTTTGTGGGTTGTGCCATTGCCACTGGTGGTTGCACATGGCTCCATGACTTACCTGAGTTGGCTGAAGTGCTCCTCTGTGATGGTGTCCCAGTGCAGCTGTGCCAGCCGGATCAGTTGGGGGTCTCTTCGCCCAAGGGGGAGCTGCCCATCACCATCTTCACCAGCGTCCTCATCATCCCCATCACTGTCTCCCTCTTCGACCTGTACGGCTATCCCACAGTTGTGCAGGATGCAACAGGCCAGGAATAGCCCACAGGCCTTTGAGGGGCTGTACTGTAGGGCACTGGCAGATGTGTCCAGGCAACAGAAACGTGCCTTCAGCATCCCGAACACCCACTCAATGACATTGCGTGTGGTGGCATGTGCCTCACAGTAGCGTTGCTGTGATGGGGGCGTGGGCCAACGGTATGGTGTGAGCAGCCAGGGATGGAGTGGGTATCCACTGTCACCTGTGTGTAGAGGGTGGAAGTTAGTTTGGTGATCAGCGTCGCCCTGCCTTGGGCCATCTAGGCCAATACCCATGTCACCTCTGACTATGTCCCTCCCAAGCTCCATGTCCTTCTGCGTGGTTTGCATACTCACCCACTAAGTGGTCAGTGGGGATGTCCCCACTCTCGAATCTGTGGCACAGTGCAGACTGGTGCCAGATGAAGGCATCATCTGACTATGTCCCTCCCAAGCTCCATGTCCTTCTGCGTGGTTTGCATACTCACCCACTAAGTGGCCAGTGGGGATGTCCCCACTCTCGAATCTGTGGCACAGTGCAGACTGGTGCCAGATGAAGGCATCATGTGCTCCCCCAGGGTGCGTGGCACAGACATTGATTATGCGCCCCGTGTGGCACCACCTGGCAGTTGATGCTTGCATACCCCTTCCGATTCATGTGTCACGGCTCCTTTGGGGCCGGGTGGTGGTATGCAGATGGCCACATGGGTGAAGTCAATTGCCCCGAGCATGCCAGGCATATGTGCTACCTTGTGGAACTCCTGTATGTTTGCTGTGTGCTCCGCTGGTGTGCTGGGAAATGGATGTACTCCGCAGCATGTGGCAGCAGTGTGCTGAGGAATTTGGTGAGGTGGCGTGACACGGCTGACTGGGTTATGCCTGTCGTGTCCCCTGTTGGTCTCTGGAAGGTACCCGTGGTGAGCAGGCACATTTAAGCTGTCATTTTTGTCTCCACTGACAGAACATGGCTCCGTCGTGTGGGTGCCTGCATCACATCACTGCACAGCTCACAGAGCTGCCTCAGAATTGCCCAGTTCAGGCAGTACCGGCCCATGATCTCGGTATCGGTGTACAGCTCAAAGCTGGTGCGGGCTCAGTACTGCCTGTTGGGGCCATACCACCGACGGGCCCTTCCACGGCTGTGCCCCCCTGCTGCCTGCCTTCTCACCCCCCTCGTAACTGCCTCCATCTGGATGGTGGCACTGGCCATGTCCCTGGCTTGTGTTTCCCCCCGGCAGCTGTTTCTGTGTTCCCCCTGCTGTCCTTGCTTCTACTTCCCCTGCACCGGGAACACCTTCCTGTGGTCACCTCAGTGCTGTGTGGCACTTCCCCCGTTTGCACTGCACTGTGGCTCCCCACACCTTCCCTGTTCCTGGGGGTTCCAGGTGCTCTGTCTCTGTCCTGCCCTGTGTGTGTGTTGCCTGTGTGGCTGCCTATGGTTCAGCAACATGTGCCTTCCCTGTAGTGTTCTTGTGCCTGTCTCTTTTTCCTTTTTATTTTGGCTCATTTACGCTATCGCGCAACTTCCACATGCTCCCCTATTACGCATGGCACATGTTGTTGAATATCGCACTGCACCATTTATGCATGGTCCTCCCCCTTCAGTTGCGCATGCATTCATTATCATTGCGCTCTTGCGCAGTGTGATTTGGGGGGTGCATCTGCCTCCCGCTGAATATCGCAGAATGGTGCATTTTCGGACTTGCGCTGACGCATCCCTATTGCGCATGGCGCAACCCTTTTGAATATCTGGGCCACTAGCACTATTCAGGACATTTCTTTGTGCCAGAGACAATTTATGCCCCTAAATTTAAAATGTGTTTAACACTAACAGCATAAGGACACACCTTAGTACTGGCAGAATAAATTTGTGTTCCTTTTTATAACATTGTTCAAGCCCAACAAGTTAAATTCCTAGCAGATAGCAAACAAATTGCTGAAAACAGGCAGAGTTAATATTAAAGCTCCATTATAGACATGCTCAAGCTCTGCAGAAATTAATAAGAAGGGCAAGAGCCAGAAAACTATCAGCATTGCTACGCTGACTACAAAAGAAGCTGGCCCAATTTGAAATTGGCACCATTACTCGGAGTCCATTGTTCCTTCCTTCTCACACATGCGGTTCAAATTCATAGGCACGTTGCTGCACTCAGCCATACCTGAAAGTGTATCCTACAGTGGGTCTCCAGCGGGGGTGTTGGTCCTCTCGACCACTGTAGACTGTCTGCAAACTGTATCCTACAGCGGGGCTCTGGTGGGGGTGTTGGTTCTCTTGTCCTGCAGACTATCTGAAAGTGTATCCTACAGTGGGGCTCGGTGGGGGTGTTCGTCCTCTCAACCTCTGCAGACTGTCTGAAAGTGTCTTCATACAGTGGTGGGGGCTCCGATGGGGGTGTTGGTCCTCTCGACCACAATTTAGCCATCCAACATTATTTTACAGGGAGATTTTAATACGAATATATGAATATATGAAATTGCCAGCAGATAAAGGCCACATGGTGTATCAAGTCTGCCTGAGTGTGCAGCTAGCTATCCCCTTTAACTGCAGCTGCCCCATCCCCACCCACGTGCATACTGGTGACCCTCCCCCTCACTTTGTCCCAACCCCTCTTAAAGCTGCCCACCATCCTACAGTAAACTACTTCCTTGGGCAGCATGTTCTATCTAGACACCACCCTTTCTGTGAAAAAGTGCCTCCTCATCTCCCTCCTGAATCTTCTCCCTCCACTCTCAGCCCATGCCCCCTCATAGAAACATAGAAACATAGAATTTGACAGCAGATAAGGATCGCTTGGCCCACCTAGTCTGCCCATTTCCCTACCTACTGGATAAACTGCAGATCCTAGTTAACTAGCAGCCTACTTCTTCATACCCCCACCCCTCAGAATTGCCTTATGACTGTCCCATGCATGCTTGAATTCCACTACTGATTTTAACTCCACAACCTCCTCCGGAAGGCCGTTCCATGCATCCACAACCCTCTCTGTGAAAAATATTCCTTAAATTACCTCTGAGCCGCCCCCCCCATCTTCAAATTGTGCCCTCTTGTTCTTGCACACCTCTTTTTTTGAAAGATGCTACCCTCTTGGACTTTGTTGATTCCCTAGAGGTACTTGAAAGTTTCTATCATGTCCCCCCTCTCCCTCCTTTCCTCGAGGCTACATATATTAAGCTCCTTAAGTCTCTCTTCATATGTCTTCCGGTGCAGACCCTGCACCATTTTAGTTGCCCTCCTCTGGACAGCTTCCATCCTGTCTATGTCTTTGCGGAGATTGGGTCTCCAGAACTGCACACAGTACTCCAGATGGGGTCTCACCAGCTGTCTGTACAGAGGAATAATAGCTTCCTGTTTTCTACTGGTGATGCCTCTCCCTATGCATCCCAGTATCCTCCAGCCCTCCTTGCCCTCTCACATTGCTTGCCCACCTTTAAGTCATCTGATATGACTACCCCAGGTCCCTTTCCATTTTTGTTGTTGTTAGTATCTCACCCCATTGTGTACTCTTCCCTGGGTTTTGTTTCCCAGGTGCATTACCTGCACTTCTTACCATTGAATCTAAGCTGCCATACATCTGACCATTCCTCTAACCTTGCCAAGTCCCTTCTCATCCTTTCCACCCCACCCTGTGCATCAACTCTGTTGCAGATCTTAGTATCATCTGCAAAGAGACATACTTTTCCTTCCAGTCCTTCTGCAATGTAAGCATAAAGACATTGAAGAGGACCAGTCTAATACTGAACCCTGCGGTACCCCACTAGTAACCCCCCTTTCTTCTGAGTGGACTCCATTTACTATTACTCTCTGTGTCCTATTCTCCAGCAAATTCTTTACCCAGGCTGTCATCTTGGGACCCACTCCCAGGCCGGCTAACTTGTATATTAATCTTTTGTGTGGGACTGTGTCAAATGCCTTGCTAAAGTCTAGGTAGGCCATGTCCACAGCCACTCCCTGATCTACTACTTTGGTCACCCAGTCAAAGAAATCTATCAGATTTGTCTGGCATGACCTTCCTGCTGTGAATCCATGCTGCCTAGGGTCCTGTGCCCCTCTGACCTCTAGATACTTGACAATTCTTTCCTTCAGAAGTGATTCCATCATTTTCCCTATCACTGAGGTTAAACTAACAGGTCTGTAGTTTCCTGCTTCTGCCTTGCTCCCACTTTTGTGAAGGGGAATCACATCTGCCCTCCTCCAGTCCTCGGGTACCACCCCATCCTCCCATGATTTGTTAAAAAGGGTAGTCAGTGGTGTCACTAGTTCTACCCTTAGCTCTTTTAGAATTCTGGGATGAATCCCATCAGGCCCCATTGCTTTGTCCACCTTCAGTTTAAGAGTTCTTTCAAAACCCTTTCTTCTGTAAATGGGCTGGTATCAACTTCTGTATCCAGAGTGTTACTACTGTTTGTTTTATGTACCTCCCCCTCTTCATTTGTAAATACTGAGCAAAATATTTGTTTAGTATCTCTGCCTTTTCACAGTCTCCCTCTGCCCACCCTCCCTCCCTTTATTAAGCCTCCTCTCCCTCCCTTGGTCTTCCTTTGCTCCTGATGTACCTATAAAGGTTTTATCCCCCTTCTTAACTGAGTTGGCTATCTTTTCCTCGGTTTGAGCCTTTGCTGTTCTGACTGCCTTCCCAGCCTCCTTTGCTTTTAACTGATGCAGTTCTCTGTCCTGCTCCTTCTGTGATTCCTTGTACTTCCTGAATGCTTTCTTTTCTCTTGAACCTTCACTGCCACTTCCTTTGAGAACCATAGTGGTTTCTTACATTGTCTTGTTTTGTTTGTTGCTTCACACAAAGGTTCGTTACCTCTGTGATGGCAGTTTTATTATTCCCCATTGTTCTTCCACCCTCCTTCCTGCCCATTTGCTAGTGCATTCCTTAGGCACTCACCCATTTTAAAGTCAGCCCTCCTAATGTCCAGTACTTTTGTCTTTGTATGGCTTGACTCTATTGCTGTGTTTATTGTGAAACCATACTGTTCGATGGTCGCTAGTTCCCAGATGGCTACCCACTTCTACATCTGTGATCCTCTCCATCTCCATTTGAGAGAATCAAGTCTAATATTGCTCCTCTCGAGTGGGCTCCAGTACTAGTTGTCTAAGGCATGCCCCTGTAGGGCATCTAGAATAACTGCACTCTTGAGGAGCAGCTGCAACTGCACTCCAGTTAACATCTGGTATATTCAGATCACCATCAGCAATATCCCCTTTTCTGCCATTCTAAGTGTACTTTCTATCATTTCCCTGTCCATTTCCTCCCCCTGAGAAAGTCTGTATCTAACCCCTGTGCGTATTGTGGTGCCATTGCCTGTCTTCAAATTTACCCACAGTGCTTCTTCTCCTCCCTGTTTACCCTTTTGTTCTGTTGCTTTTATTCCTTCCCTATGTAAAACTCCTCCTCCTCCTCTTTACCCTCCCTGTCCCTCCTGTAGACAGTGTATCCTGGTATGTTTATTGTCCCAGTCATGGTTTTGTGTGTACCATGTTTCTGTGACTGCCATGATATCCAGATGTTCCTCCTCCATCAAGGCCACTAATTCAGGAAGCTTGTTACCCAGACTATGGGCATTGGTACTCATTGCTCTCCATTTTTGATGGCTTTACCTTCTGTTGCAGCATCCCCACTGACCGTTCTACCTCGGTCTTTTTCTCATTAGTACCCTGTTTTGTAGGGAGAGGCTGGGATTTTCCTGCTGCTTGTCAGTGCCTCCCCTTTGACTAGTTTAAAAGCTTGCAAATGAAGCATTTAAACTGATTGCTCAAAACTTGTTCCTTCCTGGACAGATGCAGACCATCCTGCCAGTATAGACTGGTGTCCCTCCAGGTGGAACCCCAGTCCCCAATGAAGCCAAACCCCTGTGCTCCGCACCATTTTTTCAACCATTCATTAAACTGTATGGTGCCAATTACCCTCGCCTCCCCCATGCCTTTGACAGGCAGCACCTCTGAGAGGGATACTGTGTGTGCTACTTGTCTTAGGTCCCTCCCCAACTCTGCAATGTCTTCCTGCACTGCTCTAATCTCATGATGAGCCAAGTCATTTGTCCCTAGGTGGACAATTCCCCCTAGGTCCCTCACCCCCTTTAGCTTGAAAATTCCCTCTGTACCAGTCCTGTTTATATACTTCATATATTTAAAGGTCTCTATCATATCCCCCATCCCTCCTCTCCTCCAGGGAATACATGTTCAGTTCATTTAGCCTCTCCTCGTAGTGTTTGCCTTCCATTCCCTGGATCATCCTTGTTGCTCTATGCTGTTCCCCATACAGTAACTTAACATCTTTCCTTAGGTATGGGCACCAGTACTGCACAGAGTACTCCAGGTGTGGTCTCACCAGTGACCTGTACAGTGGTAGGATCACCTCCCCTCTCCTGGAGGAGATACCTCTAGCAATACACCCCAGAATCTTATTGGCTTTTGCTGCTGCTTTCCTGCATTGTGTCGAGTGGTTCATCCTCCCTGTAATTATCACCCCAAGATCTTTTTCCCTCCTCTGTAGTGGTTATCTGCACCCCTCCCAACTGATAACACCTCCTCAGTTTCCTTTCTCCAAAGTGCATGACCTTGCACTTCTTTGCTTTGACCCTGCTGCCATTTGTCTAACCAGTCCTCAAGTTTATTCAGATCATCCTGCAGCTCCTGCCACCCTACTGTGTCACCCACCACCACCCCAATCTTCATGTCATCTGCAAAAAGGCTGATCTTGTTTTAATGCCATGCAAGATGTTGACTATGAAAATACCAAATAACACCAGGCCTAGTACAAAGCCCTGCAGCACTCTGCTTGTCACATCCCTCAGAGAAAATAGTTCCCACCATCCCACCGGTGCAGCGGTTGGATTTCCGCTTGTGGAGCTGCCGACCCGGGTTCGGGAATGGACTCGGATCACTGGAAGGCCGGCCAGGGGAGAAAGATGGAGCATCCTAGGGACTGCTCTCCTTCTCTGGAGGGTGGGTTGGGACACCACCCAGAGCTTGACAGACCCCTGGCGGAGGCTGGGGGTACCGCAGCGACTGGCACTTGACAGTACTCAGGAGGCGGGGCGGACGCAGGATGTCATTGCACGTCCCCGCCTCCCGCAACAACAAGGGGGAAAAATACTTCTGCTCCCGCTGCCACAATGAAGCCCACTCCAGCTGCATTAGGTGCTCAGGCTGACTCCCACCTTTCCCAAGGTCATGGCACCCTTGGTCAAGGTGCCATGATCCTGCCCTGGGGGGGAGCCATGAGGTTCAGGGAGGACAGCTACAATGTGAGCAGCCACAGCTGGAGTCTGTGACTGGGCTGATGGTCTCAACGTGAGGATACAGGAGGCAAAAATTGTAAATTGAAAAAAGAGAAGAGTTCCCCTCCCACCATCACCCTCTGCTGCCTCCCCTGCAGCCAGTTCCTGATCCAATTCACCATCTTTGTCCCTGCTCCCTGGTATTCCACCTTGTTAATTAGCCTCACATGTGGCACTGAATCGAAGGCCTTGCTGAAATCCAGATACAGGACATCCACTGCATGGCCCTTGTCAAGTGCCCTAATCACCCAGTCATAATAATATGATCAATCCAGAATTAGATAAAACATTGAAGATTACACCAAATAACAAATCCCAAGCAAATCTGTTAGTTAATGTTCTCCATTTACATGATCTTCTAGATCAATGGAGGCTGACATATTCAACAAATCAAGAGTTTACATTTCTTAACAAATAAAAATCAGGGGTTTTCCCATATAGACTAAACTTTTATATAAAAAAAGCCTATGTACCTAGTTTTTGGTAGCTAATATCAATATAATTGTAATATCTGACCACACCTTGACTACATTAGATCTTAAGATAGATGAACATAACAGAAACAGAGTTAATGTTTGGAGATTAAATAACGAATTACTAAAAGATGAGGAATTTGTCCAAAAGATTAAAATGGGCATATCAGAGTACTGGTTCTAAATTTTGAAGGAAGCACTCCTGTTGTTAAGCTTTGGGATGCCTTTAAAGCTGTATTAAGGGGCATATGTATATTATTATACTAATCATATAAGCATAAAAAAAAGAAATGGGAAGAAATGGAAATGGATGAAAGAATGAAGGAACTGGACCTTCTGGTCATTAATGAATATGAAAAATATCATAAAGAATGGAGCCAACTAAAAATTCAGAAAATACATTAGAATAGTGGGAAAGCTTTGGCCAATATGAAGAAAATAAAATGAATAAAATATTTGCAGGGCGATAAATCAGGGAAACTTCTGCCAACCTTCTTGAAAAAAACAAAAAGAACAATCAATAATAGAAGTCTTAGAAGATCCACAGGGTAATAGGTTCTACAAAGACAAAGAAATGGCAGAAGTTACCTTACAGTCATATGAAAAAAATTTTCATAGAAAAAATGATAGCAATGATGGGGAAATAGAAGAATATTTAAAAGAAGCCAGATTGCAAAATCTAAACTGTAGAACTGAACTGTTTACAAAAGAAAAGATATTGGAGGTAATTAAACCTTGTCTAGATGGCTTTACAGATGAATTTTATGCCATCTTCTTAGAAAATGTATTGCCTTGGTTAGATTTAATGCTGGCAGAGGTAATTTCAGGGGAAAGAAATTTCCCCAAATCATTTGAGGAAGCAAGAATAATTCTCATATTAAAATAAGGTAAAGATTTGAAAAATGTAGAAATTATATGCCAATTGCCTTACTAAATGTGGGCCCGGATATTAAAACTGCACCATT
Source organism: Neoceratodus forsteri (assembly GCA_016271365.2). Classification (NCBI taxonomy): domain Eukaryota; kingdom Metazoa; phylum Chordata; order Ceratodontiformes; family Ceratodontidae; genus Neoceratodus; species Neoceratodus forsteri. Next base: position 15,725,475 of record CM057454.1, read on the forward strand.
CTGAGGTGCAAGCCCTTGCACTGCTCAAAATAGTTGCGCAGGGGTGTGGCCGGGGTGATATTCAAAGGAGCTGCGCTATTGAGCAACTCTTTGAATATCACCCAGCCAACCACTGTGCATGGCGCAATGGAACTTAGCCACACACAAGGATGTCAGAGTTGAGCATTAAACTTGCGGTGGCGCAAGTACCATCGCATCCGCGCAAATTACAATATTCAAGGTGACATGCAAATGGGGCCATAATTCATGCAGGCGCGGGAGGGGCCATTTGCATCTGATTCTCATTTGCATTCCATTAGCATGTAGGTCGCGAATCCAGGACTTGCGCCTGGCACCCTGCCAGCAGCAGCCGTCGGGGACCGGCGCACCCTGCAGCCCGATCGCAGGCAGTGCGGTAAAAACAACCCCCAAACATCTCCTAATGCCCGATCGTGGGCAGAGCGATACTGACAACCCCCAAACATCTCCCAATGCCCGATCGCGGCAGAACGTATACGACAACCCCCAAACATCTCCCAATGCCCGATCGCGGGAAGTATGTATAATGACAACCCCCACCCAAACATCTCCCAATGCTCGATCGTGGGCAGTATGTATAATGACAACCCCCACCCAAACATCTCCCAATGCTCGATCGCGGGTAGTATGTATAATGACAACCCTCGCCCAAACATCTCCCAATGCCCGATCGCGGGCAGTATGTATAATGACAACCCCCCCAAACATTTCCCAATGCCCGATCGTGGGCAGGACGTGAAACAACCCCCAGTGCCCGATCACGGGCAGGAATGTAAAAAGACCCCCACCCGAATATCTCCCTGGTGGTCAGTGGACCGTAATACCCGATCGGGCAGAATGTCCAGTGACAACCCCCAAACATCTCCCTGGTGTCTAGTGTCCCCCCCCACACCACCCACAAGCCCACCACCCGCTCCCCCGGCGGCGGCGGGCAACAGCATCCACCGCCTGCCACCCCGCCATCGCCCATTGGCTCTAGCTCTGCACCAATGGGCGGCAGCCCCACCGACAGCCGTCAGTCAGCGGGCGGCGGGAGGCAGGCGGGTGGGAATGCTGCGCCCGCCGCCGCCAGGGGGGAGCGGGTGGTTGGGCTTCATGGGTGGGGTGGGGATCCCAGACACCAGGGAGATGTTTGGGGGTTGTCACTGGACATTCTGCCCGCGATCGGCATTACGGTCCACTGGACCACCAGGGAGATATTCGGTTGGGGGTCTTTTACATTCTGCCCGCGATCGGGCACTGGGGGTTGTTTCACATTCTGCCCATGATCAGGCATTGGGAGATGTTTGGGGTTGTTATTATACATACCGCCCACGATCGGCATTGGGAGATGTTTGGGGGTTGTCATTATACATTCTGCCCGCCATTGGGCACTGGGGGTCAGTATATTATCTGCCCGGGCCATCGGGCACTGGGGTTGTCAGTATACATTTTTCCCGCGATCGGGCACTGGGGGTTGTCAGTATACATTCTGCCCGCGATCGGGCATTAGGGAGATGTTTGGATGGGGGTCTTTTCACGCTCTGCCCACAATCAGGCTGGTGGGGGGCACAGGGACTGAGTTGGGGGCCAGCCACAGGTGGCAGCTGCTGTGTTGCGCCTGCAATACAGCAGCTCACCTGTGGGTGGCCTCAACTTGATCCTTTTTAGCTCAAAGTTGTGCAGGGCGCAGGTTGGGGGTTGCGCCAGAACTTCCGCACAACCCGACTGAATATCGGGTTGTGCAGTTTATGCATGGTTCCTCCCCCTCCTGTTGAGCATGCATTCATTTGCATTGCGCTGTTGCTCAACCTGTTTTCAGTGGCGCAACTGCCTCCTGCTGAATATCGCAGAATGGCGCAATGTAGGACTTGCGCATGCGCAACCCCGTTGCGCATGGCTCAACCCTTTTGAATATCTGGGCCGTGGACTGTAAGATGTTCCCCAAATTAACAGTTAATAGTTTAAAAGAAGGTTTGCCAGATGCTATTCATTCAGACCAATTCGGCTTTATTAAGGGAAGATCGATGTACCAAGCAACCAGAAAAGTACAAAAAAATCTTCCAACAAATTAAAAAAAAATAAGAAGACTACCATGCTTTGGCAATTGATGCAACCAATTCATTTGAGCTCTTGGATAGATATGTTTTGTTTAAGTGTTTGGAATTTTGGAAAATCCCTGGAATCCTACAACTTACAATTACAAAACTATATAATAACACCACAGTGAGATTCTCGGTAAATTCATACCTCTCTTCCCCTTTTCAAATGTGGAACAGGGTAAAACAAGGACACCCATTGTTTCTGGTTTTATACGTACTGGGTGGGATATTCAGACTGCGCCAGGCTGTGGCGCAAGCCTGGGCGCAGCGCAACTGGTATGTGTCAGGGCGCTGACAGAGTGATATTCAATGGTGCTGCACCATGACTCAGCACCATTGAATATCGCTCTGTGGCAATCCCGCATTGTGCATGGTGCAGTGGCACTGAACCAGTGCAAGTGGCCAGAGAGGGGCAGGGGGATGTGCTAGTGCAAGAGCCGTTGCGCTATGCGCATCGACCGTGAAATTCAAAAGTGCACATGCAAATGGGGCCACAATGCATGCAAGGCACAAATGGGGTAATTTGCATGTCATTATGGCCCCATTTGCATGCAGGTGTGCCAATCCCCGGCGACTTGCGCCTGGTGCCCTACCAGGCCGCAGCCGTCAGGGACCTACACCCCTGCACAACCGGCAAAGTGCCCCACTGCCCGATTGCGGGCATATGTATTACAATACAAGGTCCAACATCCCTGGTGGTCCAGTGGACCACTCCCAGCCTGATCATGGGCATATGTATTAAAATAAAAAGTCCCATATCCCTGGTGGTCCAATGGACCACGTCCAGCCCAATTGCAGGTGTTGGTTTTAAAAATCATATACCAATCCATCCCTGGTGGTCCAGCGGTACCCACTCCCCACCTGCCCCACTGGGCCCCACCACCCCATTCCCCCCCAGTCAGCAGCGGGTGGCAGCTGCCCACCGGCAAGCCACCCCACTGCCCACCAACTGACTGCGTACAGTAGGGCTGTACGCCCATTGGACCACAGCATGGGCCAATAAGTGTGCAGACTGTACTGTATAATACAGTCCAGAAATGTGAATGGATCCATTCACATATCTGGACTGTGTAGTATGGTATGGTCTGCATGCCCATTGGCCCACACTATGGACCCATGAGCGTACAGCCCTACTGTAAGCAGTCAGTCAGTGGGTGGCAGGGCAGCTTACAGGTGGGGAGCTGCCACCCACCACTGACCAGGGGGAGCAGGGTGGTGGGCTTAGTGGGTGGGTGGAGAGGGATACTGCTGGACCACCTGGGATGGATTGGTATATGATATGATATTTTAAAACCTATGCCTGCAATCAGGCTGGATGCAGTCCGCTGGACCACCAGGGATATTGGACCTTTCATTTTAATACCTATGCCTGTGATCAGACATGGGGGGCACTACCATGATGGACAGTGCCACTGGGGATCGGGGGGCCACCCACAGCTGGCAGCTGCCGTGCTGTGCCCTGCAATATGGCAGCTCACCTGTGGGTGGCCAGCTGTTGCTCCTTTCTTCAAGCTCAACTGTGTGCAGTGCAAGTAAGGGTTGTGCCTGCATGGGCTCAGCACATCCCGGGCTGAATATCGTGATGTATGGAGCATGCATGGGCATGCCCCCCCACTTGCACTGCATACATTACTGATGCGCTCTGGTGCATCGGGATTTGTGCCACGCACTTTTCCCTTTTGAATATCATGCTGGGGCACATCAGTGGGTTGTGCATGGTGCAACTGTGTTGCGCCATGTGCAACCCTTCTGAATATCCCACCCACTATGTTTAGAACGCTTCCTGAATCACATAAGAGCTAATAACCAGATACAGAGCATTGACATTTATGGAAGAATTATAAAAATCAACGTCTTTGCAGATGATGTCCTACTGTTAACCAAGGATGTTAGTAACTCTACCTAACTTTATGTCCAAAGTTAATGACTATGCAAAAGTTTCAGGATATGCCCTGAACATACAAAAATCAGTTATCTTTAACATTTCATATGGTGATTTCCATTTGAACCAGAGGATACAAGGAGAATTTATATATAAAACATAATTCAAATACTTAGGAGCTACTATTTTTATTAATCAAGTAGAAACTATAAAAAATACTATGCAATGGCTAAATCAAAAATACAGACTTTACTTGACTATCGGTTAAAACTTTAACTCTCTTTATGAGGTTGAATAGAAACACTGAACATGTTGGCCATTCCACATTTAGTATTTGTGCTTTAAGCAATAAGAGGTACTCCGATCCTTTGGTTTAAAAAGAGCAGAATCATATTTTCTAAATTTTTATAGAGAGGAGGGAAGCTGAGGATTGCCTGGCAACTATTAACCATTCCAAGGAAGATGGGAGGTTACAGTTGCACTGACCCCTTGAAATATGTAGTCTCTCACCAGCTGAGAATCCTATGGGAATGGGCATTCCAAAATATGGAATCTTTTTTAGAAGTAGACCTAATAAACCAAAAGGATGTAATTATAAATGCCAAAATAATTTTTGATATGATGGTGAAGCCAAACATATTGACAGAGGAGTCTGTGCCATTGAGTCAACAAATAAGGAGTGTCTTTAAGCATCTTTTAACAAGTAACATGGTTCCATGGTTATACCTGAATATATGGAACAGCAAAACGTTATGACTGGAAAATCATAAAGGAACCATACTAAACCTTAGTAAAACCTCAATTCAAAAATGGAACCAATTGTTATTAGATGGGGGGTTTTGTACCTTTAATAGATTTTGGGCAATATGTACTCCCCAGATCAAGGTAAACTTCTTGAATTATTTGACTATCAAATCAAAATAAAGTATTTAAAACAAATTGCTCCAATATGCCAGACATTAACCTAGATAGGACTCTTCAGGAACGTACTAAGATAATAAATTTGGGAACAAAGAAACTATTGTTTTATTTTTTTTATTTTATTTATTTTAATCTAGGATTACAATACCTTTGAGCTGAGGCTCTTTTACAAAGGTTCCATGCCCCCGTGTGCAACAGTCATGATTTTTAGTTACAAACATATAGTCATTGACTTACAGACATGTAATAATCAGTACAAAGACTTGAGCTATGAACAAGACAAGGGAAGGCAGGTGGGTGGTGGGGGAAGTGAGGGTAGGAGATCGAGGGGGGAAGGAGGTGCAGGGGGTAAGGGTATTGCAGTTAATTTATCTAATGTCTTTCTGTAATAACAAGGAACCATGGTCCACAACAAATATAAAATGGAACTTGGACACAAATTTCACATATATAGATCAACAATGGAGATATCTAAGAATAGATTGCAAAAAGGACTATATGTATGCAAAAAATAAAACAATTCTGAAAAAATATTTTAGAAACAGCTTACTTTACACCTCAAATTTTGTGTAAAATAGGAAATTAGGGGAACATAAAATGCTGACACCAATGTGACCTCAATGCCAACATATATCATTGTATATGGAATTGTAGAATGATAAAAGAAAGGTGGCAAAAAAAAAATACAGAGAAATTAAATTCTACCTTAAAAATAAATATACAATTACAATTTAAGATTGTGGTACTAAATGACACAGACTCCTTAAAAGTAAATAAAAATCAAAAATAGCTCTTCTGTATTGCACCTATGATAACTAAAATACTAATTTTAGAGAAATGGAATGCCCATGACCTAGGAAAATTTGAAGAAGACAGGTGGTGGTTTCTTTTTCAGGAAACAACATATTATGAGAGACTATGGTCAGAAGTACTTGAAACTAGAGTGTGTGTCAAGATGGCTACCTAGCAGCAGCGGTGTTCCTAAGCTCTGTTTGACGCAGATTTTAAATCTCATGCAGCAGTCTAAAAGAATGAAAAAAATGTCGGAAAACAAAAAGAAATTGAATGTTGTAGCTCACAAATTAATTTCAGCTAAGTCAACACTGCTTGAACAGTGGTATTATTTAGCAACCAGCCTGGAGAGTGGTTGTGGGATAGTCTCCCCACCCACCCCGCAGGGTGTGTGTGGTCTTTTCTCCAGTTGCCAAGCGAGCCGGATCGGTAACAGAAACACCTTTATCAGCAGTAAACCTTACCTATGAGCAACCTGATGTTCAGACCAGCCACATGGAGCAAATGTATTACACTATGGACTCATTGGAAAAGCTCTGGATAAGTTGTTGCATTGGACAGAGAGGAATGTCCGCCAGTTGAAAGCTCTTGTTATAAAAATGGATTACCCGCAGGCAGAGGTGAAGAAGGTGCAGGAGAAATCAGCTGTAACAGATAAGAATTTGCTAGACCATGCAGCTAAATTGGAACAACATAAGGGAAAATTACAAATGACTTCTCAAAAGAAGTGGCAGGGAAGGTAAGAGAGAAAAAGATAGCATTCAGGAAGTATAAGGAAACACAGAAGGAGCAGGACAGAGAACTGTACCAGTTAAAGAAGAAGGAAGTGGGTAAGGCAGTCAGAATAGCAAAGGCCCAAACCGAGGAAAAGATAGCCAACTCAGTTAAGAAGGGGGATAAAACCTTTTACAGGTACATTAGGGAGCAAAGAAAGACTAAGGCAGGAATACTGAGGCTGAACAAAGAGGAAGGTGGCTGGGCAGAGAACGACAGTGAAAAAGCAGAGATACTGAATGAATAATTCTGCTCAGTATTCACAATGGAAAAGCAGGGGTAAATAGCTAATCCAGTCAATAGAAGCACTCTGGATGGGGGGGTGATATTAGTCCTTTCACAGAAGAAGGGGTTCTGAAAGAACTCTTAAAACTGAAGGTGGATAAAGCAATGGGACCTGATGGGATTCACCCCAGAATTCTAAAAGAACTAAGGGAAGAACTAGTAACACCACTGACAACCCTTTTTAATAAATCATGGGAAGATGGTGTGGTACCTGAGGACTGGAGAAGGGCGGATGTGATTACCCTTCACAAAAGTGGGAGCAAGACATAGGCAGGAAACTACAGACCTGTCAGTTTAACCTCAGTGGTAGGGAAAATGATGGAATCACTTCTGAAGGAAAAAATTGTTGAGTACCTAGAGGCCAGTGGGGCACAAGACCCAAGGCAGCATGGATTCACAGCAGGAAGGTCATGTCAGACAAATCTAATTGATTTCTTAGACTGGGTAACCACAGCAGTAGACTAGGGAGGGGCTGTGGACATGGCCTACCTGGACTTTAGCAATGCATTTTACACAGTCCCGCACAAAAGATTAATTAACACATTAGCCAGCCTGGGAGTGGGTCCCAGGGTGGTAGCCTGGGTAAAACATTGGTTGGACAACAGGACACAGCTGGGAATAGTAAATGGAGTCCACAGTGAAGAAAGGAGGGTTACTAGTGGAGTACCACAGGGTTCAGTACTGGGGCCAGTCCTTTTTAATGTCTTTATAAGTGACATTGCAGAGGGACTGGAAGGGAAAGTATGTCTCTTTGCAGATGACACAAAGATCTGCAACAGAGTTAATACACCAGGTGGGATGGAAAGGATGAAAAGGAACAAGGTTGGAGGAATGGTCAAATGTATGGCAGGTTTGATTCAATGCAAAGAAATGCAAAGTAATGCACCTGGGAAACAAAAACCCAGGGGAAGAGTACACAATGGGGGTGAGATACTGACAACAACAAAAATGAAAAGAGACCTGGGGGTAGTCATATTAGATGACCTAAAGGTGGGCCAGCAATGTGAGAAGGCAGTAAGGAGGGCAGTGGGGATACTGGGATGCATAGGGAGAGGCATCACCAGTAGAAAACAGGAAGTTGTTGGCCCTCTGTACAGACAGCTGGTAAGACCACATCTGAAGTACTGTATACAGTTCTGGAGACCCCATCTCCGCAAAGACCTAGACAGGATGGAGGCTGTCCAAAGGAAAGCAACTAAAATGATGCAGGGTCTGCATCAGAAGACATATGAAGAAAGACTAAAGGAACTATAGATGTATAGCCTTGAGTAAAGGAGGGAGGGGGGGACATGATAGAAACTTTCAAATACCTCAAGGGAATCAACAAAGTCCAAGAGGGTAGCATCTTTCAGAAAAAGAGATGCGCAAAAACAAGGGGGCACAATTTGAAGATAGAGGAGGGACAGCTCAGAGGTAATGTAAGGAAGTATTTCTTCACAGAGAAGGTTGTGTATACATGGAACAGCCTTCCTGAGGAGGTCGTAGAGTCAAAAACATTGGGGGAATTCAAGAATGCATGGGACAAACATAAGGCAATTCTAGTGGGGGGTAGGAGGAAGTAGGCTGTTGGTTAACTAGGATCTGCAGCTTATCCGTTAGGTAGAGAAATGGGCAGACTAGGTGGTCCAGGTGGTCCTTATCTGCCTTCAAATTATATGTTTCTATGCTATGTTTCTATGAATGCACTCTGCAAGGTGTAATAAAAGAGAATTATAACATCTCTCGCAAGCTAGAGCAAAATGAAAATCAGTTGAGATACAGAAATTTCTGTATGATCAGTATTCCCGAATCACTGGAATCTGAATTTATTACTTTGTGTGAGTTGGTAAAAAATATCTTAATAATTACCTTTGAATTGCTGATTGATAACCCTCCATTGCTGGCTCATGCTTAATGCTGATTCAAATGCACCAGTGAAATCCACAATTCTCATTACTTTAGCATTTGACTCTGATAGAGACTTAATTTTTAAGCTGGCCAAACTGATGATTGTGTTAACATATTAAAGTTTTTTGAAACTATATTTTTCTTGATTACTGTTATCAGACTTAAAGATGTTGAAAATTTCACACTTATAGACAAGAAGTGTTGGAACTGGGGGTGCAGTTCACTGTCTTACCACCTGCAAAAGTCAAAGTGGTTAAAGATGGAAAAATTAACATTTTCTTTGAGGTTGATTAGCTAGTTCCTGAAAATAGGCATACTACTTGTCTAGTGTACTTACCCAGTAAACAAAAGCTAAATAAATAAATAGTTACCTATCTTAGATCTCAGTACTCCATGGGTTCAAATATATCAGAAAATGATGTCACTATTTCTTCTAGAAACTCAGACAAAAACATTCACTCTACCACAGAAGAAAAAAATTACTTACCATAGTAATCTTGTTTCTTCCAAGGGAATCCTACTGTATTCTGACTTATGCAGTATGGTCTCACCATAGGACTGCCCCGGAACTGAAATGGTTAATAGAACCTATGCAAATGATGGAATGCTAGGCTCGAGTTTGGTTTTCAAAGTACTGTCCCTGACAAACAGCTTTCAACCATCAGATTCTTACAAAGTATGCACAAAGAACTATCCAACCATACTAACACTACTACTAAGTTCAGAATGGCACCACTAAGACTCAAGTCACAGATGCCCAAGAAAAAACATACCCACAGGTTTGCAACATCATTAGCACAGCTGGAGTGCAGTGACCCACAGGTTCTTAGTAGAAGAGGAAGGGTGGGAGCACAGAATACAGTAAGATTCCCTTGGAAGAAACAAGATTACTATGGTAAGTAATTTTTTCATCAAACCCCAGGAAATCTTACTGTATTCTGACTTATGCAGACTTCCCAAGCAGTACCTTTGAAGGTGGGTAAAAAACCTACTTAGGAAAGTGGCTCTGCAGGACTGCTGTGCCAAACCTGGCATCCCCTCTGGCCTGGACATCCAAACAATAATGCTTGGTAAATGTGTGAACTGTTTTCCAGGTAGCTGCCTTACAGATATCCACCGGGGAATACCCCTAGCAGCTGCTAAAGATGTAGCTGTACCCCTGGTCAAATGAGCCCTGAGGCCTGTGGCTGGCTGCTTACCCACCTTATTGTAGTAGAACTGAATGCAAGCCACAATCCATCTTGCAATGGATCTTTTAGTAGCTGGCTTCCCTTTCCCCATCTCTCCATAGGTGAGGAAGAGTTGAGTGTGGTCCTGCCTATGACCTTTTATGTGGTCAAGGTAGTAGCTGATTGCCCTTTTTACATCCAGGCTATGCAGCCTACATTCACCTGAGGTGGTATGATCAGTAAAAAAGACAGTTAGTGTAATGGACTGGTTAAGGTGGAACTCAGATATCACCTTGGGCAATAATTTTCTATTAGTCCTCAGGATGACTTTGTCTCTGTGGACAGCAATGTAACCAGGCTCTGTACACAAGGACTGAAGCTTACTAATCCTTCTAGCAGAAGTCATTGCCACAAGGAACAGTGTTTTCCAGGTCACACACTTGAGATCTGTCAAAGACATGGGTTCAAAGGCTGGCTGCATGAGCTGGGCAATGCAAATGTTCAGATCCCACATGGGAGTTGGTTCCCTATGAGGAGGGTGCAAGTGTAGCAATCCTTTGAAAAACCAATTGAACACTGGATTTGAGGAGAGGGATAGCCTTTTGCCCGATGATAAGTAAGCTGAAACAGCTGCTAGGTGCACATTCAGGGCAGAGGCCCTTAAGTCCATATAATGGAGATGAGTAAGGTACTCCAGGACCACTGGTAAACTGGCCTGGTTGTGGTCTACATCCCTTCCTTGGCACCAAATAGAAAATCTTCCATTTAGAAAAATAGGTTTTCCTAGTAGATGGTTTTCTAGATACCCAAAATATCTCCATAATCCCTTCTGACAGATGCAAGTCTGCATATTCTAAGTCCTCAAGAGCCAGGCTTTAAGCCTGAGGGACTGAAGGTTGGGATACATGATTCTGCCCTGTGAGGATGACAGTAGACTGTACCTCCTGGGGAGGCTGATTGGCTTGGCTACTGACATTGATAGAATCATAGAGTACCAGGGCTGTCTGGGCAAACACCAACATAGAGGTGTCGATAGGAAGAAGGGCAGGGGTAAATTAAGAAAGTGACAAAATCAAGAAGGACAGGGATGGGGCAAAAGGGAGTAAGGCCATCAGGAAATGGAGGGTAATGAGTACCAATGCCCGTAGTCTGGGCAACAAGCTCCCTGAGCTGATGGCTTTAATGGAAGAGGGATGCCTGGACATCGTGAAGAGTCACAGAAACATGGTACACAGAGAACCATGACTGGGATGTTAACATACCAGGGTACATAACCCACAGGAGAGACAGGCAGGGAGAAGAGGGGAGGAGTAGCTCTCTATGTAAAGGAAGGGATAAAAGCAACTGAACAAAAGAGTAAACAGGGAGGAGAGGAGGCACTGTGGGTCACCTTGGAGACTGGAAAGGGCACCACAATCCGCACAGGGGTTGTGTACAGACCCCCACGTCAGGGGGAAGGAATGGACAAGGATATGATAGAAGGCATTCTTAGAATGGCAGAGAAAGGGGAGATACTGTTGATGGGAGACCTGAATATGCCAGATGTTAACTGGAGCACATTTGCTGCAGCCACATCCAAGAGCAGGGCCATTCTGATGCCCTACAGGTGGCAGGCATTAGACAGCTGAGTTTTGGAACCCACTCAGAGGGAGCAACCTGAGACCTCGTGACTTAAACGGGGCAGTGAGAGGATCTCAGATCTAGAAGTGGGTTGCTATCTGGGGACAAGTGACCATCAAACAGTGTGGTTCACGTTAAACTCAGTTACAGTGTCAAGCCATACAAAAGTGAGGGTACTGGACTTTAGGAGGGCTGACTTTGGCAAGATGGGAGAGTGCCTCAGAAAAGCAGTAGCAAACAGGCTAGAAGGAGATGTGGAGCAACAATGGGGAATTATCAAAACTGCCATCACAGAGGCAACAAGCCTTTGTGTGAAGCAAATGAACAAATCAAAACAAAAGAAAAAGCCACTATGGTTCTCAAAAGAGGTGGCTGTGAAAGTCAGGAAGAAAAAGATAGTATTCCGGAAGTATAAGGAAACACAGAAGGAGCAGGACAGAGAGCTGTACCAGTTAAGGCAGAAGGAAGCAGGGAGGGAAGTCAGAATAGCAAAGGCCCAAACTGAGGAAAAGATAGCCAACTCAGTTAAGAAGGGGATAAAACCTTTTATAGGTACATCAGCGAGCGTAGAAAGACAAAGGGAGGGATAGTGAGGCTGAATAGAATGAACAGTGGGTGGGCAGAGGGGGACAGTGAAAAAGCAGGAATACCGAACGAATATTTCTGCTCAGTATTCACAAAAGAGGAGGGGGAAGTGCCTAATCCAATTAACAGAAGCACTCTGATAGGGGTCGATCCAGTCCTTTCACAGAAGAAAGGGTTCTGCAAGAACTCCTAAAACTGAAGGTGGACAAAGCAATGGGTCCCGATGGAATTCACCCCAGAATTCTAAAAGAATTAAGGAGGAACTAGTGAAACCACTGGCTACTCTTTTAATAAATCATGGAGGATGGTGTGGTACCGAGGACTGGAGGAAGGCGGATGTGATTCCCTTCACAAAGTGGGTCCAAGACAGAGGCAGGAAACTACAGACCTGTCAGTCTGACCTCTGTGGTAGGGAAAGTGATGGAGTCACTTCTGAAGGAAAGAATAGTCGAGTACCTAGAGGCCAGTGAGCACAGGACCCAAGGCAGCATGGGTTCACAGCTGGAAGGTCATGTCAGACTAATCTATTAGATTTCTTTGACTGGGTGACCAAAGTAGACCAGGGAGGGCTGTGACATGGCCTACCTAGACTTTAGCAAGGCATTTGACACAGTCCCACACAAAAGATTAATAGTCAAATTAACCAGCCTGGGAGTGGGACCCAGGGTGGTAGCCTGGGTAAAACATTGACTGGACAACAGGACACAGAAGGTAATTGTAAATGGAGTCCATTCTGAAGAAAGGGGTTACTAGTGGGGTACCGCAGGGTTCAGATATCCAGTCCTCTTTAATGTCTTCATCAGTGACATTGCAGAGGGACTGAAGGAAAAGTATGCCTTTTGCAGATGACACAAAATCTGCAACAGGATTGATACACAAGGAGGCGTGGAAAGAATGAAAAGGGACTTGGCAAGGTTGGAGGAATGGTCAGAAGTATGGCAGCTAGGATTCAATGCAAAGAAGTGCAAATAATGCACCTGGGAAACAAGAACCCAGGGAAGAATACACAATGGGTGGGGAGGTAGTAACAACAACAAAAAGGAAAGGGACCTGGGGTAATCATATCAGATGACCTTAAGGTTAGCAAGCAATGGAGAAGGCAGTAGGGAGGGTTGGGGATACTGGGATGTATAGGAGAGCATCAGCAGCAGAAAACAGGAAGTTGTTATCCCTCTGTACAGACAGTTGGTGAGACCCCATCTGGAGTACTGTGTCCAGTTCTGGAGACCCCATCTCCGCAAGGGCATAGACAGGATAGAGGCAGTCCAGAGGAGGGCAACTAAAATGGTGCAGGGTCTGCAAGAGAAGCCGTATGAGGAGAGACTAAAGGAGCTTAATATGTATACCCTTGAGGAAAGAAGGGAGAGGGGGGACATGATATAAACTTTTAAGTACCTCAGTGGAATCAACAAAGTCCAAGAGGGTAGCATTTTTTCAGAAAAAGAGACTTGCAAGAACAAGGGGACACAATTTAAAGATAGAAGGAGGGCGGTTCAGGGGCAATGTGAGGAAGTATTATTTCACAGAGAGGGTAGTGGATGCATGGAACAGCCTTCCTGAGGAGGTTGTGGGGTCTAAAACTGTGGGAGAATTCAAGAATGCATGGGACAGACATAAGGCAATTCTTGTGGGCGGTAGGGAGAAATAGGCTGTTGGTTAACTAGGATCTGCGGCCTATCCTGTAGGTAGGGAAATGGGCAGACTAGATGGGCCTAGCGGTCCTTATCTGCCATCAAAGTCTATGTTTCTATGTATGTTTCTATGTCTGTCCCAGTCTGGGACAATGAGTATCATTGTTGCTGGTTGTGATCTGAGTTTGTTCAGCACCCTTAGCAGCAAGGGAAATTGAGGGAAGGCATACAGAAACCTCCCTGTCCAATCTAGCAGAAGTACATCCAGAGGGATTGTGCCCTTGATAGGGGGTCTGCAGCAGCACTGTGGTAGCTGGTAATTGCCTGGAGCTGCAAATTAGTCCACTTCTGGTGTGCCCCATCTGCTGAAGATAACCTCCAGTATCTGCTTGTTCAGTGACCACTCATGGTGGTTCTGATTGATTCTGATGAAGGCATCTGCCAGGACATTGTCCTTTCCCAGAAGATGGACAGCTGAGAGGAGGGAGACCTCTAGGGAATATGCCAAAGTCCAGATTTTCATTGCTTCCATGCACAGTGGAGTTGACCTTGTGACCCCTTGTTTATTTATGTAATACATGGTGGTGGTATTATATGTCCTGATCTGCACCACCTTGTCCTTTACTAGGTTGGCAAATGACTGGATACCCAGGAGGACTGCCCTGAGCTCCAACAGGTTGATATGCAGAAGAGATTCCTGTTTTTCCATGTGCCATGTGCTGTGTGATCCCCAGATGTGTCCCCCAACCAGAAGGGATGCATCTGTGGTCAGTACCAGTGAGAGGACCTGTTGCAAGAATGGCACCCCTGCCTGGGGTTGGTCTTGTCTTGCCACCACTGCAGAGCTTGAAGAAATGTTATTGTGATGGGCACTAAGTTTGACAGTGAGCCCCTTTTTTGAAGCCAGTGAGCTCTTAGGTGGAATTGAATGTCTCTCATTTGGAACCTGGCTCTTGACACAGTTGCTGTGGAATCTAAAATGTGGCCTAGCAGTTGCAGGAATAGCCTTGCCAGCCTTGGGACATGCAGCTTGAAGGAGTTGGCTACCTGTACCAGGCTGTTCACTCTCTCCTCAGGGAGGAAAGCCCTTCATTTTTGTGTGTCCAGCTCTGCTCCTATGAACTTGAGAAGTTGCACTGGTTCCAGAATAGACTTTTTTAGATTCACCAGGTACCCTAGTGAGTGCAGGGTATCCTGTGTAAATGTTACTGCCTCTTGCACTTGCTGTTGTGACTGATCTACTATCAAACAGTTACCTAGGTAGGGGAACACTGTTACTCCTTGTCCCATTAGGTGTAAGACGACCACAGCTAGGCATTTTGTGAACACCCTTGCAGCAGATGTTAGTCCGAAGGGTATTGCCGTGAACTGATAATGGCCTGATGGCAGTCTGAACCTTAGATACTTTCTGTGTGACTACCAGATAGGATGTGAAAATAGGTGTCCTTTAGGTCTAGGGATGTTAGTCAGTTTCCCCTGCCTTGAGGTTGGTAGAATAGTAGTCAGAGTCACCATCTTAAACTTTGGCTTTGACAAATGTTTGTTTAGGTGTCTGAGATCCAGAATGGGTCGCCACTCCCCTGTTTTCTTTATTGTGAGGAAGTACTTTGAGTACAAACTTTTTCCCTTCTGGGCTAAGAGGACTGGTTCTACTGCTCTTTGTAACAGAAGGCTTGAAACCTCTTCCTCTAGTAAGGCTGTTTCTGATGGGGAAGAAGGTTTGAAGACTCTTAACCTCAGCTTTAGCATGAATGTAAAGCTGAGGACAAGAACTTGGCCCACTACCTCCTGGATCCACTTGTCTGTGATGATATTTTGCCACTCCTAGATGTAGTGGGCCAGCCTGCCCCCTATTGGAATTGGGAAGGTGACCCAGACAGGCACCTCAGGGTGTCTGCTTTGTCTGGGCTGCTGGCTGAGTGCTGGGGCTGGTGTGGCCACCACTCCTTCTGCCTCTGCTCCTAAAGTATCCTGTTTGCTGCTGCTGATACTAGGGGAAAGCTTGAGGCTGGAAAAAAGGCCTGTAGTAAGCTCTGCCCCTTCCACCTCTTGTCTGATGTTTTTGGGGTATGGACGCTCTTTCCTTTACTGCAGCACTCTTGTAGGCAGCCTTGTATTTGTCCATTTTCTTCCTATATGCCTCTGTTTGTTTTCTAGAGACATGGGGTCACAAGGGATGTCTATGGCTTTGGTTTGTGTATCCTGTGTTAGATTAGTAGTTCTGAGCCAGGCAAACCCCCTGAGGGACATTGATGCTGCCATCTGTTTGGATGCCGTGTCATTAGCATCAACTGCCATCCTAAACTGTGTTTTGGAAGCCTCAATTCCTCTTTCTGCAGCTTCTTCCAGGTCAGATGCCATGGGAGATGGGACAGCCTTTGCAATCTCTAGTACAGTAATCCAGAGATTCTTTTGATACTTGGCCACAAATGACATGTATGAGACCTGTCTGATGGCAAGGGATGACTCCATATACACCTTTTTTGCTGCTGAATCCACTCTCCTAGAGTCTTTATCTGGAGGGTGAGAGGCCAGGGGGATGCCAGCTTTGTCACAAGCTGCAGCCTGCACTACTCCCTCATGACTAGGGTGTCCAAAAAGGAATTCAGCTCCACTTTTGGCTACCCAGTACTTCTTATCCACTTTTTTCTGTGGGACGTACTGAGGTGGGTGTCTGCAAGAGCTTTAGAGTTTGCTTTTTAAGGGACTTGTGGATTGGCAGCAACAATCTTTTTGATGCTGGCACATCCATAATTTCTCTGTAACCCTCTTCCTCCTCCTCATCTTCAGTTGACTTCTGAGTGAGAAGATCAAGGGTCTGTGCCACTTGCATCATGAATGAAGAGTAACAGGGAAAATCCTCAGTTTCCTTGTCAGGGGAGTCAGGGCAGTAAGGATCAGGAGGAATGTCAAGTTCAATGGGCTCTCCATAATCCTCATCCTCCTCTTCTTCTTCCTCCTCCACCTCTTCTCCAAACTGGTCACAACTGAGGTCTAATGAACTGGAGACCTGGGTTGAACTGGGGGTCTGAACCATTGCAGACAACAGTTGTTTCTCAACTGAAACTGGGGTTCTGGTCTGAAGAAACTGAATAACCCTGATCGCGTTAGCAATCTCTTCTGCAGTAGGAGTCGTAGCTTTCTTTGGTTGCAGTTCCTGATGCTTCTCTTTTGTCTTCTTTTTCCCCACAGCAGCTGGTTCAGCAGCTGAATCTGTAGTCCATTTTTTACTAGAAGAGCTATTGCCCCTTTCAGAGGGCAGCTTCTCTGGTTCTTTTTGAGGAGGAACTGTTTTTTCAATGACTGGGTCAGCAGCCTTTTCAGCCATCCTTTCCTGCAGTCTTTTCAATCGCCTCTCAACTATACACTGAGGAAAGTTTTTGCAGATCTCACAGTCTGTCTTAAGGTGTTTAAACTCCAGACAAAACACAAAGTAAATGTGGATCAGCCTTGGCAAAAAGTTCCCCACACTCAATGCAGTGCTGGAAACCTGTAGGTCCCATTCTCTTCTTGGCTTTATGTGACATAACCCAGAAGAAAAATATCTATCAAGCTCCTTTATAAAATATAAATTTCTTTTCTTTTTTGTTTTGTTCAGTTATGCTAAATGACTAAAGGAACCAAGAGTTACCCTGTAAGAAATTTCAACCAGAATCTGACTTACACCTGAGTCTGAACAATTTTAAGTAAAACAAGACTAAATAATCCTTTTTAAAGAATAAAGGAGATGTTGGTTCCTTCTCGGTTAGAGAACCAAAAAGGAAATAGAGTTACTTACACAAATAACACTAAATCTAAACTAATTCTATCTAAAAATCAAGGACATTATTTCAAATATCAAATAAATTGAAACAGTACTTAATAAAACTGAGAAAAATTAATTTTTTCAAGCGATGCAGGAGAGCTCTCTAGAGACGTCTTACGGAGGCAAGCGTAGTAAAGAATCTGACGGTTGAAAGCAGTTTACCAGGGACAGTGGTTTGAAAACCGAGCTCAAGCCTAGCATTCCGTCATTTGCATAGGTTCTAGTAACCATTTCGGCTCCAGGGCAGTCCTATGGTGAGACCATACTGCATAAGTCAGAATACAGTAAGATTTCCTGAGGTTTGAATGGGGTTAGGTATCATTTCCCAGCTAATAACTTCCCAACTTAAAAGTTCTCATTTCCGTTTGCCTGACTTTGTATCTTCCTGTTTATTTTTCCCGAATCATAAATCACTGACAATAGATCACGCTTTGTATTCTTGCCGCATTCACAACACATTTTCACACATGGACGGCACTTTCAGAACTGTGCCAAGTATGTTTCGGCAGCTTTATTCACTTAATGCTTATGTCGGCACTACAGAAAACAGCCGTATTGTGCCCCTAGTCTATGCCATAATGTCATCAAAATCGCAGCAGTGTCATCAACAATTTTTTCAGGACTTACAAGACCTGGCTGATGAAGACAGTTTAACACTATCACCAGAGTTTATTATTACCGACTTTGAGCAAGCAACAGTAAATGCTTGCAAGTTCAAATTGCCTGATAGCACCAATAAAGGATGTTTGTTTCACCTGGGGCAGATAGTGTGGCATAAAATTCAAAATTTAGGACTCACCACACAGTATGGTGCAGACCCAGAATTTGCCCTGAAATTAAGACATCTTGTTTCTCTAGCCTTCTTGGCTCCTGTAGAGATTAAAACTGTTTTTACTGAGCTTAAAGACAATGCCAGACAACAGTTTACCACGTACTGAATGGTTTGAAGAAAATTATATTCTTGGCCATCTGGCGGAGAAAATGCATAATAAAACTTCTATCCATAGCCCAGCTATTTTTCATTCCCAATTTTGGTCGGTGCATGATCAGTTAGGTAGCCAAATACTGCACACTCAAAATAAAGTGGAAGCATGGCAGACAGCTCAGGACTCTGGTTGGTGCATTGCATGTTGGATTCAATCGTTTTGTGGCAGAGCTCAGAAAAGAACAAATGACAACAGAGTCCACAATTGAAAAAGTAAATCACGGACTGCCAGTCTCACCACTCAAAAGGAAATATGCATTGTGTGAGGAAAAGCTGAGCACTGTGGTGAGCAAGAGGGAGCAAACGTTGCTCACAACCTTGTCATTTAAGCAAACTTAGTTTTATTCAATATTTTAGACTTTCAATATTTTTTTTTAATAAAGACAATCGGTGAATTTTAATCGTGTTTGGATTATTGATTATTGATGCTGTTTAAGTATCAACCAATGGTATGTATATTTCAAACATTCTGATCTGTGGTTTTTAGCCTGCAATTGGTCTGCAATCAGCTAGCTTTACCTTCTATATGTATATACTGTTTAAGTCTGCAGTTCAATCTGGCTCATTTCATTCCTCTTTGCTTGTGACTATTATCTCCTTGTCAGGATTTCAAATGTCAGGAATATGTACTGACGGGAAATGTTGTAGTTGGGATTTTGGTGTCAGTAAAATGTAAGTTGGGCAATGGTAAGTTGGGAAGTAGTACGGATCCCTTTGAAAGGATGTTTTTTTGATGGATTCAACTGGATACAACTGACTTCTTTAAACTTTGCTGATAAAAAAATGTCATTTCAGAAAAGAAAGCATTTATATTTTCCTATCTACTATACTGTTTCTTAAATGTTATTTAGGGCTGACTAGGCAGGCTAATCTGGAGTAAATAGCAAGTAACTAAAAGAACTAATGTGTAAATTTCAGTTGCAGCTAAAGAATTTGATTTATATGTATTTTCTCAGGGCTTTCCTCCCCACATGAAATGGTCTATTGTTGTTCCTAAGACTTTAAATGCTCAACCTTTTAGAAAAAAATTGATTCTATATTATGTAATGCAAGCATTATATTTAAAATAATAAAATATAATAAAAAAAAGAAGTACTTGAAACTAATGATGATCAGGATCCACCTTGGAGAGACATAGAAGCTATATTACCTCTATTTATAACCCTATGAACATTGTAAATGTAAAACTTATGCTTAAAACAATGTATACCTCCAGCCCTAAATGTTCTTTCTCTTTTCTTCTTCTTTTCTAAATATTATTTTTTCTTTTCTTTTTCCTTTTTTAATGTTAAGTTCAACTTATTGATACCTTTTGTATAAGTATAAAAATGAACTGTATGTAAGTAATACTGATGATGAAAAATAAACATTTTTTATTTAAAAAAAAAAAAAGACGGTAACCTGTATTATAAAGTCTAATTAACTATACATGAACCTAGCTAGGCTCCTGATTGGCTACTGGATTGGTCATTAATGTCTTATAAATTACTGATCCAGCTGTCAACAGGTGCTGTGCAGCACACAGAGCTTGCACCATTCTATGTAAAACCTTAAATAATGGGAAGAAATTATCATTATTATTGTGATTAGACTTATAATTGCAATAACAACCTCAGAGCTGGTCATATCCTCGGATTAATACCTGGCTGGAGGGAGGAGCTTGAGGTGCATCCCCAACTGGTCATTAATCCCTTGGAAATGACCGGCTTCTCAGTCATTACTGCTTAATTAATAAAAAAGACTGAACTGAAGAAATGCTAATACAAATAAAAATAAGATTGTAATCACGCTTTTGCAAACAGGGTATAACTATTTAACAGGGCATGGGAATGGGGCAAAAGGTGGTAAACAGGGTAAGAAACTGGGTAAGGGATAGGTGGCAGAGGGCGATTGTAAATGGAGTTCACTCTCAGGAGGGTAGGGTGCCTAAGGGATTGGTGGTGGGACCAGTTCTCTTTAATATCTTTATAAGTGACACTGCCGAGGATCTAGAGGAGAAGGTCTGCCCATTTGTGGATGACACCAAAATCTGAAATAGGGTGGACACTTCAGGGGGGTGGAAAGGATGAGCAGGGACCTAAGGAAGCTTGAGGAGTGGTCATGAGTATGGCAAGTGGTTTTTAATGAGAAAAAGTACAAAATTATGCACTTTGGGCACAGAAACCCAGAGCAGAATACAAAATGGGTGGAATTTTATTGATGACCACCAAGCAGGACAGAGACCGGGAGGTTATAATTTCATTCTTTATGCCTCAGCATTCTGAAGTTCTCATGTATCCCTCTCTCCCCCAATGCCTTCATTCTCAGGCACAGCTGGGGAGATGACATGGCCATAGGGCAACCTCCCGCAGTCCATCCCCTTGAAAGGTATGGTTACATAGAGGAGACAAACCTGGTACCAATCTGGACCCCATTTTGCCATGACACTCACTCTGCACAGCGTGGAAGTTGGTGCCATTTTCTCTGTCACACATTCGCAAGGGCTCTGTGTTTCCTATGCAGCACTTTCCTCTCTACTGCTGAACTGGAATCTGCAAAATGGTGCCTTTTCAAATGTAACGTCTCCTAACTGTAGAGACATATCCCATTGTCCAGATAAAGAAAAAATTTAGAATCTCCTGAAGTATTGCAAAGGTATGTTTCTGGATGCAGCTAGGGGTTCCCCCAGCCATAAACTGTTAGCGGGGTACTTTCCTGCCCACCAGACATGGACAACTCATAATCTGAGCTCAGGCTAGAGACAGAGAACATGCCCATGTGTCTGAGATCATTCGGGTTGACTATGTGAGGTTAACTGTTATATGGTTTGGGGAAGGCACAAAGCTTGTGAGAAGGGTAAATAAATGTGAGCTGTACCCCATGGGAGGGTTGTATACCATTGCTGATGCAGTCCTCTTCTAGATGATGCTTGTCCCCTCTGTTGTGGTAAGTCCAGCTTACCATCAGATTCTTGTATGTTGGATTGGCGATCCAAAGAATATGCCACCAAACAGTATGTAATAAAGAGTAGTTTTATTACAAATACTCACATCAGACATGTGACAAAGAAATCGCATGGGAGTTGATTTCCCAGCATTCCTCGAATATGGTCTCTTTCTCATCAAGGAGCTGGTGTGCAAGCAATTATGTATAACTGATAAGAATGCAACATTTGGATAAGGTAGATGAGTACAATTGGATATAATATGCAGCGTGTAATATCTGGGTGGAACCTCAAGAAGCAAGAGTTCATAGATGGCATAAATCTTAGAACAAAGGAAATTCATAGCCAGCAACAAAATACAAGTATTATCAGTTCTCATTGGAGAGAGTGAGTCTGGAAATACTGGCAATGTCATCAGAAAAGCATACAGCATGTTATAGTATTGTGAAATATAGCAGAATATATGTGGGAAACTAGAAACAGCATATATGGCAGAAACATATCATATCGGTAAAACATTATGAGACTGTGGTAAGGCACTGATACTTGTAGGTGTATAAGGTTACAGTTACATGTGGGTCAGTTGGTGGTATAACCCAGGCATAACAGTCCCCTCCTTGTTGCCTTGCTCAAAGGGCAGCACAACAAAAAGAAGATGGTTAGGTGTAGCAATGGTATGTGCCAAATGCTGGTTAAAAGTACACCTCAGAGAGCAAAGGGTTAGTAGCAGATGAGTAAAAACAAGATATAAATTACAACCAAGCTTGAAAACATTGATTTGAATGTCTGCTTTTCAAAGCACATAAAAGCTCATAATGTAAATGAATTACATGTCTATAGCATACAGACAGGGTGACTGTGAAAGCAGTCCTATTCAGGAGTTGAAACAGGGGTAATCACAGATCGTCATATCTTAAAACACAAAATTGAAACTAGGTATGTCAACACCACAGTGGATTTGTGTATAAGAAAAGTTGTTGATGTGTATTATCACAGAACATTGTTTGTAAGAACACTGTTAAAGTCATTGTCCATTCACAAAAAAAAGTCCATTATGAGACTAGAAAAGGCAGATAATGGTGGCATATGGGACGGCAGTGTACGTTTTTGACTGAAGAATCTAATAACAATGTCCTTAAAGAGGAACCAATCCATAAGGTTAGAGTTGGTAACCACAAAGCAATGTACTTACATTTGAAATGTCATTCGTAGAAAGTTTGCAACCCATGGGGCATACATGGCACTTGGGGCTGTCAAGACTAGTACCAGCATGGTAAGAGAGGTAATGTTCATGTAGCTGGCTGCTGGTTGGCTGGATTGGCAAAGGCCTTGGCAAGGGTTGCATGAGATTGTCCATTGAATGTTTCAATGGAATAGTCGCACCCACACAGGCATAGCTTTTCATAAAAAGAGCACATTTTGCACAAATAATAACAGTTCATAAAGAACACAGTTCACGAAAAAGCAACCAAGAGCACAGTCCATATAAAAACAATCAGTTCATATGAGGTGCCAGCCAAGTTTGGAAACCCAGCCATGAAGAAAAGTTGCATGTGTTGCTTGAAGATCTTACCAGTACCTACCTGCGGAAACTGAAAACTTGTAAAATTTTGCTAAAAACATAGTTTTAAAGCACATATATAGTTGTTGTTAAAAGGAAAATGGTATGGTCATTAGCAATGACTTTGCTTATGGTGTGGTGTGACATAGACAAGTGACGGCATTGGCCATGCACTCGGAGGTGCAGGTCAAGGTCCAATAATAAGAATATAGCATTTATTCATCTGTGAATACACCCTGGTTCCAAGTCTCAGAAGAGGTTGTGACATTTGGACAAATAAAACGTAGTTTCCTTGCCTGTGTGTTGCTGTTTGGCCTAGTTTAGGCATATTTCATTAAATGAAAGTGTGATATTATGCTTGGTGGGGGACTCAATTATTAGGGGGATAGAACTAGGGGGAGCAGGGAAAACTGAAGTAAGGTGCATGCCTGGTGCCATGGCTTGGAGGGACAGGAAGCGCATCCTCAGGATTACGAGAACAGCTGCACGGGAGTCTGAGCTGGACGTCACTGGCCACCTAGGGACAAATGACTTGGCTCAACATGAGATTAGAGCAGTGCAGAAGGACTGTGTAGCATTGGGGAGGGGCCTAAGACAAGTAGCACACACAGTATCCTTCTCAGAGGTGCTGCCTGTCAATGGCATGAGTGAGATGAGGGTACTTTGCACCATGCAGTTTAATAAATGGTTGAAAAAATGGTGTGGAGCACAGGGGTTTGACTTCATTGGGGACTGGGGTTCCACCTGGAGGGACACCAGCCTATACTGGCAGGATGGTCTGCATTTTAAACTAGTCGGGGGGGCACTGATAAGCAGCGGGAAAATCCCAGCCTCTCCCTACAAAACAGGATACTAAATGAGAAAAAGACTGAGGTAGAAAGGTCAGTGGGGGATGCTGCAACAGATTACCTTCTGTTGCAGCATCTCCTGACCTTGCTCTCCATCAAAAATGGAGAACAATGAGTACCAATGCCTGTAGTCTGAGTAACAAGCTTCCTGAATTAGTGGCCTTGATGGAGGAGAACATCTGGATATCGTGGCAGTCACAGAAACATGGTACACACAAAACCATGACTGGGTCGCAAACATACCAGGATACACTATCTACAGGAGGGACAGGGAGGGTAAAAGAGGAGGAGGAGGAGTAGCTCTTTACATAAGGGAAGGAATCAAAGCAACAGAACAAAAGGTAAAACAGGGATGAGAAGAAGCACTGTGGGTAAATTTGGAGACCGGCAATGGCACCACAATCCGCACAGGGTTGTAGGGAGTACAGACCTTCTCTTCAGGGGAGGAAATGGACAAGGAAATGATAGAAAGTATACTTAGAATGGCAGATAAAGGGGAGATATTGCTGATGGGTGATCTGAATATGCCAGATGTTAACTGGAGTGCAGTTGCAGCAGCCACTTGAAGAGTGGGTATTCTAGATGCCCTACAGGGGCATGCCTTAGACAACTAGTATTGGAGCCCACTGGAGGGAGCAATCTTAGACCTGGTTCTCTCAAATGGAGATGAAGAGGATCACAGATGCAGAAGTGGGTAGCCATCTGGAACTAGCGACCATCGAACAGTATGGTTCCAATAAACACAGCAATAGAGTCAAGCCATACAAAGGCAAAAGTACTGGACTTTAGGAGGGCTGACTTTGCCAAAATGGGTGAGTGCCTAAGGAATGCACTAGCAAATGGGCAGGAAGGAGGGGTGGAAGAACAATGGGGAATAAAAAAACCTGCCATCACAGAGGTAACAAGCCTTTGTGTGAGGCAAATAAAACGAAATGATGTAAGAAACAACTATGGTTCTCAAAGGAAGTGGCAGTGAAGGTTCAAGAGAAAAATAAAGCATTCAGGAAGTACAAGGAATCATAGAAGGAGCAGAACAGAGAACTGTAACAGTTAAAGCAAAAGGAAGCTGGGAAGGCAGTCAGAACAGCAAAGGCCCAAACTGAGGAAAAGATAGCCAACTCAGTTAAGAAGCGGGATAAAACCTTTATAGGTACATCAGGAGCGAAGGAAGACCAAGGAGGATAGTGAGGCTTAATAAAGGGGAGGAGGGTGGGCAGAGGGTGACTGTAAAAGGCAGAGATACTAAACAAATATTTTTGCTCAGTATTTACAAAGGAAGAGGGAGGCACGAAAACAAACAGTAGATACACTCTGGATACAGAAGTTGATACCAGCCCATTTACAGAAGAAAGGTTCTGAAGAACTCTTAAAACTGAAGGTGGACAAAGCAATGGGGCCTGATGGTATTCATCCCAGAATTCTAAAAGAATTAAGGGTAGAACTAGTGACACTACTGACTCCCTCTTTAACAAATCATGGGAGGATGGGGTGGTACCCGAGGATTGGAGGGACGGCAGATGTGATTCCCCTTCATAAAAGTGGGAGCAAGGCAGAAGCAGGAAACTACAGACCTGTTAGTTTAACCTCAGTGGTAGGGAAAATGATAGAATCACTTCTGAAGGAAAGAATTGTCAAGTATCTAGAGGCCAGAGGGGGACAGGACCCAAGGCAGCATGGATTCACAGCGGGAAGGTCATGCCAGACAAATCTGATAGATTTCTTTGACTGGGTGACCAAAGTAGTAGATCAGAGAGTGGCTGTGGACATGGCCTACCTAGACTTTAGCAAGGCATTTGACACAGTCTCACACAAAAGATTAATATACAAGTTAGCCAGCCTGGGAGTGGGTCCCAAGATGACAGCCTGGGTAAAGAATTGGCTGGAGAATAGGACACAGAAAGTAATAGTAAATGGAGTCCACTCTGAAGAAAGGAGGGTTACTAGTGGGGTACCACAGGGTTCAGTATTAGGACCGGTCCTCTTCAATGTCTTTATAAGCGACATTGCAGAGGGACTGGAAGGAAAAGTATGTCTCTTTGCAGATGACACAAAGATCTGCAACAGAGTTGATGCACAAGGTGGGGTGGAAAGGATGAGAAGGGACTTGGCAAGGTTAGAGGAATGGTCAAATGTATGGCAGCTTAGATTCAATGGTAAGAAGTGCAAGGTAATGCACCGTGGGAAACAAAAACCCAGGGAAAGAGTACACAATGGGGGGTGAGATACTAACAACAACAAAAATGGAAAGGGACCTGGGGGTAGTCATATCAGATGACCTAAAGGTGGGCAAGCAATGTGAAAAGGCAGCAAGGAGGGCTTGGGGGATACTGGGATGCATAGGAAGAGGCATCACCAGTAGAAAACAGGAAGTTATTATCCCTCTGTACAGACAGCTGGTGAGACCCCATTTGGAGTACTGTGTGCAGTTCTGGAGACCCAATCTCCGCAAAGACATAGACAGGATGGAAGCTGTCCAGAGGAGGGCAACTAAAATGGTGCAGGGTCTGCATTGGAAGACATATGAAGAGAGACTAAAGGAGCTTAATATGTATACCCTCGAGGAAAGGAGGAAGGGGGGGACATGAAAGAAACTTTCAAGTACTGTACCTCAAGGGAATCAACAAAGTCCAAGAGGGTAGCATCTTTCAAAAAGAGGTGTGCAAGAACAAGGAGGCACAATTTGAAGATAGAGCGGGGGCAGCTCAGAGGTAATTTAAGGAAGTATTTTTTCACAGAGAGGGTTGTGGATGCTTGGAACGGCCTTCCAGAGGAGGTTGTGGAGTCAAAAACAGTGGTTGAATTCAAGCATGCATGAGACAGCCATAAGGCAATTCTGGGGGTTGGGGGTAGGAAGAAGTAGGCTGCTGGTTAACTAGGATCTGCAGCTTATCCATTAGGTAGGGAAATGGGCAGACTGGGTGGGCCAAGCGGTCCTTATCTGCCATCAAATTCTATGTTTCTATGTTTCTAAGTTGTTTTCTGCACTTTGAACCTTTATCTTATGGCAGTATGCCATTTACACCTTGTAACACAGGGGTATACAATAGTGCCTGTTGCACCCTTGGGATTTGAAAATGTCCCTTTGGTTAGGTCTGTTGTTTATGGTGAAATACTTCTAGGTAATCAGTAGTATGGTGCTCTGATACTGGGTCTTGAGCATGTATCAGTTCCATTGCTAAAGGAGTCTGGTAACATGACACTACGAAACCTAGAAGTCTTTGTATTGAAGCAGAATTTACATTCTGCCATATTATATGTGCATTTACACATTATTTACAAGGGTACCTGGGAGTGATGAAGCAATCAAACCATTAGTTGGTCTGGTTTTATGCTTGGAACATTGGGTAGGCTTTTTCTCTGTTGGGGTAACAACAGTTGGAAACAAGGCAGTCCTAGCAATGGAATGAGGTTTATAATACTATGTAGTAGTATTATATGGAAACAGAGCACACGGTTTGGGGTTGTGAGTACAGTACAGGTGTAGAAACCTGTGTGTTGTGCTTGGACCTGGCACATAGACAGGATGCCAGTGGGTGACCTTCTGGTGTAGGGCCTACCTTGGAGTGTGCCATTAGCAAAGGTGGGCCTTAGAGATGTGTTGTCAATTGCCAGCAGTCTGCCTTATAGTCTGTAAGTGAGATTGGTTAGGGACCACCACTATGGTGTTCAGGTTTACATGGTTATCATGTTATAATGACTCTGGAAGGGACAGCAATGTGGATCCCTTTTATTTGGGACTGAGAATGGTGGTACATAACCTATAAGAAAGAAATCATCATTCATGAGGATGTGTTGGGACATTTCAGCTTGTGAAAACAATTAATTTGTCATGTAAGTCGTTGGTACCTAGTACCCCCCATGTGGGTCTGACAGATGTCACCCAGATGGGCCTAATACCCCCAAATATCCACAGATGTGGAACAGTTTACTGAGCTTATACTTGAAAAGTCGCAACAATATGTGAAAACATAACAGAGTAAGACACAAACATTGTCACAATGAAACAATAGTCATAATAGCCAAGTGTACACCCTGGGGGGGAAATGCTACAAATCTCGATGGCTGAGAGGGACCTGGGGGTGGTGGTGGATGTCAAGACGAATAACTCTGAGACTTGTAGGAGGGCAGCAGCCAAGGCCAACAGGATGCTGGGATGCATCACTAGGGGATCACCTCCAGAAGGAGGAAGTGATAATCCTCTGTATAACTGCTTGGTGAGGCACCTTGAGTACTGCATGCAGTTTTGGAGGCCACACTTAAAGAGGGACATTAAACTCCTGGAGAGGGTCCAGAGGAGGGCAACCAAAATGATTTGGGACTTGGGGGACAGAACCTATGAGGAGAGGCTCGAAGAGCTAAATATGTACACATTGGAAGAGAGAAGGGACTGGGGGGACATGATAGAGGTCTTCAGGTAAATGAAGAGGGTAAATAGGGGAGGAACAATCAGGGTGCTTCGAAGGAAGGAGAAGGGGGCCACTAGAGGGCATGGGCGGAAGATTCAGGGGAGAAAGGAGGAGGTGCTACTTCACTGAGAGGGTGGTGGAGCCATGGAATGCGCTGCCTAGGGGTATGGTGGAGGGGTTCAAGAGGGGGTGGGACAGGTACAGGGGAAGGGTTCTGGAAGCAAAATCCAATGCAGCAAGAATATCCAGAACTGGGAAGTGAGAAGCCAGAGAAGGCGAGGGAGGCAGCAAGGTCAGCACCCAGGGTGGGGGCTGACCAAACGAGCAGACACGAAAGACCGTTAGGCCTATTCTGCTGGCATTTTAGTATGTTAGTATAATAAGCACATTGCAGAAAATACATTTTAAACATTGATCACATTTAAAATGAAGTTGGTTGTCAGACTCCAGAAAGGACTGTTAAAATAATATTGCCTTTTACAGGCACTAAAAAGATAAAAATGATAGGTCTCATAGGTAAGTACAGAGCTATATAGACGTTAGTCCTTTTGCTCGCCATTTTATTAATAGCCCTGGATATTATGCTTAAGTAGGAAGCTATCTAGTCTATTTTTGAATGTATTTACAGTATCACTAGCTACCACCTCTAATGGCAATTTATTCCAAATGTTGGTGACTCTCAATGTGAGCCAGGATTTTCTTTTTCTAGTTTTTGGACATTCCACATATAGTTGTAGAGGATGTGATCTGGTATTACACGACAATTCCCTATATCTCAAACCTAGTAGTTCCAATAGGTCTGGATCAATAGTTGCTTTATAGATCAAACACATATCCTCCCTTAAATGCCTATATTCCAAGGAATATAAATCCAGTATATTTAGCCTCTTTTGATAGTCTAGACCTTTAACCTCCTGTATATTTTGGGTGGCTCTTCTCTGGACTCTCTCTAGTGCTATTATCTTGTTTTTTCCACTGGGTGACCAGAACTGCACACAGTAATCCAGATGCGGCCTCACCAATGATGAATAAAGAGGCAAAAGGACATTTCTACTCCTAGATGTAATATGTTTATTTATGCAATGTAGAATCCCACTTGATTTTTTAATAACTGAATTGCAATGTGTTTTGGATGATAGATTGTTTGTAACCAAAATGCCCAAGTCACTCTGTTGTTCCACAGCATTTAATATTTATCTTCCAAGTATATATGGTATCTGTTTATTTGCCTTCCCAAGATGCATGACACAACATTTATCCACATTGAACAGCATCTAATGCCCAAGACTCCAGTATATTTAGTGCTTCTTGTAGTTTTGAGGCATCATTTTGGTTATTTATGGGAAACCCAATCCTGGTATCATCTTTAAACTTAGAGACCCAGACTCCATTATTAACTCATTGAGGCAATATATATATTGAACAAGCAGGGCCTCAAGACGGAGCCCTGGGGCACCCCACTAGTCACCTTGGCCCATGTTGAATTTGTCCCATTTACATTTACTGATTGCTTTCTAGAGGTAAGCCATGCTTCTACCCATTTTGTTATTTTTCCTGGTAGGTCCTGTAGTATTAATGCTTCAATCAGTTCTCCATGGGGAACCTTATCGAAAGCTTTTGAGAAGTCCAGATACACCACATCCACAGGTTGTCCCTCACCCATAGCCCTGCTGACCTTTCCATAAAATTCCAACAGATTGGTCTGACAGGACCTTCCGGTGGTAATTCCATGCTGTACTGGATCTACCAAGTCTGGTTTTTTTGGCATGGTCTACAATATAGTCTTTTAAAATGCCCTCGAAGATTTTTCCTAAGACCGACAACAAGCTAATTGGTCTATAATTGGACACCTCATGTCTACTCCCTTTCTTGTAAATAGGAACCACTCTTGCTTGTTTCCATGCCTCCAAAACTAGTCCTTTCTTTAATGATGTTTGAAAAATAACCATCAGGGGTCCAGCCAAGAGGTCTGCCAATTCTTTGATTATTCTTGGGTGTAATCCATCCGGACCTTGGGATTTATTCTGATCTAATTTATGCAACCTTTTAAGTATGTCCTCAGTTGTTATCAGTGATTCTACTTCTAATCCAGTTTGTGAATGCTCTAATTTAGGGGAGGATTTATTATTGAAGACTGATATACAGAAATCATTATACATTTGGGCTAGGAGAGACTGGTCAGTAACTGTACTACCATCCATTGCATGTAGTGGGCCAATAGGTCGACAGGTTCCCTTTTTGTCATTGATATATGCGTAAAATGATTCATAATTATCCTGGACTCTAGTTGCTAAGCTTAACTCATATTTTCATTTGGCTTCTTTAATACATTTCAGTGTCAGTGTCAGTGGCTCAGTAGGTAGCACACTCACCTCTGAGGCCGGGAGATCAGAGTGCTGTGGGTTCAGTTCCCACATCTGGCACTTGGGTTAATATCTCAATACTGACACTGTAGTGCAGCATGAGAGGGATGCTGCACTTCTGAGGTGACGTCTTTCAGATGAGACGTTAAACTGAGGTCCCATCTGCCTGGATTGGTGGTAGTTCAGGTGGATGTTAAAGATCCCATGGCACTTATCGGAAAGAGTAGGGGAATTTCCCCGGTGTCCTGGCCAAATTTCCCTCATTCACTAAAATACCAACAACAGCTTAATCTGGTTCAAATTCAATTGCTTACCATCTGTAACCGCCCCCTTCCCTGGTTGCCCCTGAAAAAGGGACTTCTAGGCCCAGTGGACTTACCGGGTCAACAAAAAAAATTAATGCAACATTTTTTTGATTTTTTAAAAGGTCCTTATATATTTTCCAGCAAATATTGTTTCCCGATCTTTTAGCCTTATAAAAGGTCCTATTCTTTTTCTTTATCAGATTCTGTATAGATTTTGACATCCATTTAGGTTTATTTTTTTATTTATTTATTTGTTTAACCAGGTATAGCACACTAAGCTGAAAGCTTTTTTACAGGAGCGACCTGGGAGCACAAAGAGGTTAAGTGACTTGCTCAGGGTCACAGAGTATGCAAGTGGAAGCTGTGGGATTCAAACCCAGGTCTGGTCTGCTGGATGTCACTAAATTTGCAGCTCAGAGCCTTAGACCACTGAGCTATACTGCCTCCTTAATCTTGGTTTAATCTTGGTAGTGCCGTCCATTCTTTTATCAAAGGAGTAAAGGCTTGGGTGGCTAACATTATTTTACCCACCAGGAGATCCCACATGGAGTCGAGTGTTTCGTTATGAAATTCCTCTACCCAGTTCCAATTTTTGAGATATGTTCTCATACTATCAAAATCAGCTTTACTATAATTATATTTGCTAGTCTTACAATAGTGTCTACTACTGTGTCAAGGGAAAAGTACACCATGGAATGGTCACTAGATCCAAGAGGGGGAATAACCTTACAGGATGATATATTACCATCTAGATTACTTAACACGAGATCTAATATGTGACTGTCTCTAGTATTAACATTCACCCACTGGTTCATCCCTGCTAGCAAGCATAATTCCAAATATCGTGCTTCCATAGTATTATTTGTCAGCAATGTTGTCCAATTTATGCCTGCTAAATTGAGGTCACCTACTACAACATTACTTTTGGTTCTACCAATTGTATCCAAAAAGTCCAGTAATTGTTCTTCTTGATCTAGTGTAACAGTAGGTGGTCTGTATATTACTCCAATATTAACTTGTGAACGACAAAAAGATATTTTGACCCATAACACCTCTATTTTATCCCATTTAGTTGTATCAATTTCTTCAGAATTAATTTTGTTGAAAATGAGTACAGCCACTCCCCAACCTCTTTTTTCCTTCCTGTCTTTGTGGTACAAATTAAATCCATTTATCTGTTTTTCCCATGGATCGTTAGGGTTCTACCAGGTCTCCGTAACAGCACATACACTAATATTCAATCGTTCAATGGATAATTTTGTCTCACCCAATTTATTTAAACTCCTGGCATTTAATGAGAGGAATTTAAACGAAGTACGGTCATATTTTTCTTCTTTTGGACAGGAACTAATAGGTCTACCTCCCCCCCCCCCCCATGCTAAGTTTAAATTTTCCTCCAGTATATGTCTGAGTTGGTATGCAAAAATACATTTTCCCCTTCTATTTAGATGGAGCCCATCTTGTGCATATAGCATTGGGTCCCTAAACTTTGCTCCTTGTTCAGTAAAGATATGGCCTTCTCTGAAGCACCATCTTTTCAGCCATCCATTTAACTGCATTATATCATCATTTATATCCCATGAAGCCCTAGGCACTGGCAGTACTCCTGAAATAATGAGACCACAACCATCCTCTTTAAGGATCCTCCCTACCTCCTCAAAATCTTTTGGTATTTCTAGGAGCCTTCTTTTCCCTACATCATTAGTTCCTACATGTATGAGGACCAAAGGTTTATGGGTGTTTTCTCTCAGACCAGGGAGAAGAGTGTGCTGACTGTAGCCGTTAATTTACGATTCCTACATATAATGTGGTCTGAATATTTCAACATTGAATCTCCCAAAACCAGGACGTCTCTAAAATTAGTCTCCTCTTTTACTGATCTATTAATTTTGCCATTAGCTTGTTTATTTTCCCTTACTGATGTATTCAATTTTGGATTTTTAATCTGCTCCTTGGTAAATAACAGGGGGGTGTTGTGTAATGTTTGTTCCATTATGAGGTGGAGTAACTTGTATTGTGATGGGATCCCTAGTCAATGGGGGGGGGTCTCATTGTGTTAAAATGTTACTAGCCACATCATGATTTAGAATGGAGAATCTGTTAGGTGTTAAAACATTTGAGGACCCCCCTATGTTTCTTCTACCCTTTTTTTGATTTTTATTGGTATTAGTTGTTACAAGATACCATTCTTCCTCGTTCTCATGTGTTTCACTCAGGTGACTTTGTTCACATGACATCGTTGTCGTATCTACTACAGAGTCAATATATTGTTCCAAATTACTGATGTCAATCTGCACCTGGACCCTTTGCTTTAAGATTTGTATCTCTGTTTGTAAGATATCTATTAGTTTGCATTTATCACAAGTAAACCCATCTCTGGCCTCCTCATCGGTTGACATATTGCATCTAATACACAGACTCATTTTAAGACAAGGATTACTTTACCTTAAAAGATCTAAAATAGGTCCCGAATCCCCACTATCCCAGAAGACCCAGCAGACATGCACAGGGGCAAGTTTTGAGTGTTTAAGTGACCCGGAAGTAGTCGCAGGGGGTCACGGGACACTCGCTGTCTAATTTCTTGAATTTAACTTTAAAAATAATCCATTGTGCATGCACCACTCATTCGTGGCTCAGCCAGAGGTGAAATGAATATGGGAATGTACACAGTTCCCTTCCCCCCCAGCTCAGTTGATTACTGTTGAGGGCCAAGGCCCTTGCACCTGGCTGGTGCTGGTTGTTGGCATAAAGCCAATTGCAAATAGATTGTATACAGTTGTGCTAGACCGCACTGGGAAGGCAGAAAGGATTAGCTGGTTTATAATGTTAGAGTACATAATATTTATATATTTTTTTAAAACCTGTAACCAACAAATGGGTTATTAGCAAACAAGCATTTTTCTTTTTGTGTGCTCTTAATGGAGAGACAGTGGGTTTACCTACATCATTTCTGGATCTGCTTGCTGTAGCTCAGTCATGTCCAGAAGGACTTTTATTTATTTGCAACCACCGTAGGTGTTGCACTGCCAGGTGGAAAGGTTCAGTCCCCCCCCCAAGCTCCTTGTATAGTTCAGGGGGCTAGATTTATAGTATATCATATCTATGGAAATGTCATAGACATGGGGAATCACACTAAGAGTGGTAGCAGCTGCAGCATTATACATATCCATCACTGATGAACCATAAAAGCCTTCTATCAATGAGTACAGCCTGTATAAAATAGTATAGATACAGCTCACACCATTCCTAGACTGTTACTTGTTAAACAAATAGGCATACACTGATGTGTTAGTAGTTAACTATGTCATTAACAATTCTAACAATTATCTCCCCCTTGTGGGCACACCAGTTGTTAAAACAGGTGTTAATGTAAGCGATCAGTTAATGGGGTGGGCATATATAAAATTCATGCCTTTGGCCTTCCCCTGAAGCTCCTTCCTCTGTGAAAGAGGCAGCTCAGAGATAATAGGATACTGTTTGACCAATGCTGGAGCAGTTGCCCAACCATACAACAGTAAATACTATTAAATTGACTAGTAACAGGTGTTTGCATAAATGTTAGAGAACACTTTATTCCCAACAGAGGTGTGGATATTTATCCACAAATGTTTTGGTAAACTTTCTTTGCCAATCAATCATTACCTGGAAGGTTGTATGCTGAATAAATACAGATGGTTTTGACCTAAATTGTAAAAAAAAAATAATCAGGGCAACACAGTATCCTACTATGATTCAAACTATAATAGCATTATAATGAAATTTGGGCCACTGGTTAAAATACAGGTATATAACATTACCAGTGGTTGCTTGTGAAGGAGTGTCTTATTCCTGAAAGAGAGAAAAAAAATAAAGCACAAGCCACGAAAGGGAACATCTTCTTTCCTCAGTGCATTCTCTTTGTGAAAGGTTATCATTGGTTTTCAAAATGGTGATTTTTTTTTTTAAACTTCATTTTTTATTTCAAACTCTACTGTGCACAGAACAATTATTCATACAGTTGATCATGTATCTAATTTCCTTGGAATTAACAATATAATTAATACAGTAGGTATATCAGTCTGACTGTTTTTACATTGTTGTCACATCCTTTTTTTTGTTTTGTTTTTTTTAGGTGAGGTGATATCAACCAGAGTCAGAATATCAGTCTACATTTGATTCTTCTTGTATACTGGTTTCAAACAAAAGAAAAAAAGGGCATAAAAGAAAAGCACCTGATCTCTTTGAAATACCATTTGTTCAGTTGTTCAAACAACATATATAAACAATTAAATAAGTATTAAAACCTATAACACAACCAGAAATTTGGTGTATGGCTGGTTTGTTTACATTTGCTATGTTAAAATAAATTTATTTATAGGAATATAGTTGATCAAAAGGGTATCCTCAGTTAGTTTTTACAATATCCATATCTGCATTCAGTGAGAGTAACCACAGGTTCAAGGGTCACTCAAGGAACCACAGTAAAAGGCTGGGCTCACTCCCTCTGGACTTGAGTCCTATCCACTTAGGAGAAGCACTTATGATTTAATATCCTAGGACAATTTGTTCCAACACTGGAATACCCTATCTCTCCTCCACAAAATGCATAAAAATCCAAATTTGGTTGTATTTGTCTTTTTGTAAACGTAAGCTTGCCGAAATCCTTTCCATTCTAGAGATCTCTTTTACTATGTCAACCCAGTCCTCTACTGTAGGGGCAGTTTGGGTCAGCCAGTGCCTAGAGATGGCTTTACATGTTGCCACTAATAAAATACCAATGAATGATTTCTGGCTATTTGATCTTCTTCCCTTCGGGAGAATGCCCCAAATCAATCTCTGAAAATCAGGTTTTTCTCTCCACTCCAACATTTGCCCTATGTGGATGTTAAGTTCAACCCAATAAGGTTGTATTATCGGGCAGTCCCAAAAAATTTGTAAATGGGACCCTACTCCCCTGCAACCCTTCCAGCATAAGTCTGATCCTCCCATTTTAAAATATTTTGTTCTAGTAGGAGTATTGAAGAATCTAGATACAATCTTCCATCTAAATTCTTTCCAATTATTAGATGCAGATGTACATTTAACCCCCTCCCATACATTAAGCCAGGTATCTTCATCTAATTGAGTATTTTCTTTTCCCATTGTATCTGACAAAAGGGTGGTGGCATCTCTTTTGTGGCTCTATGTGCCTCCTTGAGTCTAGAGGCTAATTTCTTTTCTCCCAGTGAAAGGACCAAGTCCCATATAGTCTGGACCAATAAGGATGGAGGTTCCTGTACTGCCCCTATATTGTTCCCAGTTTTAAGGAACGACAACACCGGTAGGTACCTAAAAAAATGAGAGCTGGAAATCATATTGAAGGGCCTGAAAAGTTTTTATTTGTCCTAAATGTATAAATTGATTAAAAAAATCTAAGTCCATTTCTTTTCCAGTAAATGAAAGCCATATCCATCCTGGGGTGGGGGGGGGAGAATTCGGTGCAATGGAGGATTTCTGTCCTATTGGAGAGAGTATCTCTTATAGCTAAATCTTTTTTAATTTCCCTCCAAATCCTGTAGGTTTGTCTCATCCACGGATTTCCTATGTTTTTTTTTTTTAAGAAGATAAGCAGAGGAACCATTAAAGTCTAGTTGCGGGGTGAGATCTGGCTCCACCTGTATTTCTTCAGATACCCAGGTATTATTACATAGAAACATAGACTTTGATGGCAGATAAGGACCACTTGGCCCACCTAGTCTGCCCATTTCCCTACCTAGAGGATAAGCTGCAGATCCTATTTAACCAATAGCCTATTTTTTCCTACCCCCCCCAAACTTGCCTTATGTCTGTCCCGTGCATTCTTGAATTCTTCCACAGTTTTAGACCCCACACCCTCCTCAGGAAGGCTGTTCCATGCATTCACCACCCTCTCTATGAAAAAATACTTCCTCACATTGCCCAGGGCCGTCCCCCCTCTATCTTCAAACTGTGTCCCCTGTTCTTGCACATCTCTTTTTCTGAAAGATGCTACCCTCTTGGACTTTGTTGATTCCACTGGGTACTTAAACATTTCTATCATGCCCCCTTTCCTCAAGGGTATACATATTAAGCTCCTTTAGTCTCTCCTCCTTATGGCTTCTCTTGCAGACCCTGCACCATTTAGTTGTCCTCCTCTGAACTGCCTCCATCCTGTCTATGTTCTTGTGGAGATGGGGTCTCCAGAACTGGACACAGTACTCAGATGGGGTCTCACCAACTGTCTGTACAGGGGGATAACAAATTCCTGTTTTCTGCTGGTGATGCTTCTCCCTATACATCCCAGTATCACCCCAGCCCTCCCTACCGCCTTCTCACATTGCTTGCAAACCTTAAGGTCATCTGATATGATTGCCCCCAGGTCCCTTTCCATTTTTGTTGTTGTTACTACCTCCCCCCATTATGTAATCTTCCCCTGGGGTTTTGTTTCCCAGGTGCATTACTTTGCACTTCTTTGCATTGAATCCAAGTTTACATACTTCTGACCATTACTCCAACCTTGCCAAGTCCCTTCTCATCCTTTCCACACCTCCTTGCATATCAATCCTGTTGCAGATCTTTGTGTCATCTGCAAAGAGGCATAATTTTCCTTCCAGTCCCTCTGCAATATCACTTATAATGACATTAAAAAGGACTGGACCCAGTACTGAACAGCACCCCATTAGTAACCCCTCTTTCTTCATAGTGGACTCCATTTACAATTACTTTCTGTGTCCTGTTGTCCAGCCAATGTTTTACCCAGGCTACCAACCTGGGACCCACTCCCAGGCTGGTTAATTTGACTATTAATCTTTTGTGTGGGACTGTATCAAATGCCATGCTAAAGTCTAGGTAGGCCATGTCCACAGCCCCTCCCTGGTCTACTACTACTTTAGTCATCCAGTTAAAGAAATCAATTAGATTAGTCTGACATGACCTTCCCACTGTGAACCCATGCTGCCTTGGGTCCTGTGCCCCACTGGCCTCTAGGTACTCAACAACCCTTTCCTTCAGAAGTGATTCCATCACTTTCCCTACCACAGAGGTCAAACTGACAGGTCTTTAGTTTATTGCCTCTGTCTTGGTCCCACTTTTGTGAAGGGGAATCACATCCTGCTTCCTCCAGTTCTCAGGTACCACACCATCCTCCCATGATTTGTTAAAAAGGGTAGTCAGTGGTGTCACTAGTTCTCTGCTTAATTCTTTTAGAATTCTGGGGTGAATTCCATCTGGCCCCATTGCTTTGTCCATCTTCAGTTTTAGGAGTTCTTTCAGAACCATTTCTTCTGTGAAAGGACTGGGATCGACCCCCCTATCCAAAGGCACCTCCCCACCTCCTCTTTTGTGAATACTGAACAGAAGTATTCATTCAGTATCCCTGCTTTTTCACTGTCCCTCTCTACCCACCCACCATCCATTCTATTTAGCCTCACTATCCCTCCCTTTGTCTTTCTATGCTCGCTGATATAGCCATAAAAGGTTTTATCCCCCTTCTTAACTGAGCTGGCTATCTTTTCTTCAGTTTGGGTCTTTGCTATTCTGATGACCCTCCCTGCTTTCTTCTGCCTTAGCTGGTACAGTTCTCTGTCCTGCTCCTTCTGTGTTTCCTTATACTTCCTAAATGCTTTTTCTCCCTAACCTTCACCACCACCTCTTTTGAAAACCATAGTGGCTTTTTCTTTCATTTTGATTTATTTGCTTCACACAAAGACTTGTTGCCTCTGTGATTGCAGTTTTGATAGTTCCACATTGTTGCTCCACCCCTCCTTCTAGCCTGTTTGCTAGGGCTTTTCTAAGGCACTCTCCCATCTTGCCAAAGTCAGCCCTCCTGAAGTCCAGAACTCTCAGTTTTGTATGGCATGACTCTGTAGCTGAGTTTATTGTGAACCATACTGTTTGGTGGTCATTTGTTCCCAAATGGCTACCCACTTCTAGATCTGAGATCCTCTCACCTATTAGGGTTGTTTCCCAAGTATTTAACCCATGTACTTAGCTGTGCCATTTGGTAGTAGGCCTTGAGGTTAGGAAGCCCCAGTCCTCCACCCTTCCTAGTTCTCTGTAATGTCTCCCATGTAATTCATGCTCGTTTGCCTCCCCAGACAAACCGATGTAGGGCTTTAGTGATTTTTTCCATTCTGTGTTAGATATCTGTAGGGGTAAATTATTAAATAGGAACAGGAACCACGGGAGTATATTCATCTTAATAGATTCAATTCTGCCACGCAGGGACAAGGGAAGGAGACTCCATCTCTTTAAATCAGTGAAAACCTCTTGAAGCAATTTATTATAGTACACCTAGTATAATTGTTTCAAATCAATGGGGCTATGAATACCTAGGTATCTTATTTGGGAAGTAACCCTTCTGAAGGGAATTGAATGTTCTAAATCTCTGGTTCACAGATCACTAACTAGTATCACTTCTGTTTTGTTGTTATTTTAAATCCAGACACCTGACTATACTCTGCTAAGACCTGGTTCAGGATGGGGAAGGTACACAAAGGGTCTCTTAAATATAACATGGTGTCATCAGCATAAAGGGAAATTATGTTTTCTTCTCCTCCTATCTTGATGCCCATTAGTCCCTTATGTGCTCTAATTAACTGGGCTAAAGGTTCCATGCTTAGAGTGAAGAGAATCGGGGACAGAGGGCAACCCTGCCTAGTACCTCTGTTAATATTCAGTGTCTGTGAAACTGTACTGTTCACTTTGACTCTAGCTGTGGGATTATTATATATACCATCTATCCATTCTATAAATTGATCTCCAAACCCAAATCTACACAGTACTTCCAGAAGGAAGTCCCAGTGTAAGCGATCAAACGCTTTTTCCGTGTCGATTGCTATGGCAGCCTACAGTTCCCTTCCTTGACTCCCTATATGCAGTATATTCAGGCACCACCTAATGTTATCCTTTAGATATCTATTTTGGATGAACCCTTCATGATCCAGGTGCACCAGGTTAGGAAGCACAACATTTACCCTATTTGCCAAAATCTTTCTAAAAAACTTAGAGTCCATGTTTAAAAGTGAGATCGGTCTGTAGGAGGCACAGGAATCCGGGGTTTTTCCTTCTTTAGGGATAACCGTTATATATGTTTCATTCCAAAATATGGGGAATCCACCATCCTGTTTTTGTCTATTGAAAACCTGGACCAAAACAGGGACCAGATCTTTCCCAAATCTTTGATAAAATTCAGAATTGAATCCATCTGGGCCTGAAGATTTGCCTCCTTTCAAATTTTTTATTACCTGGGTTACTTCAGTGGTTGTTATCAGGGACTCCATTTGTACCCAAAGGTCCTCTGATAACTTGGGAAGGGAAATCCTATCCAAAAAAGTCTGAATTAGATTTTTTGTATTTGAGGTGTTTGTGGGTGGGCCATATAAATCCCTATAAAATGTCCTATGGGTATCTGCAATATCCTTGGGTGTGTAAATCTGAGAGGTAGATCCCTGCTTAATCTTCTTTAAGGCCTTAACATATCTATCGTCCTGGGCTCGTTTCAGCCGGCATACTAGCAACCTACTGGCTCTATTGCCTTGTTCATAATATTTTTGATTTCCATAACTTAGTTCCCCTCTATTTGAGCATCTAGTATGTTTTGTAGCTGTTTCCTTGTTTCTTTTACTTCTTTATTTAAATTGTCATTGTGAGTTCCCCTCTGCTTTACTTGAGTTTCCAGTTGTTTTAATTTGATCTCCAGGTTTTTTTTTCTTTTCTATTTGTTTTTTTTTTTTTTAAGGTGAGATGCAATCAAAATAATTTCACCCTGCATCACAGCTTTTAGCCCATCCCAAAAACATTTAGAATCTGTGCCTGTTGCTGAGTTGTGTAATTGGTAATATTTAATAATATCCATTATATGGGTTCTACACTCCTCCCCTATCCAGCAGGGGTGAGTTCATTCTCCACTGTATTGTTCTATTCCAGCTCCCCAACTCCAAGGTTAACACTATGGCAGAGTGGTCGGAGACTAAATGGGGAAGAATATCACAGTGCCTAACTTTCTGAGTATGTGTACCACTACCTAGGAAAAAAACTATTCTTGAATATGAATCTTTATATGGGAAATAAAATGAATAGTCCCTGTTTGTTTTATTACGATCTCTACAAATATCCACCATAGCCAGTTCTGTCATTCCAACCCTTACCGCCTTGCTCATACCTTTGTTGAGAAGTTTTGTGAGGAGTGGACAAACTGCAGATTAATGACACAGTTAAAATCCCCCC
Organism: Neoceratodus forsteri; assembly: GCA_016271365.2. Lineage (NCBI taxonomy): Eukaryota > Metazoa > Chordata > Ceratodontiformes > Ceratodontidae > Neoceratodus > Neoceratodus forsteri. The sequence goes on from CM057454.1 coordinate 15,766,519, forward strand.
CCCCATCAATATCATACCCTCTCCCAATTCCGCTATCCTCCCAAACATCTTTTCAAAAATGGCTGGGTCATCTTTATTCGGGGCGTAAATATTTATAATATGGATCACCTGGGAAAATATTTTCCCAGTAATTATTAATCCCCTTCCATTCTCCACCCAAAACTCTGTGATGATTTCCAGTGGTATATCCTTACAAAGTAGGACTGTCACCCCTGGTCGCTTACCTGAGGGGTGTGATGAATATACTACCTTCCCAACCCAACCACATTTCAATTTCTCATGCTCTGAGTCTGACAGCCTGGTAACCTCGATGAGCCCTATATCCATTTTTAGTTGTTTTAAATAATGAAGTATTTTTGTTTACTTAATTGGGGAATTAATACCCTGAACATTCAGGGACGTGACCTTAAAGGCACCCATATTAGGTAATACTAAGTCCTTCCTCCATTAAATTTCCCAGCCCTCATTTTTTTAAAGCCCCACTTTCCAACCTTGACAGTTTTCTAAGTCCATTGTTTCTGTTGTAGTTCTGTTATATTCCATAATTAAACCAGCCATATAAACCTTCAAAAATTTAACTTGGTAGGTAAATATACCTACAAAACAACTCATAATAAACAGAGTGTCAATACACAACTATAAACTGAATAACAAGCTGTTAATTGTTTTAACTTTGCTTCCTAGATTTAAGAGTAAATGGTGTTACCCCGCAAGCGCGGGGGGAATTGAGCCTAAGTTCTAGCTCCTACAACTTGTAGACCTGAACCCGTAGAATCAGTTAGCGAGGAACATCACCACTCGGTAAGAGACAAAGGGTAGTTACAAGGTGTTAGCTCCCCTCAATACTCCGTGGACTACCCAGTGATCCCCGAGGCCATTCATTTCTCTTAGTCAATACTAGTTAGAGAGGGAGGAACTCCACCCCTTGCTTTAACCAGCGGTTTATTGACATTGATATCATTAACAAACCCCCCCAAGGCTCAATTATATTGCCAAGGGGTCACCCCCTCCCTGTAAGCCTCTGAATGGGAGTTCTCATTTACCACCCTGATAATCCAACCCAGATGCTCAAGCAGCTTAATGATTTTGCTATTTATGAACCTGCTGGGGACCTATGTGACAAACTTTCTTTGGGAGATGTTTCATACCCAAGTTCAGCAGTCACAGGGAGAGGCCACCAAATAAATGTCATTCAGCCTCACACAGATTCTGTAACAATTGCCCCTCCCCTCTAAATGCAACCCTTCCCCAGATTCCAGATCTTGTCTGCTTACCAATGCGTGCAACATATAAACCTGTCCAAAATAACATCACACATAAATAACAACTATATTCCAGTTCATTTTTAGTTCTAGTCAGTCCTTTGGATCTCTACGAGCAAGAACCTTACATGGGTCATATGGGCAGATTGCCTCTCCCAATCCCAGGATCTCCATGGTGTTCTGGGTAGGTTCCATTCAAAATGAAGGATACAGTCCCCAAGTAAGTGCATGGTGCAATCCAATAAAGAAAAACAAGCACTCACTACCTTCAATCAGTTCAGGTTGAGCTCCATGTTGCTTCTTTACTTCGTTCTGCATCATCCGAACTCTGCATTTTGCTTTCCCTGTCCAGAATCTCTTTCAGGTCTTGATTTAAATGCGAAGGCTGGGTGATTGTGGAAGGATGTGCTTTTTTTAGGCCTACCAGCCCTACGCCAGGCTAAATGGGATATCTCCAGCTTGAGTACGTCAGCATGAATTTCAGGGCACTGAAGGCCCAGTTGTTTCAGTGTAGGTGCTGCTTCTCTCAGAGTATCAAAGAGAACGGGGTCTTTTTCAGTATGTATGTGTAGCTTAGCTGGGTAATAAAGCTATATACATATTTTCTTTTCTTTTACCTGCTTGATGACTTCTCTGACCAACTTTCTTTTCTCACTGAGGAAATCGGAGAAGTCTTGGTCAAAAAACAATCTCTGGTTATCCATTTTAACTTCCCTCATTTTCAAAGCTGCTTGGAGGATCATTTGGCGGTCTTGGTAGTTTAACATTCGTGCTATCATAGAACAGGGACTGCTGGATTGATCTTTCAACTTGGGGGCCAATGATCAGTGTGTTCTCTCAATGGGGAGAGGGTTATCCTCCAGTCTTTTTAGTACTTCCCTTAGAATATGTAGAATGGATGCTTCCATAGAGTCAAAGGACTTTTCCATGTCTTCGGGAACTCCATAGATGTGGAAATTGTTCCTGCATGCACAGTTTTCTTGATCATCTAATTTTAGTTGTAACTCTCTCTGCCTGGTTAACAAATAAAGGATAGCTCTGTCGTGCTGACCTAAGAAATCCGCCAGGCCTCCCACACAATCCTCAACTGCTGTGGTTCATTTATAGATAACCCTTAAGTCTGCTTTAAGATCTGTTATAGATGATTCAACTCTGTGAATGGCCTTAATGATACCACCCAATTTTGACAGAATCCTTCCTTGATCGCACCCCTGAAAGTTATCTTCTAAATCAGAAAGGCTACTCACAGGCAAGGTGGACCATGCATCTCTGGAGAGGCCCAATTTCTTGTCTGAATCAATCAGGGTTTTCAGCTTAGCAGCTTGTGAAATCCTGTGTCGGGATCAGCTAGATGACATCTCCTCTAAACCTTGGTAAGGAGATTAGCTTTTGTTTCCTTTTTTAGAGTATTTATATGCCACTGGCTTAGTTTTTGTTCTAAACAGCCCAAGAGCTCATCTTATATCTCATAGGCAGCCATCTATGTGGTGACGTCACCGGAAGTCAAAATGATGATACTTATAGTAACTATAATCAGATGTATGTCTTCAGCTACCCATTGGGGTAGGATTTTTTTTATTATAGCTACTAGTACACTCTGATGAATTCCTGAAAATGAAATAAATTATTAATGTTAGTGTATTAGGCATCCCTAATTCTCTGAATTTGACATTAGGAATTGTGTCATTAACACACACATCATTCTTTTTATCGTACTTTGATTTTTGCACCTCTGCAGCACTCTGGCAGGGGCATACAGCCACTGGCCCCCACTGACCCAGAGGACAGCAGGCTCATGTGATACACATGAGTCCAAGCACAGCCATCACCAGACCCCCCGACATGCTTCCATGACAGGCCTCCAGGTCAGCGGGTGCATGGCCATCAAGCTGCTTGGTCATGCCCAGCCCTTTTTCCACCTTGGTTTTGTCCCCCGGAGCTGGCAGTGCAATGACGTGCAGCGCTTACACAAGCATCTTGCAGAACTCCTCCTCATGCGGGTGCCATGCCTTGTGCTTCCCCCGGACTTCACCAGTGGCCGCCCAAACATGATGCAACCCCACGAGCCCACCCCAGAGGAAGGAGAGCAGTCCTGTGATGCTCAATCCAACTTCTCCTCTGCCAGCCCCTGGTGGCCCAAGTCTGTTCCCGAACCTGGGTCACTAGTGTGGTGCGAGGTGTGGTGTCCAGCGCCTCAACCCTCAGCACCACCGGGCCCGGCTAACTCACACACATCATTCTGATAAATAACACAAGTAATAATACTGGTATTTTGTATGTATAAAATTGTTAAAAAGGTGTTACATTTAGGCTTGTAACAAACATAAATTGTAAAATATCCCAAAATAGTTATAATACTTTTTGTGACAGTGTAAATTGTCCATCTAGACTGTGAAAGTTAAAGTAAATGGCTTATTACATTGCTGGGGTGATCAGCCCCGATTGCAGTGCGATGCATGACAATAAGTGATACAGGACAAGGACAAAGACACCATGAGAACTTCCATAAAGGAAGGCATACATAGGAATTGGTGGGTTTGTAGACAGCAAGCAGCTTTATGGCTGCAAGCCCAGAGAAAAAAAATTGCAGTCCTAACGTCATGTACAGATGAGGAGGACTGGAAAAAAAATAACTTTAACAAAAGTACTTTTCATGTGCACACCCTATTAAAGTTATATATGGATAAGAAATACTGATTCAATTAGGAAGGTACATCAATTGTGAGCTGGAAAAAAAGGTACAGCTCAAAAGCAAAAGGAGGATAAGTGACTTTCCAAAGGTCACACACTGTGCAAACGATGCTTCCTGGGACCAAACCCGGCTGTAGTTGCAGTGGCCTTAAACACTGTACTAAATGAGAGGTCTTACAGATAAAAGAATACTGTCTAGCTGCCAGCTGAGGAAGCAAAAGCAAAATTGATGAACCATCATGATTTCCATTACGGCAGATGGAGAGGCCATATTTGAAAGGAGAAAGAAAAACATAGAAACATAGAAAACTTTTGCAAGCTTTTCTTTCATGCTGTTTTTTTTCATCAACAAACTATGATTAACTTGAATCAAGTCTAATGACACCAGTCCACTTATTTCAACATTAAACCAACCACTCATCTGAAAGACAGAAAGTTTGCAGACAATGTGCCATCACTGCAGACCAGAACATGTCCTTGGCGACAAGCCAAAGGTGTCAGCCATTTTATGAGCAGATCTTCCACATTACAAACTACATAAAAGAAAAACTAGTGTAGCTTCAGAAAACACAGTTAGAGACTGATAACTGGTAACAGTGACAATTAAATATAGTATATGCTTATAATGGCACAAAATCATATTCTTCAACCCTACGTCACAGACGAAGACAAACCTTGAATAAGCAAAAGAAGATTCTTCAAATTCAAAAATAATTAGCTCAAGTGAACAAAACCAAGTGACGCAATCATTCTAAAAGACAGACTTAACTTTTGTATCCCAGCCAACACTAATGACTGTCTTCAAAACAGTTTTAAAATCAAACACACCATAATAGTTAATGAAACTAACACCATGAAACCTTAAGATTCATTACAGAATACAGTAAAGTCTCTTCTGCTGTGAACATTTTCCAATTAGTTATTATCCCAACTGTAGGATACAGCATGACCTTGACTAGGCTGTTCTCAGACTAGCAGAGATTAAACAAGCATTCAGGGAACACAAAACAAAATACTACTACTATTAAACATAGTGATTTTCCTAAAGTGAGTAGCAAGGAATAGTTGTATAGACAAAAGCGGTTACACTTAGATTCGTTCTAAATTGCAAGGAAAGGTTGATCAACCAATAGATATAATTAAAGTGTACTCACCACAAATCCAAAGCACAAGGACAGGGTTAACACCCTGTCAAACGATCTTTCCATTAAAAAAAAAAATACCTCCAGGGCCAGAACAGAAAAATGTTTGGTCTGTGAATCCCATTAGTGAGGAGGATTCCTCATGGAAGTCTATAATACACTTATTAGATGGGTCAACCACCGATTGATCAGTAGACATTACTGTTTAGGCTTGAAAGCCCCTAAAACTGTCCTCTTGTGGACTGCATTATAGTGCTGTCTCAGTTCAATATACTGGTGATAGATCACCCTAATTGGAACCAAACATCTTCAGTCAACTATATTTCTAAGTACTTCCCACCCATCATGTGAAGTGAGATAAGCTGAGATGTCTTCTCTCAACTCTGTGCATATTTAAGACATGTCAATAAGCAAGGAAATCTTTAACAGTTAGTGGATCAGCAACTGTGTTTTGAACCACAATAGTTGAAGACACACAGACGACTCTGATGTATGTTGGAGCCTGTAAAAGGACCCCACAACCTACGAGCAAGCAGCCTGGCTTCACGGGAGTCCCAAAGCTGCTTAAGGTTAAGCCAAATGCAGAGCTGCAGTCCACCTGTACAGAGGTTCAAAGCTGCCTAAGACCCACTCAGTAGGGGAGTGACAGAATGCTGTACATCAGAGTCCCTAGTCCCAATGCTCTAGCAAATGGAGAACTGCAGTCCGTGATGTTAAACCAGAGTCCCAAGCTGTAGCTCGCACCTACTTGCAGGGGAAAATTAATACCCAGAACTCAGTTCCCAACAGGAAATGAGTGTGCCTTTGTTAGCCAAAAAAACAACATTTCCCGCAGTCACCATTGTTGCAGTAAGTTCAGTTTACCATCAGATTACTGTATGTTGGATTGGCTATCCAAAGAATATACCACACACAATATGCAATAAAGAGCAGTTTTATTACAAATACGTCAGACATGTGACAAAGAAATCACAAGGGAGCCAATTTCCTACCATTCGAGTATGGTCTCTTTTTCCTTGAGGATCCGGTGTGGAAGCAATTATATATGACTGATAAGAATGCAACATTTGGATAAGACAGACAAGTACAATTGGATATAATATGCAGAGTGTAATATCTGGGTGGAACCGCAAGAAGCAAGAGTGCATAGATAGCATAAATCTTAGAACAAAGGAAATTCAGTCAGCTACAAAATACAAGTGTTATCAGTTCTCACTGGAGACAGTAAGTCTGGAAATACTTGCAATGTCATCAGAAAAGCATACAGCATGTTATAGTATTGTGACATATAGCAGAATATACTGTATGTGGAAACTAGAAACAGTATATATGGCAGAAACATATCATATAGATAAAACATTATGAGACTGTGGAAAGGCACTAATATTTGTAGGTGTATAAGGTTACAGTTACACGTGGGTCAGTTGGTGGTATATCACCCAGGCATATATGGTTTGGTGAAGGCACAAGGCTTGTGAGCTGGGTCACTAAATGTGAGCTGTACCCCATGGGAGGGTTGTATACCAATGTTGATGCAGTGTTCTTCTAGATGGTGCTTGTCCCCTTCCATAGAGGACATACCTTTGCTATTCATGAGGTCACTGGTTTACAAGAATTTGTAGCTCGGGTTGCTGGACACCTATTGGATCTGCTCTCACGGGTAGACGCTTGTCACTGCATAGTTGTGTATTTAGAGAGTCACCTGTGATGGCAAGATAAATATGATTCACTCCACAGAAGGGAGACAAGCTTTATCTAGTGATGACTGGCTAGTAGAGTCCATTGGGGCATGGACCTGGAGACATGCAGCTGGGGTAGCAGTTATGCACGAGGGATGAGAGGCTGGAATTGGTGCTTGTACTTCAGGCCGGTGCTGTGCTTCATTGCTTCAGTCTTCCTTCAGCCACTGCATCTTCCTTCTCAACAAAGTATTCCACCATCTGGGGGCTATCAAACTAGCAGGGTGGACAACCAGGGTGACTAATTCTTAGCCTGCATGGGTATAGATGCGCCAAGTCCCAGACATGCAGATGAAGCTTGGATTTCAAGCTATTATATTTCTGTTGGTGTGATCACAAGTCCCAACTGTTGTCTTGGAAGATGGACATCCAATGTCCATCCTCTAACCAAACAGGGCCAATGGACTTTGCTACCTTGAGTACCTTTTCCTTGTCTATGTACTGGAGGTATTCTATGAGGAAATGCCATGGGTGGTCTCCTGGCTTCAGTTTCAGCCCTGTCCTATGGGACCTCTCTATCCCAAAATGTAACGACTCTTCTTCTAGCTTCAGTTTTTGTACAAGCCAACGGTGAACTTCCACTTCAAGATTGTCTTCTCCAAACCTTTGGGCAGCCCAATAATCCCAAGGTTAGAGCATTGCAGACCCATTTTCTTGGTCCTCCATTCTAGACTGCAGCTCTAGCACTTACTTTTTCAGGCTGTTTCTTTCATGGCAGATGTCAGCAACTGTGTCTTCCATTTCTCTGATTCATTTCTTTGCCTCCACCAGGTGTGTTGTGTGGACCACTGCAGCTTATGTTAGTCCTGATACCACTTCTTGAAGATGGGTGATCTAGGCAGTGAATATTTGTAAATGCAGCCTTCATTTCTTGTTGCATATTACTGAGGATGGCTGGCATACCAGCCAGTGATTTTTCCAGCTCAGTCATTGTTTGGCCTTCTTGAACGTTGGTGGTTTGACAGCGGGTACGAACCTCAGGGGGCTGCTCAGATCAGTTGCCAGCATTAGGGGCTCAAACTGAAGTTTAGATTGCCTGCTGCCTGCTTTGTTTGCTGCCACTGGTTGTTTGCTTTCCATCAATGCTGTTTCTGAGAGAATAACTAGCCACGTTACATATTATCCTGCTAAATCTAATGCTGCACAGGCGAAGCTGCATTAAGTGGTGTCTGTCATCTTGGCCGGTTGTAGTATTTCTTTATTATTATTTTTTTTTAAACACCAAATCTAGCTACGTGGGTCCTGCTTACCTAGGTTCAAGTGTTTGTTTTTCAGAAAATCATTTTTAAGTATTTTCCAATTTAAAAATAAAAGAAAAAACCAAGACAGAGACCCTCACAACCCAATTTTTTTCTCACGATCTAAAACCACATTTAGTTGAGAACTAAAAGTCTCTCATGAAAGAACAATTTTTTGGTTGTATCAGAAGGTTAGCTCCAAAATCCTACTGAGTATGATCAGAAATCAAATTTCAAAACCTTTTAACTGTAGAACCAATTAATATTTTTTCACAAAACCTTTGAAAGACATACTCTTGGGACAAGCCCCTTCTGCCCTGAAAGTTTTGCAACAAAATTCCAAACCATATTTGCTACAAGTGAGAGCAAAAAGTGAGTTTTTTAAATGGTTTTGTTTAATGTTCTGCACCTTGAAATCCAGATGAGGGTCTGTCACAAAACTCCCACATCTCAAGAACTTTCCACCCAGATTGCACATGTAAAATTTCCCTCACTTCCATTGAATGATGCCAAAGTTATTAAAATGCAAACATGTGGGTTTAACATTAAACACTTCTCAACCCTAACTGTATTTGTGCTACTGTGCAAGCATATTTTATATTCTTTGCAAAAACCTTGTTAATGCACCAGTTAGAGTTCAACTTGACACCACAAAAGCAGGGAAATGTGGCATTAGAGTTTCCAACCCTAACCCCATCCCCATCCCCAAGCAGCAAAAGGAAAAACAGTAGGGTTTGTGGTCTCAGGAGTCTTGGCAAATTAGTGTGGGTTCTTGCTTAAAGTTGTCAACCCTAATGCTCTCCCCTCCCTTCCAGCCTGTAGCGTTCTGTCTGAAGCACAGGGTACAGCCACAGGCCAGTACCTCATAGTGACACACTCTTCAAAGGAAGAGATGTATGTGTCACCACATGTTGTGAACACAATTTGTTGTAGCTTTCTTCATGCAGGGCCTGAAACCCTAATACCACATTTCCCTACTTTTGTGGGACTAAGCTGAATCCTAACTGGTGCATTAATGAAGTTTTTGGCAAAGAAATCTTCTTTCTTTTTGAGATAGTGGAATTTTATTCTCATTCATGAACATATGCAGATGCTCAGAGCCCTTTGGGTCCTGCACCAAGGAAGGACTCCATCCACCCTACAGAAGTGTAGTGATGGATGTCAAGAATTTAGGGGTCTCTCTGCTGGCCTGTTGAAGCAAAGCACCCACTGGGGTCAAGACTGGCTCTACACATAAAGTTTCTTAACAATTATATACAAAAATAGGGAAATGTGGCATTCGGATTCCCAACCCTTAATCACCTCCCCCATCCTCCCAAGCAGCAAAAGGAGAAAACAGTAGGGTTTTGGGTCTCCAGAGTTTTGGTAAATTAGTGTGGGGTCTTCCATAGGTTATCAACCCTAATACTCACTCTCCCAGCCTGTAGCCTCCTATCCAAAGTACAAGGTACAGCTGGAAGCCAGTGCCTCATAGTGATACACTCTTCAAAGGTAGAAAAGTATGTCTCACCACATGTTGCCAACACAATTTGTTATAGCTTTCTTCTTGCAGGGCCTGAAACCCTAATGCCACAAACATAGGGAAATGTGGCATTAGGGTTTCAGGTTGAGATAGTGGATTCATATACTCATTCATGCAGGTCTCTTTGGGACCTGTGTGAACAGATGCAGATGCTCCGAGCCCTTTGGGTCCTGCACCAAGGAAAGACTCTGCTTAACAACAGAAGTGCAGATGGGTGTCAAGAAGTCAGGGGGTTCTCTGGTGAACTGCTGAAGTACAGGGTCCATTGGGGTCAAGACTGTCACTACACACAAAGTTTTTTTGACAATTTATATATTTAATTTTTGAGCCCAAATTTTCAAGATAGTCATTTTATGACTTCCCTTATAAACATGACATGTAGCATTTATAGTATACTGGCCAAAACATCATTTTCACAGCAGAAGTGCGAAAACATGTCTTATCCAGGATTTAACAATTGACACCTAGCACATTTATGAGATGGTGTGTAAAAATGGTTATGTTGAAAGTTTGAAGTCAAAATATTGAAAATTAATAAAGTTAGGAGTGAACATTGAAATACAGAAATGTTCACTCATAACCTATACATTTCACCATATTTGTACACCACATTTTCAGCATAGCCCTCTCATGACTCCACTTCATGAACAAAGGCGGGGAAAATTTTAAAATCCTACCCAAAAGGAGATTTCACAGAGTGACCATGAACTCATCTTTTGGGTTAGATTTGCATAATTCCATCACAACTGATCATGAATTGGGGTCCCAAAAAGGCCATGTTGAAAATTTGGTGTAAAAATGTTCAATAACAACAAGGTTATGAAACGTTCGAACACCCAATGAAACACATTATACTGCACTTCTCTTATTTTCTCATATTGCAGTCAGTGGTTCCAGCAACAAGATGCATCTTCGATGAAAGAGTAGATTTATGCCATGGGACATGTTCAGGTGAGTGAGGATCTTGGGGGTGTGGGTGGTGGTTGCTGAGTGGGAGATCAGGGTGGAGCGCGTGAGGGATCAGATCAGTGAGGGACTGTTTTCTTTTTTTTAAAGGTTTATAAAGAAAAAAACACATTAAGGGATAGCTTTTTTATTTCAGGGTGCCATTCCGACACTGAGGATTGGGGTCTTCAATGTTGGGCTACTGCTCAGCAGCACTGGAGGTGGGCACTCTGGTGCTACATGCTCTAATGATAGAATTGTGTGACCTATAGGAGAGGGGTCAAGAGAAGTGTTACTGGGGTGGGCACCTGGTTCACTTATATATATGTGTGTGTGTATATATATATATATATATATATATATATATTTATGCAATGGGGTGGACTATATATTGAGTGCGATAAATGTGTTTATCTGAGTCACTGTATGTATAAATAAATTTATACATACAGTGACTATTTATACATATGCTTCCTTGTTTGACACACTTTCACTTTCTCACAGTCACACACAATCAGTACTGCTGTGCACAGATGTTGCCCCAATCCACAGTAATGCATCCAGTTTAAAAATATTTCTATTTTTTTGAACCCTTTCCTCAGCATCATCCATGTAAATTTGTTCCTCCCATGCAAAAAACACGGTGTAATCACAGACCACAAACTGGCATTTGTCACTCGCACTCTTGTCACCACTATCTCCTTCCTTACTGCATCTCACACTGCCTTAGCCCCTGATCGATTTGTAAACAACTGCTAAATCACCAAACTGCAGCTCTTTTTAAATCTCTTCCCTACTTCTATCACCCACAAACAACAGAACTGCTGACCTGAAATCAAAATTGTTTCTCTCCAAAACCGCAGTTGTGTTTTTTCTTTCTGCCCCGCTGTCTTGCTCACATTGCCACTATGGGTCCGTCAACTCGGTCACCTCTTCTTCCCGATACCAATTGCTGTACTCCAAATTTACAGTTCTCATACAGAAATAACTTTCAAAAACAAAAAAGCACTTCATAACAGCAAGTACTATTCTGTTGGTGAGCGCTCACTAAACTCACCCGACGTTTTCCTGTATTCTTCCCGCTTGCTAAACTCTGTCGCCATTTTTTTCTTTTAAAAACACTCAAGCCATTCTTTCAGCCAATCAGCTGTAACAGACCACAGAGGATGGCGCATCAACTTGGCAAAGCACAAAATAAATCCACACACATTTCCATATTTTTTAATTTCAAAAAACATTATTTAAAAAGTACAGATACACGAGGTCCTTCCCTATTGCATAAATGAAATATGCAGGGGGGACCTGTGTGATATATAATTTCTGCACACTTGTGCTGTTTGCTCGTGGCCACCTCACTCATGGCTTATGCCACTTGTGAGGTTAACCAAGGTCAAACAGCACTCGTGCATAAATCATATATCACACAGGTCCCCTGCATATCTATAGATATATATATATATCTATATATATCTATATATATATATATATATATATATATATATATATCTATATATCTATATATATATATATATATAGATCTATATATATATAGATATATATATAGATATATATAGATCTGTATAGATCTATATATATATATATATATATATATATATATATTCTATACAAAAAACTTTATTAATGCATCAGTTAAGGTACTTCTACAGTGAAAAAAAGCAAGGAAATTTCATTTTAAGGTTCCCCTTACACCCCACCCCAGCTTGCCCCCACCAACAGGCATTGGAGTGTGCATTGGGGTCCTTGGCCCTAAATCTCACCCTATCCCATGTGTAAACAACCTGAGGTGGTGCAGTATAGGAGAATGGGGTGAGAGTTAGGCCCAAGAACCCCAATTCCACCCCAATGCCTGTTGTGTAGGGGTGGGCTGGAGAGTGGGGTGCAAGGGGTGGGAACCTAAAATAATTTTCTTGCTTTATATACATAACTGTCTTGACAACATGTTAATAAATTCTTACTTTTTAAGAAAGAATAGAAAAGTAGAAAGTTGCGCAAGTTGGTGGGAACGCAGGACCCGCTCCCAGTACGTGATTTTGTGTGACACAGTAACAGTAAATGCAGTGCAAATGCAAGTGCAAATGGCTATGCACATGGTGCTGCAAAAGTAAATGGTAACAAAAACGGAAATAGAAATGCAAGCGCAAAATGATGCCAAACGAACAGTGACAGAAACAGAGACGCAAACAGAATTGCATATGAAATGCAACTGGTAACATGCACATTCACAGTACCACAATTGGAAATGCAAATGCTAATGGTAACAGCAACAATAATGCCAAATGAGACAGAAACGGAAACGCAAGCACAAAGCGCATATGGAAATGCAAACCATAACATGCACAGACACGGAACCACAATTGTAAATGTAAATGGCAACAGTAACAGCAAGAATAATGCCAAAGGAAACAGAAATGTTAATGTAAGTGCATATGGAAACGCAAACTGTAATGCGCACGGTTATGGTACCGCAATTTTAAATGCAAATGGTAAGGGTAACAACAACAATAGCGCCAAAGGAAAGAGAAATGCAAACGCAAGCTCATACAGAAACACAAACTGTTATGCACACGGTCATGGTACTGCAATTGTAAATGCAAAGGGTAACAGTAACAGCAACAATAAAGCCAAAGGAAACTGATAGCAAACAGAAACACAAGTGCATATGGAAATGCAAACCGTAACTTGCACGGGGATGGTACCACAATTGCAAATACAAATGGTAACAGTAACAGTAACAGCAATAATAATGCCAAATGAAAAAGAAACAGAAACGTAAGCGCAAATAAAAATGCAAACCGTAACACACATGGTGGCGTAGATGCGAATGTTGACGCGAACGGTAATGGAAGCGTAACTGGAAATGTTAACTGGCACAGTAACGAAAGGGCACATCCTTCTTCTCCGTAAAAACTGCATTGAAAAACACAGTGAAAACAAAGAATGTATGCATAATAATGGACCTCGGAGCACAAAATTAGGACTTGGGATACTAAATTGCTTATATCTCAGGAACTGTACAACATAGAAAAAAAATTAAAATTTTGCATGAATTATGACTTTCCTGTCTAGTTCTGTACTTAGACCCAGTTTGGGGGGGCTAAGCATTTTTGTGACAAAAGTCCGTATCTCGCACCGTTTCCAAGATACATGCCCTGAAACGCACCACAGATGCCATAATGTTATTCTATGGGAAAAAGCATCAATGTCGGAGTGCCGTCAGTTTGCTGCCCTGTAATATTTTTTCACCAAACCACCAAAAGGCACATCTGTGGGATGTTGGCTTCCTTCCTTCCAAATTTCAGCCCAAAAGATTAAACCCTTATTTTGCAGCAGGGAGGCAAAGAATTCCTATCATGCAGTGCATGCTGTAATGTTATCCTATGGGAAAAAGTGTCAACTTCGTAGTGCAGTAAGTTTGCCGCCCTGTAATATTTCTTGACCAAACCACCTAAAACCACATCTGTGAGATGTTGCCTTTCTTCCCTCCCTCCAAATCTCAAGTAAAAAGACCAAACCGTTTCCGAGATATTCAATGTCAAAGATTAGTAAAATATCCCTATCTATTCCATCATAAAAAATCTGGCCCTCTTGTCCTGCCCTCACGATCAAAGATGACGATCAAAGAATCTCACAATCAAAGAATTTGCAGGCTCGCGATCAAAGAATTTGCAGGCTCATGAACAAAGAATTAAAACTGTCATAAATCAAGGAATTGTGGTAAACCACTGCCATGGTTCAACAGAACGAAGTCCCCTGAGTAAAATTTGACTTCCTAGGACATCCCTGAGCTGAGAAAATAGATTTTTATATTCGGCCATCTCGTCCCTCGCTCACAATGCACGATCACAATCAAAGAATCTCATGATCAAAGAATTTGCAGGCTCATGAACAAAGAATTAAAAATGTCATAAATCAAGAAATTGAAGGAATTGCAGCAAACCACTGCCATGGTTTGACAGAACGAAGCCCCTAAGCAAAACCCACCCTCATTTGACTTGCTAGGACACCCCTGGGCTGAGGAAAATAAATTTGTAAATCTGGAAATCTTGTCCTACTCTCACGATGCACGATCATGATCAAAGAATCTGGCAGTCAAAGAATTTGCAGGGTTGCAATCAAAGAATTTAGTCCTTCATGAACAAAGAGCAAGGGACGAGACTGGCAGAGTTGAAAGCCACTTTTCTGAGCACAGAAGTGCCCTACAAACATAAGCGAGTCTGGGTTCAGCTCAGGGGACTTCGTTCTGTCTCATGTGAATAATAATAATAGTGTATCAAATGTCCGTGGTAGTCTAGTGGCGCCCCATCATAATAAATAATTGTATGTTCCTAATGTCATGGTAGTCTAATGGCCCCCCAATGTGTGTTTTTTTAATCCCTGGTAATCTAGTGGCCTCCCCCGAGTTGTATTAGAACATTATTACTGTTAATATCCCTGGTAGTCTAGTGGCCCCAACCCCCATTTGTATGCAATAATATCCACTATGTCTGTACATATCCCTGGTAGTCTAGTGGCCCCCCTCCATTATAATATTATTAATAATTATTTACACATGTCCTAGTAGTCTAGTGGCCCCCTCCATTATAATATTATTAATAATTATTTACACATTTCCTGGTAGTCTAGTATCTACCCAGCACCCCACCCCTTCCCCAGCCAGCAACTGGCTCAGTCCACCTCTCACTTCCAGTGACCCACCAACTGTCTGCTTTACAAGTGAGTGTGCAAGAGGCACTCTAGAAAATATTTCTAGTGCCTCTTTGCAATGAATACTCATAATGCAGACAGTTGGCAGCAACCGTGGAAAGTGAAGAGAACTGAGCCAGTAACCCTGGAGGAAGGAGATGTAGAAAGGTGCTAGTTCAGCTGGCAACATCTGGGTGGGGCCACTAGACTTCCAGAGATTAAACAGTAATAATGTTGTAATACAACTCAGGGGAGACCACTAGACTACCAGGGATTAAAAAAAACACACATTGGGGGGGGGCACTAGACTACCAGGACATTAGGAACATACAATTATTTATTATAATGGTGGGGCACTAGACTACCATGGACATTTGATACACTATTATTACTATTCACATGTGGCAGAATGAAGTCCCCTGAACAAAACCCAGCCTCATGTATATTTGTAGGGCACCCCAGGCTCAGAAAAGTGATTTTAAAATCTGGTCATCTCATCCCTCGCTCACGATGCATGATCGCAATCAAAGAATCTCGTGATCAAAGAATTTGCAGGCTCGTGATCGAAGATTGTTAGCGAGCCACGAACAAAGATTTAAAAAGCTGGAAACTCTATTTTTAGACCGATTTGGATGGAGCCAAAGGCTCGATAGATCGGGGTCCCCTGAATAAAACCCATCCAAGTTTTACTTCAAAAGTGACCCCTGAGCTGAGATATTTGTGTTTTTCAGATCGCAAAACTGAAAACAAGATGGTGGACCTCGCGATCAAAGAATTTTTGAAAATCCTCAGGGACAAACAGTCTTGAACCATGAGGCTGTAAATTCTTTGATCGCCAGGTGGGACCAGATGGTCAGAAGAACCCCATTCTTTGTTCGCAAAACATACATATAAATTTTCCTACTGACTTATAATGGGAACTTAAAAGTGGCATAACATTTGAATGCCTTAATATTTTTTCGCCAAACAAAAAGTAGCCTACTCAGCCACCAAGGCTCTTTCAAACAAGCTATCTCACATAGCGGCATACCACTCAACGGCCATGCAGGACCATGTCCAAAATCCCCAAAGTTGCCTCCAAAAATGGATAATTTTGCGTTTTTCAGCATTTTCGTTCACAAAGACTGTAAGTCCAACCAAAATGCAATTTGGCAAATCAAGAGATCTACTATGCCCCACCACGCATACCAAATTTCAGGCAAATCTGTTGAATGGGTTCAAAGTTATTAATGCCCAAACTTTTGACTTTAGTATGTAAGTGACCGCTGAACCCTAACTATAGTGGCGTGCCACTATAATATATATCGTACATATATATTGCAAATAAACTACATTAATGCATCCATCAGGGTTGTTATTAAAGCATCAAAAGCTGGGAAATTTAACATTAGGGTTTCTAACCCTAACACCCAATCCTGTACAGATGAAGTGGGATTGGAGGGTGGCACTGGGGTCATCATCCCTAACACTCACCCCATTCCATTAGAAAATAAGCTGGGTGGGCACAGCATAGGAGAATGGGTGAGCTTTAGGGCTGATGACCCCAATGCCTCCCTCCGATCCCTCTTCATCTGTGCAGGGTGGGAGTGGGGTGTTAGTGTTGGAAACCCAAATGTTGACTTTCCCAGCTTTTGATGCTGTAATAACAGCCCTAACTGATGCATTAAAACAGTGTTTTGCAATGAATGTCCTTCCTTTTTGAGATAGTGTAATCATAGCTATATTTGCCTGTGGTAGCACAGTGCCTTTCAGATCCTGCGCTACTGCCTCTCCATAGATGGGTGTGAGTATGTCGCTGTGGAAGAGCCCTGCACTCCAATTTTTAGGACTACAGTGACCAATTTGCTAGCATAGCCATCGTATTACCCCACCTCATGTACCTGGTACAGAAAATGTACAAAACCCCACCAAAATGTAATTCTGTACAACTACAACTCCATTCAGTGCCACTGGTGCAAAAACACATTTTAAGTAGGATTTTAAAAATGACGGCTGTGGCATACATGAGGTGTGGTAATAACAGGTCTATTTTGAAAAGTTGAGGTGAAAGTCATTAAAATTTCCTAAGTTACGAGCAATTGCAGTGAAATTGCAATGAATGGTCATAACTTTGCCATTTTTATATATTTTGACCCCACATTTTCAACATAGTCCTCTTATGACCCCACCTCATGAACAATACAGCTGGCATTATGCAAATCATGCTTGAGAGACGAATTTGTCAAATGACCACAAAATCACCTTTCAGGTGGGAGTTGCATAGTAACAGTCATATTTTTCAAAGGTGGGGTCCTCAAAAAGCATGATCAGTATTCTCCTGACATGATCAGTATTCTCCCCACATGATCAGTATTTTCCTGACATAATCAGTATTTTCCCCACATGATCAGTAACTTTCCCCACACAATAGGTAAATTATGAAACTAAACATTCATGGTAGTTTTTTTTTTTTTTTTGTGTACCATTTGCATTTGTTGGGTAACTGAAATATCCTTATAACTCTGAAACAGTATAATATTTTTTTTACAAAATCCTTGGTACAGTCTCCTCAGCCCTGAAAATGTCATTACAAAATTCCGCATCATCTAGACTGTAGGTGAAAGCAAAAAATATACAGTGTTAAGTACAGGGAAAACAAACATGTTTTTCCCAATTTTTGGGGCACTCTGTGTCTCAAAAACCAAACAAGATGCCATCACAAAACTTCACATCTTGAGACTCTGATAGCCTGACTGCGCATTTCAAATGTTGTGCTGTTTTGTCAAATGATGCCAAAGTTATGGTGCAAAACTTGGGGTTTAACATTAAAAAGCTTACTCAACCCTAACTATAGAGGCACTACCACACCCCATAATTCAGTGCTCCCTTGCTATAACAAACAGAATGTGAGCCATAACATGAGTTCATTATAGCTCCCTGTTCCTGTTCATTACTTCAAGGGACACAGAAACCACAAAGTGCTGCAATAGATTTTCATCACACAATACACCCACACCTCTCCTTCTTCCTGCACCCCCCCAACTGCTTGCTATTCTACAATAAAGTACAGCATGTTGCCACTTTTATAGTTGTATCATTTTAACATTGTTATGAGCAGGAGTTTTTACTGTTTACTTCCACATCCTTCTCTGCCCCTCTTTCTCTCCTACCCCTGTCTCTCCACCAAGCAACTCTCCATTTCTGCTGTTAAACAGTCTAGGACCTGATCACTCATGTCCCAGCCTTACATCACTCAGAGGACCAGGACTTTAATTCTTCTCCTTTTCTTCGCTGGGAATAGCCACCCAAACCCAGGTTCTTTTCAGGCCTGGGTCACTAGAAATGACTTTTATGTCATAGCCCTCTCTGAAACTTGGCTCTCACACAAAATCTCTGACAGGGAGATCGAACTCAGCGGGAGTGTGCGACCATGGAGAGATTTAAACAAGCGTTAAAAACATACCTCTAGCAACATGTATTTGGTGACTGATGGATTTAATTTACCTGTATTTCCTGTTTTATAATATTTATGTGTTGTGTACCAAGATATGTTTTAATTAATTCTAAGGCACTTTGGCTTTTGAAAGGTGCCATAAAAATAAAGTTTTATTATTATTACACTTCTGTCAGAAAATTCAGATCTGGGAAAAAGGGGGGGGGTTGCATGTTCTATGTCTCAAATAAGTTGTCTTACACTGAACACAGGCCCAACACTGACTTCATTATACTTGAGACCCTAACCATCCACCTTCTCCTCAGACAAAGTAAAACCCTTACCCTCTTCACTACTTATCTCCTCCTAGGAATACCCCATGACCTGGAGAACCTCATAGCCCTCAAAAGTTCACTCCCCCTCAACAGAGAGTGAATACTCCTCAGGGACTTCAACATAAATTGGGTCCTCAGTCTAGCAGACTCAGGCAAATTCTGCATCACAGGTCATAGCCTACACCAGCTGATCTCTACCCCCACCAAGTTTAATTACAAGACTGGGACCCAAATGTTAATAGACTGGATCACTGTCTCCCAAATCACTGACTAAGGAGTACTACCAGACCCTCTTAGTGATCACTGCACTCCATTTTCTGTATCTGGTCTACTCAGTACCCCAAACCCACCTCTAAATTTGTTTTCTCCAGATGCCTGACCAATAACACAATCAAGGACATAACACGTGCCTTCCACTGGATAGACTGGTCTTTTACCTCTGTTCTTGGTACCCTCAATACTGTACTCAACAAATTTTCCACCATCTTTAACAGTGTCTGTGATAAATTTGCCCCTGTAATAAAAGTCAGGGTCAGGGTATTGGTAAATGAATGCGTCTCCCTAGACATTGTTAAATTGATGAGGACAAGTGATAAAGCTTGGGCCAGATATAATAAGCACAAGGACCCTACCCTGCTCTCTCACTACAAAGCACTCAGAAGCAAGTGGAAATACTCCACCAGAAAGGCCAAAATAGCTAGTCTGGTGGCACTGAGGGTTGAGGCACTGGATGCCACACCTCATGCCACACCAGCAACCCGGGTTCGAGAATGGACTCAGGTGCCGCAGGCTGGCAGGGGAAGGAGAGGATTGAGCATTCAGAGGACTGCTCTCCTCTCCTGGGGTTGGTTGGGTGCATAGCCTCACTCTGTAGTGGCCCCCAGTGGTGACCAGGAGCACTACAAAGGTGGCGCAGCAGGGGAAACAGAAAAACATGAAAATGGCTTGCATGCCAAACAGATGATGGTGTCCCCGCCTTAACATGCCTCTCAGCCACGATGCCTCCAGGCTGCATTTAAATAACCCGTGAAGAAGTAAAGGTGTGCCTACATGCACTCCGGTCCCCTCTCCCAATGCCCTCTGGTGGGTAAAGGGAGCCCCCAGTGAAGGTATACGTCTGTAATAATGGGGACGCTGGAGCAGCAGAATGGTGGAAGAGTGGGAGGTAACAGCAGGATTGGCTGCCGGAAGGAGAGGATGACTGTGTGCTCATTGGAGAAGGTAAATAGAACATACAAAAAAAAAAAAGCCAAAATCTGTTATCTCCAGAATAAACAACTTGGGGAATCAGAAAACTCACATAAACTCTAGGGGACACTCAACTCCCTACTCAGGAAGAACAAGAGTGATGAACCCATTCATCTTTATCAAAGGGGATAATCAGACCAACAACCCCACAGAAGTCGCAAATATTTTCAATTCTTTTTTCAGTGACCTTGACAAATATAAATCTCCACCACACACTCCCCCGCCCATTTCACCCACACCATCTCCCTCCATCTCCACTCCAAGTGTCAAGGCCATTCCCAAATTCTATTTCCAGGCCCTAAAGCCTTTGGACACTATTAAGATCATCTGGAGAAACAACCCCAAATCTAGCAAGGCAGTAGATAGCAACAACTTCAAAATACTTAAACTCACCATCAAACCTTTAGCAGCCCCTATCACCAACATACTCAACCTTTCACTCTGCTCTGGCTATTCCCCAGCATCTGGAAAACCACCACTGTCAAGCCTCTCTTTAAATCAGGGTCAAGAAATGATGTTGTGACCCATCGGCCCATCTCTCTTCTTGTTCCCCTCTCCAGAGTTATCAAAAAAGTCATCCACTTCCAGCTCACCACTTTCCTTATCTGCCATAACCTCCTCTCAGAAGCCTAGCATGGCTTTAGATTGGGTCACAGCATGGAAACAGTCCTGGTTAGGTTTACCAGTGACATTCACAAGGCTAACAACAAAGGTCAATACACAGGCTCTGTTTTCATGGACTTAACCAAAGCCTTCAACCTGGTCAACCATAGCCTACTTCTTGACATCCTCAGGGGTGTGCTAATCTCAGAGGATGTTCTCAATTGGGTTGGGAGTTACCTCTCCCTCATATACCAGAAAACAATTATTAACGGTCACCTTTTTGCCGACTGTTAAAATAAATATGGGACCCCTGGGCTCCATTCTGGGCCCTCTTTTGTTCTCCCTTTTTATAAATCAGCTCCCAGACATCTGCCATTCCACCAATATCATTCTATATGCAGATGATGCAGCCCTTTACTGCAGCGACAATAACCTCAAAACAATGTTTACAAATCTGCAAGCACACTTCAGCAAGCTTCACGCACAGTTTTCCACCGAGAACATGGTCATTAACTCAAAAAAGACCAAATTCATGATTTTCTCTGGCCTCAGGAAACCCCCCAATTTAGGTCAGGCCCTCACTAACAGCCTTGGTAATAGTATAGAAAAAATGGCCGAATTTAAATATCTAGGACTGTTCCTTGACCAACACTTAACCTATCATATACATATAAATAACTTCATCAAGAAGATCCATATAAGGTTAGGTCTCATGTACTGATTCGGAAAGTTTTTAACCCCTATCTCCAGACTATGCCTGGCTAGCTCCCTACTCCTACCATTCTCAAGTATGGGTCAATTATTTATGACCCCCTCACACCTCCCTTCTTTTCACTAAACTCAGGACCACATATAATAACATCACACATTTCATTACTGGACTTTCTTGGTTTACTATTCACTGTTCCCTATACAACCCCCTGAACTGGCTCACCCTGGAGTTCAGGTTCCATCTTAAAACCCTCTCATTCTTACAAAAGGTTAACATAAACCTACTACCGTTAAGTGTCACAACCCTTTTCCCTAAATCAGCCTCAAAACGCTGTTCAAGAGGAACCTCAAGCCACATTTTTGACATCCCTTCTTACCACACCACTCATGCCCAGAATTCCATTACCTACCATGGCCCCAGACTCTACAACAAACTTCCTCCTGAAATCCAAGCTTGTAGCACTATCAGTAACTTCAACTGCTCTTTTAAGAATCACCTCCTGAAAACTAATTCCTGTTCCTTCCCCAGTCAGCCATCCACCCTAAATAAAGACTCCAGCTCTAGTGGCCTCCCTGGTAAAGTGATGAGACCCTCTGTTTGGTTCCTTCCACTGATTTCTAAGCCAGGCTATTGTATATAACTCAACTGTTCTATTGTAATTACTCATCTACTTTACCCCTATAATTTCCTCCTGTTCACATTTTTGGTCCTAAGACAGTGTGCCCCAGAATGATATGTATTATACTGTAGAATACAAAAATGATTCATTGTACATACTTATCATTCCTGACTAATGGTATTCTACATGTATGCATTTTATGGTTAGTTGCCTCTATATTTATTCCTTTATTGTTTTACCTTTTTTCACTGTCATTTGTGCAACCTATTTTATGTATTTCTGTCCTCAACTGTAAATATCTCTTACACTGGACGTTTGTAAAAATGGGCATTTTTGCTCACATACTCTCCAGTATAAAACAAAAATTGATTGATTGTTACACTGAATCTATAAGCTAAGTAACATACAGTACCTACATACACAAACCATAGTTTGCATAGCACAGCTGTTGACCTCCTGTCTGCAGCAGGACTTGAAAGGCGCAAAATCACGGCGGTCACTAGACATCACTCCAAATCCTCCCTATGAAGTTACTGGGGCCCCAACCTTGATGACCAAAGACAGTAGTCAGCAATACTTGTGGGAGAAGCATCAACCAAGGAAAACATAAATCTAGCAACACATGAGATGAAATCAGAAGCTCCACTGTTCTGAACAATGTCACAGCAATCGCACATCCCACCTCCATCAGTGATGCAATTTCCAACCGCCATTGTCACACAGGAAACTGACTGTCCAGGAAGACAAATGATCAACAGTCTACCTGCCAAAAAATTCAATAGTTTTCTGCAAGCACACAACATTGCATCAGATTCCAAACTACTACAGTAAAGATGAAGATGGCTTCCCAATCTTCCTCACGTATATCAACACAACAGTGTGCCCCGATGCAGCCACAACCTCAAAAACACTCTCTCCTGATGCAACCATGACCTCACAAACCAGCAGCAGTGAACCTGCCATCAAAAGAAACAAGACAATGAAAATCTCAGTTGACAGGCACTTCCACATTGGCACACTCAGCGGAAACAGACAACTAAATGTCTACAACTATGGTCTAAAATAACATGGACAAAGTCATCCTCTTTAGTTCCCTTGTCTGTTAACTAATACAGCATACAGTGTTATACAGTTGCCTCACAAAAAAATGAAATGCCTCAGTTTTAACAGTTACTAAATATTGTTAGCTTTATCAGATTTCACTATTTATGAAACACATTTTACTAATTTAAGAAAAATGTTTTTATACAAATGTTATTTATTGATCCAAGTCACTGTACTCAGGGAATGTTTTATGTCAGTTCAGACTTAGCATTTATTTAATGTATTTTATCATTATGAAGTTCCTTTTAAAACTTAAAAACAGACTCTGCTTCCTTCTTACAGTTGTGTTACTGTGTGGTCCATTTCATAATCGCAGTAAGTCCCTCCAGGTGGGATAACGGCCTTTCTCAGGTGGTGGAAGCACTTGGCCTTCAGCCTCATGCTTCAACCCACCCGAGGCAGGCCGTTATCCCACCACAGTGCCCCCCATGATGCCATATTGCTTAAGTGTATATACCTGCACTAATCAAACAATTACAGCTGTATACAGTACCTGCACCA
The DNA here is from genome assembly GCA_016271365.2 of Neoceratodus forsteri. Taxonomy (NCBI): domain Eukaryota; kingdom Metazoa; phylum Chordata; order Ceratodontiformes; family Ceratodontidae; genus Neoceratodus; species Neoceratodus forsteri. The sequence goes on from CM057454.1 coordinate 15,790,296, forward strand.
ATCAAACAACTACAGCTACATACCTACTTTAATTAAAGCTATACACCTACACTAATCAAACAATTACTGAGACAATTCTGATAACATAATTAGTGCATCATTAGGAAGCTAGCCAAACCAATTAACAAGATGCAAAAAAACCTGGAAGAAAGACACACAAAACCCTCCCAAACACAACAATTGCACAGACTCCTACCTGCACTCACTATACACCATTCTCTCCTTGCTGCATCAGACCTTCAGGTGCCATAACATGATCGCAAATGTGATCTCCATAACAATAACCATCCTAATGTATTATATGCAACAAACAATGGGTAAGGGAGGAACACTCAGATCTGTACTCATCTTGGTAGAGAATAATTAGGACAATAAAGCCACTCGCCCTTCAGGTTCATGGCCTTATAATTCTAATTAGCCTCCTTAATGGGTATGCATCCTTGTATACCACCCTTAACTATTATATGTGTGTCTATATAGTGAAAATCCAGTGTCCTGATTGGATAAAACATGTCACATGACCGTGCATTATTCCACAATGACCCCATGCCTCCCAGTACGACCGCATGCCTGAACTACTTTTCAGCTCTCAGAACCTTCTCAACAGCATCGAGATCACTCCACACCTGGCAAAGACAGGCTGACACACATACACAGGCTGCAACCCAAAGCCGTAAGTAAATCTATATAGCAGTCTCACACTGTGTAAAAGTATGTGGTTGATTCTGCCTTAATTTCATTTAAAAAAAACACACACACATGGACTTTTGGTTCTGTCACGGCTCCGACTAGAAGCTAAATCTACCGCTCCAAGCTGATCTGCAGACTAATCCTCCAAAAATACCAGGATTTAAAACTAAATTACCACTAATGGCATCTGGAGGGTTTTGAGGGACAAGCAACAGAACTCATCAAGTGCGAGGGGAAAAGGAATGTTCCGATTCCAGACACAGCTCTCCGACACGAGGCCCTACTACCTCACGCCAAAATAATTCTAGACAGCCATATGATACTGATGACGACAGGGATTACCTCTCTCAGTCAATATTCGACTCACTGATGAAGGAATTAAAAGACATGAGAACAGAAAATAGATTGGAGTTTAAGCAACTCAATCAAAAGCTTACTCTTATTGAAAACGACATTCAAGAGGCTGAGGAGAGAATCCCTACTAATGAGGATAACCTCCAGTACCTCGGGAGAACAGTGTCAGCTCTATACATGCATGCCATATCCACAGAGAGAAAGAGCCTGGACCAGGAGAGCAGATCTCGCAGAGAAAACCTCAGATTCTACGGGTTACATGAGGGTGCTGAAGAAGAAGAAGACATGGCCGAGTTCCTAACTGACATGATAAAAGATGTTCTGAATCTCCCACAAGGTTATAAGCTAAAAATTGAGAGAGTGCATAGAGCCCTTATTCCTAAGCCGAAAGATTCCACCTCAAGCCCACGTTCTATCATAATAAAATGTCATAGCTTCAAAACAAAACAAGATATCCTTAGAAGGGCATGGCAACAGCAGGAAATTAAGTACCTGGCTTTGCGGCTTTTCTTCAACCATGACTAGCTGCCTGATATTCAGAAACAATGACAGGAGTACTCTTCACTGATCAAGCTACTGCGCACACAGAATATTACAATCCAGACACCATATCCAGCAAGGCTGCGGGTTTTCTGGAAGGAGGGAATGGAAATATATAATACCTCCCCCTCCAAGTGGCCAGGCAAGCAACACTGAAGAGGGATCTACAGGTACCAGAGCTGTCTAATTAGCCAGTCTTAAAAGAAGCAATCAGGATCAAGAGTGGTAGATGGTCCCTACAAAGAAAAATAGACCCCCGGCCCTTTACACCAGCTCTGACAACATCAAATCTTTTCAAGACCTGCTCAAAAAGCTATCTGGTGTTTCTGTATACGGCTTGCTCCAGTTTGAGGGCTGACAGGTCTTGCAAGATGCGTCATTCAGGGATCTTCTTTACATGAGTACTGCAGGCTCTGGCCCACAAGATAACTGTCATCTTGTTGTTTTGTATCACCCATCCTCGAACATTACTGCTCCTCTTTTGTTTCATGTAGTGGGGTTTCTGAAGCTAATGGGGACATAAGACTGCATTTATTGCAATTAAAATGCCCAGAACTGAATAACTTGCTGTAACTTGTTGTCCCACCACCCCCGCCCCCTTCTCTTACCAAGCGACTGAGAGCAGAAGTACCGTGAAGTTTCTGCATAGGCATTATGGCTAGATTCCAGCTGAACAACTTCTACAGGACTTATTCACTTGATTAAAGTTAATTTAAGTGCATGGGAGGTGACTTTTATGTTTTCGCTACCCCTGGCTATAATATTTTATTCAACAACTTTTATGTATGCCTTAGTGGATTTGAATGAGGGTTGGAGGGAGGAGAGGAATGCGCAATTGTTGTCTAAGGGTCTGGGCAAGAGAAGAAAACAGCTCCCCTTATCGGGGTCCCACTTTTTAGATGGCTAATTTGAGGAATGGGGTACCCATCGAGTGAAGCGGGGACTCAAGAGTTCTCTTGAATTCCTGGTCTATGTTACACTTGTATTCCCCTTAACAAATGACACTCCTTCATGGGAAAATAAAGGATAAGTTTGTAGTTTTCAGCAGATCGGCTCGCTGGCTATATGTCACTAAAGCCAGCAAGATATTTTGGCCCAGTGTTATCTTGACCCAAGAAGAGAACCTCCTGGCTGGGAGGAATATTTTTCTCTTCTGCCCACCTAAACATCCTAAAAGGTGGGTGCAGATGTCACTTCATATAGTAGACCTCCTACCTTGGAGGTGTACAAATACAGATTCATTCTGTGCCCTGTTGGCACTAATTTGTTCATGTTGTGTTAAATCAGCTAAACCAGATAGAAAAGATTCAGGGATATTCAGAAATATATATCATAGACTCAGAGGAGTTAAGAGTTTTAAAGGCTCTGGAAGGAAGGTATACCTAGATAACGAACCAAGGGTCTATTCAGCTTAAACTATATTGAAATGTGTTAAATGACTTTTACATTCTGTATCTATAATATACATGGTATATCTAGCCCAATAAAGCACTTGAAGATTCTTTATACACTGAAACAGTCTGGAGCAGATTTTTTTATGCTCCAGGAGACTCATCTTATGAATGACAAACATAGAAAATTTGAGTGCTTAGAGTTCAGCAAAGTATACACCTCCTCATATAAGGGTGGTAGGAGAAGGGGCACAATCCTTATGATTCCACTGAAGGTCCCATTTGTATGTACAGCCAAGCTTATAGACAAAGAAGGATGATATGTCCTGGTGAAGGACAGATTAAGTGGAAAACCCATAACCCTTGCCTCTGATTATCCCCCCCCCAACACAGACTTCTCCACCTATAGATCCTTCTTCCTTTTGTTAGCCCAGTGGACGGAGGGACCACTTGTCTGTGGAGGGGATTTTAACTTAAATCTAAGCCTAGCATATGAGCAAAGACCCTCCCAGTACAAACTGAGAAAAATAATTAAAGATTTGACTAAGCTCTTAAAGAGCTTGGCTTTTCAGACACATGGAGATACCTTAACAGTACAAATAAACATAGCACATTTTCTTCTCAAGCCCATCAAAGTTACACAGCAATTGATTATCTTTTACTACCTCAAAAGCATATTCAACTTGCTCAAAAGTCCTGGGTGGGGGATTTTATTATCAGATCACGCCCCTGTATTCCTTAAACTCAAAAATGATAACTTCCAGAGAAATACGGTCTGGAGATTGAATATATCCCTGCTTAGGGACAAAGAGACCATCCAGGAGGTAAAAGATACTTTAAAACAAGCTTTGGTGGACAATGATACACCAGAAATGGATATCTCCATAGTCTGGGATACCCTTAAAGCCCTATGCAGAGGGAAGTTTTTAGAAATTGCAGCCAGAAAGAAGAACATTAGGGGGCAAAGGAGAACTAAATTATTAACACAAATACAACTTCTGGAGGATCAACAGAAAAAAAAGAGTTCCACTGAGCTCACAAAGCAACTTCAAGCCCTGAAACAGGAGCTTAATACACTCTTAGATTACTATGTAGAACAAAAGCTTATGTTCCTGAGACAAAAATACTATGGGGGGGGCCTCGCTCCCTAAAGTTGTTAGCAGAATGCTTGAGAGACCAACGGGCAAGGGCACAAATCTCAGGCCTTAGGCCCTCCCCAAAAAGTCCCATACAATATTTTGTATCTCAGATATCTGACATATTTGTAAAATTTTACTCCCAGCTATATGCAACCACCCCCCCCCCCACACACACACACACACACACTCACATATCCCAATGATAAGATCAAAAACTTCCTGGGCACACTTAAACTCCTTGCACTCCTGAAAATCTTATCAGACTCGTTGGTGACCCCAATTTCTAATCAAGAGATATTAACAGAAATTGGCAATCTTAAAACAAACAAATGCCCTGGAGTACATGGGCTCCCAGGGGAATTCTAGAAAACATTCAAACAAGAAATTTCCCTTATACTCCAGAGACTTTTCACCCAGGTCTCCTCACCCATAGCCCCAATCCCTCCATCCTGGCAATATGCAATAATTGCTGTGATTCCTAAACCTGGTAAGGATCCTTCCCTGCCTGGTTCCTACTGCCCTATCTCTGTCCTAAATGTGGACTATAAAATACTGGCCCATAGATTAAAACATATTGCCCCTACTATCATTCATCTGGACCAAAGTGACTTAATACAGGGCTGACAAGCACAGGATAATATCAGACGAAGTATACATTTAATTGAACAGATTACCCAGCAAAAAACACCCTCCCTTTTTATTAGTCGAGACACTGAGAAAGCATTTGACATGGTTTCATGGCCATTTTTAAGAGAAGTATTATCCACCTTCCGGTTCCCAGATCAATTTATAAATCTTATATTTAAATTCCACCATAGCCCCCAAGGATACATCAGATCGAATAGTCATATCTCACAAAAATTTTCCCTACAAAGAGGGGCCAGTCATGGATGCCCAATCTCCCCATTACTAGTCACCTTTTATACAGAACCTTTAGCCCAATCCATTCGGCTGGATAAAAACTTCCCAGGAATACAATTTGGTACTACAGAGCATAAATTAGCCCTTTTTGCAGATGACGTTCTAATTTATCTTTCCAAACCTGACACCTCTCTTCCCCAACTTTTTCTAAAACTTAAGTTATTTTCCAAATTAGCAGGCTATTCCCTAAATACAGCTAAAACAGAAGTACTAACCTATAACTACACACCATCATTATAATTCTGAAAAAAATGTAAATTCAAATGGGACCTAACAGAGTTAAAATATTCAGGCATTAAAATCCCTACTGACTTGAAACTCCTTTTCAGCCTTAACTATTCTCCCTTAATGAAGGCCCTCAGAACAGACATAAAGAGATGGAATATCCTCCCCATATCCTTTCATGCCAGAAATCAAGTGATTAAAATGAATGCCCTGCCCAGGCAATTATATTTATTTCAATGCATCCCATGTGTGATCCCTACAAAGTTTCTTACCCAATGGCAACGTACCCTTTCACAGTTCCTCCGGTAGGGTAAGAAACCAAGGCTCAAATCCCACCTTCTTATGTTGCCCAAAAATCTTGGGGACATAGCACTCCCAAATCTGTCTCACTACTGGAATGCTGTTAATTATATACCACACATTGGAAACAGATGGATCTCTTTAGATCCCAAACACTCTCCCCGGCAGCAGCCATGTTCTCTCCAGCTCAACAGAAGCAACTACTGGCAACACTTTCAGAAAGCTCCACTTCTATTTTGGAAGGCTAGAAAAGGGGATATTCCCACAGGTGCTATAATACCCACAACTAGAAATATGAGAGGTTTATAACAAATGTAGATTTTCCTCCTGCAAGGGTATATACATGGTACACAATCCAAATGTTCTGAGGTCTGGTAGCCCCATGGCTACTGATTCGCCAAAATGCAGTTGTAACATTTGCAGAGGCCCAAATTAAATTCAATTGAAATACAAAAGACCTAATCTATTATCTCCAGATCAGGGACTTCATAAACTCCCAATTTCGACTGTAAATCCATAAGCCCCATGTTCCAGATGACAGTAGTCCTTTCATCCAAATATGGCCCTTTACTGAAAATGACCACGCAATCTCTAAATTATATATGTTTTTACTCTCACAATAGGCCCATTTAGCAGATATATTAAAACTTAGATGGGAGCAGGATTTGGGCTCCCCCCTCCTTCAGACAGTTTGGCCCAAAATCAGGCAAATGACATGGTCTACTACATTATCTCCAGGCTGGCAGGAATATGTTTGGAAGGTTCACACCAGATATTTCCTGGTACCCAGATTCCTAGCCAGGCATAGACCAGGAACCTCTGCTGAATGCTGGCGACTGTGTGGCACCACTGAGGCATCACATGCCCACATATTTCTACACTGTTCCAAAATCTAGGGCTTTTGGCAATCAATTTCCCATCAGATAGGAAAAGTGTTCAATCTCCAGGCCCCATTACTCCCTGTAAGTCTTTTGCTGGGTCTCATTCCCAGAGATCTGAAAGGCAAACTTCCCCAATATCTTTATATGTTTAGAGCCCAAGGTGGGAAGCCAGCGTAGCAGGACAGTCAGAAAGGCAAATGAAATGTTGACCTGCATTGCAAGGGGTTTTAATAGCAAGAAGAGGGAGGTACTAATGCCGTTATATAGAACCATGGTCAGGCCACATCTGGAGTATGGGGCACAGTTCTGGAGGCCTCACCTACGAAGAGATGTTGAGTTGATGGAAAGGGTACAGAGAAGGGCAACCAAAATGGTATGAGGGATGCAGAATGTACCCCATGAGAGAAGATTGAAATGAATTTGTACCCTCTGGAGACTAGGAGGGGGAAATGGGGGGACATGATTTAGACCTTTAAGTATCTGAAAGGAATAAATAGGGTGGAGGGTGATAGCTTGTTCAAATTGAAGAAGGGAGTGAACACGAGGGGACATGGCCTCAAACTGGAAGGTTGGCAATACAGAGGTGATGTCAGGGGGCAGTTTTTCATAGAAAGAGGATGGTGGAGGCCTGGAACAAGCTACTGGAGGAGGTAGTGGCAGCTGGAATGGTGGAGGGGTTCAAGAGGGCTTGGGATAGATTTAAGGGGTTGGGAAAAGAAGGTGGAAGCATAACAGAAGAGGGAGGTAGGGTGTTGGAAAGACTAGATGGGCTGTGGAGCCTTTCTCTGCCATCACATTTCTGTGTGTGTATCTGTGTCTCTAGTCCATACTTCTGGCAGCAGCCTACAAGGCCATAACCAAAAAATGGTTACATTCAGAGATACCAACAGTAGAAGAATGGCTGAGCATTATAAAACATATACAAAAGTTCGAGCAATTAACTCACAACTTATAGAATAAGACAGCAGTCTATCAGAACCGATGGACCAGATGGGAATTGAGAGACAATCCTTACCCAGGGATTGGGGTTCAACCCAGGGTGGATTTAGTACCTGCTCTCCCCAATGGGGGGGATCTCCCCTTTAGGGAGCCTCCCCATAGATGAGTCTGTTAATAGATATCTGGAAAATATACTCCCTACATTTAAATGAAAAGTACAAGATTCTCCCCAAATTTGAATCTGGTAACTATTAAGTTCCTTTTAAACAGAAATACCTTTAGCTGATGAGTTCTAAGTTGGAAGTTGTTCTTCCTTGTTAAGTTACTTTGTGTTCATTACTATTATTAGTTTTTCTTTTAAGTCCAAGCTATGCCATCAGTTCTAGTTTGAAACCAGATAGGTACTGGATTTCTGAAGAAGTTTAAATAAAGAAACGATGGATTGTATTTAACCATGGGATAACAGATACCTTAGACAGCTGATACAGTAAGGTAAAAAATGGAAATTTAATAACTTTGGTAGTTATCTGTCTAATCAAATGGAAATGTATAATCCATTGTGAATTATGTTTAATGTGTCTATATTGGTATGTATTGATGTAAATTTCAAAAGAAAAAAGACAATAAAAATGAAGTATAAAAAAACACACACACACACACTGCTTATGGTATAATTATTTTCACTTTTCGTCCACTGATATAGCAAGAAAGAGTGATGTTAATAGCGGTAAAGGACATGCAGGCAGATGTTTAAAATAAGGCATATTGTGTTTGATTCTACCATAATTTCATTAAAAAAAAACACTTTTCTGGTTGATTCTGCCATTTTCGCACTACCTTACGACATTATTACTTTTACTTTTCCCCTCTAATGTGGTGTGACTGAGTGGTGTTAATCATGGTAAAGGACGTGGAGGCAGATGTTTAAAATGACTTTATTCAGCTTTGTTCGAAAGACGCCACCAGCAGTACAGAGATGAGAGTGAGCAGAGAGCAAGCGAGTCATTGGCTTTAGAAAAGTCGATGTGAGCGTGAGCGACTGCTATTATAGGAACACTCGCTCACATCGACTTTTCTAAAGCCGCTTTCCACACGCTCTTGACATCTGGGTACAATCAGCAGCTTCTTTTGCATAAAGCTGAATAAAGTTAATACCAAAAATGCTCTTTACATACTTTTTCAACACAGAATGCCCTATTTCAAACATTTGCCTGCACATCCTTTATCACTGTTAACACTGCTCAATCACACCACATTAGATCGGAAAAGTAAAAGTAATTGTACTGTAAGACAGTGTCAAAATGGCAGGATCAACCAGATAAATATTTTTTAATGAAATTATGGCAGGATCAAACACAGAATGCCTGATTTTAGACATCTGCCTGCATGTCCTTTACCGTTATTAACACCACTCAGTCGCACTGCATTAGAGGACAAAAAGTGAAAGTAATTGTACCATAACACAGTCTGAAAGTGGGAGGATCAACCAGATAAGTTTTTAAAAATGCCTTTTTTTTAAAACCATGGCAGGCTCAACTAAATAACTGTAGCCTTTAACTTAAATATGTCAGAATTATGGCAGGGCAAACCACACCACAGACTCTAAATGAGACACCTGTTTGTGTCACAAGAGACAGGGACTACTTTTTGCCCCCATCCATATTTGTGGCCATTTTATAAGATAGATAACCCACATACAACTCATGCTGTCATGCTCTGATATACGCACTCCTTGTGTGGTTGAACACACTTGGCCAGCAGCCTCATGTGTCACAACACACACCAAGGTGTGCGTATATCAGAGCATGACCGCACGCCCTGTAGTGGGTTATCTATTACATAAATTCTTGGCAAAAAAAATCATGAAGGCATCAGTTAGGGTTCCAGCAACAAAAGTTTGGAAATGTGGTGTTAGGGTTTCAAATTCTAACACCCTGCCTCCACCCTGCACACAGCAACAGGCATGGGGAGGTGCTTTGGGGTTGTCAGTCCTAACACTCACCACATTCCATGAGTAAATAAGCTGAGATAAGTACAGTATAGGAGAATGGGGTGAGTATTAGGGCTAACAGCCTCAAGTCACACACACACATACACACACACACACATATACACACACCCATTGCTGCATGCAGAGTGGGGTGGGGTGTTAGAGTTGGAAATCCTAACACCACATTTCTAAACTTTTTCCACTGGAACTCTAACTGATGCATTAATGAAGTATTTTATGAATAAGTTCCTTAATTTTTGATATAGTATAATCGTAGCCTTATTTACTTGTGAGAGCGCAGGGCCCTCTTGGGCCTGTGCTCCTATCCATCCACAATTTTTGTGAGATTGTAATCGTATCTTTATTTCCCTGTGGGAGTGCAGGGCCTACCCAGCCCTGTGCTTCCATCAGTCCCTAATCATATCTGTATTTGCACGTGTGAGTGCAAGACCATGCTCCCATCCATACATAATTCTTGAGGTAGTGTAGAGGGCCCTGCGCTCCCATCCTGTAGTGTGCAGTGCCAAAAAACATCTCACATTGCAATGACAGCCTATCAAAAACACAGAAAAATGTGAAACCTGTGTAACTAGACACCAAATTAACATATTTTCATGAAACGAACAAAAGGCACAGTGGTGGTACAAGGCCTTTGTACCCTGAAAATTTCAGAGCAAAATTGAAAACCATTTCTTCACAGCATAGTGACAAAGAAAACTATGTCTAAACCTCACATTACAATGTTATTCTATGGGAAACAAACCAACATTTAAAGCCACAGAACTCCACAGCAAAGTAATACATTTTCATCAAACCAGCAAAAGGCACATCTGTGTGGCAAGCCCTTTGTACCCTGAAAATGTCAGACCATGTGTGACCCAAACTCCATATACCCTTAAACATTCAGACCAAACCCCCAAACCATTTCTGAGAAACACGATGACAAAAAATCTGACAAAAAATTGTAATTTCCACATTTTTTGGCATTCTCAATCTCTGCACCCACATATCCAACCAGAACCAAACTTGCCACATCCAGAAATGTTTGGTCCCTGATTGTGCATTCAAAATTACATGCAAATCAGTCAATGGTTGTAAAGTTATTAAAGTGCAAAGTTTTGAGTTTAACATCTTGAGGTAGTGTAGAGGACCCTGCACTATCATCCCATAGTGTGCAATGCCAAAAAACACATCACATTGCAATGTCAGCCTAAAGAAAACACAGCAAAATGTGAAACCTGTGTAACTAGACATCAAATTAATATATTTTCATGAAACGAACAAAAGGCACAGTGGTGGCACTGTTGAATGCTGAATCCCACTGTGGACTACTGAATCCTAACTATAGGGTCATGACAGCGCATATATATATTTTTTTATACCATGGGGGTGAGAGCTTTCTCAGTAGGATAACCTGTGTTATTTCCACTGCAGTGAGGATAAATCCTGATGACATCAGCAGAGTGAGGATATTGACATTTATCCATACTCTGCTGATGTCACCAGAGTGAGGATAAATGCACTGCAGCTTGCATTCTAAAGGAAACTGCTTCAGAAAAAGTTTCTCTGTATCACTAAAGCTGCAACTTACTCAATTAGCTTTGTAAAAGACTCACCTATGTCCCATTGTGTTTCTTACGTTGCTAGCCCATTACTGTGCTGATCTCAGCTTCAAAACAACCTGAATTCTAAATGAAAGTCTTTTACAAAGCAGGTTCTGTTTTTCAGTGCTACCTGCAACAGTTTGTCTTTCCCACTGAGCTTCTGACTCACTCAATTAGCTTTGCAAAACACACTCACCTGCGTTACTGACTCCCAGTCCATTCAGAACACACACACACTGACAGCACACACAGAATGAGCAGGAAACACACAGACTCAGAAAAAATGTTCCTGCAGCTCTCACCCCCGTGGTATAAATTGCACACATGCGGGGCAGATCATGGCATATGGAAAATATTCTCACTCCTGCCTCGTGAGCTGTGTATTTTTCACTAAATGACTTGACACTTTCGTGAGAATACACAGCCACTCTACAGAAAGTGAGAATATTTTCCATATCCTCTGCCATCATGTATCCATATATATATATATATATATATATATATATATATATATATATAAAAATATATACACATATATACATTGCAAAAATTGTGTTAATGCATCAGTTAGGGTTGATAGCACAGCGACAAAGTTTGGAAATTCAATGTTAGGGTTACCATCCCTACTCCCACACCTTCCACACACTAACAGATGTCAGGGTGTGCCATGGGGTCACCAGGCCTAACTCTCACCCTATTCCATGTGTAAACAAGCTGACATGCTATAGTATAGGAGAATAGGGTGAGAGGCCTGACGCATCCCATGGCACACCCTTGTCTGTTGGTGTGAGAGGGAAGGGTGGGTGGTGACCTTAACATCAAATATCAAACTTCTGTCATGTGCTATCAACCCAACTAATGCATTAATGCAGTTTTTTGCAATGAATTTCCCTTCTTTTTGCGAAAGTGTAATGTAACTGGCATGTGGTTGTGGAAGCGCAGGCCCTGCGAGCCCTGCACTCCCTTCATGCTGCCCATTGTTTGCATAATGATATGCATATGTGGGAGCACAGGGCCCCCACTTACACATAAGTATGGAGGCATACAGCAGCCCTGTAGCACTGAAAAGGAACCCTTGTAACAGTAATTTGGTAATATGAAAAAAATTCCACTGCAGTTGTAATCATGACTTGGAAACTTCCATTTGCACCTAAGCCACCTAGAGCAAAACATCCATATCTTGAATCATTTTTGAGACATGGGTGCGGAAAGGAGCAGAGGGTGCTGCAATGTTATCCTATGGGAAATTTCTCAAGTTTGGAGCACCATAACTTTGGAACCATTTAATATTGTGTGACCAAACCACCAAAATGCACATCTGTGGGGCCAGGGCTTGCCACTCTGTAAATTCCAGCCCCAAAGCTCCAGCTGTTTAGTTGCAGTAGGGTGGCAAAGAAATTGTGTTTTTTGCTGCAGTAGTGTTGCACATTGCGACACTTTCGCAAAAATTTGCGAAAGAATGGGCACCACAGTGTCACAATTTGTGAAAGTGTCACATCCGTTCTGTCACAATTTGCAACACTACTGGTGGCCTGATTGCGGAAAGACATTTTGTTTGTTTTTTCCAAAACAAAAATGGCTGCATTGTGTTCCTCAAGCTCTGATTAGGTAAACACAACTGTCAGTGTTTACCTAGGGGCAGCCAAATTCAGACTGCTGCCGTTTTTGTTCGTCGCTAACTGAAAACAAGATGGCAGATGCACGACACTACAGAGGCCATTTGCGACAGTAAAATGCAGTGGCTATAATGGTAAAATTCAAATTTGTATAACTTTTGAATGGATTAATATGTTTTCACCAAATCTTCAAAATGCGCATCAGTGACCCAGACTGCATCTTCCCTGAAGATTTCAGATCAGATAGACAAACCATTTGGGCTGTAGCCCCAAGCAAAGAAATGTGTAAAAAAAACAATTTTTGTGTGTTATTTGGTGCACTGCAGCTCCACAACTGGACATCTGACTGTAACGCACCTTGCCAGATCCAGAGATCTATGGTACCACACCCTGCATGCAAACTTTCAGGCAAATCAGCTGTATGGTTGCCAAGTTATTAAAGTGCAAAATTTGGGATTTAACATAGAAGTGGCCAGGCAACCCTAACTATAGCTGCACTACCATGCAGACATATATATATATATATATATATATATATATATACACACATATATATGCATGCACAGTAGTGGCACTATACAGTAGTTAGGCTTGAGTGCTCACTTCTATGTTAAAGCCCAATTCTTGCAGTTCAATAACTTTGCAATGGTTCAATGGATTTGCATGAAAATGTGCAAGCATAATCTCTTGGGGCAGGTCTCTTGACGTGGCAAATTAGTTTGAATCAGTTGTGTGGTTTTTGAGATACGTAGTCTAAAAAATTCTTAAATGTAAGTGTTTTTTGTTGTTTCTTTGTCCACCTGTATCTCAGAAACCATTTCATGTTGTGATCTGAAATTTCCAGGGTTGAAAGTCTTTGCTTCACAGATGTGTCTTTTGAAGGTTCAGTGAAAAAAAATATTAATCCATTCCAAAGTTATTAAATTTTAAAGTTTACCATTATTTCATATGGGAAAAAATAGATGTTCAACACGAAAATGGATTCTGTGTCGCAGAAGCCAATTCTTTTTCGTAGACAGGGTCCTCCTGTGTCACAGGAGCTTAATGTCTTTTCACAGATGGCTCATCCTGTGTTGCAGGAGCCTATTGCCTTTGCACAGATAGGTCATCCTGTGTCGCAGGTGGGAAATGCTTTTCCATGGGTCTGCCATTTGGTTTTTCAGTTAGCAAGAGAAATAAAACAAAGGAAACACATAAAAATGAATGGATTCCAAAAAGCAAACATCAGAACCTAGCTAAACGGAATCCGTTTAGCTACATTCTGATGTTTGTTTGTTTTAAATTATGGCCAGAAACAGCTTTTCTGGGCACCCAAAATCCCAGGTGACAAGCTTAGCAAGAGGAGCACTTCCTCTGTGTTCTCTGTATGACAGCAGTGAGAATTTCTTGACTTCTACAGCCTCAGCTGAACTCGTGCTGCCAGTTGTGGTGTGTGCTATGAGCCGCCATTTCTGTTATTTTAGTGTAGAACTGAAAATGAATGAGAACGGCAGTGCACTGACCAATGTCTCCTGTACATATCACAGACACACACATCCTTATTTCACATATTTACACTGTTCATCTTTCCTTGTATTCTACTATGTACAGTATGTTGACCAATGTACTGTAGTTTCTAGCAACTGTTTTTCCCAAAAAGTTCAGCAGTTACAGCTAAGGTATGAGAAGTGGTCACAGACTTTCTAATTTTACATGAATTGTTTAGTTCCCACAAGACGTGCAAATAAAATATTTATTTAAATTCTGAAATATAACAGTTAGACAGAAATTGTTAAGATTTTTTATTTTTGTGCTCTGTCAATTGTCACCCAGACTCCCTGCCATTGAGAAGTGCATGGTTCAGAGACTGGCTGTCCTCCACCTCTGTACAATCAGTTATTTGATTAACACAAAACACACCGGACACATTCACCATTCAAGCAAACGTTTGGCATTGACAAATGCTTGTATTATCTAGGAGTTGGTGGTAATCAGGAAGGCCATATCTCTGCCAGCACCTCATGGAAGCATCTAAGGCATTCCTCATGGAAGCATCTAAGGCATTTGATTGACAATCTGTGTCATACGCCAGTGTCTGGTCCAGGATCTAAATGTCAGTGGCAGTCCTCATAGAATTCAATGGTGCCAGATCTTGAAAACAATTGCTGTATACCTTGTAAACTTAATCACCGGTACATACCCTGAAGGGCTGGCAAAAAGATGTTATTCTAGGGCTTAAAGATCATTAAGGATAAATTCAGTGGTTTTCCAATGAGTTTGGTAACTATTCAAGCCCTCAGACAATCAGCCTAAAATGAGCAACCTTTATGCATACTGCAAGGTTGGGAAGATTGACCCCCACCCCCATCATAAGGCAACTGGAGACCTGACAGTGAGTTCCACCCCAGATAAATCTATAAATGTATTTTTCCCAGGCCTGAAAATACATCCTGTCTAGGTATAGGGGCAGGGTCTATAAATAATACAGGATATGTGGCATGATATTTTGTCCAATCACATCTATCCTATCTAGGAAATGGGAGCCAAGCAAACTAGCTGCTCCTTGAAGGCTGAGTGTGCCAGGTCAGAAATCAGAACGAGCAACAGCAAAGAACCAGCACCAAACAACATGATAAGCAGTAAAACACCAGTTTATTAAAGTGCAGAAACAGTGCTCTTGTGCAAATACACACTGTCCACTCAATAATACAGGCTTGGCAGTACATGTAGCTTACCAGGTGAGGGTTTCTAGTAAGTGGTAAAAAAAAGCTGTGGACCGTCCCAACCCCAGACCAGACCGGTTTCACACTAGGCTTCTTAAAGGGTCTCTGATCCAGGAAATAGTACCCCTTTTATTTATGTCCCTTAAAGTGACAGTTCAAGATAGTGTAACATCACAGGAGATCGTAAATTATTGCAAATTCATTTAAAAAAAAAATTATAATTGACACCAGACAAAGTAGATGTCACCTTAAAATACAATTAAATCAGTGGAGAAGTAACCAGTTGATAAATGATTTCAATATTTCAACACCAAAACTCTCACTGAGCTGGTGGTGCAAGAAGTAAATATGCTGCCCCACTGGTAGTGATGGCTTGCCAGTATAGTGTAACTGGCTGTCCTTCTTGAACTACACTAGCCCAGAAAAAGCAAGTACAGTATTTGGAAGAAAAAGAGAAAAACAAAAACAGTTAGGACAGTAAATTCAAGGCACAAAATATCCATACCAATATTTTTTTTTTAAATAAGAAGTTTATTGTGACATTGTCATTCAGATACAATGATATAGTAGGTATGACAGCTCATTGAGGGTTCCATATAGAACATCTTACTGTACTGGGTTGGAGGAGAACAAATTAGTTAAATAATGGACTTCACAGTGAGCTAAAAAAGAGTAGCAGAAGCAACACTACTTCGAATGCCTGGATGTGGCAGGGGATGGACGGACATGACCACAACAGGGATAATCCCTGTGGCTATCATGTGAAATTATTATAGACAGTGGTAGAACCAAGCAAGTTAATGACCATCTCAGAACACAAATATACCTGATGCTGTCTTGAATTCTCCAGCCAGTTCGACTGAGCAAATGGGGTCAAAAGATACAGCATAGAGTTAACATCTTTGCTGATAAGCCATAAATTGGGACAGACGATTTTGAAGCAAGGTTATAATCTGCTCTATGTGGTATATATGCATTACAACGGTTCACCATTTCTGAATCATTGGGGCTCTAAGTTGCACCCATTGGCGAGTTATTGCCTCTTTGGCTGCCAGAATGTAAAGTAACATCATGGCTCCAGTATGAAGGCCGGTGTTTGGGGGAAGGATGGAAAGGAATCCTGTTGTGGGATTTAATAGGTCTCTTGAAATAGCTCTTCCAAATGAACAGCCCTGTCATGACAAAAAAATAGCACAATATACACCTGATGATTTCACCATTCAAGTAAACATTCGGAATTGACAAATGCTTGTTTTTTTTTTCAGTAGTAGCACTCGTGGGTCAGGAGTAAGTGTTTGCTTCCTGGCTAACCAGCACTTTAAACCAGGGCTCTAAATTTCTCTCATGCATGTGGCTGATCTGTTGGAGAGCATTTGGAGCATGGAGTTGTAGGGTGTAACATTGGTCGCAGCATGTGTGCTTCTTCGGTGGTTTTGGGCATGTGGACTGTCTGCTCATGCTATGCCAAAAATGCCCTACAGAACACTGAAGTGCAGGAAAGGTGGTAAGACATTATCTGTTGGTGAACCTTTGGAGTTTGGAGTTGTTGTGGTGTGTAGTGTTGTTTGTTACGTGTGTGTGTGCTGGTGTGGGACTTTGCCGTGTACGTAGTTATGCTGATCAAGCCCAACAGCCAGTCCTATGCCAAACATCACAGTATATAAAAAAGGGTAAGAAATAAAAAAGATTTAAAATAATTAGAAGAACTGATGAAAATGTATTGTACATTAGTCAGTGTTTCAATGTATTCCCCATTTGTGGCTTGCTTAAAGCATGGAAAAATGAAAATGGCAATAACTACTGTACTGTTCTTATAAAACTGCCTAGGTGAGTATAGGAAAGGAGATACTGCAGTTCATGAACTCTGAAATGTGGCTGGTGTTTTTGATACCTGTGCACGTACTGTATAGCAGGCAGATAGGTATGAAAGCATTTGGCGGTCCTGATAGTCTCAGGATGGGAACCTCGATACTATTCAATTATTGCTTGGTTCTACATGTCCATGATAGCAAAATTAAAATATAGATGCCTGCACTAACTGTGTTTCATTAATTTAAAGCCTTTCTGAAGGACAATCATTCTTTTATCACTTCCACCACAGCAGTGGCCCCAGTGGGACTTTGATCCACTTTGTAGGTTACCTTACCTCGGACATATGAGATTGGAACTGTATGTGGTGTGCCAGTTACTATAAGAAATTAGATAACATAAATTATTTGGTCTTTATTAGTCTGAGCACCTGTTATCAGACCACATCTGGGTTCACTTTTTTACACATAAAAAGATGGCTCATTTTCACATGTCGAATGTATTCTTGTGGAAACTTTAACTGCACTATCATGGTGTTCATTCAATTTTGTTGTTATACATGATAACAGCCATATGGACATCAGGGGGAGGGACAACTAGACTGCCAGTTTTTTTACTTATGGGAATGATGATCAGACATCGGGGGAGGGGGAGGAAACACTAGACTATCAGTTGTCTTTTTTCATTGTGGGGATGGTGATCAGACATAGGTGGAGGAACCACTAAACTACCAGTCTTTTATTTTCATTATGGGGACACCAATCAGGGGGAGGGACCATTAGACTACCAAGACATTTATTTTTGTTATATGGGAGGGACATCTAAGATTGGGAGGGGGGGTTTCACTACAGTACAACAGGGACTGGCACCAAATAGGATCCTGTTTCACCATAACAGGATCCTTTATTGAGCTTTCCCATTCACTACAATGGGATTAGTCTGATTTAGGATCCTGTTTCACAAGAGGATACTTTATCATGCTTTCGCATTGACTACAACAGGAAAGCAAGATAAAGGATCCTTTTTTTCAAAACAGGATTCTACATCATGCTAACCCCATTGTAGTCAATGGGAAAGCATGATAAAGAATCATTTTGTGAAACAGAATTCTCTTTTGTGCTGTGGTTCAATGTATTTCAATGGGGTTTTCAACTTTGGTTCATAACTCAGTAATTTTTTTAACATTTTGACCCCAAATTTTCAACATGGCCTTTTGGGGACCCCACCTCATGAACAATAGGACTGTCATTATGAAACTCTCACCCAAAATGTGGTTTTGTAGTTGCTTGGCAAATTCACCTTTTGGGTGGGATTTGGAATTGTTCTGCATTTGTTCATGAAGTGGGGTCATAAGAAGGCTATGTTGAAAATTTGGGGTCAAAATATGAAAAGATGGCAAAGTTATGGCCATTTGTTGCAATTTCCGTATACACACTTGTAATTTTAGAAATTTTAAATATTTTCATTCCAGATTTTCAACACATCCTTCTTAATAATTCACCTCATGTATGTCACAGCTGTCATTTTTCAAATGTTTCCCAAATGTGTTTTGCACCTGTGGCACAAAATGGCATTGCAGTTGCTCGGAATCATGTTTAAGCTTGTCAGCCCTAATGCTCAACCCCATTCTCCTATACTGTACCCATCTCAGCCTATTTACTTATGGAATGGGGTGAGCATTAGGGCTGATGACCCCAAGGCACACCCCTGACACCTGTCAGTGTCTGCAGGGTTGGGGTGAGGTATTAGGGTTGGAAACCCTAATGACACATTTCCTTACTTTTGTCACTTTAGTAACAACCCTAACTGATGCATTTATGAAGTATTTTGCAATATATATATATATAGATAGATAGATAGATAGATAGATAGATAGATAGAGATCTATAGATACATAAAGCAATGGATGAGAATCCCTGAATTAACAGCCTTATAATCATCTGGCCAACTACTCTGGAGAAGTCTTCCAAGATTGCTGACCAAAAATGAGATATTGAGGGACACTGCCATAATACATGGAGAAAATCAGCTGGGCTATGTTGATACCACCAGCATTTGATGTGTTGTAGCAGGTGTGACACTCAGACAGCTGGTTCTGATTAATCTATGCTTTTTGTAATATAAAAATGTGTTATTGAATGTCTCTCATGAGAGATGCTGACAGTCTGTGGAATGACACCCCCTTTCCCAGGTTTTAGCTACAAGGTGTTACCTGGAAGGCCAAGAGATAATTAAAGGCTAGAAGAGACTTAAAATTTAGGATCTCCTTTTTATGTGACTAATTGCAGCTTGCCAACTGCCAAGACAGATCATAAACTTTTATAACGTTCAGAGGAAACACAGTAAAATTCACATGGGGATACAAAAGCATGTTGCACCTCTGTGAGATCTGTCAGAGATACATAACGAGTCCTTCGATGTCCTGGAAAGAGGAAGCTGCTCATAAGATCAAAGAAAGTCATATGAGAAAATGAGTTGTGCAGAGGTCACAGATTTAATACTTTGATAAGACATCCTGTTTTGCATAGATATATTTTTTTATATTCTGACAGGGAGGAGCTAGGTGACCTCATGCAAAGAGGTTGGCAAAGCCAGTTTTTAAATAGTATTCTGTTTTCCATTTTGAGAGAAATGTTTGGACTCTGAAAAAGCAACATCAGGCACTGTTAGAAGAATATACTGTACCTTAGAAGAAACAATTCTAAGAGTACTGTGGTAGGAAATTTAGTCTGCACTTTTAAACCTGTTTTTTTAAGTGATTTGTATGTTTTGTGATATATGGTTCTGTATTTACATTTTACATTTTTATCTATTTTGAAGTAAACCTCTACTTTAGAGACTACTTGGTGTGCCTTTGAATTTCTTTTTCTTGACAAGTGAAGCATACATGGTTAAAGCTGACTCTGCACAAAGCTTACTGGTTTTACCAAACTGGGAAAAGGGAAATATTTATTCTGAGGTCTTTAATAGAGTTTTAAGGGTTCATTTTGTATGCCTGGTTAGGTGCCCATAGGCAAAAGATATCTGGCCCCCTCGAAGAGCAGAATAATCTGAGCCTATACATCGGGTACGCTAACAAAAGGTTCACAGTTTGAATCTCTCCAAGATTTGAGACCAAAGTTTGATTCAAACCTACACAACAGACAGGAGGGTTACCCTGTTTCTTTCAACTGTTCACAAGACTGCGTTTGGTGGTTGGCACTGTGGGAGCAGAGGGCCTGACCTGCTGAGTGGGTTTGTGACAGCAGGCCCATATTCTGAAGCCTTGACAGTGTCTGATACAAGCACAGGAGGATTTTGAGCTGTAAGAGTTGACTTCTAGTGTCTCTATATCCTAGTCATGCCTGTTTTAGGCACCATAACCAGTTCTCCTCTGAGATAGGGGCCTGGATGTCTTGTTCCCATTTGATTCTACAATTTTCTATACTGTCCCTCAGCATACGGTAAATTCTGTGGGTGACCTCTCTTTGGTTCACTAGCTTAGACAGGCTGCTTAGCCACCCCCATTTCTGTTTGACCCTCAGAGATGCTTTGAATTTCCAAGTGGCCTCTCGGAGTTGGCGATATCTCCAGAATTCCTTTCTTGGAAGCAGGTATTTCTCCTGCACTTGCAAGAAGGACATCAGTACCTCCATGTCTAGCAAGAAGAGGTCCCTCATTAGCTCAATGCCTTTGTTTTGCCAGGAGAGCCAGTGCAGGGGCTTCCTACTTACTTGGATTTGGGGGTTCTCCCAGAAAGGGGTAAATTTACGTGGTGGTGCCCATGCCATTTTAGGAATCTGCATTAGGGTCATACAGGATCTCCATGTGTTCCACATTTCCCACAGGATCAGGGTACATATAGCTGTTGAGGTTCTGCCTGCCTGTAGTAGACAGCTGGGCCACTTACCACCTAATATGTCAGTCTCTAAAGTCACCCATGTAGGGGTGTTAGTGGCCTTGAGTAAGAACCACTTAGTGGTCTGGCTCATCCTATAGGCCAAGCAGTACCCCTAAAACCAGGGAAGGCCCAACCCACCTATAGACCAGAGTGCTCTCAGCCTAGTTCTATTGAAGTGAGAGGCTTTACCTTCCCAAAGGAAGTCTGATGTCAATTTGTCCAGGCTTTTAAAGACTTTTGGAGGTAGCTGTATTGGGAGGTTGTGAAACATGATATCTTAGGGATGGTAAACATCCTCAATGCTTCTACCTTACCTTTTAGGGTTAATTTTAGTCTAAGCCACCTCTGTGTCTCAGCAGTAATTGAGGTCAGTAGTGGGTTGTAGTTTACATCCACCAGGTCTTTCCATAAGGTTGTTAAGGTTATACCCAGGTAGGAGAAGCCCTGTGGTCTCCAGGCTATTGCAATGCTTTGTAGACAGGCCTTGGAACAAGAGAGGTTCAGGGGGGAAAGAGTGGTTTTCTTCTGATTGATCCATAACCCCAAAAAAGTGATGAATTCCTGAAGAATAGCCAGTACTGGGAGAATAGACTGGGTGTGGTTGGCCTGAGTGAGAAGCAGGTCATCAACACATGAGTTGACCAAGTATTGCTTATCCTGCACCGTTATGCCTTGTACTTCTGGGGACAATACCAACTTTCTTGCCAGAGGGTCAAGTGCTATTACAAAAAGCAAAGGGGAAAGAGGAAACCACTGATGTGTGCCTCTATGTAGAGCAAAGGGGGAGGAAAGAGTTCTATTAGTGAGAATTTTAGCCATAAGGGTGTTGTAAAGAGTGGTTATCCAGGTTCAAAAATATGTGCCAAAGCCATACTTTTCAAGTGCATAATGAAGATAACTCAGTCTACAAAGTCAAAGGCCTTGGAGAAATCCACTGCCAGGGCAGCCATTGGGATAGCAGAGTGCAGAGCTTGCCATTTGAGGTTCAAGACTGTACGGAGGTTATCCACCCCACTCTTACCTTTACTGAACCCGGCTTGTGATAGATGTATCAGTGAAGGCAGCACCCTCTCAAGTCTGTTGGACAGCACCTTAGCTATTATCTTGGTATCTACAGAGATCAAGGATATGGAGTGAAAGTTGGTGCAATTTAACAGGTCTCAAGATTTCTTGGGAATCAAGGTGATAATGGTTTCATTTAGGGTAGGGGGAAGCTTCCCTTTCTGATGTGTTTCTTGCAGGACAGCCAGTAAAGGGTGGGATATCTCTGCCAATAATAGTTGGTAGACGTCCACCATCATGTCATCTGCTCCTGGAGCTTTCCCTTTTGTTAACTGAGAAAGTGCTGTTTTGAGCTCTCAGAGTGTGACAGGAGCCTCCACGAGCTGGTTGTTTTCCAAGGTTATATGTGGGAGTGGGATGGAGTCTAGAAAGTTCTTCATTGTGACATCTGAATTGAGGTCTCCTATCTCGGTCTTGGGGATGTAAAGCTCCTGGTAGAACAGCCTCATTGTCTCATTAATACGGTGTGGGTCATAAACCATGGTCCCAGCCTTGTCCCTCAGGGTATGAATCTGGGAGCAGGCTTGCTGCTTTCTCAGGAGGTAAGCTAGCAGTTTACCTCCCTTATGTCCCACTTCCCAAAATGTTTGCTTTATTTATTTAGACAGTATAGCCTACAGGGTAGGGAAATAAGCTGTGAATGAACTTGGTTCAGCAGTCATGGGTTTGATTCCCCCAACCTCCACTTGCATGTATGACTATGAGTAAGTCACTTAACCAGCCTAAAGATCCCGGGACACCGCTGAAAACAGGCAGTTGTGCCTAGTGGGCCTTACCCAGTTAACAAAGAATTAAAAAAAAATGTTATATCTTGGATTACAAATACCTATGACTGAGGGACTCTTTTACATAGGTTCCATATCAGATTAGCAAAGAATAATGACACAATTACAAGGGTGAGAGAAAATAGTTACATAAAATTGTCATTGGTTGCAGTAGTAACAAAAACAATATAAGCTGCTATACAAAGATGAGATACAAGTATACATTCATGGTTACAAAAAAGTTGTCCTAGGATGCAACTGTAAAAAACATGGGATCACATTTACCTAGGGAGAATAACACATAGGTGCGATCAAGGAGACAAGTGATTGTTTGAGTACAGCAGTATCCTAGTTTACGGGGCTAGCTCTGTGAGGTGCAGCCAGGGTGGCATTGTCAGCTAGGGCTAGAATTGGTCTGCAATAGGCTTTGTCGGGGAGAGGGGTCATGATGAGGGGGAGAAAAAAGGAGGGAGTATTGTTTGAGAATAGGCAGGGCAGTCACAGTGGCTAAGTGTGAGAAGATGATTTCTCAGGAGATGCTTGAAAGGACTAAAGGTGGGTAAATCAAGGATATCTGGCAGAAGCCCATTTAGCCAGTTGAGGGTGCAGTAGCTAAAAGAAAGCTGAGCTTGGGCAGTTTGACAAAAAGGGACTTGAAGGTTTGATTAGGGGCACTCCTGGTAGCGCGGGAGCTGGAGGCATGGGGGAGCAGATTCAGGGAGTTGGGCAGAATGAGGCCCATACTTTTCTTCTTCCCATATAAGCAGGTGAGGTACTTAATCCTATCATTGAGATTAAGCCAGTTTGAACCAGAGTACAGATCTCATGTATGTGTGTGGTTGTTGGCTCTTGAGACCAGATGACAAGCTTTGTTTAGGGCTACTCATACTCTTTTAAAGAGCTAGTGTACTGCCTGGAAACTGCCTGCAATTAATTGTAACTTTCAGATTTAGTCAGCTATCATTTCTTATATTTCAAATATTTTTTCTTTTCTGTGTGCTAATTAGAAGATTTTCCACCTGGCAGTACTGGGGTGATGCGTGGAGCAGCACTCTGTCTGGAGGGGAAACAAAGTCAGTTCTGTTCCTCCCACTACAGCAACACTGAGACCACACTGACTATGACATCACTAGTAACCAATGAGAACCATTTCTGCCTACCAGGTTTCACATTCACATGAGGCAGCAGGGATTGGCTGTCCCTGGTTACTAATGATGTCACAATTTCCTGCATTTTGATTGGTAGCTTGTGAGAGTCACTGCTCAGACTGCAAGGAATGTGGTGCCTCAAGGTGTTTGGTCTCATTTCTGACAATGTAGCGGGAGGAAAAGAATTGACTTTTTTGTTCCCTCCAGAGTGCTGCTCCTCACATCACCCCAGTGCTGCCAGGTGGAAAATCTTCTAATTAACAAACAGAAAAGAAAAAATACTTGAGATATAAGAAGTGATAGCTGACTGCATCTGAAAATTACTATTAATCTCAAGCAGTACACTAGCTCTTTAAGGGATGTGTCAGTGGTAGCACCATAAATGATTAGTCTATAGTCTACTATGGCAAGAATGGAGCTTGAAACTGTGGTACAGAGTGCTTCTTGGGCCATGCAGTGTTTACGTTTGTAGAGGATCCCAAGCCTCAGGTTAACTGCTTTAGGGACGGAGTTGGTTTGGTGTGTGTAGGACAGCACACTGTCGAGAGTGATCCCGAGGTACTTAAATGTTTGAACTTGTTCTAATGGGGCATTTTGACTATTTAAAATATTGAGCGGAGATGATTTAAGTCTGTTTTGTGAGTTTGCGACGAGCATGGTCTTAGGTTTTATAATTCATGACCAGCTTGTGCTGTGAAAAACATTCTTCTGCCACTGAGAAGCTGGATTGGAAGCTGTGGGTGAGGGCTAGAGGGTCTGGGTGGCCAGTGAGCAGCACTGTGTCTTCCACATAAAGAAGTAATTTACCAGAGCAGGTTTGGTGGAGTGAGTTGAGGAAGAGGCTGAATAATAGAGGGCCCAGGATGGACCCCTGTGGGACCCTCGATTGAACAGGTTTACTAGAGGACAGCTCAATGCAGATTTTCACCTGTTGTGATCTACCCTCAAGATAACTTTTAAACCAGCCTGCCATCCCTGGGGAGGCATCAATACAGATGAGGGAGTGGTTCACTGTATTGAAGTGCTTTGCTCTGAGGAGCTGCCATTCTGCTTTGCACTGCAGCAAGGTACTGATCTGATATTTCAACCTTGTGATTGAGGAGACTAGGGTGTTACAGGGGTTAGTGGTTCTTTTGAACTGTTCTTCCAAGCTGGAGAGGTCCCATTGCAACCTGTCCAGCTCCTCCCATCGCTTTTTAGTTTTGCAAAGCTGTCTAGACTATGATACATCACCACAAGTACGCTTTGAAGGTCTCCCACACTGTACCACCCCTTACCTCTCTTGTGGAGTTAATCTGGAAATACGTTTTAGCTTCAGTTCACATTCAGGTACAGAATGCTTTGTCCCTAAGCAGGAGTGGGTTACATCTCCACCTGGGGAGGATGGTTGGCTGCCGGGGGGAAGGTAATATAGGGTGATGGGGGCATGACCCGATATCAGTGTATTCTTAAAGGTGGGGCTGTGAATGCCCTGTGCCGCCACCCCATCCACCAGCCCAAAATCAATTTGGCTATGTGTGCCACAGATGGGGGAGAAGAATGTGTATTTCCTCCATGAGGGGTTGTCCCTGCACCTGGGATCACTCAGTCCTCATTCCTCCTGCATGTCCATCAGCACCGCCTTCATCTTAGGGTGGGTATCAGGGATGGGGCGTGATTTATCTAAGAAGACATCTGCCACCATATTGAAGTCACCTGCAATTACCACAGGGGTACCCTCTTCCCCGTTTTGACATCTGCAAGAGCCTGGCTGAGTTCGGGAAGCAAGTCTTGGCTGTCCTGATTGGGGCCACATACATTCCCTACTACTAGCTTCCTTGGAAATGAAAAGTGGGTCACCACCCACTGCCCCTGTTTGTCCGCCCTAATGCTCTCCTCGACCCAGGGGCAGGATTTATCTATCAGGATAGCTACACCCCTCGCCTTGGATGAGGCACAGCTATGTAGGATCCAACAAACCCACTGTTTCTTAAGCCACAAAACTGACCTGGCACTAAGGTGTGTCTCCTGGAGCAGCACCACATCTGCGTGAAGAGACTTCAGGTGTTGCAGCACCTTGGTTCTCTTTACCAGGTGATTCAAACCACTTACATTCCAGGAGACACACCTCCACCCATTGCATGTTGTTGGCCATGTTATCCAACTATTAATACCTGAATCCACTTACCTCTTAAGGACTCCAACTGTGGTCTAGCTGCTAAAGCTGGACAAGGAGTAAGTTTCACCAGTACTGGAGTAGAGAGAGATCAGCTTCCGAAATGGTGGGGTCAGCCCCAGGGTTCAGCTGGTGGCTTCAGAATGGAGAGGGCTACAACACAAACAGATGTCAATTAAAAACTGTTAGTCAACACTGTATTTGTATGACCTAGAGAGGAAACTGAAGCTGTCAGTTAAAACCTGTTCGATTGGCAAAGTATCTGCTACTAACATTATTGGGAGACAGTATAGCGCAGTGGTTTAAGGCTCTGAGCTGCAAATCTGGTGACATTCAGCAGACCAGACCTGGGTTTGAATCCCACAGCTTCCGCTTACATACTGTGTGACCCTGAGCAAGTCACTTAACTTCCCTGTGCTCCCAGGTCATGCCTGTATAAAAAGCTTACAGCTTAGTGTGCTACTCCTGGTTAAACAATTAAAAAAACCCAGCAATGATTACTTATACTCTGCTCATTAACTACAGCTATAGGGCTGAGAATCAATTAAACATCAAGTCCAGAAAAAAGAAAGAAATGTCTGAAATGGTGTGGTATATACCTTCTAGGGGGTGATCAATAGACCACTTCCTGTAGTGCTATGTCACTACTGCCAGGTGGTACTGCACAAATCAGCAGTGATATCACTAAATGGCCGACTATCTCACCTCATTCTACTTGGGTTGTGTTATGCAATGCCAGGTCGATGAGAAACAAGACTGCTAGAATGGTGGACTTGATATCTTCAGTTGACCTGGCTTGCATCACAGAGACCTGGCTGGATCAAAACACTGCTCCTGTTTTGGAGGTGGCAGTACCCTACCGGGTACTCCATGATACACACAGTGGAAGAGGATCACAGGGCCGGTGGGTGGTTATTTGTTTTAAATCTAACCTGAACCTCTCGGTGCTAACTGTAGGTCCTACATGGTCCTTTGATTGTGTGGCTACCCGGTGAGGTGCAGATGCAGGCTTCAGGGTTCTCCTACTCTATCATCCCCCGGGAATAGATGGAGGCTTTTTGAGGGAGATCGAAGAGCTCATCACCGGCCTGGTGTTGGAGTCCCCCAGATGGTTAATTCTGGGGTATTTCAATGCTTGGATCGATGGCGGGCTCTTGAAATTTGAGAGCGATCTCCTTGGGAGCATAGAGGCCCTGGGCCTGACACAAAATGTAACATCAGCAACGCACTCAGGTGGCCACACACTGGACTTAGTTTTTCCAGTAGGTTTAAATATTACTGACCTCAGTGTTGATCCGGTGGTTTGGTTGGATCACAGCACCATGGGGTTCACATTTAGTGCCCTCTGTGACAGGGTAGAATACGACCCTGTCCCATTTGTTGGAGACAGTGTGTAAATACAAGGATCTGTATTCTTTCCTGTTCTGTCTCTTCTGTCTAGTTGCGTAACCAAATTTTCCCTGTGAGACCTCGGACTTGATCAACACGAACAGTCTCACAATCCTTTGCCTCCCTCAGTCTCCCTGTTTTCTCTTGCTTTCTGTTTTTCCTCCCTTACATATCTAGATTTGGTGATATAAAGTATGTGAGAATCAATGTATGGAAATGTAGCTGATAATGGGATCACTTTTGTTTACAAAATGTTTAATGTTGCTGTTGAAATATATATATATATTTATAATTAGAGATAACTGTAAAAAGCTAGAGGTTACTTGAGTACAAATGTCTCAGCCTTTTGCAAAGACTGGAGATCTCAGGAAGTTCTCCGTGTTGTAGCAGCTCCTGAAATTGACAAAGAACAGGATGCTTACAAAGGATGGGGGTTGAATAAGTCTTATAAAAACAGCTAAGCTGAGCTGGAGGGGAGATTTTTTTTCCAAGAGAGATTGTTTTTACAAGAAATTTTATTTTGCTTCGGTATATAGTTATTCTGAATAGGTTTATTTTATGTTCCTGTAACTACAAATAAACAGTTTTGTGGAATTTTACAACTGCTCCTGGGTTTTTTCCATGCTTCGGGACCTATGTATCGATGACAGATGGTTTTAGAAGTGGGATTTAAGCTGTGCATACCCTAAGACATGAGATTTGCGCATAGGTACTGGACCTAGTACCAGGGAAGTACAGAGGAAGGTATGGATTCTGCAGCATCAAGTACAGGAGTGGTTACCAGGAAAATGGCAGCCAAACTAGCAGCAACAGAAGTCCAGTCTGAGATTGTACAGCCAGCATAAGTTATGGAAAAAGAACAGGCAATGACAGAACCTGAAAGCCTGATGGACTTTTTGAAATGGTGGGCTATATAACAAAATGAGACTAAGACACAGAGAGAAAAAAGATTCAGTGTTTAGAAGCACAAAGGAGAGAAGAAATGCAGCTACAGGAGCAGCAGATGACAGAAGAGATGCATCGAAGGGAGCAGAGATGGCTGGATGCCTTGCATGTTATTAAAGGCAGAGGATCTGGCACATATCCAGAGAAGCAATAAAATGCAAGCAACTTAAAGGCCATTAAACTTACAAAGTTGTGTCCCTCAGATGATATTGAGGCTTACCTGACAACCTTTGAAAGAGCTGCCACAGCCTGCCAGTGGCCAAAGCAGCAGTGGGCAATCAAACTGGTACCCAACCTGACAGGGAAAGCCCAACTTGCCTACAGCAGTCTGGATATTGCACAGTCAGAAATCTATGACCTGGTGAAAAGTGAAATCCTGAAAAGGTACGACATCTCCAGAGAGACCTACAGGCAGAGATTTTGATCTCTGAGGTACAATTCAGTTGACAATCGTCAAGAAGCCTTCACTCGACTCTGAGAACTCCTGATGGAGTGAATCCAACCAGAGAGCAAAACAGTCCCACAGATCATTGACACATTTGTCATGGAGTAATTCATCAAAATCTTGCCTATGGATGTGCAACTGTGGGTAAAGGAACACCAACCAGTGAACGGGGAAAAAGCTGTTTCTTTGGCTGAGGACTACCAACTGGCCAAACAGACGCCATAGCAGCAAAGTAACAGCCAAGCACTGGTAAGAAACTCTTTGTCCCATTTAAATTCCAAGCCTGCTAAGGACTCTGGTGGGGGTAACAAATCTGTGCCAAAAGACATTATCTGCTATAACTGTAATAAGCCAGGCTGTTTTGCAAGAAACTGCCATAATAAGGAGATTGGCACTGGAGCAGATTTGTCCTCGGCAAATTGCGGCAAGTACCTAACAGATGTGAAGGTGGAGAACAAGACTGTAAAGGGACTCATTGATTCAGGAAGCAGACAGACCCTAGTGCATGTTAAAGTACTGGGAAATCACTGTGTAAAGGGACCAGGTACTGGTGTCATCTGCATCCACGGGGACATTCAATACTATCCCACCACCCAAGTGACTCTGACCGTTAAGGGTGTGTTGCACCAAATGAAAGTGGGGGTAGTAACAAAGTTACCTGTACCTGGGATTATTGGAAATGACTTTCTAGGATTTACTGAGTTGATCAAAGAGGGAGTAAGTCCTGAAGTTTCAGCAGCTGTGGTGATGAGAGCACAGGCAAAGAAAATTTCAGAGAGTGGGGACACTTTTCCTTTCAGTGATTTTGATTCAGACTTGTTTGAGCACAGCTCCAAGATCTGGAAATCCAGGAAAGAAAGACAAAGCCTGAAAAAACTGTGGCAACAAATGACTGATATTCATGAAGGGTTAAAATGTGAAAATGCTGAAACTAAATTGATAACTGATGATTTTCTTTCCGAGCAAGCTAACAATGTTTCTCTCCAGGGTTATTTTAAGCAGCTGGGGTGAAACCAAAACAGGGTGGACCAATGTTTAAAAAATGTAATGGGTTACTGTACAGAGTTTGGGTTAAACCTCAGGCACAGGAACAGACAGAACAATTGGTTATAAGACAGAAGGATAGAACAGAATTGTTACAGATAGCACATGATAATCCTATGGCTGGTCACTTAGGGAGGGATCGCAACCTTGCCATATTGCTGTATAGATTTTACTGGCCAGCAATTCATGAAGATGTTGCTACCTACTGTAATTCCTGTTTCAAGTCTCAGAAAGTAGCCCCAATCACTAGAAAAGACAAGGTGCCCCTGGTTCCCCTACCCTTAATAGATGTGCCTTTTGAGAGAATTGTAATGGATGTGGTTGGTCCTTTAGACAAAAGTAAAAAGGGTGATAGATTTATCCTGGTAGTATGCAACTATGATACTCGATACCCAGAAGCAGTTCCAATGTGTACTGTTACAGCCCCAAAAGTTGCAGCAGAACTAGCCAAATTTTTCAGCCGAGTGGGCATGCCTAAAGAAATTATTACTGATCAGGGTAGTAATTTTGGTGCTGCACTGCTTAAGAAGCTGTACAGACTGCTAGGTATCACTGCCTTAAGAACCTCCTCCTATCATCCTCAGACAGACAGTCTTGTTGAGTGTTTTAACCAAACCCTAAAATGCATGTTAAAAAGGTTTGTAAAAGGGAAAGATTGGGACCATTACTTGCCTTACCAACTTTTTGCTTACAGAGAAGTGCCACAGGCATCAACAGGGTAATTGGAAATGCTGTATGGTAGGCAGCCAAGAGCAGTGTCAGTGGCTCAGTAGGTAGCACACTCGCCTCTGAGGCCAGGAGATCAGAGGGCTGTGGGTTCAGTTCCCACATCTGGCACTTGGGTTAATATCCCAGTACTGACACTGTAGGGCAGCATGAGAGGGGTGCTGCACTTCTGAGGTGCTGTCTTTTGGATGAGACATTAAATTGAGGTCCCATCTGCCTGGATTGGTGGTAGTTCAGGTGGATGTTAAAGATCCCATGGCACTTGTCGAAAAGAGTAGGGGAATTTCCCCGGTGTCCTGGCCAAATTTCCCTCATTCACTAAAAATACCACCAACAGCTTAATCTGGTTCAAGGTCAGTTGGCATTCATCTGTATCCCCTTCCCCTGTGTCGTGCATGAAAATAAGCAGGATTTGTCTAGTGCACTTATCCGGTCAACAAAAACTAAATAAATAAAATAAATAAATAAGATGGCCACTGGATGTTATAAAGGAAATGTGGGAAGATAACCCCACTCAGAAATACTCTATATATTCTTATGTGTGCCCTAAGAAAGAAGCTGGCAAAATATGCTGAAATTGCCCATAGTAATTGGGAAGAGGCTCATAACCAGTAAAAGGTATATTATGACCATGGGGTAAAAGAAAAAGTTTTCGAGCCAGGTAAAAAGGTTTTGCTACTGTTACCCACAACAGAAAATAAGTTGTTAATGAAGTGACAAGGGCCTTACACAGTTCTTAGATGTACTAGCACTGTTAACTATGAGATACAGACCTCTAACAAGAAAAATCCTATTAAGATATACCATGCTAACCTCCTCAAGAAATGGGTTGAAAAAATGCCAAAAGCTGCCTTGCTAGTTTTACCAGAAACTGATAAGGAAGACATTGATGTAGCTTATGATAGACTAGAGCAAACTGTAAATGTTGATGCTGTAAAGGTGAATGTTTCATTAACCTCAGAACAAACTGCAGACATTTATAATGTGCTAAAGACATTTAACAGTACTTTTGCCATGGTACCAGGCTGAGCAAAAGGTGTTGCACACGTAATAGTGACAAAGAATGTTCGTCCTATTAGGCAAAAGTCATACAGGTTGCCAGAGAGGTTAAAAGCTGATGTGGTTAAGGAAATACAAAAAAAATGAAAGAATTAGGTACCATTGAAGAGTTGAGGTGTGCTTGGTCATCTCCCACATGGTAATTGTAAACAAAAAAGAAGGGGGTGTTAGAATCTGCCTTGATTTCAGGAAACTTAATCAAGTGTCAGAATTTGACAGTTATCCTATGCCCAGAATAGATGAGTTGGTGGACAGACTGGGGACTGCAAAGTATATCAGTACCCTCGATCTCACCAAGGGTTACTGGTAAATATCTTTAGCTAAAGAATCCAGAGATAGAACTTCATTTGCCACCTCTATAGGATTCTATCAGTTCACCACTATGCGCTTTGGTTTACATGGTGCACCAGCTACATTCCAGTGGTACATGGATGTAATTTTATCCCCTCACACCAGTTCAGGTGGATGTTAAAGATTTTCTTTGGCTTTAAGATCCAGTTTATCATCACTTGGAGTCCAATTTTGCTGAGTTAGCTACTCCCCTCATTGAACTCACACTGGCTTTCTGTCCCTCACCCAAAAAAATCCACTTACTAATCCATGCATGCACAGGCAGGCGTGGACTCCAAGTGATGATAAACTGGATCTTAAAAGCCAAATAAAAGCAAAACAGTAAGTGTAATCGTATACTGTTTCTTAACTGCATTCCTTTCTTTAGAAGAATTAGGAAGAGTAGAAAAAGGGCTATACACTTAGATAAAACAAGAACTTTGTCTTTCATGCTTTCAACAGCTTAATCTGGTTCAAGGTCAGTTGGCATTCATCTGTATCCCCCTCCCCCAGGTCGTGCCTGAAAATAGGCAGGATTTGTCTAGTGCACTTACCCGGTCAACAAAAACTAAATAAAATAAAAATAAATAAATAATACCTCGATGATGTCATGGTGTACAGTCCCGACTGGAAAAGTCATGTGGAACACCTACGAGCAGTTATTTAAGCTATCAGAAATGCAGGTCTGACTATTAATCCTACCAAATGTGTACTGGGCATGCAGGAAACTAGATAGTTGGGCTATGTGTTGGGAAATGGAGAAGTTAAGCCAGAGATTTCTAAAGTAGAAGCTGTAGCTAACAGCTCTGTACCTAAAGCAAAGAAACATGTCGGGTCATTTTTAGGGCTGGCTAGTTATTATCGGTGAACTGTTCTTAATTTTGCTGAGTTAGCTACTCCCCTCACTGAACTCTCAAAGAAACGGTGCCCAAATAATGTGAAATGGACCCCAGAGTGTGATGAAGCTTTTCAAGCCATAAAGGCAGCATTGTGTTCAGCACCTGTTTTAAGAAGCCCAGACTTTGAGAAACCATTTCAGCTACAGACAGATGCATCTGAGGTAGGCCTAGGTGCTGTCCTAAGTCAAAATATAGATGGGAAAGAACATCCTATTCTGTATGTAAGTAGGAAATTGCATGACAGAGAGAAAAGGTACTCAACTATCGAAAAGGAGTGCTTAGCAGCAAAATGGTCCATGGAGTCTCTCAAATTTTATTTACTAGGAACTGATTTTGTTCTTGTAACTGATCACAGTCCTCTCTGTTGGCTTAACCAGATGAAAGACATTTAAATTCTCTGTCATTCACAAATCTGGTAAAAAAAAATAGCAATGCTGATTTTCTGTAAAGATATGGATCAGGAATTGATGGTTCCGATTGTTGAAAAAAAAAACTAATGTATGGGTTTGAACTGTACTTTTTGTTGTACTGTTAAAAAAACAGATGCAAATGTGCTTAATTTCTGAAAGTAGAAATTGTTAGGAGAGAATAGAAAATTTTGGAAACCTGTTTAATAAAACAGGTTCCCTCTTAAAGAGGGGGATATATGTGACAGGGTAGAATAGGACCCTGTCCCATTTGTTGGAGACAGTGTGTAAATGCAAGAATCTGTATTCTTTCCTGTTCTGTCTCTTCTGTCTGGCTGCACAACCAAATTTTCCCTGTGAGACCTCGGACTTGATCAATCCAAACAGTCTCACAATCCGTTGCCTCCCTCAGTCTGTTTTCTCATACTTTCTGTTTTTCCTCCCTTGCATATATAGATCTGATGATATAAAGTACATGAGAATCAATGTATGGAAATGTAGCTGATAATGGGATCACTTTCGTTTAGAAAATGTTTAGTGTTGCTGTTAAAATATATATATATTTATAATTTAAGATAACTGTAAAAAGCTAGAGGTTACTTGAGTACAAATGTCTTAGCCTTTTGCAAAGACTGTGGAGATCTCAGGAAGTTCTCAATTTTGTAGCAGCTCCTGAAATTGACAAAGAACAGGATGCTTACAAAGGATGGGAGTTGAATAAGTCTTATGAAAATAGCTAAGCTGAGCTTGAGGGGAGATTTGTTTTCCAAGAGAGATTTTTTTTTACAAGAGATTGTATTTTGCTTCTGTATATAGTTATTCTGAATAGGTTTATGTTTCTGTAACTACAAATAAACAATTTTGTGGAATTTTACAACTGCTCCTGGTTTTTTTCTATGCTTCCTGACCTGTGCCTTGATGACACCTACCCAGATGATCCTGCCCCTGTGACATGATCTGGTACCACCAGTTAAGAGGAGTTTCCTCTATGGGACTTTTGGCAGTGCTGAATCTATCGATTGTTGGGGCAGCCTGTGCAATTGGGCAAGAGGAAGCAGTGGCAGCCTATAATGGGGCTGTTATAGCAGCCTTTGACTCAATCACACCCGTTTGTGTCCACCCCTTGTCTACTCGCCGGAGACCTCCTTGGTATGATGAGGATCTCTGGAGTTTAAAGGCTAAGGGGCAAAGGTTAGAGACATGCTGGAGGAGATCTGGCTTGATGGAGGACAAATTGGCCCTGAGGTCACATTGTGTTGATTATCAGGGGGCAATCTCCTGAAAAAGGGTGGAGTTTCTGTCTAGGGAGATTGCTGCGGTGAGGAGCAGACCAGCTCACCTCTTCTGCACAGTGGACAGGCTTTTGCATCCTGTCTGACTCCATGTTGGGAAAGCAGGCTCTACCACTAGGTGTGAAGAGTTGTCTCTGTTCTTCAATGACAAGGTGTCTTCTATCAGGGCTGAGGTCTCTTCGAGTATCTCTTGAAAGGGCTCAGTTGTGCTGAAATACTCCTTCTGTCTGGGATGAGTTTGAGCTAGTTAGGGTGGGGGAGGTGATAGGGATAATCTCAGAGCTGCAGCCTACCTATTGTGATCTGGATCCATGTCCAAACTACCTTTTGGCTGGATGTGCAGACCTGATTGGACCTGTGGTTGCTGAGGTTGTCTGGAGATCATTGAGGAGTGGGGTCTTCCTGCTGTCCTTGAAAGAGGCTTTGGTTAGATCCATTTTGAAGAAGCCCTCTTTGGACCCAGACTGCCTTAGCAACTACAGGCCAGTCTTGGACTTCCCATTTTAAGGGAAGGTTATAGAGAAGGTGGTAGCTGTTCAGCTTGAGAGACATCTCGCATACTCTTGTACCAGTGAGACTTTCCAGTCTGGGTTTCAGGTGAGGCATAGTATAGAGACTGCCTTGGTAAGGGTACTTAATGATTTCTTGATGGTGAGGGACAGAAGAGCCAATACCATCTTGGTTCTCCTGGATCTCTCTGCAGTGTTTGACACTGTGGATCATGAGGTGCTGCTTGACCACCTGTGGTTCTGATGTGGCCTGTCCGGTAATGTCTTCAACTGCTTCAGGACATACCTGACAGATAGGGTGCAGTGGTTAAAAATGGGACTTTTCTCATCTAACCCGAAGCCTCTGAACTGTGGGCTTCTGAAGGGGTAGGTCTTGTCACCCTTATTGTTCACGGTGTATATGCTGCCATTGGGGGACATTATCAGGTGGTACAGGCTGTGTTTTCACTGCTATGCAGATGACACCCAGCTGTACCTGTCCTGTACCTGTACACCCAATGCTCAGGTGTCAGACTCCATATTTAACAGCTGCCTCAAGGAAATCCAGTTGTGGATGACTCACAACTGGCTTAAGCTTAACCCAAGCAAGACTGAGGTACTAGTGGTGGAGCCGGTTCATCGTGAAGGAAGGGAGATGTGTGGTTACCCCCAAGCCTTGTGCTGAGGGGTGTTCCCCTTGTCTATTCTAGACAGGTGAAGGATTTGGGTGTGATCCTAGATGACAGCCTCACATCTGATGGTCAGGTGTCGGCAGTGGTCAAATGTGGATTTTACCATCTTAGGAACATTGCCTGAATCTGAGCCGTGATCCCTTCTGAGGATCTGGACACACTGGTGCATTCTTTTGTCACTTCCAGGCTGGACTACTGTAATGCCCTGTACTTTGGGTTATCTGGAGTCAACCTCCACAGACTGCAGCTAGTGCAGAACACTGAAGCGAGACTTTTGACTGGAGTAAGGAGATATGACAATATTACCCCTGTCCTCCACGGACTGCACGGTTGCTGGTCAGGCAGAGGATTGTCTTCAAGATAGGGCTCCTTACCTATAAGACTCTGCACGATGGCATCTTGCTAATCTGCAAGATGTCCTTGTTCCTTACTGTCCGACCAAGGGCATTCCGTTCTGCTGAGGGAAGACTTCCTTGAGGTTCCCAGGATTAGGACGTGGCATCCGGGGGATACGTTTGTGGTGGCTGCACCTACCCTGTAAAACTCCTTACCTGATTATTTGAAGAGGGCTCCCTCAGTAGAAGCCTTTTAAAAAGGGGTTAAAACACACCTGATGGATGTCTGTATTTAAAATGATTTTATTATACATGTTATTATATTTATATGTTTTTTTTTTCATTTTTGCATGATTTTAAATTAATTAAATTTGTATTGTTGTTTTATTGTACAGCACCCAGAGTCCCAGGAATTGGGCGCTTTATAAATAAATAATCTAATCTAATCTAATCTAATCTAAGGATAATGCGCTGAATGAAACAAAGGTATAATGATCTAGTGCTTCAGCTGCACTGCTTCAGTGCCTGGTGGGGAGGTTAAGGTACCTTTTTGATATGTATGGTAGCTGTCCTACCCCGGATCTTGGCTTGAAGGTCAGGTGTGTCTTACAACAAAGTAAGGAAGGGGTGAGATCTGTGCCTCCTCTTATAACAGCTTATTCCACTGTGGATGTGGACATTATTATGGGATACTTCATCTAAAAATGGGGTCCTCCCTAATCCAGATTAGTCCAATCATGAACTGGTTCCTCCTCCCTGGCCTGGTGGAGGAGGGGGAGGGAGGGAGCGGCCAGGAAACTAGTGTATGAAGATGCAAACAAGGTAAGGGGGAGGAAGGGCTGACCTGAGAGTAAAGCAGACAAAGTAGAGGCTCCTTTGGGCCTGCCTTGGCTGGGGAGGGTAATTGGTAAGGGCATGGTGCTTTTCTACCATGTGCCTTTGTTTCAAGCCCCTATTGCTGGCCCTCTGAGAATTGGGGAGGTAGGTATACCATTTCAGTGACCATTATGTGGTGTCCCCTATATGTGATGGGATGTTTGTGACCACCCCACCAGGTACGTGATGATAGAGGGCTAGGGAGATACAGTCCCAGGAAGGGTAATGAGCTCTTCCATCAATTATGAGTTTCAACAGTAGATGGGGGGGGCATCCCCGGAAGTGGCCATCATCCCTTGAGACTCACCCACCTTGCAGGACCTATTATTTTATCTATTGCTTTGCACAAGTGCATCCATGTCTGTGGGGGTGGGTTGGGAGCAGGGGACTTATACGTATTGTATGCTAGCCCCTGGAGCTGCATTCCTTCCACATGGTCCTGGTTGGGGGGGATGATCCATAATGGGGTGCATCATGCCATGCGGTACTCCAAAGTAGTGGTGGTGCAAAAGGTATTAGGTGGGGGTGGGGGGAGGGAGGAGCACAATGTCAGCCCACTTACTTTTACAGCCTGTTACCAGCTTTAGATGCTAAAGTAAGACCTCTGAAAAGACTAATGAAAAAGTGAAATAACACATATGGTGATACAAATCCTGAATGAGCAGAGATGGCATATATCAGCCCTACAGTTCACACGAGTCTGCTCATCCTTCTGTGTCCCCTGGGAAAAGTTCTGTCTCAGTAGCAGCATGATCCTTGTTTGCTGCTGCAACCACCTCAGCAAAGGATCATAAGCCCGGTTGTATTGAGCCAGAGTAGGATTCTGCACTGTCCACTGCCTCCATGTCAGCTACTAGTTCCTCGGAGGCATTGGCCCAACTAGTTGGCGATGGTATTTTCAAGAGAGACTCTCTGCACTCAGTGGGAGCACAGTCTTCCTCTTCCATGCTGGATGAATCCTCCCTGGACAGTTTTGCTGGGGGAGAGGTGGGCAAAAGCTCAGTCTGGCGATTTCTGTTAGAGCGGCTCCTGGAATGATGTTGCATTCTTTGGGCCCTGGGACTATTCCTTTGCCCCAATTTACGTTCAACTCTGGTTTGTAGTTCTGGTTCTTGGTTTGGAGAGCAGCTTTTTGTAACTCAGGGGCTGGTGGGCCTGTTGCATAATGGTGGGCAATCGTGCTGGGGGGACCTGTGTTACCTTGCTCCTCCTCCTCCTCCTCCCTTGAAAACTGGTTCCCTTACCTTCCATTACGCTTGCCATGTGTGGGACCTCCCAGCACCCAGAGGCCTCTGGGTGTTGTAGTTTGCAGATTTAGGTTAGGCCACTTCTTTTTGCTCCACACGACAATATCATGAGGGGTCATAGCTATTAAGTCTGTCTTCTTTAGTGACCCAGAGACTCACCAGTCCTTTGAAACAAAACTTAAAGCCATGCTCTCTTAGTTTCCCTTTGATAGGGGCAAAGGCTTTTCATTTTGTGGCTATACATGAGAAAAGTCCCGAAAGAAGGAAATATGTGCCCCTCTCCAATGCATGTCCCTCAGGTCCTGGGCAGCCCTCAAGATCCTTTCATTCACTGAGTAACGGAGAATGTAAGTGATAATTGGTTGCAGGGAGGACCGTTGGGGGGCACATGGCCCCTGGTTCTATGAGCCCGTTCTACATCAATTAGCCCTCTCCCTCTATCCCCCAGCAGCCTGGGGATAAAGTAATTTAAGAAGCCCTCCATGTCTTCCCCCTCCAGCCCCTTGGGGATGCCCAGGATACGAATGTTATTTTGGCATCCCGTTTTCCTGATCTTCTGCCCAGTCCCAGAGTTTTTGCCATTTTTAATCCTGTTCCCCCAGCTTTTGGAGGATTTTGTGCTGCTTTCTAGCTCATCTGAGCATTGCTCAGATACATTCATGCATTCCTCTAGCTTCTACACATCAATATTGCCAGACAGAGCTCTGCTTATGCCATCCACCCTGGATAGTAGGGCCTCCAGCATCTCTGTAATGTAGCAGAGGGAATCTGAGACCAGGATCCCCATAGCAGCGGTTGCAGGTAAGGCCATGCTGAGGGTCTGTGCTGGGCATTGTATGGCCACTGGGAGTGCAGAATATGGCAGAAAATTAAGTAATTAGAGGTGGCTAGATTGCTTAGTGTGGTAGTCCTGCGTTCCAGTCAGTAAAGATCAATCCAGAGGCAGTGATCAGTGCAGAGTATGCAGGCTGTTTCGTCTCTCTCAGAGTTCTGGCTGTTGCTGAGTTCCATCTCCTCAGGTTGCCCAGAAATTATGGCACTGTGGGCCTTGTTTGGATTCCCCCTCATGGTTGGCCTCAGAGTCGGCTAAAGGTTCTCTCACCCATAACTTTACATGCTAGCACTCCACATCAAATTCAAAGCGGTATTTAGCACCTCAGGTGTTGTTCACTTACCCCCTCATCTCCAGGTTGCAGTTTAAGTGGCAGACACTTAGCGATTAC
Organism: Neoceratodus forsteri; assembly: GCA_016271365.2. Classification (NCBI taxonomy): domain Eukaryota; kingdom Metazoa; phylum Chordata; order Ceratodontiformes; family Ceratodontidae; genus Neoceratodus; species Neoceratodus forsteri. The sequence goes on from CM057454.1 coordinate 15,829,803, forward strand.
CAGCATTTTGGTCTGTGACAGAACAAGGTGAAGATTTAAGCAGCCATCTTTCTCGGTGACTTAACCTTCCCCCCCCCATCGTATCTTGCTTTTAATCATTTGTTCAAGTGGACATGTTCTGTGCCACACATTCGCTCCTACACATAAACTGATGAAAACAATTCTCAGTTTGGCTGAACTGACATGTTGGCACCCTATAACCCATTTCTACACACATTTTAATAGCCATGACTGCTGTATTTTTATTTTCAACTTAAAGAACATTAAATCCCTATTCTTTCTCTTTAACATATGAGACATAGCTGGCCCGGTGGAACTGAGGGTTAAGGCACTAGATGCCTCACCTCGCTCCACGCCAGTGACCCAGGTTCGGGAACGAGCCCAGGCCGCCAGGGGTCGGCAGGGGTGGGGAGGGATTGAGCATCTGTTGGACAGCTCTCCCTTCCTGGGGAGGGTGTAGGGTACAATGTCACTCCTGAGCAACCTCTGGTGGCAGTCGGGGGTGGCCATGAATAGGTGACGCCACCATATGGCTCTGGGGTGGAGCATGGCAGACGCTGGTTGTCACTGCACATCCGAGCACCAAGGGGAGAGGAAGAAAAGTGGAAAAACTCCAGCTGGTTGGTCCCCACGCCTGATGCTGGGCATCCCAGCTCTGTTCCAGGCACTCCCTCCACCCCCTGGTCACTCCATTAGACTTAGATAGAGCGCCAGAGGAGTCATCAGTCCTGCCCCAGGGAGTTCAGAGCTGGGGGATCGGGTGTCCAGGTGGTGCAGTGGGGAGATGGGCCCTTGCCTGGGTATAAGATTCTGGGGACTTCAGGCCAGGGGGGAACAGACCGTTCCATGAGGCCACGCCTGAGAGAGTTCAGGTAAGCCGCGACAAAGGGGTAAAAAGAAAGTAAAAACAAAAACAAAAAAAAAACATACGAGACATGCTAATGCTTTTTGTTTATTTTTGTGTTTGGCAATTTGTATTTTATTCTTCCAGATTTGGCAGCATTAACTATATTCCTGTCACATCCACATTTTCTAATATAGCAAATTACTTTACTGTGGAGTCCAGCTGCTGTGAGCCAATACTACAGCTGGGAAGACTTAAACATAGAGATGTCACTGGTGAACAGCAGGCAGTGAGTCACTGACTGAGCTAAGATCTGAACCAAGATAGTCTGGTGGTTCATAGGTCTCTGACAACTAGCCCACACTGCGTCCTTGTTCATCTTATCTGGGCTTTTCATCTCCCCTCTCAAAGTTCCGATAAGATGAACAAGAAGGCAATGTGGGCAAGTGGTTAGAGCAAAGAGCTGTGAACCAGGAGACCCAGCTCAACCACTGTCTCAGAGTATATGACCTATTGTGCTTCAGCCTGTCTAGCTGTATAACTGGCTAATAGAAGGACCCCATTGTGACTGAGCTGTTGCATCTCAGTTGAGCTATCCAGAGATCTGCTGCTTAATGCAACACATGCAGTTACTTCACTTATTTCCCAGTGTTACTGTGAATAGCCTTCAGTGTCTATCCTTGCCCAGTTCAGAAAGTGCCAATAAATCACCTTGGCAGAAACTCGTTATCTGTTTTGATCAGAAGAACTTTGGACATCAAACACAGTTGTTTTTTTTGGGGGGGGTATTCTTTAGTAACCAGCTAAGGCACAGGTGCTTGTTTTCAGGGGTGACCTGGGGGCACTGGGGTGGTTAAATGACTTGCTCAGAGTCACACTGTATGCAAGTAGAGGTTATGGGACTCAAACCAAGGTTTGCTAGATATACCAAGCTCAATCACCGCTCTAACCTCTAGGTTTTACTGCCAGCTCATGCACTGGACTGACTAACTCTTGTTCATTTACCTTAGTTACACATTTGCTCATTCCTGACTGAGGGAGCTGACACTTTACAACACAGAACCTTGTCTGGATAGGATGGGGTGGGTTTGGCTCTGTTTGCTGTCACATTATCAGTCTGGCTAAACAGACAAGAACTAGGTATGACTTCAGTTAGAATACATAGCAAAGTGAGAGCTGTCAGATACTGGAACGGAATAATAGATTTAAGCCCTATTAGTCTCTCATGACTATGTTGAGAGGATGGCTCAGCTTTTCCATAGTGTCTGGCGATCAAGGACTCATTGTTTAGTAATGGATTAGGGTTCATTTTACTAACTCCCAATGATGATGCACAGGAAGTTAAGCAGTTAATTATAAAAAGGAGATTATTTGATCAAGGGAAACAACTGAACTTCGAAAAGAATAGTGACAACCTGTATGGGGTGCAATATGGACCAATGCTTTAAGACATATTTGAAAGTAATAAAAAAACAAACAACAGCACATAAGGCTATGTCAAGACTTACTGCAGGTAAATGAAACTGCTATTATGTTAGGCAGAAGACTAGGAACCTCATGTAAAGATGGAGTGTAATTCAGGAGAACAGGAGGATGTCATACACTATGTTTTAACATGCAATTTATACACATAGTTAAGAGAAAAATGGATAAAACCAATCTGAAGGTGAGTTTCAAGGCTCCGGAATGGATGTTTTAAACCTATTTTGCTTCACATAATGAAAAACTAATTGAATCTGTTGGTGTATTTGCTAATATAGCAACCTACTTTATAAGATCGAGTTACCAGAAAAAAAAAAGTTGCTAGGTAGATGCAAATGATAGACTATATGCTTATGTACTGTCTGTAAAATACAATGTTTACTCACTTTTGCTCCTGCCCTCCAGCCAGCCACTTGATTTGGGTATAATATAATATTTGTATTGATTCTTGAGTAGATGCAGTATATTTGTGATAAATACTAAGCAGTTTCTCTTATTTCAGACTGACGTGATAAATCTGAAGAACATTCAGTAACAAACTATTATGCTGATGGTATAAAGTAAATGTTGTTGTACACCAACCAAATTATTTTAAAATAAAAACAAAACTTCTGCTCCTAACAAAAAGAAAATATGATTCATAAATATGCAGACTGAAAAGAACTATAAAACATATGGGTGAGTCATACCATTTTTTTATCAGACTATGGACATTTGAAATAATATTTGGAATGTACTCTTCATTCTAATAAAGGTGAACAACACATTCTGAATTAAAACCAGTGCAACTCTAACTTGTATTAAGATGACAGCTCATCTGAAGATGGGCTACATGGATACAAACCAAATAGAGTAGGATCTGCATGCAGAAAGTGTTCATGAATTGTTGTGTCACAAATTTCACTAGCTAGCATGCCTTCTATTGACGTTATGGCTAGCGTCTGTTCCTTATCTTAGAGCTTTGCTTTTATGGGATTTACATAATGAGCTTTGGTCAAATGCATCAGGTCATCCAGGTTTCTTTTTCCTCTTCATTTTCTTTTTCATGGATTCTGTTCCTTGTATAAATCTCCATAATTATGCCTCGATGTTTCGTCAACCAAAATAAAAGACCTTGTCCCTTAACATATCGGGGGGTAAAAACAGACACAAAAAATCCTAGAAAAATGTGGAGTTTGTTTTATTCATTTTATGATTTAGTTACCCAGGATTATGCGGGCGATAGGCAAGAAAGGAAAGGAATTTGGTTTTATACAGCAACTTTCAAACATTGTATTCAAGAGCACTTTACAAGTCATATCCAGTTGCAATACTCATTACGCATGTAGAGAAAGTGAGACTGAGGTTAAAGAAATTATAGTGAGGTTAAGCATGGGGGATAGAGTGAAAAAGATGAGGTTAAGGACCCTTGTCAAGGTGGTGAGTAGGCACTTTTATGTTTCGGAGACACATAACAGGGGGAAAGGAGATCCAAAGGCATGGTGCTCTCATTAAATCTTAGCCATTATGCAGAGCTGCGTGGGTGGGGAACTGGCTACTATTGGGACTATGCAAAGAGTCACTTCCTTACAGCTTTAGATAGCTGGGGATATACTATGCCCAGAGGAGCCCTGCTGTAAATATAACACCCCTCAGAATAACACTTATTAGAGTCAACAGCACCCCCCTGTACTCAAATGTTGACAAGTACCCTGCCTTCCTCTATGCCATGAAGGGCTGGCAAACAATGTCTATTATGAACTGAGGATCATAAATAGAGGAATCTGATTGGCCCAGAGCTATTTGAAGCCGTGATGATATCGGGCGACATCATCACAGCTTCAAAAAAGTTCCAGCGCCACCAGCCTCCTTGCTCTGTACTGTCTGAGAACTATTTTTTTCAAAATGTACTCCTACACCACCCAAAAACTCATTCATAAAATGTTTTAAAATCTGTTTCTTTTATTTTGTTTTATTTATAAAACTTGAAACTCAGTTCATAATAGCAATAAGTCACTTCAGGGTGTGGTATATCATGTGATATTGTCACTTCTTAGGTGGTTGGACGCACTCGGCCTGTGGCCTCATGCCCAACCACCCGAGACGTGACAAATATCCCATGATATGCCACACCCTGTCATGCCTTATTGCTTAATTACATAATTTTTACAAATGTCATCCTATTGAAGGGGATAGGGCAATCCCTTCCACTTCTGCTTTATTGCTGGATCCCCTGCATGTGCACTTTAGGACTTCCATTAGGAGGCAGGATTAGGCTTTCAATTGGAAGTCCACCATCTGGTGCTGTGCCATCTTTCTAATTGTTCCTGCATCCTTTAAGATGCTCCATGGGTGTGTAGGTGGGACACCAGGGACAGTGCATACTGCTGATGTATAATGTGTGCCCTGTGGCATCAGAGGGAGACAACAATGAGAGACAGTATGCACACTCTTCAGGAGGATCAATGGGGTGTGAGGAAGTACTTCTTCAACAAGAGAGTGGTGGATGTCTGGAGTAGACTTTCTGTGGAGGTGGTGGGGGGTGAAAAGAGTGGTTGGTATCAAGCATACATGACACAGTCATAAAAGAATCTTGATAGGAAAGTAAGGGGAGTAGCCAGAGATCAGGTAGGGTCTGCTGTCTGCTGTGATAGTATAGGTAAGGACAAAATGGGCAGACTAAGTGAGCCAAGTGGCCCTTATCTGCAAAAAAATTCTATATTTCTGTCACTGTTGAGGAGCTGCTCAGTCCAGCAACATGCAACTCACACATAATCCACTTCACATAGTAAACAAGAGTTCTAAGTGACTTGCTCCAGGTCATACAGTAAGAGTCAAACCTGATTCTTGGGGTTCATAGCTTTGCCTTATAACCACAAGAGTACATTACCTCCTCTCATTTTTGGTGGGATCCTGCTTCTGCCCAATTTTACTGCCGAGTGCTAAAATATAATAAAACTTAGTGGACCCTATTCACAAACGATTTTTGCCATAGACACAGAATGAGAGAAACCCTTTTGTGAATTGGGCCCAGTGTGTTTTATTTAAAAAAGTATGTTATTACCATATTAAGGAGCAATATAAAATTGTTTAAAAAAATCTGTGAATCTAATTGGAGACAACAATATTAAATTCAATTCAATTTTCTTTGTTTACCAGCTAAGTACACTAGACCAAGGATCCATTAACAGACATGATCTGGTGTTTTCATGAAAACACAACTGATAATCCACTACATATAATAATAAATATCATAATACACATACAGGATCATATAGAAAAGTAGAAAAAAAAACACGTTCTGGTGCTCCTTCTCCTCTGAAAACAGTCTCCTCCTGTACCTTGTTCAACCCATGGGGAACTTATGGGTCTCAGTCATGTCTCTCTCACTCTCTTCTCCCCAAGGGTATACATATTCAGCTCCTGCAGGCTCTCCTCATGTGGTTTCTCATGCAACCCCAACATCATTTTGGCAGGCCTCTTCTAGGCCACTTCCATCCTGCTGATGTCCTTGTGGAGGTGTGACCTCCAGAACTGGACATAATACTCTAGGTGGGGTATCACTAGTGAGCAATACAGAGGCAACACCATTTCCCTTCTCCTGCTGAAAATCTCCCTCCCTATGCATCCCAATATCCCACTAGCCTTACCTGCTGTCTTGTTGCAGTATCCATTCTCAAAAAAAGTATAGTAATAAATAAATGAATGAAATTATACCATTCAGTTGAAGTATATCAGAGCCTCAGCACTGTTGCCACAGCACTTCATGTCAGTAGCGTGGCGTTACATTAGGGGACAGCGTCACACTAAGGATGCAAAGTGCCGGGCAACAGTGCTGAACTATCTACTTCAACTGAATGGCATATTCATTCATTTATTATATTTTTTCTCGAGAATGTTTGCCACAGTTTGTGTTTTGGCGTAAACGTTTGGCACGCACCCATTTTTCTTTTTGCGAGCGCAGTTACAATTGTGTCTCCTACTGTCTTGTTGCACTACTCACCACTTTGAGATCATCTGATATAATTACCCCAAGGTCCTCTCTTGCTTGGTGACTGTAAGTACCTCCTGCCATCTTATACACAGCCCCTCTGTTTCCTCACCCTAGATCAGGGGTTCTCAAATGGTGAGGCCAGCCTGGAGGCCCCAACCTGTTCCAGGGGAGGCTCAAGCAAGTCTGATAAAGTACTGTATTTGAATTTTGAGTTTTATATATTTTGTGTGAAGAGATGAAGCAAACTGAAAGAGGATAATAGTAGGCAAATTTAATGTATTTATTTACTAATAGGTGACAAGGGACGGTGAATAAGCCAAGGCTCATTTCAGGTGTACCCGGGGAAGGGTAGGGAGTGAATACATTTCAAAAGGTAACTGCAAAACAATCAAGAAATACACAATGAACGATAGTGCAAACAAATATGAACAATAAACTAATAATGAGTAGTGGTAATTGATCAATTTGTAGACTGACTCAAGAACAGCCCGAATACAAGGGTTGAGCACAGAAGTGCTAAGAGCAATAGCAGGAAGGAGCAAAGTAATCCCTGAGAAGTTACTTATGAGCAGGGATGGGGGGGGAGAGGCAAAGTAAGTAGGAAGGTTATTTCACACAGAAAGGAAACAGAAAAAATAGTCTGACCCATGAAGGTACTGCAACAAGGGGTAATAATGGTTCAAGAATGAAAATAGTGAAGGAAGTAGGCTGGCGGGTACCATAAGCTGAATAATAATATTTGTTATTTTATTTATTTGTTATTCAGATAACACCTCTGAGTACAGGAGCTCTTTTTCAAAGGTTCCACGTCTGTATAAGACAAAGAACTGAATGAGAACCAAGTATGCAGAGGGATTTCAATTTATTCATGGTGTACTACACAAAGTACAGTATTTTTTGGGGGGGATGCCCAAGATTATTTCAGTTTTTGGGGGAGGCTCAAAATCTTTTCCATGGATTTGGGGAGGCTCACTGTGACAAAGTCTGAGAACTATTGCCCTAGATGCATGAATCTGCATTTTTTGGAAATGAAACCCAACTGTCACACCCTAGACCACTCCTCTACTTTCCCCAAATCTCTTTGCATTCTCTCCACCCCTTCCAGTTCCTGGGAGGCCACCCTGTTGCAGATTTTTATGTTATCCACACAGAGACACACCTTCCCCTCTGGTTCTTCAGCAATGTCACTTATGAAGCCACTGAAGAGGGCAGAATCCAGTACTGATCCCCATGGCACTCCACTGGTCACTCTCCCTTCCCCCAAGTGACTGCCGTTTACCACCACTCTCTGCCTCCTGTCCCTCAAGCAGTTTATTACACAGCTTACCACCTTCTTGCCAACCTCCAGGTTGCTAAGTTTCTTTATTAGCCTCCTGTGCGGCACAGTGTCAAAGGCGTTACTGAAGTCCAAATTGGCCAGATCCACTGCTCTCCCTGATCCACCTCCCTAGTCACCCTGTCAAAGAAATCTATGAGATTTGTTCAACATGACCTCTCCTTTGTGAAACCGTGCTGCTGGTAGTCCTGCCACCCACTTGCCTCCAGGTACTCCTTCAGCAGGGTCTCCATTAATTTCCCCACCACTGATGTGAGACTGACTGGCCTGTAATAGCTAGCTTCCTCACTTCTGCTGCTTTTGTGCAGAGGGACCACATCAGCCCTCCTCCAGTCCTCTGGAACCACCCCACCTACAATGAGGTGCAGAATAGTGTTGCCAGAGGGGTGGCTAGGGCTGCCCTCAGTTCTTTTAGAACCCTTGCGTGAACTCCATCTGGCCCCATCACCTTGATTTCTTTCAAAGCTTCCAGTCCCCTTCAGACTCCCTCCTCTGAAAATGGGCTTGTTTTCACTCTCCCCCTTCCGGTTCCTGCTGATACATGCTGGTCTGTCCCCACCTCCACTGTGAAGACCAAGCAGACGGACTCATTTAAGATTTTAGCTTTCTCTTAATCTTCTTCTGCACAGTCTCCTTCCCCACTCTCTTGATCCTCCCTCCCCCTCCTTGCTTTCCTCTTTTCACTTACATGCTTGAAGAAAGCCTTATCGCCTTTTTTGACCTCCTTGGCAATCCTCACTTCTGTCTGTGCCTTAGCTGCCCTCACCATCCTTCCTGCCTCCATTTGTTTATCTAGCAATACCTCCCTGTCCCCTTCCATCTGGGTCTTTTTGTACTTTCTAACAGCTGTTTTTTTTTTCTCCCTTACCACCTTAGCCACCTCCTTTGACAACAATAGTGGCCTCTTCCTCCTCATATCCTTACTTACTTCCTTCAAACAGCTTGCTGTTGCCTTAGTTATACACTCATTGATCTATTTGCATTGTGGCCCCACTTCCCCCCCCCCCGGCCATCCTACCCTTTGAGATATTTACTAAAGCAGTCTACCATTTCTTTTAAGTCTGCCCTCATGAAGTCTAGGATGCTCATCCTAGTATGTTTTTTCACATACCTAATCCATATTTCAAACCACACCATATGGTGATTGCTTGTACCGGGGGTGCCTACCCACTGTGACGTCTGCAATGCTGTACCTGTTTCTACCAGGTCCAGCACTGTCCCATCTCTAGTGGGTTCCATTATCAGCTGTCTGAGAAATGCCCCCTGTAGGGAGTGAAGGATGGCCCTGCTTCTTCTTGTATCTGTGGCCAGAGTGCTATAGTCTACATCCAGCAGATTTAAGTCCCCCATAATCTGTACTTCCCCTTTGCTTGCCATTCTGCCAATCGTCTCCCCCAAACCTTGTCTAACTCCTAACTTGTGTCAATGGTCTGTACACCACCCCTATGTGGATAATGGCCCTGGACACTGTCTCTAAGATGACCCAAAGAATTTCCAACCCTTCCTTATCCCCATGGTGTCCCTGTATCTCTGTAATCTTTATACCCTCCCTCCCTCCCGCACATATAAAACAACTCCCTTTCCTCCCTGTTCTGTCCTTCTGGAAAATGTTGTAAACTGGAATGGCCACATCCCAGTTGTGGTTGTCGGTGCACCAAGCTTCTAGTATGGCCACTAGATCCAGGTCCACCTCCGCAGTCATTGCCTTGAGGTCAGAAATTTTATTTCCCAGGCTCCATGCATTGGCCCACATAGCTCCGTGGCTCTCCATTCCTTTTGTGCCTTCTTTCCCCTACTTTGCCCTCCCTTCCTGATTCCATTCTTCACCCTTCCCTTGTCACTGGTACTGTCCTCCTCTTTTTCAGTCTCCCTCTGCCCACCCTCTTTAACTCTTCTCTCAGCCTTAAATCCACCTCCGGACTGTTCTCCTTTCTGCTGTTCCATTTTTTTTTTTGGTGGGGGCAATTGTTGCCGCGCTCATTTTTTCTGCTTCCCCCCAGCTGTCTAAATGCCCATCAAAATAGCATTTAAACCTTCCATCCAGGCTGCTGTTCCCCTCTCATTTGGATGAAGACCATCTCCTCTATTCCCCCAGGTAGGACCCCCAATCCCTGATGTAGCCAAACCCTACCTTCCCTGCACCATGCCATCAAGCAGTTTTTGAAGGCCCTGGTAAGGTGTTCTCTAGCCTCCCCCAGCTGTATACAGGAAGCACCTCAGTGAAGGCCACCATGCGAGCTACCTGCTTTGGTCCATACCCAGCCCTTAAACCTTTCCTGCACCACCCCAGCTGTGTCCTTTGCCAGGTCATTAGTCCCAAGATAGACAATAACATCCAGCTCCCCCTTCTACCCCACTACCCTAGTGATCCTAAAGATCCACTCTCCATCCCTTCATGCCTAGGCACCAGGCAGGCACCTCACCTTCCTCTTCCACTCCCATGCTGCTCACAAATCTACCCTCCTAAAGATTGAGTTCCCCACCAGAAGTTGCCTCCTCTTACAGTATAGCCTAGAGGTTAGAGTAATGAGCTGTGAATGAGCTTGATACATGCAGCAGACCTGGGTTTGATTCTTACAACCTCCACTTGCACACTGTGTGACTCTGAGTAAGTCACTTAACCATATCAGTGCTCCCAGGTCACCCCTGAAAATAGGCATTTGTGCCTAGTTGGCCTTATCCGGTTACCAAAAGAATAAAATTAAAAACAAAAACACTGAGATCCTCTGCTACCCACGTTAGGGCTCCCCTTATTTATTTATTTAGTTTTTGTTGACCTGCTAAGTGCACTAGACAAATCCTGCCTATTTTCAGGCACGACCTGGGGGGAGGGGATACAGATGAATGCCAACTGACCTTGAACCAGATTAAGCTGTTGATAGTATTTTTAGTGAATGAGGGGAAATTTGGCCAGGACACCGGGGAAATTCTCCTACTCTGTGGACGGGTGGTGCGGTCCGTCCGTCTGCAGAGATGGCTGAGCTCACTTCGGAGCTAGAAGCCGTTGGTGCAAGCTGTCTTTCCAGTGAGGCAGCGTTTCTTTCCTCTGCACCTTTGGACACTGAACTGGAGGCTACAACAGATGCCTTGGAGGAAACTGGGATTGAAAATTTTCGTTTATCATCTACGTCAGTTATTCCCGAAGCAAGTATCTCTTCCTTACCTTCACAAATGGAAACCACTAATACTTTGGAAGAAAAACGCTCCCTTCTACAGAAGCAATTGTTCCTTCTAGATGAAGAGTTACGACTAAAAAATGTGGCTGTGGAATTAGAGCGTAAACGAAAGAGAAGTCCTGATACTGCATCTTCTTCAACAGTTTTATCTAAAATTTTTGCTGTGGACTCAGTTTCCCCAGAAGACAACGCTCAGGTTGTCAAGGAAGCGTCTATGGTGCCTGGAGAACCTGGATGGTCACCGGAAAGGGCTTTGCAGGACGCCGGCTGGACCAGAATGGCATTGGGGGAATGGATTGCTGATCCGTTTTCACATTTGCAACCCCTTACAGTGGCTACTTTGCCAGAAGACCCTATTGCAGCTTCTTCCTGAATCTCTGTTACGGTCTCACATTTAAATATTCCTGCATCTACAGAGCAGTCAGCTGCTGACCCTACTACTGAATTTTCAGGTAACACGCTAGTTGTTTCTGACCCTCCTACCTCTGGTGCAGTTGCTCCTGATTCTTTAGATTGTTCTGTTTCTAACCCTATCACGGACACTGTCTCTCATATGGATCCTAATCTTCTTCTTTCCCAAGATCAAAACATTGATAAGGTTTCTGAAAATGCTCCTCGTTCCTCATATGCTGATTTATTTAGAAAGCCCATTGAATTGGCGAAGAGACGAAATGCTGTTCGTTTTCGGTATTTGGGGGGAATGGATCCTGCTCCTGACAGATATTTTGTGGGTCCTATTTTACTGAAACAATCTCTAGGCTTTACATCATCAGAAGTTTATGCACTGATTCATGCTCCAGGAGATTTGACATTTGATGTTAGTTTTCGAACTCCTGAGCTTCTGGAATGTTTTTGGATAAAACATATGACGGTGAAGACAAATCCTTTATGGACTCCCTTCCAGATTATTCCCTTAACAAAGCAACCTTTTAGGGTGATAACAATTTTGTTTCGAAATGAAGGGGTGAACATTTCAGATATTCTTTACTGGTTGGAGAAACACTGTGAATTGCAGGGTACCCCGGATCCAATCCTAGATGCTGAGGGTTTTTGGAATGGTGGGTGGAAAATGAAGATTAAATTATGACAAACTGTGGATGGTTTGGAACATCTACCTAATTGTTTTTACATAGGTAGAGATAAAGGTTTCATTTTTTATCCAGGGCAATCGAAACGCTGTTTTAAATGTGGTTCTTCTAGGCATTTGAGCTCTACTTGTAATGTTCAAATTTGTACATATTGTGGGGAAACTGGTCATGTTAATATGCATTGTATGAATACTCCTAAATGTAATCTATGTGAGGATAGTGGACACAACTTTGTAGACTGTCCCTGGGCTGCTCATAATACACGTGAAGCTGATTATGGTGTACAAGACTTTTATGTCCATAGAGCCACAAAACCATTGATTCCCTGTCCCTTGGAACCTCAGCCTCAAAGGAAACAGTCTGGGATTACTAGACATCATTTTTCTAAACCACTCACTCCTTCTCCTAACGATATTGCAGGAGATGTCCTCCACACTTTGGCCACTGACCATTTTGATTCAATGACTCTAGATTCCCAGAACGGTGACCCTGTTACCAAAGTTATGCCCCCCCTCCTTTGGTAGGTGCAGTTTTACAGACACCCCTCCCTATGGAGATTCCTGCTTCCAAACCTTTGATTCACACCACTACACCTCTAGTAATGGGGCTGCCTGTGTCTGTCAATAAATTTTCGGTATTGTCACAGGAGATGTCTGGGTTAGATCAGGATTCTGATTCAACATCATTTACCTCATCTCAGATGGAATTAGCTTCGGATACTGAACTACCTAGTCAGGTTAAGAAAAAAAGCAGTATTAAACCTCGAAAGGGTACTAGGAAAAGTGCTAGACTATCTGTTGATGTTACTTGATTAAATGGGGTCTTCTGGTGATGGTGGTATTTATAATATCAAGATAGCTACTTTAAATATGAACAGTATTCGTTCCATGGTCCGCATGTTGGCTACCTTTGATTTCTTTTCTACTCTGTCTTTTGATATCCTATATTTTCAAGATACCAGACTGTATACAATACAAGATTTTACTAAAGCCTCCGAGGCTTGGATATGGGGTCCCAGTTACTGGTCTGGAGAAGAGGATCTTTGCTCAGGGTTGGGGATTTGTTTTACCACCCCTTATGTAAAAATCACGCACATAGTAGATATCTCCCCTGGTTGTGCTCTTTTATTGGATATTACTTTAGCTTCCATAGATTTTAGGCTTATTAACATTTATGGTCCACAGACAAAAACTGGTAGGATTTCCCTCTTACAAAAAATAAGGCCTTTTCTTTTTACAACTCGAAATATTGTATTTGGTGGTGATTTTAATATCACCCTTTCAGCTCAAGATAGACATTTTGCCACTTCCAAAATATACTGTGATACTCATTTTTTACAATCCTTGCTTACTCAGTCTGGGTTGACGGATATTTATCAGCACAATATGGCAATCCCTCATACTTTTTTTCAAGGACAAAGATCATCTTGTATTGATTATTGGTTTGTTTCATCCTCTTTGAAAATCAAACTGCCTAAAGTCTCTTTGGTAGCCACCTCAGATTATGCACTTCTTAGTGTTACCCTTTCAAATTGTCATACGACTTCTAGAGGGTCTGGATATTGGAAACTAAATTTATCATTATTAGATATTCCAGAAGTTAAAATGGGTTTTCAAGATATAATTATGGCCAGACGGTCGGTATTTTTTTTATATGAAGATAGGCATTTGTGGTGGGAAGATACAAAACTTGAATTTCAAACTTATTTCCAGACAATAGGTAGATTACTTGGTAAGTATAAGACACAAGAATATTCTGCTGCCAGACAATCTTTCCTCTTCTTTCAGGAACGTATTGTAAAAGGTCTTGTATATAATGTACAAGAATTTCGTGATTTAAAAATTAGATTAACACAGTTGCAGTATGATCATATGTCTTCTTTGCGGCAGGAACAAAGGTTTGGAATTAGTGGGACACGGGCTCATACAAATCCTTTCGACTTTCGTAATGCTTCTAGACTGAGAAAAGATATTACTACATTGACACATTCCTCAGGTACAGTTCTTTCCAAAAAAGATGATATTTTGAAAGAAGTGGATGAGCGACTACAATCTTTATTTACTGCAGGTCTTAGGCCCACCGATTCATGTATACAGGAATGGTTATCATCTTGTTTTCTTCCAAAAATTCCTGATCAACTAATCCCCGATTTACTTAAGCCCATAACAGAACAAGAAGTGCGAGGGGTAATTGTTAATTCACATACGGGGAAAACACCGGGGTCTGATGGTTTGTCAAATTAATTCTATAAACTTTTGGTTCCCTGGTTATTGGAGGAAATTACTGGTCTTTTTACTTACAGTTTAAATATTAATCTGTTACCTTCTAGCATGTATATTGGATTGGTAATTTTATTGTACAAACAAGGTGATAGGACCTGTCTGGAAAATTGGAGACCGATTACCCTTCTAAATTGTGATTATAAGATTCTTTCCAAAATACTTAGTAATCGTTTATCCTCTTGCTTAGAAGACATCATACATCCTACTCAGTTTTGTTCGGTACCAGGCAGATCGATTCAAGATGGTCTTATTTTGTTGCGTGAAATATTTTCTAGAGGACAGTCAGGTGATCTTACGGGTTTTATCATTAGCCTTGATCAGAAACAAGCTTTTGACAGTGTCTCCCATACTTACTTGTGGGCTTGTATGTCTTGTTTGAATTTTCCAATACCCTTTATAAACTGGCTTAAAACATGTTATACTGCAGCCTTAGCAATCCCTTTTATAAATGGTTGGTTAGGTTGTCTGGTCTCAGTAACAAAAGGTGTTAGACAAGGATGCCCCTTGAATCCATTGTTATACATTATATCTTTGGAACCCTTTCTTACCCACCTTAACACTATTGATGATATTAGAGGTTTGTCTTTTAATAGTACGTGCACGGAAATTAAAACTATTGTATATGCTGATGATGTTTGTCTTACTTTGGCAGATCTCCTATCGTGCCATGTTATTGTGGTCTTGCTGATGGCATATGCGGAGGGCTCGGGGTCAAACATAAATCTCAGTAAAAGTAAGTATCTTCCTCTTAATTTAGATCCTATGGTGGTAATGGATTGTCCTAATGTCCCAGTCTGCATAGGTCCGGGTAAAATTTTAGGCATTTACTGGGGTATGGTTAATCCCGCTAAGTATAATTGGGATCTGTCTCTCAAAATAGCACAGTCTAAAGTCTCAATTTGGAATAAGTGGAAAATGTCAAAAAAGAAAAGGGTGTTTATGGTTAAAACCTTTTTGCTTAGTATGTTTGCATATTTAGGCATGATTTTTCCCCCTCCGACTTCTTTGGATACTGCTCTTTATGGTTTATTTTTTTCTGCAATCTGGGGTAGTAGATTGAACCCAATTAAGAGGGGTATCTTATATCAGGATTTCAAGTTGGGAGGTATTAAAATGGCAAATCCTGTTGTGTTCTTTTTTTCCTTGTTTATTTCTAAAAACTTATTTCCTTTGTTACATAATTTTGGGAAAATATGGGAGTTATGGGTCAAGGACACTGTCTCTCCCTGGCTTTTACGGTGGGACTTAAATAAAGGTTTTCCTAAACAAATTTCTTTAAAAGGCCTTCCTGAACATTTTCAGTCATGTTTTTTAAAATTGAAGGTATGGGGTCTTTTCCGGATTCATTTAATATCTTACCAAAGGAAAACATTATATGAGAAGATTATGGAACAATTTTTGGTTCCCTCAGCTTTTTCAGTTTATTCATTATCTGAAGTCTCTCAAATTGGTAATATGTTAATTTCAAAAAGAACCCCTGCATATCTATGGGATGTGGTTTGGCTTACGGCTCACTTGAAATTGAATGTGAAAGGAAATTTGAAACATAAGGGTATCTTGGAGAGAGGCTGTCCTAGGTTACAGATGTGTCATGCTCCCTTGGAAATGGTACGACATTTGTTTTTTGAATGTTCATATGTAATTGAATTTTGGGCCTATGCAACTATTCAGTGGCCAAAAATACCTATGCAAACCATAACTGATCGTGTTCTATTTTTTGGTATTTTACCAGTCTCTTGGAGCAACTTTCACTCTGACACAGTTTACATACTTCTTGCATGTATTAAATATCATATTTGGCAGGCACGATGTGCTTGGTCCTTACAAAAACAATATTTGTCTCCCAGGCAGGAATTTTGCAAAATACATTCGTCTATTCTTCAAATTCTACATTTTTGAAAAAAGACATTTTTCTGATGTTATGTTTCAAAAATATTGGAAACATTTAAATTGGTTGGATACAGGGTGATATCGTAGACCTGTGAAGGGACTACTGTCTGTATTTAGCTTATTCAGGATTTTTGCATGATTTTGGATGTTGTTTATCAATTCTGTTTTTTGACCTTACTATATTGTTATTTCTTTGATTTTTGGTCTTCCCTTACTCTTGTAGAGTTGGGATAGGGGTTTGAGAATCTATACTATTTTTGAACAAAAAAGTCCTCTACTCTTTTCGTGAGGAGGGGGAAGGGGTATGTTTACAGTATTTTCATTTCTGTATGGGTTTACAGTATGAAGAAATATTGCATTATGATTTTGTTTTTTCCTTTTTCTGTTCATGTCTGATGTAATACTAATTTGTTTGTATGTTCTTTTAAGTTTTATAGAAAAAATTCCCCTATTCTTTTAGTGGGGAGGGGTGGGGTGTTTTGTAACTCTGACTTATTTTATTTTATGATGTTTAGGTATGATGTGTTATTTCTTTATGTTTAGTTTTTATCAATAGGATTTTGTATGAAGTACTACCATTTTCGTATGTTTTATTTTATATTTTTGTAAGTAATCTTCTTCTAATTTTGGAGTGGGGGGTTTCTATCATTATGACATATATGTTAGATTCTGATGTATGATGTAATACTTAATTATGTTTTTCAATTTTCTTTCCTTGAGTTTTTGTATGTTGTAATACAATTTTGTATATTTTGTCTTGAGTTTTTGAATAAAAAATTCCCCTACTCTGCTGCTGCGTTGTGGCCAGTAGGGGGCTGCGCTGTGTCTGCAGAATGGCAGATGATGCACAGCCTTGTATGGAGCAGGATGTGCTGTTGGTGGCTCCTGCTGCGATTTCAGCAGTAACGACAATGGATACTATGGATGTTGTCCCTGAGGTTGGGACGTCTTGTGCTCCTGTTATCAATGGTATGATCTACAAGGTCACTGGTATGTCGCCAGTTCGGGAGATTGCGGCAGAAATAAATGTTATGGTCGACCGTCCTTTGCTACCTGTTTCTGCACCAGAGGACCCAATTGTTCCTATTTCTGCGGGTCTTGTTGCTATTACGGACCCTTTTTCCCCACCGGAACTTCCGGGCATGGGGCCTGGCTGGAGTGAGCTGGCTACCAGAGCATCAACAAAAGTTACAACCTCTTCTACTTCACAAATGGTGCGAAAACAGTTTGGACTAAGGACAGATTCATTGGACTTTCTTTCGGATTGGTCTGCAGACGCTTCCCTTTCTAAATCTGGATGGACTCACATGGCATCAGGGAAATGGATTCCGGACCCTCAATGGGTGGACAGTGGGCCTAACTCCTCTACTTCAATGCAAGCCACCGACCTGAGTTCAGGTATACAGTCTGGACATATTTTTACTCAAACCAATGTTAAAAAAGATGCGCACCAGGTTCAGGATAATGCTGAGGCCTCTTCTGGCCCTAGTACATCCTCGGGGGGAGGTTTTGGTCAAAAGGAAGCAAGGTCGGGTAATTCTGACAGAAATACGCGTATTCCTATGGCTGTCCTATTTAAAAACTAATTAGAGCAGGCTCCTGGGAGGAATGCTGTGAGGTTGCAATATAACAGTGGGCTTTCTACTCATCCTGACAGATATTATATCACTAATCAGTTACTCAGCGGTTCTATGCACTATTATCCTTCTGACTTGTACGCCCTGGTTCATGTCTCTGGGGAGGATTCTTTTGATATAAGTTTTTGACTTAATAGCAGTTTGGAAAAGCTTTGGGAGAAATATTCCGTTCTTAAAACTACTCACTTATGGACCCACTTTTTTGCTATCCCTCTTACTAGACCGCAGATTAGATATGTGACCATCATGTTCCGTAATGAAGGGGTGTATGTCAGTGATATTTATCACTGGCTACAAAATCACTGTGCTATTCTTGGCCCTCCCGAGGCTCTTCTGGATTTAGAAGGCATTTGGACTGGGGGTGGAAATTTAAAGTTAAGCTATTTCAGGTTAATTCAGATATCAGCTATTTACCTAATAGTTTTTTTCTTGGTAAAGAGAGAGGAGTTTGTTTTTATAGTGGACAACCAAGGGCTTGCTATAAATGTGGCTCTCGGACGTACATTAGCAGTTCTTGTGACATGCTAAAATGTTCTCTGTGTGGGGCTATGGACATTCTGTTGACTTATGTGAAAACATTTTTCAATGTAATTTGTGTGATGAGAAGGGACATGCATTTCATCAGTGTCCTTGGGCCAAACGGAATAGAGCTGAAGGACGGGATCATGATGATCTAGTTTGTAGGGCCCAGGAAAAACGCTGGGATTCTACCCCTTCTGCTCCTTCTGTCCCACAACCTGAGTCTGCCCCTTCTGAGGACTCTCCTTTATTACACCCTCCTGACATTTTTTCCCCTATAGCTCAGCCTTCTTTACTCCCATACAGGACCCTGTTCCTTCTCCTATTTTAGGGACTGACACTTCCATCACTGTTAATGATCTACCTGTTGAGACTTCCATGCCCCCTCCCTTATTTGAAACTGTTAAGAGTCATAGATTCACTATGTCCTCTCTTAAAATTCCCTCTCCTTGTCCCATTCCTACGGAGAATATTTTTCCCCCCTTCAAGATGACTTGGGGATTCTGATTTAGAGTCAGATACCTTGCACAGGTCTGAAATGGTTACAGAGGATGAGGAAAGTAAATCAAGAAAGGGAAAAAAGGGAAGAAAAGGAAGGCTAGTAGCAGTCTAAAGGGAGGGCCTTAATTTTCCTACAAATTAGATGGCTACTTTAAAGATGGGGTCTTTTAATGTCTGTAGTTTAAAGGCCTATAAGAAACAGATATCTTTGTTTTCCTTTTTTGACTCCCTTGATGTAGATGTCCTATTTGTTCAAGAAACACGTTTCTCCTCTCTTGCTGAGGTATAAAAAATAAAAAGACGATGGCATTGGGGCCCTTCTTTTTGGACTTTTGGTCTAGAGGCCGCAGATGGGATTGGTATTTTATTTAAATCTACTAAATTTCACGTTACCAGACTTATTGATGTTCGGCCTGGTCGTGCTTTGGTGCTTGATTGTTCTCTTGGGGATTTTTCCTTCCGTCTTATTAACCTCTATGCTCCTCAGCTTAAAACTGCTAGAATTGAGCTATTTGATGAAATTAAACCCTTTTTATATACTAGAAAACATATTGTTTGGGGGGGTGACTTTAATTGTATTGTGGATACTAAAGTTACTGGTGCCACACGGAAGAAAATGTATTAGAGTCACATGCCTTACTACAGATTACCTCTGGAGCCAGTGTAAGGGATGCTTTCCAGACCTTACATAAAACTGGGACTGGGGCTACTTATCATAGGCATATTTATGCTACCTGTATTGATATGTTTTTTGTTTCAAAGTATCTTATCCCTATTTTCTGTATATCTAAACCCTCAGAATTTTCAGACCACAATGTTTTATTTTGCACTTTAAGTTTATCTACTGTCCCTCCAAAAATATTTTCTCCTCATCATCGATGGCGGTTCAATATGTCCCTTTTAGATTTCCCTCCTTTTTTTTCTTGTATTGACGTGTTTTTTTTTTGCAGCCCAGGACTCTATTATGTGTTCCTATGATTCTTTGTTGGATTGGTGGTTAGATGCCAAAATGGAGCTTAAACAGCTTATGCTTTCCTTTGGCAGACACAAAGCCAATTCTAATTATTTGCACTACCTTCTTTTGAGAAATTAATTATATAAATTAATGCCTTTCCCACCCTGTGATAAAGTAGGATTTAATTCTCAGATTTTTGAAATCAAGAAACAAATGAAACTCTATCAGTATAATAGGGCTAAATCTTTGGAGATGGAATTTAGATTTGGCATGAAGAAAACACCAGCATCTGATCCATATGCGGCATGTAAGCAACGGTTAGATAAAACCCTGATGACTCACCTTTCCACATTAAATGGTACCGTGGTATCCAATGATTTGGAAATGTTAACAGCAGTTTGTTAGTTCCACGTTTAATCCCACTTCTGCTACTACTATTTCCTTATTTTCTGGATTTACCGCACCATTTCCCCAAATACCCACATCCATGGCACAATGTTTAGTACAGCCTATTTCGCCTCAAGAGGTTGAGGCTGCTATTTCCCAATTAAGTATTGGAACCTCTCCTGGAGTGGATGGCATACCCAATGATTTTTACAAAACCTTTTTGTCATATATGTCCCATTTTTTTACCCTTAGTTTTCAATTATATGTTGACTTCCTCTTCTCCCTTTCATGGTTTCAATACTTCTCTTTTACATGTTTTATATAAATTGGGAGACAAGACCCTTTTGTCTAATTGGAGGTCTCTAAGTCTTTTAAATAGCGGTTACAAAATTTTGGCTAAAATTTTTAATAATAGATTGCTGATGGTTGCTGACATCCTTATTCATCCAGCTCAGACCTGTGCTATTCCAAACAGATGAATACAGCACAATTTATATCTTTTGCAGGATTTGTTTGAAGCTAATACTAGACATCATCTTTCTGGGTTTGTGGTAGCCTTAGATCAAACTAAAGCTTTTGACAAAGTGCGCCATGATTATCTTTTTCCCTTTTTATTGCAGTATGGTATTCCTAAACCCTTTGTATATTGGATATCTTTGTTATATGCTACTGTGACTATTATCCCTACAGTTAATGGGCTTTTTGGAACTGATGTCCCTCTCACTGTTGGTGTCAGACAAGGATGTCCCTTAAGCCCTCTTTTATATTCCTTTGTTTTGGATCCTGTGATTAGGCAAATACTTTGGGACAAAAGCATTATAGGTTTGGCCCCCTCCCCCTTTTTGCCACATGAAAAAATTATGGCTTATACTGACGATATTACTTTATTAGTTCTGGATGTTTCCTCCTTAACTAAGGCTTTGCAAATTTTTTCCCACTTTGGCTCTTTTTCTGGAGCTGTGCTTAATGTTGAAAAAAGTTTTATTTTTTCCTTGGATTTTGCAAGACCTACCTCTTTAAACACCTTAGGGATTCCGGTAGTTTCTACCCCTCACAGAATTTTGGGTATTTGGTTGGTCTGGGTGATTTAGCTACTTATAATTGGGATAAGCAGTTACACACAGGGGAAGACAAGGTTCATAGATGGAAAGGTTGGAAATTTGGGAAGAAGAAACGGGTTTTGATTATTAAACAGTTCTTGCTTCCTGTATTCTTATTTTTATGTTATGTTTTCCCTCCTCCAGTGCATTTTGAAACTAGAATCCTTAGTCTCTTTTTTCAAATGCTCTGGGGCAATATACTGAAGCCAGTTAAAAGGGACATTACTTATTTGCCTATTAATAAGGAAGTGTTATCTATGATTAATCCTATTGTTTTTTTATCATTCCCTGTTTTTGTTTTGGTTCCTTTAATTATTTATGGACTTCTGCTACCTTATCCTGGCAGTTATGGTCCCAATTTCTTTGGTCTCATTATTTTGATAAATGGACATTATTACCCCCTAAAATTCTCTCCTCGGACTCCTTACCTACTTATGGCCTGTCTTCTATTAAAAAAATGCAGCAATGGAAATTCTTTCCCTACACTGATGTCTTTACATAGAAAGTCTTTTTACACATTTATTGTTTATGATGTTCAAAAAATTGTTTTACTGTTTCCTGAATGTGTACCTACTAAAATGTTGTTTGCTTTGCATAAATTAATGGATTTTAGAATCCCTCCTCACATTTGGGATATTGTATGGATCTCAATTCAAGGAAGATTGGGTGTTCGGGGCAATTTAAAATATAAACCCCAGACTGAGAAATTCTGCCCTAGACTTGCGTGTCTTAATATAGAGGAGAGTATGCTTCATTTTTTTTTATTACTTGTTCCCATAGTCAGCTCTTTTGGCAGGACGCAGCTTCACATTGGCATTTGCCTTTTCTAGCCCGTATTTCTTATCAAACCATTGTTTTAGGTGATTACACTGGGGTGTGGAAATCTTATCATAAAAGTACTTTGAATGTTTTTTTTTCATTTGTCCAATATTTTTTATGGCAGGCTCGTTGTCACTTTGTATTACAGCAACAGCAAGTTTTGAATATTACCATTATTTCACAAATCAAAGATGGTTTGCTATCTGTTAAAGAAAATGATGTTCATAGATTTTCAAAAGATAAAGTGGATGTTTTCTGGAAAAAATTTTTCTTCTAAGTTATGTATATATTGCTTTTTTGTTTTATTGCTTTATACAGACATTTCCCTTTGTATACTTGAGTATTTCTGATGTATTATTTTCTTGTGATGTTATGATTCTTTTTCAATAAACTTCCCCTACTCTTTTCAATAAGTGCCATGGGATCTTTAACATCCACCTGAACTACCACCAATTCAGGCAGATGGGACCTCAGTTTAACGTCTCATCCGAAAGACGGAGAGCCCTCACATCCTTGTTGGCCACTACCATGGGTGACTCCTCTCAGAAATCCTGTACCACCAAAGTGGCAAAAGAGTTGTGCAGTGGCATCGGCTGAGGAATTTGCTTCAGACCTACCACCACTACCCTCCTGGAGCCCACCACAGTCCAGCCAGCCCTACTTCCTGGAACCATCCAAGGCAATGGTGGTAGACTTGGTGGCACCTGGTAGGGGAAGAAGTCCTCTGAATCCTAGCCAGCTTAGCCCAGAGTCAAGTGATCTCCATCAGCTCACAGAGGTGCATGCAGAGGGGGCAGCACCTCAGTCTCCAAAAGGTCTCCCTGAAGACTACCAGTCCACAGCCACTGCACTGCACCACTCTCAACATTCCCAATACTACAACCCTTACAACCTGGAAAAGAGCTTGTACCATTACCACAATTAGGATGTTTATAGATTTCCCCTTTTTTCTCCATTTACACTGTGATGCTTTACCCTAGATAGGGTTTTCTTTAGTTTTGCCTTGTACTTTTAAAAATACTTTTTTAACTTTCACCTTTTTATTTAGCTTATCTCTGACCTACATAGGGTTTTTAAAGTTTCCCCCCTTTTACTGCCACTGTTTATATTTACCCTAGATAGGGATATTACATCAATACTTGCTTTAACAGGTGCTTACAGTTCCTGTAATCCTTAACTCAGGTGGCAACAAGTACACAGGCAGTCTATCTTACCTTACTGGACCAGCAGAGTTCCCTGTATGCCTGCTGTCACTTATGGATGCCTGTGGACACTTAGGATGCCAGTCTTATCACTGTTCCACTCCCATTCTGTTTCGCTCAGGTTCTGGGATATGAACGTAAATGGGACACGTTAGAAGTGCTTCCTTTTATCCTCCTGTGAGACCACCATGGGAGGTACTTCCTGCTGAGGTACAGCTACTTTGATTGGTCCTCTGTTTCCATATGATCCTCCTCTGCTGCTTCCCTGTCCCTGACCTGGAGAGAGAAGACACCAGGGAGCTGCTGTCCTGAATGGGAGATAAATAAGACTCCAAACACAGGTTAGTTTACAGACCTCCACAAAACAAAATCACCTCTCCTTTTTCTAAGTCCTCTCCTGGTGCCAAATTACACTGACCTCCTGTACCAGGTGGATTACTTAATGTGCTGCATGCTTGTCCAAGTTTGGTAGTTTGTCTGTTGTAACTCTGGCACCTGATTAATACGTTGTGTATTTAAAGCTGTTCTAGTCTGCTCTGTTCTCCAGTCTCCCTCTGTGTGTTTGCAGGTTTTGTTTGCATGAGCCACAGTAAAATTACAATTTAATTCTTGCTAGGCAGTACAACTACTCTGCCCTGTTCACAAAACGTTCACACTATGGGCCAGATTTTCAAAACCCTGAGACTGCCATAAGCCTTGGCTGCAGCCTGCACCAAAGGTATGACATACAGCGCCTGCGGCACTCTAACAAGATTTTCTATCCCGAGTGACAACTGATGCAAGCAAGACAATCTTTTTGTGGTCTAGCTTGCATCATTCCCAGAAACCACTGTCATGGAGTCTGCACCCAAGATTTGTCACAAGCTGCCATAAAGCGGGTAAACTGTCACAACTGGGCCGGAGCTTTGAAAATCGGGTGCAGTTGCAGCAATGAGGTAAGACACACAGAAAAGGTTTGCTGCAGGGCGTGATGCAAGCCCTGCACCACCCTTTAACAGTCTGGCTCCTTGTGTTTAGCGCAAGCCACAGTACTAATGCAATTCTGTTGCCTGTTAAAGGCTGCTACTACTCAGCTCCATGTACAGATATTCCACACTATGTGCTTTCTGATGGACTTGTTTACTCTTTTGTAAAAACCCTTATTTGAAAATTTACAGCCTCCACCTGATTTCTTCTAATGAATTTGTTTACCCTTTTGTAAACGCCCTTTCATCAGTAATATGTCTGCCTCTGCTATCTGGTCAAAGCTGGCATGTGATTTCCAAAATTCTTATCCAAATCTGTTGAAGCTTGTCAATGTGTTGAGAGTATTTCCTGTGTCTAATGTAATAGTAGAAAGGTGTTTTTCAACTATGAACAAGGTAAAAACTGACTGGAGAGCAAGTCTGGCAGAGAATACTGTAGAAACATTGATTCGCATTAAAAAGCAGGGCCCTCCCAGATGAATTTAACCCAGACAGGGCTGTAGACATATTTTTTAGTGCTAAACCAAGACATCCTGGTGATTTGGCAGCTATGGATGGTGGACCATCCCATGGTCCCTCCCCACAAAAAACAGGCCAGAATAACTGGCTACATGCCTGCTGAAGAAGAATAACAAAACAGTCCTATGTTGGAGTTTATGGTCAATGACTGTCCCAGGTGGAGTAAATTTTATGGGGCAGTTCATTTTAATTGTCACGAGTCACAATCACATCACGATAATTCACTAATTCACGATCTGCTTTGGCAGGCATCATCCTTCACAGCTCTTAAAATGTATTTGCTGCTGCACAATTGCTGTATTCCAGCTCTGATGGCTAGATAAAATAGTATCAGTCTCGGAAACGTGTACAATGTGTATTTTATCAATACAGAGCAAGACATGTAGATTTCATGGGGGTTTGAGCAAAAATATCAATTTTTGGTAATTGCTAATCAACTTCAGTCAATTGCTAATCATTTCTTACTTTGATTAGTGAAGGCTGCTAATCAAGTCTCCGACACTAATTTATGCCTTGAATACTTTATTTTTATTTTTGCACCCAATCCTGGAGGCTCTGGATGCCATTACAGTCAAAAGCAAGTTCGGACAGTACAGACAAAATTCACATAGTTACTAAAACCAGATATATATAAAATCATTCATCAAAATGGCACCTATATAGTTGCAATGGTCTTCACCTTAATAAAGTGGGTGCAGCTACACTTGGTAAGTGTATTAAAGATAAAATGGAAGAGTAATATTTAAACTAAATATGAAAGGGTGGAGAAAGTCATATTATTTCCTTACTTAAAGACATATACTAAAATACGAACAGTAAAGGCAAATTAGCCAAAGATCCAATCATGTGCCTCTTATGCAATGCCAAGAGCTTAAAGAATAAATTTTATGAAATTAGAGGCACTAGTAGCATCTGGAAGAGACATCAACATACTCTTTATCACTCAGACATGGAGGACACCAATTGAGTCGCAGGGGAAAACTTAGAGGGGTATCAACTTTTTAGATTGAACAGACTACAAAAAAGGGAGGTGGTATCAATCAATCAATCAATCAAATCTTTATTTATCCAGGTGAACATCGTTGAGTACAGCTCATTTGCAAGATGGACCTGGTAAGGTCAAGGTTCAATTTACATAGATACATAAAAAATATTTACTATACACACACTCTAGGATACTACATAGAATATTCAGTATACACACAGTCTAAGGATACATTCTAATCAGACTATACATTAAATTCAGGTGCAGTGGTAATAAGGGGTGAGGGAAAAGGGGAGCGGGAAGTGGTGTGCCTGGCTGGTGGGGGAGGAGGAAGATGGTGGGGGCCTATACTGTGGAACAGATAAACTGTGGGCCTTATGAAGACGGCAGGAGGGCAGCACTGGGGGGTTTGTATAACAGGGTATAGGGCTGTGATATATGACAAGGGATTAAGGGGAGGTGGATGGAAAGGAGGGGTGCATGGAGTGTGAGGGGTGGTGACTCTTAGTAAAGGTGGATACCTTCTGTGAGTTGGCTATCTGGGGAGGGAGATGGATAAGATTAGGAATACTCTACTGTTTGTGGAAACAATTACATTTTTCTTTGATAAGCCTCGAATACAGATATTTAAAGGATGTAAATGAGATGTATCTGTTCACTTTCAGGGTCTTCTGCATTGTATTCCATAAGGCAGATAAGACATAGCTGATAGATCTACCATATCGAGAATTGAATTTGGGCACTTTAAGCATGATGAAGTTTAGACTTCTTAGGGCATATTTACTTGATGTGATTTGTGTGAAGCAGTCTGAGATGTAATTTGGTAGCATCTTTGATATCACTCTATAAGTCCATAGTGTGGCATTCCTGTCTCTTCTAAACTGGAGCGAGGTCCATCCAACTGCAGCATAAAGCGAGCAGTGGTGAGTGCTGAGAGGAAGATCTGTAATAAACCTCAAGGCTCTATGGTAAAGCATGTCCAGTTTGCTCAGATATGATTTTGGGCAATGACCATATAGGAAATCTGCATAATCTAATACTGAGAGAAATGTGGCCTGGACCAGCTTCTTTTTAGAATCACTTGTGAGAAAGTGCTTTATTCTGTAATAGAGCCCAAGCCTCTGACGGAGTTTTTTTTAGCAGATCTTCCAGATGATCTAAGTAGTCGAGACTACTGTCTACCCAGACACCCAGATATTTGAATTTTGTAACATATTCAAGATTTTCACCAAGGACAGTGGATATGTGGGGGGAGACTGTTTGGGAAGGAGTGTCCAGCTTGTGTTTGGGGGGAGAAAAACATTACCTTTGTTTTTTTTCGCATTTAGCAGGAGTTTTTTTTTTTTTCCAGTAGTTGGTGTTGTAATAGGTTGAATTCTGCTTGTAGCTCTATGCATGCTGTTACAGGAGAGGGGTGACTGACATACAATACTGTATCATCTGCAAACAGGTGTACAGTGGCTTTGGTGAGGTTATTGTCGATGCTATTGATATATATGGCAAATAGGATTGGGCCGAGGATGGATCCTTGGGGAACTCCTCTTTGGAGAGATTTGAGTGGTGATAGGTCTCCTTCAGCCTTCATCTGCTGGGTTCTTCCCGTGAGATAGTTATTAAACCATCTAATGGAGGTTGAGTCGAGTCCTATGGATTTCAGGGAGGAGAGGAGCAGTTCATGTCGACCGTATCGAATGCTTACTCAGGTCTAAAAATACAGCACAGACACAATTTTTTGTCAGTTCGAGTTGCCAATCATTGGTTACTTTAGCCAGGGCTGTGATGGTGTTGTGGTTGGTTCTAAACCCAGATTGCACTGGATTTAAAAGATTAGCCTCTTCAAGATATCCTCTTAGTTGGGTGCTGACGATTTTTTCTAGCAGCTTGGATAGCACAGGAAGGATAGAGATTGGCCTGTAGTTGTTGAGGTCCATGGGGTCCCCTGCTTTCAGTAGCAGGATAACTTGGGCTGTTTTCCAGATCGATGGAATAGATCCTAGTTGTAGTGAGAAGTTAAATAGGTGTGTTATTGGCACTGCTAATACTTGTATGGCAATTTTTAAAAAATAGGGATCAAGGGAGTCTGCACCTGCACTTTTTTTGGTGTCCAGCTGTGATATTAATTCTTCCATCTGCTTCAGGGTGGCTGGTATGAAGGAGAAGGTGAACTCCATTATCCATGCTTCAGTGTTCTTGATACCTAACTGGGAACGCATTTGGTTAGCCAGAGAGGTGTCGAATGCTAGACCAGCGGTTGTAAAGTGATTGTTGAATGATTCCAGGACTTCCAGTCTATCAGAGATGGTTCCCTTGCCATTGTGTATTTTGGTTGGGAGTGTGTTATTTGGATCATATCCTGTTATGTCTTTTATGGTGTTCCAGAACTTGGCAGGGTTGTGGCAGGAGGAGTCTAGTTCAGATATATAATAAGCAGCCTTAGCATCTCGTACTTTCCTGGTACAGATATTCCTGGCTTTTTTGAACAGCTCCCAATCAGTTGATATCTTAGTTTTTCGTGGCTTTTTCCATAACTTGTCTCTCTGTCAGGAGGGTGGCTTTTAAGGTCAGGAGGAACCAACGGTAGGTTTTATTTTGATGTGTACCTTAGAAATTGGAGCATGGATATTAAGGGCACCTGTAATAATGTCATTTAGCACCTCGTACGCTATCTTCACTGTGTTTGCTAAGTAAAACTCTTGCCATCATGTGGAGTGGTTTATCTCTTCCAGGTATGCCTCAATGTTGAATTTTTGCTTTGATCTCCTCATTGTGAACTTGGTGGGGGATGACAGCTTGCATGCTGATCTCATTCCCACAATAAGGCAGTGGTCACTGATGTCACTGAATAGTACTCTGACATGCGAGAAAAGTGAGGTTTATTCACTAGTATAACATCTAACAGTGTGCTGTTGCTTGTATTCTTTTTGTTGATTCTGGTGGGTTCATTTATGAGCTGTGTAAACCCATGTGTATCGCAGAATGATATTAAGGGTGCAGCTGCCTTTGAGAGCCAGTTTAGGTTTAGGTCTCCTATGATTATAGTTTCTTCTGTTCCCTTTTTGATTAGGTCACCCAGGTGGAATAATAGCTTGAGGTCAGCTGACAGGGGCCTATAGCAGCCAATTAGCTGCAGCGATGTGGTGTGGGAGAGGGCCACTTTGAGTGATAGGCATTCAAATTCCTTTACCATGGATAATGAGTCGAGGCAGGTTACAGATAGGCTGTCCTTCACATATATCGCTACACCCCCACCCCTAGTTTGGCGGTCAGCTCTGAATACTTGATAATTAGGTAAGTTTATGTCTTTGTCAGCTGTGACAGGCCTGAGCCGGTATAGCAGCATATATATCAAATAAAATCTCTGCTACAGATATTTCAAATAAAATGAAGATTACAAATGCTAGAACAGAAACCATCTGGCTTAAAATTGCCAGTAATAATCTTAGGTATAACATTACTGGATTGTGTTACAGACCACCAAGTACTGGAGACGATATAAATCAAAATATTAATAAAATTGAAATAGCATGTGAAATGGGTGAAGTAGTCTTTGTAGGTGACAAACTTCGAGGACATAAACTAGCTAGTTAACAAAGCTACTACTAGGCAAAGTAATACATTTTTAAGGATGTGCACTAAACAAAACCTTGTCTAATATGTCACAGATGCTCCCAGGTCGCTCCTGTAAAAAAGCTTTCAGCTTAGTGTGCTATACCTGGTTAAACAACTAAATTAAAAAAAAAAAAAAAGAATCAAAAAGAGATGACAATATTCTGGATATTGTATTGGGCACTCATAATATAGCTATAACCAACTTCACTGTAGACCCCCCACTTGGAACAAGTGACCATGTCAGGGTAGGTTTTACCCTCATCTTAAGCCCTGTAATACTAAAAGGCTGCTCTGAAATTTATTTATATAATACAGCAGACACTACCAACATAAATAGTATTAATTGGGATTTACATTTCAAAGAGTAAAGTGTCAAGGAGTGTTAGATTTTTATTAAAAATATCATAACAACTTGTGATAACTATATTTAAAAAATCAAAAATATATGAAAAGAAAGAACATGTCCCAAAATGGTTTAACAAAAAGACCAAAAAAACTAATATAGAAAAAAAAAATACTCTCTATGCAAGACATAAGAAAATAAATAAAGATGTTTCTTGGACACGGTTTACAAACATGCGGAAAAAATGCAAAAAACTAAAACATGGGGCTTAAACTTGCCTCAATGGCCACCAAACAAAATAGCAAATTCTTTTATAGTTACCATAATTTTTTTTTTGCAGTTAATTTTTTTTATTGAAGGGTAAGGTTTTACAACATGTAAACAGTTACACAGAGAATTTACAGCAAACAGTTTTCAGGATGTACAATCAAGTATGGAATGCATCGACTTGTAATATTGAACACTTCCAGGCACACAATCGCATTGTTCATCAGTTGCAATACATAAATCCATCCTTAACCTTAAGGAATTACATGGGGGTTTCAGTAAGTCTTTAGAGCATATGGCTTTTAGATTGGGAGCAGGAGGGAGAAAAGCAATCAGATATGGGGCCCAGATTTCCTGGTATGCTAGGCTTGAGTTTTTTGCAATGTGGGCTAGTCTTCTTTGGGAGATCAGGGATCCCATGGCCTGGTACCACTCACAATACTCAGGAACATCTGAGGTTCTCCATTGTTTCAGAATTCGTCTGACAAGTTCCATAAAAGCCTGGGTAAGCTACAGCCTATGATTATCTCTCACCTGATTTCCTCCAGGGATTAGGCTCAGCAGCCAAAAGCCAGGTGTGGTGGGGAGTGCCAGACAAAGGATTCTTGAGCAGAAGTGGATTACTCTGGCCCAAATTGGTTGCAATGGTCCACATTGCCATAGGATATGGAGCAAGTCTGCGCTGGGGTTGTTGCACCTCCAGCATTCATCCTGTGGCAACAGGCCCATCTTTTTTAGCTGATGAGGAGTGCTGTACCACAAGTGCAAAACACTGTTTCATTTTAAAAGGCTACACTGGTCCACACAAGCTGTATGTGTGCTTTCCAGCACCTGCTCCATTCTTGGTCTGAAATTTCTGTATTCAGCATGGTTGCCCACCTGGCCTTGACTGATGCAGAGGGGTCCAGGGCACAGTCTCTCATTCAACATTGTATTATCCCCACTAATCCCTTGGTTTTCTGGGACCAAGTCATAAGAGATACTCTGACTTTAGGGGTGCTGAGAGATTTGACACAGGTTGGACAGAAACACCTTCTCCTTCTCTAAGGTACAGACTTCTAAGTTGTTGGTACTGCCCAAAATTCTCTTTAGGTAAATGTTTGTGTTCTCTCAAATACTGAAAGGAGACAACGGTGCTGTGGTCCTCCTGCACCAAATCCTTAAAGGTGTTAATCTGGCATTTGGTCCATGTGTCCCACCTAATGGGATGGTGCTCCACACATAAGTGTGGGTTGTTCCACAGGGGGAGTCAGGAGGCCTAGGCCCTGACACTTGTTACCCCCTTTTCCCAGTTTATTCCAGGCCTCGTGGCTCACTTTAATAGCCATCCAAAGTTGGGCTCTCTTTGGTAGTATGAAACCCAGGTAGCTGAATGGGGGGATGCCACCCAAGACAGCAGTTTCTATGTCCAACCACACTGGGGGGGGGGCACTGTATCAAGACATCTGCATACTTTGGCTGCAAGGAAGTCATAGGAGTACTTGGAGAAATCAGGAAAAGTCCATCCTCCTCTCCTCCAGGAGGCCCTAAGTTTAGCTCTGCTCTATCTAGGTTTGTTATGACCCCACAGGAAGCTGCTCATTAAGGAGCGAAATTTCTGAGCCCATGTCTCCAGGAGTAACATAGAAACATAGACTTTGATGGCAGATAAGGACCACTTGGCCCACCCAATCTGCCCAATTCCCTACCTACTGGATAAGCTGCAGATTCTAGTTAACCAACAGTCTACTTCCTGCAACCCCCCACTATAATTGCCTTGTATCTGTCCCATGCATGTTTGAATTCCCCCACTGTTTTAGACCCAATGACCTCCTCAGGAAGGCTGTTCCATGTAACCACCACTCTCTCCGTGAAAAAAAATTTCCTCACATTACCCCTGAGCCGTCCCTCCTCTATCTTTAAATTGTGCCCCCTTGTTCTTACACATCTCTTTTTCTGAAAGATGCTACCCTCCTGGACTTTGTTGATTCCCTTGAGGAAATTGAACGTTTCTATCATGTCCCCCCTGTCCCTCCTTTCATCAAGAGTATACATATTAAGCTCTCTCAGTCTCTCTTCATATGGTTTCTGCTGCAGACCCTGCACCATTTTAGTTGCCCTCCTCTGGACTGCTTCCATCTGGTCTATGTCCTTGCGTAGATGAGGTCTCCAAAACTGCACACAGTACTCCAGATGGGGTCTCACCAACTGTCTGTACAGAGGGATAACCACTTCCCTTTTTCTACTTGTGATGCCCTTCCTTGCATCCCAGTATCCCCTGCTCTCCTTACCGACTTTTCACATTGCTTACCCACCTTTAGGTCATCTGATATAGCTACCCCAGATCCCTTTCCATTTTTGTTGTTAGTACCTCCCTGCTATTGTGTACTTTTCTCCTGGGTTTTGTTTCCTAGGTGCATTACTTTGCACTTCTTTGTATTGAATCAAGTTGCCATATGTCTGACCATTCCTCCAGCCTTGCCAAGTCCCTTCTCATCTTTTCTACCCCCCCCTTGTGTATCAACTCTGTTACAGATCTTTGTGTCATCTGCAAAGAGGCATACCTTTCCCTCCAGACCCTCTGCAATGTCACCTATAAAGATGTTAAAGAGGACTGGACCCAGTACTGAGCCCTGAGGTACTTCACTAGTAACCCCCCTTTCTTTGGAATGTGTCTCTTTCAATATTACCTTCTGTGTCCTGTTGTGCAGCTGGTTTACTAATGGTAGGTGAGAGATCAGGTAATACATCATGGGGGCCAGCAACATTTTTATAGCAGCTATCTTTCCTGCCAGGGACAGATGTAGGTGTTCCCATCTCAGTATTTCTTTGGACAGTTGGGCCCAGACAGGAGCATAATTTCTGTCGACCACGTTCGACCGGTCAGGAGAAAACTTACCCAGTTTAGGCCCGTGGATTCTACCATATCAGGTGTAGCTAAGGGATTCAGAGGGAGTACCTCCGATTTGGAGATGTTGATTCACAAGTCAGAGATGTCCCCAAATTCCTTTAAGGTACTCAATATAGGCTGTATACTACCTTTGATATCCCCTGTCACTATCAAACAGTCATCCGCATACAGTTTGGCATGGCAGTGCTTATTTCCCACCTGTATTCCTTGGATCCCTGGGTGAGTACGAATAGCTGCTGACAAGGGTTCCATGGCTAACACAAAGAGCAATGGGGAGAGGGGACAGCCCTGCCTTGTGCCCCGTGCAGTTCAAATGCTGGGGACAGGGTGGAATTGGCAATGACCCTGCCACTGTGTTTCATGTATAGGGTTCAGATCCAGGAGGAAAAATAAGGCCCTGTGTTATGGAGATCCAAGACTGCAAGCAGGTACGTCCAGTCTACCAAATCAAAGGCTTTTTCAAAGTCTATGGTTACCGTTGCTGCCAGAGAAGGGAGACCTGCCACAGTCTGCATCAGGGTTATTAGGACTCGTAGATTATCTGAACTGTGTCTCCCCTTTACGAAGCCCGCTTGTGAGGGGTGGATAATATCGGGCACAATTTTCTCCAGTCTAGCCAGCAGGACTTTCATCAGTATTTTGGAATCAGCATTTATAAGAGATATGGGCCTGTAACTCCCATGGCTGATGTGATCTTTCCTATCTTTAGGAAGAATGGCAATCATGGCTTCTCTTAGGTTGGGTGGTAACTCTCCTTTCGAGTGGGCTTCATGCAGCATCCTCAGCATGGGGGTGGCTAATGCTGGGTGCACCAGTCTGTAAAAATCTGTGAGGTATCCATCGCTACCTGAGGCTTTGAGCAGCACCATACTCAGTATAGCTTTGCTGACTTCTGAGGCAGTGACTAGCGAGTCTAGGGCTTGTTTCGGGGCCTTGGACAGGGCCGGAATGGGAATATTGCCCATAGGCAGTGAATTTGGCTTTATCCCATTCTGTGTGGGAAGAGTACAAATTCTGGTAGAAATCAGACATGGTCTCATTAATTTACCATTGGTCATACACCATTTTACCCTTGTTATTCCTCGGCCCCTGTACGTGTCTGTCCGCCTCTTTCTTTTTGAGCCTGAAGGCTAACAACTTCCCGGCTTTTCCCCCTCAGCCCAGTATTTATGCTGTGTTCTCCTTATTTGTAACTCAGCTTGTCGGATTGGTAGGATGTTGAGTTGGATTCTGAGTCTAGTCAGATCCGAGATTAGTTTGGGGTCCTTAAGCCTGCATGACATTGCTTTATACTCAGCCTCCTTAGCTTTACATTGAGCTTCTAGTTGGGCAATCTCTCTCCCTTTGCTTCCTCCTGCGTGATGCGAACCTGATGAGTAGTTCCCTGAGCGTGGCCTTATACGCCTTCCAAATCATTGCAGCCAAGGCAGAGTCTGGGGAGTTAACCTGAAAAAATTTGCCCGATTCTGCTCTCATCATTGTCTTAAAGTCAGTATCTTGCAGGAGCAGTGGATCAAGTCTCCATGATGCTGATTTTTGTTTAATAGCAGGGTCGACTGACAGTGTTAGCACCAGTGGGGCATGGTCCAAGAGGTATAAAGGCGCAATATATATAATGTCCACCTTTGGGGTGATCCCCCCCCAGACGTCAGCCAGTAGTCTAGCCTGCTGGCCATTGCTTGGGCAGCTGAGAAATATGTAAAGTCTTTAACAGCTGGGTGGTGTAGTCTCCACACATTAGCCAGCTGGTGCAGGGTGAGCATGTCCATGAGGGCTCTGTGTGAATTAGCTTGGGGTTCTTGTCTTGTGTTGGACCTATCCAACAGAAAGTCTAGTGCCAAACTGAGGTCTTCCCCCACAACTATTCCTGGATTGTCCAGAGACTGGTCTAGTATTTTGGGGAAATGACGTTAAAAAAAGGCAGGGGCATCCTCATTTGGTGCAGAGGCATTTACCAGCAGTACTGGGCCCATTGGAGTGGCTAGTTTGACTAAAACCCATCATCCCTTTGCATCAGCTTCATGATGGATCTCCTTCCACTGCAGTTTCTTATGGAGAAGGATGGAGACCTCTTTATTGGATTTGCCTGAAGTGCTGCAATATTCTCTGCCCACCCAATCCCTCGTTAGCTTATGAGCTTCCTGGTTGCTAAGTTTAGTCTCCTGGAGGAAGGCTATATCACATTTAAGGCTTTTTAATCGGGCCAATATTTTTTTCTACTTGACTGGGGAGTTCAACACCCTGATGTTCCAGGAGGTTAAAGTTATATCGGAAAGGCTATCCATAGTCTTTTATCCAAAAAGCATTCCCTTTGTAGATCACTAGCTTCCTGGTCCCAGGCAGCGAATCATACCCCCTTGGCCTGGTTGTCCTAGCTGTATCAGGTGGTGTGACACAACCCCCTTTGTGTTTTGTGTCCGAAGTGCAACCTGCAACCATAGAGAAACTATGTGCTGTGTATCCTACCTGAACTTTTTTTCAATTTATTTATTATTGAACTGTGTGTCCAATCCCCCTACCCATTTTTGTTGGAGCTTGTTTTCCATCCTGGCTTCTGTGGCATAACTGTTCATTGCCCAACCGTGCAAGACCAACTACACATTTGTAATATATTTAAAACACATATCAAAAACATGTTACAGAAACTATGAACAGAGCAACATTTCAACTGAAGTAGAGGCATGCCTCTGAATGCAGAACCAGGCTCCCAACCATTTCCGAGGATCCCTATGCTCCCAGAGCATCCCGCTGGAGGAAAATTCCTAACCTGTAGCTCTGTCATCTTGGCATCTGACAGTGGAAGAGCACCCACCATGGAGGGAGGACCGAGTCCTAATTGTTCAGCCCAGTAGTAAAGTACAGCATTCTATAGCACCCAGGGTGCCCAGACAGACAGGAACTGTCTCCATGGCCTGGGGGGGGGAGAAGCATGTGGCCCCTTAACAAAACAACACTGGGCCTTGAAAATTTGCAGCTTCAATTTCTGCTCCCATGGGTGTTGTCAGGAAAAGGGGTTGTACTTAGTAGGGTCTTAGGAGAGAGTCAGCAAATCTCTGAGAAGAGGTTCCTGTGGGGGAACCGACAGGAGGGAGGGCATAGGTGGTATTTCATTGCTGCCCCCTCTGGGAGATTGTAAGGATCTGGTTTTACAGCATCCCAAACCTTCCCTCCTTTACCTGGAAAGCACGTTGGAGCCTGACAAAATTATGCCCTTAATATTCTACGGAACACCAAGTCGGAAGATTAGTGTTGTTCTATCCAAAACCGCAGCCACCCCATTTTAAAACAAGGCAGGAGCCAGATGTGGGCTTGGAAAATTGGAGCGCTATGAAATAAAGTTACCCCCTTAGTCCCTGTGGTGGTGAGTTAACCTTTGCAATCAGCAAGAATGTAGCCAGCAAAAAATAAAAAATAAAAAGGACCCAACCTTGAACATGACTAACTACTGGGCATAAATCAAACAAACCAAGAATTAACTCCCCCTCCCTCTATCCACCACTGTAGAGAGAAAAAATACCTTAGCCCCAGCTGCCCCCAGAGACATATTGCTTAGCAAATACAAAGTCTACCGGAGAGTCAGCCTGTCAGATCAGAGTTCTCCAAGGTGTTAAACAGCAGCTCCAGTCAATCAATGGAGTTTTCATCCTCAGTCCCCTCGTGCTGCACACAATCCGCTCAGTCATCTGGCAATGGGGATCATCTCCCAGGGTGACAGCTTCATCTCCTTCTAATGCTGGCAATCTCGGGTGCCCTGCCCTCAAGTCCAAAGGGGCCGGGGTCAGCTCTCAGGGGATCATATTGATTGTTCATTTTGATGAGAGTTACCCCCAGAGAGCAGCTGCTGGCATTGGAAGGGATGAATCTTCTCTGGCAGCTCTGGGAATGCTCCTCTCAGTGGGGGGGTGGTTCCCTGGAATGTCCCCTCTGGGTTTGTTTTCTGAGGACGTCCTTTCGTAGCTGGCTGCCAAGGGGCTTCACTCTCCACACCTCAAACTCTTTGATGTACATCTGGTTCTGGCACCTCGTGGCTCACCTCCATCTTTGAAGATGAGCTGCCTCATGGAATACAGCTGTACTACAGAGATGCTTCAGGCCTGCGGTAGTGGTCCTGAAGAAATTTTTCAGCTTTGGCTGGACTATTGAAGGCAATGTATTCCCCATTAAAGTTGATTTGTAAGATAGCCAGGTACCTCAGCACAGTATGAATGTTCAGTTTGTAAAACTGCTGCTTGACCCCAGCGTACACCCTTATCTTGTTAGAAAGGTCTTGTGAGAAGTCCTGGTACATCTGTACCCAGTGACTGTGCCACTAAAAGGAGCCTTGTTCCCCTGCCCTCTGAAGGTAGTATTCTTTCTCTGGGCATCAGAGGAATTTACAGAGGATAGGTCTGGGTCTGTCTCCAGGTTGTGGGCCAGGGGCCAAGGAGTGATAAGCCATCTCAGTCTCGGGGGTTGTGCAGTTATTATCATTAATCAGTTCTGGCAGCATTATGCATAAGAATGTATACATGTCCCTGCCCTCCACTCCCTCTGGCACCCCCACAATCCTAAATTTTTTTCTCCTTGCTCGATTCTCCATGTCATCTACCTTATTTAGGACGTATTAAAGTTTATTATTGTGATCCTGGAGTGTTCCCTGGTGTGCTTGCAGTGTGGATTCAAGGTTCTGTGTTGACTGTTCAGTGCGGGCTACCTGGGTGGCAAGTGCAGCTAAGTCTGCATTGGTTTTATTAGCCACTTTTTTGAGGTCGGCAGTGTCTACTAGAATTTTGAAAAGTTTGCACATAATTGTCCCCAAATCTGTAGCAGGTTGACTTCCCTGATGGAACGGGTGTGAACCGCGCATAGGAGCAAATGCCATCATAGCAGGCTGGTACTGATGTTTCCCCTGGAGCTCCGCACGGGGTAGCTTTACATTAGCCTACCCATCTGACATGGCCGGTACCTCATGGTGCTGTGCAGGCTTCAAACGCTGAATAAGTCCACCAGGAACGTCCGATGCCACTGAATTTGGTCTCGTTCTGCTGCTAGAGACTTCAGCTAAAATACAGAAGGAAAATAAATCTCCACCACTGATCTGGATTGTCAAATGGTTGACAGGAAGCCCTCTGTGGATGGGTGCTATGAAAATTATACTGCCACCATTATGCTGGCAGGCTCTGCCCCCCACCACCACCATAATTCTCTTAAAAAAATCAGATAATAAATTAACAACACTAATTAATGAGAAAAATACCATTAATGATACTCAACAGATAGCAAATGTCTTTAACAATTATTTCTGTTTGGTATTTAATAAAAATCATATCCCTCCTTGTATTCACACAACATCAAACAAGGACGAATTACTGAACAACAGATATTAACTAAAATCAAGAATCTAAAAACTTATAGCACATCAAGACCAGATAATAGGTCCCCTCAAATGCTCTAATGAGACATAGTACTACAGGACCATTGAGATTTTTATACGAAAAATCTGTTGCAGAAGGTGTAGTGCTGCTGGACTGGAAAACAGCATATGCAACCCCCATTTATCAGAAAAAAGTAACAAACAAGCTGAACAAAATTAGAGACCCATCAGCCTCACCTCAGATATTGGGAAAATATTAGAATCCATACTGAAGGATAAAATATTAACTCGTACCACCATCAATGGTCAAAATGATACAGAACAACATGGTTTCACAGCTGGTTGTTCTCATGTAACCACTTTACTATGCTTTTATGAGCAAGTGAGCAAGGCACTTGATAACAGATCCTTGGTCAACATAGGGTCTGATTTTCAAAGGCTGACCTCAGCTTGTGTCAAGCCCTGAATCAACCTCGATGTTTGACACAACTGCGCCAAATTTTAGTACACTTGACGCAGTTGCGACAATTTCCACACTTTACTGCAGCTTGTGCCAAATCTTTGGTGCAAGCACCGTAAAATGGGTCCCCCAAATGGCACAAGTTAGACCGGGGGGAAGCTGGTCTAACTCGCGGCATTTGGTGCAAGGGACTTGCATCAGAGTTTGACACAGACTGCATTAGAAAACTGCGATTGTCGCAATTTTTTATGCAAGTCGCCCCCTGCATCAAACCCTTTTGACACAAACCCTTGTTTCGCTCTAGATCCATTTAAAAATCTGACCCATAGAGTTTATTGATTTCTGTAAGGCATTTGACACAGTCCCACACTTGACAATTTTTGAAAAAAATTCTAAATTAAACATACCAGATGACATCCTACAATGGGTTATAAATTGGTTATCAGGGTGCACCCAAAGAATATCCGTAAATGGTTATTTACCAGATGAGGATGAAGTGACTAGTGAGGTCCCCAGGGGTCAGTTCTGGGTTCATTAATATTTCAAATTTTCATCTCAGACGTGAACAAAGAAGTTGTTAATTGGAGTATGAAACATGCAGATGACTCCAAGTTAGGGAACCATGTAACACCATAGAAGAAACTGAGAGACTCCAGCAAGATCTTGATTCCATTACCAGATGGGCATACAAGTGGGGCATGAAGCTTAATCTTGATAAATGCGGAGTGCTGCACCTAGGGGAAAAATACATTCTACATCAATACTCACAGTGTAATAACTTATTAAAGAAAATGAAAATGAGAGAGACCTAGGCATAATCACAAATAATAAATGCAGTGATATTAATAGCTAACAGGGTCTTGGGATTAATAAGAAAAAAAATAAGTAGTCGTAAAAAGGAAGTTCTGATGCTATTATACAAATCCTATGCTAGACCATTGTTAGATTACAGAAGCCAAATGTGGTGCCCGTATAAATGGTAAGAAATAAATAGGGCTGAATGGGTGAAACGCAGAGCTTCTAAGATGATTAGCAGCGTAAAGAATAGAAATTATGGAGATAGACTAACGGAACTAAATCTCATGAATCTGGAGTTACGCAGGAAAAGGAGGGGTTTACTACTCATGCATGACTTAAATGATCTATATATCTTTAACAAAATGAACTTTGAATTTAAGGCTACCAAAATGCTCACTTGTGGTCATCCACTACAGTTGAAACCAACTAGATTCCAAATGAATAAACCATGCACACAACACACTAAGGCAATGATGAGTCTCCAACTAAATTCTTACAGCAAGATGCTTATGTTTATTTTCAGGGATCTCAGCTCCAAACCCCAGTGCTTCAGTGGATGCCTTCATCAGGGAGTGGCTTACAGAAAAGTATCATGTGTTTAAGTAATAAACCCTCCATTACAAACATCTGGAGGCACTTGATTGTTTAAAAGTTAGAATGTCAAATAGAAAACAAATATCAACGTTCTATGAAACTCATTAACTTGTTAAGGTACAGTAATTACATAAACACTAGCAAAAATAATATCACATACATAAAACAAGCATTTGTCAATGCCGAATATTGTCTTGCTGGCATTGGCATTGGTAGTGCAGGAGTTATAGAGAAATGCATAATAGGAATGACAGTGAAGTAGTGAACTGATGCCAACCCCACCCCACCCTGTAGAGACTGATAGGCATTGGGGTGTGCATTTGGGTTGTTGGCCATAACATTTACACCATTTCACCTCACCCTACCCTGCAGACACCGACAAGTGTTGCAGTGTGCCTTGTGGTCTTCAGGCCTTACGCTCATCCCATTCTATAAGGAAATGCGCTGAGATGGGTACAGTGTAGGATAATGGGGTGAACTTTGGGGCCAAAGAGTCCAAGGCACACCTCGATGCCTGTCACTGGCCGTAGGGTGGGGGGAGTGGAATGACATGAGCATTACAACCGACAATCCCAAGTCACATTTCTGATGCCTGTAAGTCTCTACAGGGTGGGGCGTTACGGTTGGAAATCCTAATGCCCCAGGCGTTTGTTGGTATTTTCACTCCAAATTTTCAGCATGAGCTTTCCGTGACCCCACCTCATGAACAGTGGCACTATCAGTCCATTAGCCAAAAGGTGACTTTGTACAGCGACTACGCCATTTGGAGCCATAGGTTCAAAAACACATTTCGGGCAGGATGTGAAAAATGACAGCTGTACTGTTCATGAGGAGGTGTAAAAAAATGGCAGTATTGAAAATCTGGAGTGAAAATATGAAAAATTGGTGAAGTCACGAGTGTGCGTAGAAACTGCACAACACACATGCCCGTAACGCAATTATTTTGGAGATCTGTTTAACCAAATATTCAACATAGGC
This sequence comes from Neoceratodus forsteri, assembly GCA_016271365.2. Taxonomy (NCBI): domain Eukaryota; kingdom Metazoa; phylum Chordata; order Ceratodontiformes; family Ceratodontidae; genus Neoceratodus; species Neoceratodus forsteri. The sequence goes on from CM057454.1 coordinate 15,870,755, forward strand.
ATTTTGGGACCTCCGCTCATGAACAGTGTCACTGTGATTTGATCAATCTGTCCTGAACGTTGATTTTCCACAGCAACCACACCATTGTGTACCACATGTGCGAAAACACATTTCGGCCGGGATGTGAAAAATGACAGCTGTACTGTTCATAAGGAGATGTGAAAAAATGGAAATGCTGAAAATCTGGAGTGAAAATATTCAAAATTGTTGAAGTTACGAGTGTGCGTGGAAACTGCGCAACACACGTCCATAACACGTAATTTATTAGAATTTTTTTTTTACCAAATTTGCAGCATAGACTTTCTGGGACCCCACCTCATGAACAGTGGCACTGTCATTTCGTTAACTGGTCCTGAAAGGTGATTCCGTGCAGTGACCATGAAATGACCTTTCAGGACCGAATAATGAGATCACAGTGCATGTGTTCATGAGGTGGGGTCCCAAGAACCCCATGTTGAAAATTTGGAACCAAAATTCAAAAAAATGGTTGAAACATCCACCTAAGTAGAACAACCCCCCTTATGCCCTTATACTGCTTACTGGCATTTCTTCATTTTGCAGTTCGGCTTTGAAAAGTCTAGACGTGTTCCCACTCCACCGAAGATCACAGTGCCGGACTTCTGGAGGTAAGTATGGGGTGAGGGTGTGTGTGGGGATGTGGGGTACACAGAGGGTGGGTGCAGGTTGGGGAAGGGGGGTCTGGCGAAAACATTAACTACTATTAAACTCGGAAGCTATCTATGGGCATATGCCTCTTCAGCTCCTTATTTTATTAGTAAACAACAGTTTACTGAGAATAAAAAGTAAAGTTAGTTAAAGGGACAGATGATCTGTAGAAAAACCTCAAACTTTAGCATCATCTAAAGTCTCTTTACCTGCCGCTAGCTACGGAAGATATTCCCCCTTATCAAGCTAAGTTCCAGCTGGGCCCTCCCTTTTTCAGATGTCAAATGTCAGAAAGAGAGAGAGAGAGAGAGAGAGATTCCTGCTCCTTCCCCTTTTATGTACTCAGACTATGGGGAAGTGACCTCTCCTTGGAGTACCAGTCCCCCCCCCCCAGTATCCTCTTCCATGTGAGTGCATGTGTGTGACCTCATCTCCTAAGTCTTTCCTCTCTCTTGAAATTTTACGACATGCACTCGAGTCCATTGTCTGACATGGGAACTTATCCCAGGAAAGACTCCCCACTGGGATTATGGCTTAATTGTTTCCTCCATGCTCATCCTGTCAGCAGTTACTGCTAACCTTCCCACAAGAATGTCTGCACCTATACTGTGGGTGACCAGCTCTCATTAGTTGTCTGTACATGTGACCTTGCAGCCATCTTGTGTCCTTTCCAAACAGGACACGTAACAGATGGCTATTTAAACTAACAGAAAAATAATAAATTAATCTGGTCACATTTCCTGTCACATCTCCCCTCTTCCTGAAAATGAAGGTGTGTCTCCTTTGAGGGACCGCCAAGAGAGTCTAAGGTTACCACCTACTCGGTTTTTGACCGAATGATTCGGTTTTCTAGGTCCAGATTCGGTACTCCTGTTTTCACCATTGCAAATTGGTTTTTTATGGTGGGTCAAGCAGCACCTGTGAGATTCCCCACTAACTGTTTCATTTTCTTCTCATCTGACTGTAAGCAAGTGTCTGACATTTCAGTGTGTTTGCTTGCCTGCAGTGCATGCTAATCAGGAAGTGCCTTCAAGTGCAGGGCACTTAGAGAGCCAAATGTGCCCCTGTCTGCTCAGTTGCCAACTCTAACTTCACACCAGCAAATTGGAAGATTATTCATGGGAAGGGTAAACAATACCACCTTAATTAACACCTTCATTTTTCTGAAACCCTTAGACATTTAGACAGGCACCACATTAGGGTCTAGCCTCTTGTCCAGTGTGGACTGTACAACGTGTTTCAGAAACTTTACCTGCTAATCCAGTTTTATTCAGAGGTAGTACTTTTTCAGTCATTTTGAATGCTCACATACTTGTAAAACAGATTCTGTTAAATCCTTCACCATTTTACTTGCATGTTCATATTACAAACAAATTCTGATGTCATATAAACCTTTGTTTGTATGCATGGAACGGCCTTCCGGAGGAGGTTGTGGAGTCAGAAACAGCGGTGGAATTCAAGCATGCATGGGACAGTCATAAGGCAATTCTAGGGGGTGGGGATAGGAAGAAGTAGGCTGCTGGTTAACTAGGATCTGCAGCTTATCCGGTAGGTAGGGAAATGGGCAGACTGGGTGGGCCAAGCGGTCCTTATCTGCTGTCAAATTCTATGTTTCTATGTTACCAGTAAATCTGAGAAGTGTAAAGTAGGACCATTAAGACCATTAGCAGCAAATCAACCTAATCCTTTCTAGGCTGCATTGTGAGTATGGTCTTTGACTGCTGTGATACGGAATACTTTTATATCTTTAAATGCTCACCATTTTTTCTTTTAGGGTCTGTCCTATATTTTAATATTTGTTACACCATTTGTTGTTAAATTAATAATCTAATATTTTATTTCATTTCTAGCAGTACTACACCTCTCTCTCCTCGGTAGTTATTGCTGTCAATTTTCATACTACCTGGATATTCCAGGCATCTCAGATGAACAGCACAGAATAGTGTAGCTAATGTCATGCTAAGCCACAGAAATGAGAAAAGGAAGAGAGAGAGAGAGAGAGAGCAGTAGCTGGTGAGGAGAAAGGAGCACAATCTAGATTTGATGGCACTACAAATTTAGGTAATTTATCAAACATTATTATTTTAATTTTTTTTACCAGAAGAGACACACTAAGCTGAAGCTTGTTTACAGGTGCAACCTGGGAGCACAAGGGAGTGAAATGATTTGTGCAGGGTCACACAGTATGCAAGTCTGGGCTGTGGGATTCAAACCCTGGTCTCCCGAATTGCAGCTCAGAGCCTTAAACCACTGCACTATACTGCCTCCACGCTACATATCACATATCATGCTATCTGGTATGTATGTCTGATATGGAAATAAAACAGGGTATTTAACAGCATAGAATAGTTCCTACCACTTTTAAAAACTTCTCTGACATTACAAATAACTTTAGAGTAGGAGCAATGGGAAGGACAGTAGCACATCTTAAAATGGCAGATGATATTTGTAATTACATCTCGTCCACCATTACTGGTGCAGTTTATTCATTTATTGAAAGAGTTTTACCAGAAAAGGCCACCTGTTCCAAAATAGCCGGTTGTCAGAGGTGTCCTTGTAGTCACTCGATGTGTCAGCTAAGCTGTGTATACAGGATGGAAAGTCCCCTGAACCCCATCTCTAACCCCACCAAACGTTAACACGCACTGAAATTTAAAATATTTAAATTTAAATCAAACAAACCAAAAATAATAATCATTATGTACTTTAAAGAAGTTGTACACAATGCAATATCAGCAGCAATTCTGAATAAATCAAGCGAATCAGAGATCAAGCGATGCCCTCATAAGCCATAAAAGGGCGGAGTTAGGGGTGGAGTTTGGGGGTGTGGTTTAGTATTCGGTTTTCATCTCATCCAAAGGTGGCAACCCTACAAGAGACATTGCCATTCACATCGGGACTGGGGAGTGCCTAAAGGAAAATGCCATGCACTTAGCCCTACCTTGACAGTCCATCCACACTGGCATTCCACACACCACTCCAATGGTGCTGGATGGTCATATTATAAGACTGTAGTATCAAACTCCAGCACAATAATTTTATGCTGTGGCCACCAGTCCTATGAAGGCATGTCAGGGGATTATGATCTGTGACCACAGTGAACTCCCACCCATACAAATATGGCTGCAGCTTCTGAAAGGCCCACACTAGCCCCAGAAACTCCCTCTCAACTGTGGCATATGCCTCCTCCCTGGCCATAAGCTTCTGATTCAGATACATTGTGGAGTGCTCCTCCGTGGTGTAACCTGGCTCAGGGCAGTGCCCAGCCCATGGTCTGAGGCATCCACATGCATGAGGAACCTGAGATCTTAATTGGGGCTAGTGAGCATGGGTGACCCACATAATGCCTCCTTCAACTGTCAGAAGGCAAATTCACAGCCCTCTGTCCACAGAACTTTCTCCAGCATTTTCTTTTTTGTCAGGTCTATCGGGGTGTGGCCACATCACTGTAATGAGGGCCAAACCTCCTATGGTACCCAGCTTGTCCCCAGAAATGTCCTTACTCATTTCTTCGTGGAGGGGTGGGCCAGGCCCGGATGGCATCAACCTTTGCCAGCTCTGAACTGATGCATCCACTGCCCACCTGGTGCCCAAGGTAGGACACTTCAGCCATGTTTACTATGTCCATGGCTGCCCTCTTAAAGGGTTCGTCAATAATAGTCAGGGGCACCAAAGCCACCTTAGCCTTGTCCCCTACCATTCCCACTCTCTGGCACTACGGACAAGTCCAACAGTAATTTTCGACATCTGTGTACACACTTGGCCAAAAGAAATTGTTGGTGAGCTGTCTTTTTGGATGGTTAATACCCAAGTGGCCTGAAAAAGGGATGTCATAGACCAGGGCCAAAAGCTGCTTGCGGTGGTCTTGGAGGACCACCAGCTGCCAGAGTGCCTCTCCCTGTAGCCCCCTCTATGGTGTACACTCCTCATGCAACAGTCCATTCTTCCAGTAAACTGACTTTTTGCTCCCCTGACAGTCCTCAGCACTATCTGCTATCTCTCTCAGTTTCTGGAGGGTAGGCTCAGCTAGCTGAGCTCTGCCCAGCTCCTCCCATCTGACCCTCCCCTTCAGAAGGAAATATGCCACTGGCTGATACCTCCTCTGTTTGCAGCTGGGGCTAAGGGCTGTTACTCTTAGCTATTCCTGTACCCACACTAGTCACTTACTCAGCTGCTGAGGGAGGGTTAGCATAGGCTGTATCACCCACTCCTCACCCTCAGAAATGTCCTTTGCCTGACTACAGGTAGTAACACACACCAGGTTTTCCCTGTGGTGAAAATAATTTCCCATGATCACATCCAAAGGTAGATTGGGTAAGACTCCCACCTTCCATACCCCATGGCCACTTTCCCAATTCAGGAAGACTCGAGCCACTGGCACTTGGACCACTGGACCCGTGACTCCCCCAAATCTTGGAAAACTGCCCTAGCAGAATCTGCTCTACCTGGATTAAATCCCACTTCACCATGGAGGGGAGACACCAGTGTTCCTCAATCTCTGTGTTACTGTCCCATTAACTAGGATAGGGTGTATATGCATGGAGAAGTTTGGTGGCACTACAGTGTGTGTGAAGGCTGCCTTCTGCTGGGTACTATCTTGATCGCCCCACCTCAAGCTTTTGCCCTTTGCTTATGTCATAGGACAGCTGTCCCACTTTCTGGCAACTCCAGCATGCCTTTGCCTCTGCCTCCTTGTTCCCCTTAGGACCAGTGGGTTCTGTTCTGGGCTTGGGTGCAGGATGGTTTACTTTAGGCTGCCCTCCCTTGGTCCCCTTAAAACCATGTGCTGCCCCACCCCCAGTGTTCCTATGCTGCGCATGTGATCTGCTGGCCACATACAAATCAGCACTTTCTGCTGCCACCTTCACAGAGTTGCATGCCCAGTCCAGCAGCCATATGTGCAGGTCCTTAGGCACAATTTTAAGAAATTGTTCCCTTACAAACCAATGCTCTACAGTCCTAGCTTTAGCCGCATCCACCCAGTGGTCTAGATAAGTATACATTTCGACATGCAATTCTACATAGCTGTCTCCTGAGCTCTTTCTTCATTATCTGAATGTTCACATATAAGCTTCAGGAGTCAGTTCAAAAGGTTTTAATAACACCCTTTTAACTTTATCATAGTCCACACAGTCCTGATCATCCATTCTAGCAGATGCATGCAAAGCACTTCCCGTAAGCAATGGTGTAAGGTGGGTTATCCACGAGCCCTGTCCAGTTTAAACTGCACACATCCCCTCTCAAATGATTTTAAAAACAAATCAAGATCATCTTTGAAAATCGGGCCCATTGTCAGTGCATTTGGGGGATGATAAAAACAAATTAGAAGAAGGAGCTTGCCCAGTTGCCCACCAAACATCAATTAAATTTTTAAGTAATCAATTTGACCATTAAAAGCATCTTTCTCCCCTTCCTGCACTAAATATTTGTTTTTGATATAAAACAGAACCCCCAACCTTTCTTCCCTCCATCCCTGTCTTGTTTAAAAATTCTATACCCTGCAAGTAGTATTTGTTCATCAGTAATTTGAGACTTCAACCAAGTCTTGCTTAGCCCTACTATATCTAGCCCCCCAGTCTGGACCAGGCTTCAAACTCAGCAAAATGGGGTTGCAAACTTCGAATATTTAAATGAGCAGCCTTAATCCCCCTCCCTAACTCCACCCCCACCCAGCCAGGGTACACATTAGTGCGTACAGGGCTCGGATTTAATTCTATGTCCCCTGCCAGTACAAGCAGCAAACACAATAACAATTTACTGATTTTATGGTCTAGAGTCTTTGTTAATCTATTTCTCCTTCCCCCCACTTTCAGGCTACCTCTCCTCAAAGAAGTTAATGTTATAAGGGCCGAAGATGAAAACGTCAATAGTCTTAGCCTAGTACTACTCAGACCACATAGTTAAAAATTTTAAAATGCATTTTGTAAGACACCCCTATAATTTTGGTGTCCTTTCTAAGGCACCACTGTGCTCCTGTTTCAGCTGATACATTTTCCTGCAGGTTAACCTAACATCCCTCCCACAGTAAGCAAAAACCTAGAAACAACAGGAGCTGAGTAAACATTTCAATTGATTTACATAACCTAATCATTTTATAAAAACACAAATTTTGTTAGCAGCCTCCCACCATTGACTTGCGCCAGTGACTCATACCACTCCTGCATGGTGTCCGGTGAAAACAGCAACGGAATATGGATGAATGCATTTGAGCGAGTCAAGAAGGGCATCAGTGACGTCAGTGATGGGGGCATCACAATGACTGTGTAGTTGAGTGCTGCCTGATCCACTGTGTAGCCCTGTTACAACTGAGGTACATTGCCCATTACTTGCCCTGATGTCATAGCTGCTGTGTTGACAAGAATGTTTATATATATGTAGGGGGTGCAGGGGCAAAGCTCCCCCTCATAAACTTGTGAAATGTACATGTATGGTTGCCAGACATTTGTTTCCATACCATGGGGAGTTGGTACTATGCAACTGCCTGTGTTGTGTGTTTTTTGTTTTGTGTGGTGGTGTGAGGTTTTGCTCCTCGTTTCTTTTTTTGTTCCTCAGGTTTTCGCTGCATTGACCCGTTGCAGTTGTTGTCCCTTGCTCGCTTAGTCTGTGCTATAATGCATTTGCTATAAAGACTGTCACTCTTTTTTATTCACTGTTTTCACCTAGTACCCTCCTGCATGAGTCACACACGTGAGTTCCACGGGCTTTTCAAGTCTGTAGCACCACTCCCTTCAGCTCCTGTCCAGCCTCCCGGTTCTCCCTTAGCCCACAGGAGGCAGGACTGATAGAAATTTCTGGCAAGTTGGACTGCACACTAGGAAACAGCCCCACAGTCACAGTTCAAAGGCACTGATGTTAAATGCTTGTCTCTTGCTGGCGTTGCTGATGTTCGGCAGACTCAAACCATTTTGGTGGTGCTAAGCTTAGTATGGGACCCCCTCAAAACCACAAAAGTGGTCAAACTTAAATCCCCCAAAATATTTTTAGGAGTTACACCCCCTCCATTGGGCCATCTGCAAAATCCGCTACAGGTCTGGTGCAATGTGTCCAATGATGCAGCTGCTTCCATTACAGGTCAGGTGCAATGTGTATGTTGATGCAGTTGCTTCATAAATGGCCAACAGGACCCCTGCCAAAGTCTGCTACAAGTCTGGAACAATGTGTGTGATGATGTACAAGTAGCTGCTTCCACTACAGGTCTGACACAATGTGTGTGATAACGCAGCAGTTGCTTCCACTACAGGTCATGTGCAACTGTGTGCTGATGTAGTTGCTTTTGACCACTTGCAAACTCCACAACAGGTCTGGTGCAATGTGAGTGATGATGAAGTTGCTCCACGAATGGCCCTCAGGGCCACTGCCAAAGTCAGCTATAGGTTTGTCACAATGTGTGTGATGATGCAATTGCTTCTGTCTGATCACAAAGTCTGCTACAGATCTGGCGCTATCTGTGTGATGATGCAATTGCTTCATGATTTTTCTGTGGGGCCAGTCGTGACGTCAGCTATAGGTCTGGTGCAATGCCTGTGATGATGCAGCTGCCTTCTGCTACAAGTCTGGCAAAATGCGTGTGATGATGAAGCCTCTTTGGGCCACTCATGAAGCCTGCTACAGGTATGGTGGAATGTGTGTGATGACCAAGCTGCTTCGGGCTACTCACAAGTCTGTTACAGGTCTGGCAGAATGTGTGTGATGATGCAGCTATGGGAGCCACCTGCAATGTGCATTATAGGTTTGGCACAACATGTGTGATGCAGGACTTACACAAAGTAAGATAACATGGCTATTCATCTGAAAAAGAATGAAAATTCTTTGCCAAAGCAATGTTATTGAACAAGTTAAGGTTTAATAATAAAGCCAAGGCATGCCCAGGCAAGGATGGGCTCCAGGTTGAATGGTATTAGGCCTTCTTTTCCTTACTTCTTCCCCATTACATCGGTCATTTCAGGCTTTGAACTGTGACTGTGACTGTGGGGCTTACCCTGCTTGAGTACATATCTCAACAGTCAATCCCCACAGCCTTGTTTAGTTTGGATGCTAAGAAGACATTTGACAGGGTATACTTGAGTTTTTGCTGGATCCAAAACATTTACCCGGACCCACAAGCGTATGTCTTAGTCAATGGTTCTCATGATTCTCCCATTCCTTTACAAAGAGGAGCAAGGCAGGGCATCCCCCTGTCCCTGTTCCTCTTCACTCTTTATACTGAACCTCTAGCGGTTGCATTGAGGCAGTGTAGACAGGTGAACAGAATACAACTCGGGGGTATTGCATATAAAATTACACCGTATGCAGATGACATCTTGTTAACTCTGTTAAATCCAGACTCTTGCTTGGTCTGTTCTTACTACCTTTGTTTCCGTCTCAGGATTTTCTCTTAAAAACCAAAAAAACAGAGATTCTTCTATTGCACCACACTCTTTCCCTTGCCCTCCTCAATCAATATCCTCTACAGTGGAGAGGTACTGAATTTAAATATCTAGAAATACAGGTGCCAAAAGATTTACGCAATTTAGAGCTGCTGAATTTTGAGCCACTTGTGGTCACAATTACCAATGACTTAGCCAAGTGGACTAATCTATCATTTACTTTTTTCTCACATGTGAACACAATCCACATGAATGTTCTCCCTCACCTGCTTTATTTGTTGCAGACCCTTCCATTGTTTCCGGCTCCTTATTCTATTCCTGGAAGAAATTAATTTCTCACTTTATCTGAGATCCCCTCCCTCCCGAATTCGCTGGTCAATTTTACAGCTTCCTAAGGAGTAGGGAGGGGTTAACCTCACACACTTATTCAGTTATGCAAGGGCATGTCACCTCCAGATCATTTTTATTTGGTTGAATGACTTGCAACACCCATCATGTAAAACCACAGAATATGTCCTTAATGACCTCTTTGATATTGGTCATTTGTAGTTCTCTGATACAGGATGACACAGCCAGTTGGCATACTATACAAGGGGAATAACTCAATCCCTTCTGACGTGGTTCAAAATATGGCAAACTCTGCAACTGCCTTCTATCTTTTTTTTTAACTGCTCTCAATGGATTCACACTTTTTACCAGACCACATAGACCGCATCTTTCTTAGATGGAGGCAACTTGGCCTCTCTTTAGTTTATTAGTTTTTGACACCTCAGGGTGTCAGCCCTTTTGATGATCTACAGCAACGTTATGGCCTGAATGATCAGGAGCAGTTCTGGTACCTTCAGGTATATACCCACCTGCAACATAAATTCCCCAATAGAACCTGTCTGCCAGAACAGGCTCCATTGCTTTTTCAATTGTTCTTAGTGGGGTGCAGGAAACTACATGGGCCCACCTTATAGGGAACTTCTATCAAGGTCTCCAGGAGTGTCTAAATGACTCTAGACATGACTCTTCAAACGGAGACCTTGACTTGATGATTCCTTACTCCGCTTGGCTGAACTACTGTATGCCCTACCAGCCCTAAAAATAACATCATCCACTAAATGCAGAGAATTCATGTGGAAGTGTAGTAGCCATTACTTTTGCATGCTAGCGACACTGAGTGAATTCTTGGCAGGTAGTTATGGTCACTGCTGGAGGTAATGCCAACATTTTCTGGCTGATTACACACACACGTATTTTGGCATTGCCTCACTCTCGCCCCCTTCCGGCAGACGCTTGCAACAAAATTTGAGGAACTGTCTGTTCCAACTGATCTACTAAACACTATGATGGTCCTATTATCCATTCCTCCTCCCACTCTGAGACTTCAAACCAGTGCCATGGTTTTTCTATATATCCTGGCATGTAAAAAGGTGATAACTCCACTGTGGATACAGACCAACGCCCCAACTCTAAATGGATGGGTGTTCCATAGTGATGGATAGCTATCACATGGAAATTACAGCTACTCTCTGAAATTGGTTATCACAATTTATGACTTGTTAGCAATGCTGGTAGCATTATGTCAGATCTCAGGACCCTTCCCTGATATTATAGACTGTAGGATCCATGAGAAGATGGACCTGGCATAGTTATGTTCTGGGACAACTACAGACTCATTCCACTCCATCATTTGACCCACCATAGTTTTATTCTCTTATAGAAGAGGTCACTCCCTCAGCCAAGCTCTCCCCCTGATCCACACCTGTTGAGTGCAAAGAATTAAAAGTTCTAATTACCACTTTTCTGTTTTATGAAACAGTAGTCTTACACGATGACAAACAGAACTCATGTCCAGCCTGATTTGGTTGTTTGTATCTATCTGTATTTATGTACAACCCATAATATTACTGATGTGCCACTGTTTCAATAAACTTTTAAGTTAAAAAAATAACAAAGCCACAAAAGTAAAGAAATGCAGCATTAGCGTTTTGAACCCTAAATCCACCCACACCATCCCACCTCCACCCCGTGAACCCTACAAAACTGAATGCCAAAGGACAACTCAGGTTTCAAACATACATTTTAACTATATAACATAGTACAAGAAATATAGTTACACCCTGTGAGACACAAGGTCACAGGATACAGGTCTGGGACACTAAATGTGATGGTGCTGCTGCTTCACATCTGTCACTTGTGAAGTCTGGTGCAATGTATGGGATGATGCAGCTGCTTCCACTACAAACCTGGCACAATATGTGATAATGCAGCTGCTTCCACTATAAGTCTGGTTCAATGTGTGTGATGATGTAGTTGCTTCTGCTACAAGTCTGGTGCAATGTGTGATGATGCAGCTGCTTCTGCTACAAGTCTTGTGCAATGTGTGATGATGCAGCTGCTTCTGCTACAAGTCTTGTGCAATGTGTGATGATGCAGCTGCTTCTGCTACAAGTCTTGTGCAATGTGTGATGATGCAGCTGCTTCTGCTACAAGTCTGGTGCAATGTGTGATGATGTAGTTGCTTCTGCTACAAGTCTGGTGCAATGTGTGATGATGCAGCTGCTTCTGCTACAAGTCTTGTGCAATGTGTGATGATGTAGTTGCTTCTGCTACAAGTCTGGTGCAATGTGTGATGATGCAGCTGCTTCTGCTACAAGTCTTGTGCAATGTGTGATGATGCAGCTGCTTCTGCTACAAGTCTTGTGCAATGTGTGATGATGTAGTTGCTTCTGCTACAAGTCTGGTGCAATGTGTGATGATGCAGCTTATTCAAATGATCCTTAAAAACTTACCTATTCAATCAAGCATTTGCTGGGACACATTGAATGATAGTAAGATTTTTATCTGTTTTTATGTGAACTGTTATGAAACTTTTGTAATGAATAATGTTAAGGTGCCCTGAGCTTTGGAAGGGCGCCTTATATAAATAAAATTTTACTTTACTTTACTTCTGCTACAAGTCTGGTGCAAGGCGTGATGATGCAACTGCTTCTGCTGCAAGTCTGGCACAATGTGTGGTGATGCAGTTGCTTCTGCTACAAGTGTGGCACAATGTGTGATGCTATAACTGCTTCTGCTACAAGCCTGGTGCAATGTGTGATGATGCAGTTGTTTCCGCTACAAGCCTGGTGCAATGTGTGATGATGCAGTTGTTTCCGCTACAAGTCTGGTGCAATGTGTGATGATGCAGCTGCTTCTGCTACAAGTCTGGTGCAATCTGTATGGTGCATCTGTGTCTGATACAAGCCTGGTGCAATGTGTGATAATACAGCTGTTTCCACTATAAGTCTGGTGCAATTTGTGATGATGCAGCTGCTTCTGCTACAAGTTTGGTGCAATGTATATGATGATACAGCCACTTCCAATTTACAGAGATGGGGAAATGCCTCAAGGATGCCCTGGCAGGGAGAGGGGGACTTGCATGGAGTGGAGGGACAGTGGGTGAAACTAAAAGGGAGGACAGTGAAGACAAAAAACCTCTGTATCAGGCAAGTAGGCAAAAACAAGAGGAAAAAGAGACTGCTATGGTTCTCAAAGGATGTGGCTGGGAAGGTAAGGACAAAAATGTTAACATTCAGGAGGTACATTATAGGGAGACACAGAAACAGGAGGATAGGGAGGTCTATCAGGAGAAACAGAGGGAGGCAGGGAAAGCAGTTTGGACTACAAAGGTGCAACTGGAGGAGAAAACAGCCCAGACAGTAAAGAAAAGGGACAAGACTTTTTTTAAGTATGTAAGTGAAAAGAGAAAGACCGGGGAGGGATTGTATGGATAAGAAGGGATTGGGGGTGTAGAGGGGGACCAGGAAAAAGCAGACATCCTGAACAAATACTTTTGATCAGTGTTCACAAAGGAAGGTGAAGAAGAGTGACTACAGACAAGAGACAGGAGCATCAAGGGAAGGGAGGTGGACACTAGTTCATTTACAGAGGAGAGAGTCATGAAGGAACTCACAAATCTGAAAGTTGACAAGGCAATGGGGCCAGATGAGGTACATTCAAGGATACTGAGGGAGCTCAAAGAGGTGCTGGCTGTATCTCTGACAGTCCTGTTCAACCATTCACTGGAAACGGAAATGGTTCCAGAAGACTGGAGATGGGCAGATGCAGTCACACTTCATAAAAGTGGTAGCAGGCAGGAAGCTGGCAATTACAGGCCAGTCAACCTGACTTTGGTGGTGGAAAATTAATGGAATCACTACTGAAGGAAAGGACTGTGGAATATCTTGAATGCAGTGGCTTACAAGATCCAAGGCAGCTTGGATTCACTGGGGGGAGGCCATGTCAAACAAATCTGATAGATTTCTTTGACTGGATGACCAGGGGATTAGATCAGGGTGGAGTGGTGGATGTAGCCTGCCTAGATTTTAGTAAAGCCTTCGACGCTGTTCCACATAGGAGACTTATAAACAAGCTGGGGAGCCTAGGAGTGGGTCCAAAGGTGATAAACTGGGTAAGGAATTGGTTGGGGGATAGGTGACAGAGGGTGGTGGTAAACGGAGCTCATTCTGAGGAAGGGAGGGTGACCAGCAGGGTGACACAAGGATCAGTACTGGGCCCGGTCTTCTTTAATGTCTTTATGAATGACATTGCTGAGGGGCTAGAAGCAAAGGTATGCCTTTTTGCAGATGACACTAAAATCTGCAACTGAGTAGACACTCCAAGAGGTGTGTGTGTGTGTGTGTGTGTGTGTGTACGTGGGGAAAAAATGAACAGAGATCTAAGAAAGCCAGAGGAGTGGTCAAGAGTGTGGCAACTAAGTTTCAATGTGAAGAAGTGCAAAATCATGCACTTGGGGTGCAGAAACCCAGGGGCAGAGTACAAGATGGGGGGTGGTGGTATTGATGACCATCAAAATGGAAAGAGACCTGGAGGTAATCATATCAGATGACCTAAAGGTGGCCAGACAAGGGGAGTGCCAGTGGGATGCTGGGGTGCATAGGGAGGGGCATCACCAACAGAAAGAGGGAGATGGTGTTACTGCTGTACAGATCACTGGTGAGACCTCACCTAGAGTACCGTGTCCAGTTCTGGAGGCCACATCTCTGTAAGGGCATAGGCAGAGTACAGGCAGTACAGAGGAGGGCAACTAAAATGGTGCAGGGTCTGCATCAAAAGCCCTATGAGGAGAGGCTAAAGGACCTCAATACGTACACCATAGAGGTATGCAGGGAGGGGGGCTATGATAGAGACTTTCAAATACCTCATGGGTATAAAAAAGGAGGGAAGCATTTTTCAGAAAAAAGCTGCTCAAGAACAAGGGATCATGCTATAAATCAGGAGGGAGAGAAGAGTCAGGGGAGATGTGAGGATGTGCTTCTTCACAGAAAGAGTGGTGGATGCCTAGAACAGCTTCACAGTGGAGATGGTGGGCAAAAACTAACAGGATTCAAAAATGCATGGTATAGGCATAAGGGAACCTTAGTGGTAAGGAAAGAGGGGTAAAGCCAGAGATCAGATAGGGTCTGCAGTGTTACAGAAGGTAGGGAAAACGGGCAGACTAGGTGGATCAAGTGGTCCTTATCTGCCATCAAATTCTACATTTCTATGTTTCTTCTACTACAAGTCTGGCAAAATGTATATGATGATGCAGCTGCTTCTGCTACAAGTCTGGCGAAATGTGTGATGCTACAGTTGCTTCTGCTACAAGCATGGCACAATGTTTTGGTAATGCAGTTGCTTCTGCTATAAGTCTGGCACAATGTGTAATGATGCAGCTGCTTCTGCTACAAGTCTGGCGCAATGTGTAATGATGCAGTTGCTTCTGCTACAAGTCTGGTGTAATGTGTAATGATGCAGTTGCTTCTGCTACAAGTCTGGCACAATGTGTAATGATGCAGCTGCTTCTGCTACAAGTCTGGTGCAATGTGTAATGAAGCAGTTAACATAGAACATAGAAACATAGAATTTGACGGCAGATAAGGACCGCTTGGCCCACTCAGTCTGCCCATTTCCCTGCCTACTGGATAAGCTGCAGATCCTAGTTAACCAGCAGCCTACTTTTTCCTACCCCAACCCCCTAGAATTGCCTTATGACTGTCCCATGCATGCTTGAACTCCACCACTGTTTTTGACTCCACGCCACCTCTCCGGAAGGCCGCTCCATGCATCCACAACACTCTCTGTGAAAAATACTTCCTTAAATTACCTCTGAGCTGCCCTCCCATCTTCAAATTGTGCCCCCTTGTTCTTGCACACCTCTTTTTTTGAAAGATGCTACCCTCTTGGACTTTGTTGATTCCCTTGAGGTACTTGAAAGTTTCTATCATGTCCCCCCTCTCCCTCCTTTCCTCGAGGCTATACATATTAAGCTCCTTAAGTCTCTCTTCATATGTCTTCCGGTGCAGACCCTGCACCATTTTAGTTGCCCTCCTCTGGACAGCTTCCATCCTGTCTATGTCTTTACGAAGACTGGGTCTCCAGAACTGCACGCAGTACTCCAGATGGGGTCTGACCAGTTGTCTGTACAGAGGGATAATAACTTCCTGTTTTCTACTGGTGATGCCTCTCCCTATGCATCCCAGTATCCCCCCAGCCCTCCTTGCTGCCCTCTCACATTGCTTGCCCACCTTTAGGTCATCTGATATGACTACCCCAGGTCCCTTTCCATTTTTGTTGTTGATAGTATCTCACTCCCCATTGTGTACTCTTCCCCTGGGTTTTTGTTTCCCAGGTGCATTACCTTGCACTTCTTAGCGTTGAATCTAAGCTGCCATACATTTGACCATTCCTCTAACCTTGCCAAGTCCCTTTTCATCCTTTCCACCCCACCTTGTGCATCAACTCTGTTGCAGATCTTTGTGTCATCTGCAAAGAGACATACTTTTCCTTCCAGTCCCTCTGCAATGTTGCTTATAAAGACATTGAAGAGGACCGGTCCTAATACTGAACCCCACTACTAACCCCCCTTTCTTCAGAGTGGACTCCATTTACTATTACTCTCTGTGTCCTATTCTCCAGCCAATTTTTTACCCAGGCTGTCATCTTGGGACCCACTCCCAGGCTAGCTAACTTGTATATTAGTCTTTTGTGTGGGACTGTGTCAAATGCCTTGCCAAAGTCTAGGTAGGCCATGTCCATAGCCCCTCCCTGATCTACTTTGGTCACCCAGTCAAAGAAATCTATCAGATTTGTCTGGCATGATCTTCCTGCTGTGAATCCATGCTGCCTTGGGTCCTGTGCCCTTCTGGCCTCTAGATACTCGACAATTCTTTCCTTCAGAAGTGATTCCATCATTTTCCCTACCACTGAGGTAAACTAACAGGTCTGTAGTTTCCTGCTTCTGCCTTTCTCCCACTTTTATGAAGGGGAATCACATCTGCCCTCCTCCAGTCCTCGGGTACCACCCCATCCTCCCATGATTTGTTAAACAGGGTAGTCAGTGGTGTCATTAATTCTACCCTTAGTTCTTTTAGAATTCTGGGATGAATCCCATCAGGCCCCATTGCAATGTCCACCTTCAGTTTTAAGAGTTCTTTCAGAACCCTTTCTTCTGTAAATGGGCTTGTATCAACTTCTGTATCCAGAGTGTTTCTACTGTTTGTTTTAGGTACCTCCCCCTCTTCCTTTGTAAATACTGAGCAAAACTATTTGTTTAGTATCTCTGCCTTTTCACAGTCTCCCTCTGCCCACCCTCCCCCACTTTATTAAGCCTCACTATCCCTCCCTTGGTCTTCCTTCGCTCCCTGATGTACCTATAAAAGGTTTTATCCCCCTTCTTAACTGAGTTGGCTATCTTTTCCTCGGTTTGGGCCTTTGCTGTTCTGACCGCCTTCCCAGCTTCCTTTTGCTTTAACTGATACAGTTCTCTGTCCTGCTCCTTCTGTGATTCCTTGTACTTCCTGAAAGCTTTCTTTTTCTCTTGAACCTTCACTGCCACTTCCTTTGAGAACCATAGTTGTTTCTTACATCGTTTAGTTTTGTTTATTTGCTTCACACAAAGGCTTGTTACCTCTGTGATGGCAGTTTTTATTATTCCCCATTGTTCTTCCACCCCTCCTTCCTGCCCATTTGCTAGTGCATTCCTTAGGCACTCACCCATTTTGGCAAAGTCAGCCCTCCTAAAGTGCAGTACCCTTGCCTTTGTATGGCTTGACTCTATTGCTGTGTTTATTGTGAACCATACTGTTCGATGGTCGCTAATTCCCAGATGGCTACCCACTTCTACATCTGTGATCCTCTCTTCATCTCCATTTGAGAGAACCAGGTCTAAGATTGCTCCTTCTCGAAGTGGGCTCTAATACTAGTTGTCTAAGGCATGCCCCCTGTAGGGCATCTAGAATAACCCCACTCTTCGAAGTGGCTGCTGCAACTGCACTCCAGTTAACATCTGGCATATTCAGATAGCCCATCAGCAATATCTCCCCTTTTTCTGCCATACTAAGTATACTTTCTATCATTTCCTTGTCCATTTCCTCCCCCTGAGAAGGGGGTCTGTATACAACCCCTGTGCGGATTGTGGTGCCATTGCCGGTCTCCAAATTTACCCACAGTGCTTCTTCTCCTCCCTGTTTTCCCTTTTGTTCTGTTGCTTTGATTTCTTCCCTTATGTAAAGAGCTACCTCCTCCTCCTTTTACCTCTCTGTTCCTCCTGTAGATAGTGTATCCTGGTATGTTTATGTCCCAGTCATGGTTTTCTGCTGAACCATGTTTCTGTGACTGCCATGATATCTAGATGTTCCTCCTCCATCAAGGCCACTAATTCAGAAAGCTTGTTACTCAGACTACGGGCATTGGTACTCATTGCTTTCCATTTTTTGATGGCTTTACCTTCTGTTGCAGCATCCCCCACTGACCTTTCTACCTTGGTCTTTTTCTCATTTAGTACCCTGTTTTGCAGGGAGAGGCTGGGATTTTCCTGCTGCTTATCAGTGCCTTCCCCCTTGACTAGTTGCTTCTGCTACAAGTCTGGTGCAATGTATGATGATGCAGCTGCTTCTGCTACAAGTCTGGTGCAATGTGTGGTGATGCAGATGCTTCTGCTACAAGTCTGGCGCAATGTGTGATGATGCACCTGCTTCTGCAACAAGTCTGGTGCAATGTGTGGTGATGCAGTTGCTTCTGCTACAAGTCTGGCGCAATGTGTGATGATGCAGCTGCTTCTGCTAGAAGTCTGGCACAATGTGTGATGATGCAGCTGCTTCTGCTACACGTCTGGTGCAATGTGTGATAATGTAGCTACTTCCACTACAGGTGTGGCACAATGTGTGTGATTATGCAGCTGCTTTGTGAGGGCCACACATGAAGTTTGCTACAGCTCTGGTGCAATGTGTGCGAAGAAGTAGCTGTTTTGTGGGCTATACATACACAAACACACACACAGTGTGCCATAGGCCTCTATCCTGCAGCCTTGTGTCTTACAACATACGAGTGCAGTGTTCTTCATGGGGTGTTACTGTATTCCTCATACTATGTTATGTATTTATGATGTTAGAACATGTTTGAAACCTGGATTGTGCTTTGGCATTCAATTCAGTGGGGTCCATGGGGGGGTGGATGGGATGGGATGGGCAGAGATAGGGTTAGAAAAACCCTAATGACGCATTTCCTTACTTTTGTGGATTTAATAACATACCCTAACTTGCACACATAGGTATTTGCAGTGCATTGTCCATACATACGTTGTTTTTTGAAATAAGGCAATATTACACAGTGATAGAGAGAGAATAAAAAATACATTTATTGATACAGACTGATAGGCACCACCTACTCACGAATTAGAAGGGTCATCATTGAGGAAACTGCAAACAAACTGTGAAATGCAGATGGGGCTATTATGAAATGAACAATATAAGAAGAATCATATTTGTTTCATTAAATATGTAAAAACAGAATTTCACGGCAGATAAGGACCACCTGGCCCACCCGGTCTGCCCATTTTCCCCTGCCTATACTATCACCACAGACCCTACTTGATGTCTGGCCCCCTCAGTGCCCCCCCACGCTTACCACTAAGAATCCCATGCGCTTGTTCCATGCATTCTTAAATCCCACCACAGTTTTAACCCTCACCACCTCTGCTGGAAGACTGTTCCAGGCATCCAGCGATCTTTCAGTGAAGATGTACTTCCTCATACCTCTCTTAATTTTATTTAGTTTTTGTTGACCGGGTAAGTGCACTGGACAAATCCTGCCTATTTTCAGGTACGACCCGGGGAGAGGGATACAGATGAATGCCAACTGACCTTGAACCAGATTAAGCTGTTGGTGGTATTTTTGGTGAATGAGGGAAATTTGGCCAGGACACCGGGGAAATTCCCCTACTGGCTGCCTGGTTGCCGTCAGTAGGGAGTTGTGTTGACGTCACGCTGCATGATGGCAGCAGTCCAGCAACCTGCGTTGGAGATGGAGGATGACCAGAGAGGAGTTCCAGTGCTAGAGATTACATCAAATATACAAAGCTTACCTGAGGTAATTATAGAGGCTCCTTGCTTGGAAACAGCACCGGAGGTGTAAACGAGTGTTCTGGAGGTGGCTGGCGATATTCCAGCGAGCGGGAGTACGTCGATGGAAGGTACGGTGGAGGGAACAGTCTTCCGTTTTGCAGCAGAGAGAAACATGGTAACAGGAGGTGGAAACGCAATGGAAAGCACACAGGAGGAACAAAAAATACCGGGAAGTGATGCAACAGGGACAGATATTGAGAACGGACAAAGAGTGTCACAGTTAATGCGCCGGCGTTTTGGACTAAAAGAAAAGGCCCCACAGGAGTTTTCCATAGACTGGTCGGAAGATGCGGCTTTGCAAGGAGCAGGATGGTGCAAAACAGACTCCGGAAGATGGATTCCTGATCCAGAGTGGACGGACTTTTCAGCGGACTCATCGGGGAATAAGCATGCCACCGATTCAACATTACTGGGCCCAGGTACTCATAATAAATCTCCTAAAAGTCCTGTATTCACTGAGGGTGGGGAGAGTGTTTTGGTTTCTTTGAAACCGACCACCTCCTTTAATATTGCAGGGGATGTGAGAGAAAATTTTGAAAGGCCATCACAGGTAGGGGGTGCGGACTCTCAAAATAGGCCTCCTATGTCAGAACTCTTTAAAAATAAATTAGAACAGGCTCCAAGACGAAATGCAGTTAGAATTAGATATAAAGGTGGTCTCGCTGAACATCCAGACAGGTACTATGTGTTTAAACAGTTATTGAAGTTCTCTATGGGATTTTCTGCTGCAGACATATATGCATTAATACACATTTCAGGTGAGGATTCATTTGATGTGAGTTTTCAGTCCCACACCTTGCTAGAAACATTTTGGGATAAGTACACCACTCTTAAAACCACCCCTAATATGGACTCCTTTTGTTATACCCTCACTAGACCCCAATCTGCTATGTGACAATTATGTTTCAAAATGAGGGGTAAATGTTAGTGATATTTATCACTGGTTGCAATCTAATGCGATATTTTGAGTCCACCAGAAGCTTTATTAGACTCAGAAGGCATATGGACTGGAAGTTGGAAGTTTAAAGTGAAACTCTTTTGGTTAATTCTGAGATAATACATCTTCCCAATAGTTTCTTTTTAGGGAAAGATAGGGGAGTTTGTTTTTACGGGGGGCAACCCAGGGCCTGCTATAAATGTGGAGCAAGAACTCATTTAAGCAGTGTATGCGACATGTTGAAATGCCCTTTATGCGGAAGTTTCGGACATTCAGTAGATATGTGTACCAATATTTTTCAGTGCAACCTCTGCGATGAAAAGGGCCACGCTTTTCATCAGTGTCCCTGGGCCCGCAGAAATTGCACTGAAGGGTGGGACCAAGACGAGTTATTAAGGAAGGCCCAGGCAAAAAAGCATGGGCCTGTTGAAAGAAATGCCTCTGTGATTCCACCTACCTTAGGGGCAGAACATAGAGCAAACATAAACACGGCAGGGCCTGCTGTTAAGGAGTCTCAGACCTCTGCAGATAGCCACATTGTTTCTAAACCTTCTGCCCCTAGTAAACCTACTGACTTTTCCATGCCCCCCCCCCGTTTGAAACAGTTAAAAGTAGAAGACTGACTAGGGCATCCACAAAGCAAGTTACTGTACCCCCCTTACATATTGAAAATTTCTTTTCCCCCCTTCAAGAAAACCCTAGGGAATCTGACCTGGAATCTGATACCTCCCCATGTATCAGAGCTAATTACAGAAGATGATGACACTAAATCAACAGAACTAGCTAAAGAGAAGAAAGGGAAGAAAGGGAAAAAGAGGAAAGTTAGTCAGAAAAATAGTCCCTAAACTTTCTCTGATTTTTCATGTCCATACTAAAGCTAGCCTCATACAATGTTTGCAGTATGAAAGCGTTCCAAAGACAGTTACCCATTTTAATGTATTTGGGGACTCTGAATTTGGATATAATTCTTTGCAAGAGACAAGGGTAAAGTCTCTTTGAAGTCACTCAAATACAAAGGAAATGGATTTGGGGCCCTTCCTTCTGGACATTTTGGTTCAGATGTGCAGATGGGCTGGGGGCTATTTGAAATACAGCATTTAAAATTTCAAGGGTTATTGACCTTAAACCTGGTCGAGTGCTCATATTAGATTTTTCTTTTGAGAGTTCTCCTTTCGCTTGGTGAATTTGTATGCCCCACAAACAAAGTCATCTCAGATAGAGATCTTTGAAGAAATTAAACCATATTTATTAACCAGAAAGCACATTATTTGGGGAGATTTTAATTGTTCCCTAGATAATCATTTAAACAGACCACTGACAAGAAAAGTATATTGTGACTCTAACTATCTTCACACATTAATACAGGATACAGGCCTTAAAGATGTATATAGAAGTTTACACTCACGGGAGGAGAAACATATTTTAGACATACCTTTTCAACACGATAGATATGTTTTTGTCTCTAAGTCACCTTTTTCCAAAAGATTGTTTAGTTCGCCTACTGTATTTTCAGACCACAATATGCTGTTAAGTATTTCTTTAGGACGATACTCCCATTTTTCCTCTTTACATAGCAGATGGAGGTTAAATACTTCCTTCTTGCAGGATGAAAATTATTATTCTAAGCTAGAAGGTTTTTTCTGCTAAATACTCTACCATGGGTCTTTTTGATAATTATTATGACTGGTGGGTACAGCTGAAAATAGAGATAAAAACTATGTTTATTTCGTGGGGTAAATTAAAAGTTAACTCAGATTACCTTCAATATCTATTATATAGAAATAAATTGTATAAATTAATGTCCTTGCACCTAAAGATCGTGCTTTTATTCCATTCTCAAATTCTAGAAACAAAAAATTAATGAAAGAATTTCAATATGACAGGGCAAAATCTCTAGAACTAGAATTTAAATATGGGATAAAGCATAGTCCATCGCCTGACCCTTTCAGGCATGTAAAACCAGGATTGCTAATACAGTAATGACAGGCCTTGTTAACCCTCAGGGGGAATTAGTCACTAACGAGATTGGGATATTATCAATTGTTCAACAGTATGTGCAAGATTGTTTTTCGGATTCAGATACAGTACCTATGGAGACATTCCCACTTAATAAATTCCCTAACACTCCTAAACTCCCAGAAAACATTTTACAATTATTGGTACTCCCTATCACTTCCCATGAAGTGGAAGAAGTAACAAAACATTTGAAGTCTGGAACCGCTCCAGGTTTGGACGGTATACCAAATGAGTTTTATAAAATCTGTTCCAAATATATGGAATTTTTCTTGCCGCCAGTTTTCAATTCAGTTTTGAATATTCCGCCTGTTAAAACCTGGTCAGCTTCACTTATGACGTTCATATATAAAAAAGGTGACAAAAAACAAATATCTAACTGGAGACCAATTAGTTTATTAAACACAGATTATAAAATATTAACTAAAATATTACATAACCGACTAATAAAGGCCACAGAAATTTTAATTCACCCAGCTCAAACGTGTTCTATACCCACTAGAACTATACAACATAATTTATATTTGGTAAGAGATATTTTTTCTATGGCGCCAAATAATTCTCCAGGCTCATACATTATAGTAGCCTTAGATCAAACCAGAGCTTTTGACACGGTGTGCCATTCATTTTTATATTCTACCTTAATACATTATGGTATCCCGGAAATATTTGTACAATGGATAACTAACCTGTACAGTCAAGCAGTGACAATTCCACTAGTTAATGGATTAATGGGATCCGAAATTGAAATTAAGAAAGGGGTAAGACAAGGATGTCCTTTAAGTCCTCTATTATATACCTTCAGTTTATGACCCAGTTATCAGAAATATTATCTCTGACCACCAGATTTTGGGACTTTCTCCTTCCCCTGGGTTAGACAAAGTTAAAATCACAGCTTTTGCTGATGATGTTACTCTGCTATTAGCTAATACTACATCACTACAGAAAGCATTAGATATTTTTTCTTTTTTTGGGAAATTCTCGGTGGATCTTTAAATATAGGGAAAGTTTTGTAATACCCTTACAAAAGATTTCTTCAACAATCACTCTTATTTGGATATCCTGTAGCACATCTCCTCAAAAATATTAGGGATATGGTTTGGGGTTAGGATATGGCCCTATATAATTGGGAAAAAAGACTAGAGATTGGAGAAGCAAAGATAAATATGTGGAAAAGTTGGACTTTCGGTAAGTTAAAAAGAGTGGCAATCATTAAACAGTTTTTATTGCCTCAGTTCACATTCCTAAGCCATGTTTTTCCTCCCCCTATCTTGGTAGAGACTAGGTTATACAGCATCTTTTTTCAGATGCTCTGGGAAAATAGACTTAACCCCATAAAAAGAGACTTTATGTATCTTCCCAAAAAAGAGGGAGGTCTTGATATGATCAATCCAGTTATTTTTTTTCACGCTAATTTTTTATTTTCATCATTTTCATTTCTCTGGTCTCAACCATCATTAACTTGGCACTTCTGGGTTCAGTCGATCTGGCACAAATATTTCTTTAAGTGGTCTTTACTTCCACCTAAAATTGTTGCATCTGATTCTTTACCCAAATATGGACTGGCTACTCTCAAGAAACTTTATCAATGGAAAATCCCACTACAGAAATTATTGACATTGTCACGGAAATCTTTCTATGCTTATATTGTATACGATGTTCAGAAGGTTACATTGCTTTTCCCTCAGTGTTCCCCTACTAAAATGATTTTAACATTACATAAATTAACAGATTATAGACTTCCAGTAAAAACTTGGGATGTAACCTGGATGTCAGCTCATGGCAGATTAGGGGTTAGGGGAAATATGAAATATAAACCCTTGGACGAGAGATACTGTTTAAGGTCACAATGTGTTAACATAGAAGAAAGTCAACAGCACTTTTTTATAGATTGTTTAAACAGTCAGGCCTTCTGGTCACAGGCAGCACTGTATTGGAAAATGCCACATCTTAAGTCATTGACTTATAACACTCTTATTTTGGGAGATTATACAGGAGTTTGGAAAAACTATCATAAAAGTACCTTAAATGCCTTTTTTGCTTTGCTACAGTATTTTCATGGCAAGCCAGATGCAAATTTGTGTTACAACAGCAACAGATATCCTTTTCAGTTATTATTAAATCAGTGCATATTGAATTACTTTCTTTATATACAAGTGATAGAAAGCGTTCTCAATGATAAATGTCTGCCTTTTGGAAAATTCTCTGTATTGTAAAATTTCCTTTTCCTTTTCTTTGGTTTCTTGTAATACTTCATAATGTATGTATTTTGAATAATTTTAATTTATGTTTTGTTTTTTATTTTTTTTGTTTGTGATGTTATGTTTTTCTCAATAAAAACTTCCCCTACTCTTTTCGATAAGTACCATGGGATCTTTAACATCCACCTGAACTACCACCAATCCAGGCAGATGGGACCTCGGTTTAACGTCTCATCCGAAAGACGGCACCTCAGAAGTGCAGCACCCCTCTCATGCTGCACTACAGTGTCAATACTGGGATATTAACCCAAGTGCCAGATGTGGGAACTGAACCCACAGTCCTCTGATCTCCCGGCCCCAGAGGCGAGCAAGCTACCTACTGAGCCACTGACACTTCCTGCTTTACTGCATGTCACTTTGTTCTCGTGCATCTTTTCCTCTGAAAAATACTCCCATCCTGTACCTTGTTTACCTCGGTGAAGCATTTATACTGTAGGCCTGTATCATTGTTTCCCCTCCTCTCTTCCAGGATGTACATATTGAGATTCTTCAGTCTCTCCTTGTAGGGCTTTTGATGCAGTCCCTGCACCCTTTTTGTTGCTCTCCTCTGGACGGCCTCCACTCTGTCTATGTCCTTCCTGAGATTGGTCTCCTGAACTGGATACTGTATTCCAGGTGAGGTCACACCTGCAATCTACACAATGGCAACACCACTTCCCTCCTTCTGCTGGTGATACCCTCTCTATGCACCCCAACATCCCACTGGCCCTACCAACAGTCTTGAACCAACAACCTTCCAATCTTCCCGCCTCAGAGGTGAGTGTGCAACCTGCTGAGCTACTGACACTGCATACTTTACCACCTAATAGATGGAGCTTCAACTAGCAAGTTTAGCCTGCCCCAATTTAAAAGAATACTGTATTACCAGTTCAGAAAGTTCAATTTTTAATCATTAATACTGTGGGCCCAATTTTCAAAGAGCCCTCAGAGCGGCACAAGTTGCATTAGTCTAAGGGCTGTGGCCATCTCTGGGTGCGTCAAGGACCCTGCACCCAATTTTAGAAGAAGCAGGGTCCCAGCACCAAATTCCCCGGGTCTGCTGCAAGCTGACAGCTGCATTATGAATTGCTGCAGGGATCCAGCCCCCCCACCAAGCACAACACTAGAGGAGCCAGAATGGGTGGGTGGGTGGTGGTGGTGACAGTGCTGGACAGGAGGGGGCTGGGCGCAGAAGGGACATGAGATATTGCTACATTTGCTATCTAAAGCCTTATCAGTGGAACCTTTTCTATAGTGCTTTATTTTCTAGTTATACACGTTATTCTGATATATTTCGTTCATAATACTGTATGTTTAGCTTAATTAATAGTTACAGTAATGTTTATAGCTTGTTACCTTGTTTTATAACGTTGGACCTTTTCTCTTTGTGTTATTATTTATTATTGTTCAAAGGTTTTTTACTACTTGTATGTTTCTAATGTTTTACTGTTATGAATATGGTTGAAATATTTGCTTGCTTATTTGTTGCTCAGAATTTGAACTGTAATAAAAAGATTAACTGAAAAAAAAGAAGGGGCATGGAAGGGGGCATCAGGGGAGTCGGGAGACAGCTGGGCATTAACGGGAGTGCTGTGGCACCTAGAAGGGTGCATTTGCTAATGTATGTATATGTGTATTGTACTTTACATATGCAGTATACTGTGCATGGGGGGGGATCAAGGGACAGAATGTGCAGCTACCAGGGCTGTGCCCTCCTAGTGCCATGTCATATTCTATCCCTGGAACCCCCCCCACATGAACAGTATATTTCATAGGTACAGTACAGTACACATACACATACAATACCAAACGCACCCTGCTAGGTGCCACAGCACTCTCATTAATGCCCAGCTGTCTCCAACTCCCCCATGCCACCTCCTGTGCCCCTTCTGCCCCCTGCAGCCCATTGTCTAACCCCATCCCACTGGTGCAAGCCACTTAGACCACCTCCTGACTGATCTAAGCGGTGCCCCTTTGCTTCATCCATAGTGGGGCTTGCAAAATCCCCAAAAAAGGGATATTGCAACACTGCCATGGCAAAAGCCCCTTGCTACCTAGCTCACCGGGTTGCTTGACACAACCCTAATGCAAGGGGTCTTTGGCACAGCTGCATCAGGATTTGAAGCAGACTGCATTACAAAATCATGAATGATGCAAGTTGTGATGCAAGTCACCCCTTGTGTCAAAATCTTCTGACGCAAGTCCCTTGCGTTGTTCTAACAGTTTTGAAAATTGGGCCCACTATGTTAAACTGGCTTTGTAATGAAGTCTGAAGTCCAAAGTCCAGAAAATGCAAAGTTATGGCATATGGTAGTGGACCAGGGAGGGGCACTGGACATGGCCTATCTGGACTTCAGTAAGGCCTTCAACACTGTCCCGCACAGAATGCTAGTAAATAAGCTAGAGAGCTTAGGGGCAGGTCAGAAGGTAACTAGGTGGGTGGAAAACTGGTTGATGGGAAGGAGCCAAACAGTGGTAGTAAATGGGGTACATTCCAGGGTAAAGGGGGTGATGAGTGTGGTGCCTCAAGGGTCAGTACTGGGACCCCTACTTTTTAACATTTACATCAGTGATCTAGCAGAAGGACTAGAGAGTAGGGTGTGCCTATTCGCGGACGATACTAAAATCTGCAAATGGGTGGACACCCAAGGGGGAGTGGAGGCCATGAGGCAAGACCTGGAGAAACTAGAGAGGTGGTCAGAAACCTGGCAACTAAAATTCAATACAAAAAAGTGTGCGGTGATGTACCTGGGGTGGAAAAACATTCAAGCAGCATACGCCCTCTGGGGGGAGGAAATCAGGGAAACAGCAAGAGAGGGATCTGGGTATTATTATAATATCGAGCAATCTTAAGGTGGGAAACCAGTGCCTCAAGGTGGTGGGAAAGGCAAATGGTATGCTGGCCTGCATTGGAAGGGGCATAACTAGCAGAAGGAGGGAGGTGCTAATGCCGCTATACAAAACAATGGTGAGAATCCACCTGGAGTACGGGGTACAGTTTTAGAGACTGCACCTACGTAGGGACATTGAGGGGATGGAGAGGGTTCAGGGAAGAGCAACCAGGATGGTGCATGGGATGCAGGGAAAAACATATGAACAAAGGTGGAGGGAGCTGAATCTGTACCCACTAGAGACTAGAAGGAAGAGGGGAGACATAATTGAAACTTTTAAGTATATTAAGGGGATAAAAAAGGTGAAGAAGAGGAGCTTGCTCTGAAGGAAGGAGGGAGCATAGCCTCAGATTGGAAGGAGGGGAATACAGAGACAATGTGAGGGGGAAGTTCTTCCAAGAGAGGGTGGTGGAGGCCTGGAAAAGGCTACCCGAGGAGGTGGTGGGATCTGAAATGGTAGGGGGATTCAAGAGGCATGGGACAGACATATGGGGTTGGGAGGAGGGAGGAAAGTAAAGAAGGAGGGGGGAAGGGGGGATATAAGGGCAGACTAGATGGGCTGGTGTGGTCCTTTTCTGCTGTCAAATTTCTGTGATAAACTACTAAAGGACTTGCCAATTGGAAGTAGCAGCAAGCATCTCACCATGGGCCACCTTATTATCCTTCACCGAGTCCAACAGTACTGGTGGGAGTGAGTTTGGAACAAACTCTATATCATGACACTTTTTTAGAGTCTCAACTGTGCAGGTAAAATAGGCTGCAGTGCCCCACAACATTATACACAGAAACATATTGAATCCCCTTCCCTCCCTATCCAAACTCCCTGGACTCACTGGAAAAAATGCCATCATACCTGCACTGCCAGCTCAAATGCTACCTCACGTTTACTACTCCCACCAGTACTTTAACCACTGTTCTTCGACCAGGACTCTTCCACACATCTCTCCAGCAGTCATCCCAGTGTTGTGCCCCTTGCTCCTTTTCCTGGCATTTTGATTCCTCCTTCTTCAGCCATTGTGCCCATCTCCTGGTATCCTTGGGATCAGTTAAGAGAATGTTCTTGCCTTTGTAAACTATACAGACTTGAGCAGGCATCAGAAATGTGCAGGTGATGCAGTATTTTATAAACTGAGCTCAGACTCCATCAAATTGTTTACAGTGTTGCCAGGTAGCATAGCTCAAATCTGGGAATAAATATATATTCCTGGCAAGCTGTATAGCACCCTGTCTCATGATCTGGGCCCCACCATCACTACCAACACCATTCTTGCCCCTGACTGTTCAGAAGTGTTGCATTGTGGAGTCCATCTACATATCTTCTCCACTATCAGCAGCTCCCCCTTGGGATCTGTCCCAAGGGCCTCTGGCAACCAGTCCATCATGAATAAATAGAGAGAATAACCCTTTATGCCTTCTGGTAACCTCACAACATGAACATTCACTGCCTGGATCTGGTGCTCCAGACCTCTAGATGGCTGCTAAGAAGTGTGTTCTCCTTTATTAGCTGTGCCATAACTTGATGGGCCTGACCTACTGCTTTCACAGAGCTCCTTGCCTCTAAATGGCAAATATCCAGCTTTTCCTCAACAGTAGACAGTCTCTCAGTGAAAGAGTTGAGCTTCCAATCGATTAAGGCTAAAAATATACAGTGTTGATTGATCTTATGGTTAAGGCTGCTCATACTCAAGTCTTCTTCATCAACCAGACCACCTTGTGGGCTGTGGGCCTTTCTTCATAACTGAATCCATTGGTCTGGCTCCATCACCGCTTGTCACTGAGCCTTTTGGACAACCCATGTTGTAAGAAAGATCAAGTGCTATAAATTTATGTACATAGAGTGAACATTAAAAATTTCAAAAAGTATTAAAGTTAGTATTACGCCATTTGGGTCAGGGGTTCGAGGCATATGTGTATCTGGTCACACCGAGATGTAATTCACACCCCATCTGGAGTAAGTATTATTGCTAGCTTTTTCATTTTAACTGCGATAACCAGCCAGCTCTGTTTGTACTGCTATTTCTAAAAAACTGTAACTGCATTAATCTGTCAGCACAGCAACCACTACATTCCAACATCTTCCTTTAAGTAATCTGCAACAGTCAGCTAACTTAGTGTTTTTGAGTAACTGAATTAAATCAGCCAGCTCAGTAAATGCTGTACTGCCTGTTCTTTACAGTAACTGTATTAGTCATCCAGCTCTGTGTCATTAGTAAGTGAATTCATTACTCAGCTCAATCACTGTGTATTTTCAGCTTCTGTATAGGAACTGACAAGCTCTGCACTTTGCCTATCACCATGTTTCACGGTACCTTCATAAAAGCCCTTGGAGACCGGGAAGATTTATTATGGATCTATAATGTCTTTACCAAGCCCCTCAGAAACGCTATGGCAGATTATTTTACTTCCACCTTCCAGATCAATTTAAATTATCCAGCTAAATTCTGGAAAGCTGCTCGCTCAGTTTTTGATTCTACTACCAGTTAATCTCCCCAGTCCTCGAAATTAGCAGCTCTGTTGTAGCAGCCCCACTCCCCTGAGGTCCCAGCTATCTTCAATTACTTATTTTTCTCCTTTGCTCTCTCCCTCCCCTCTCCTTTCATCTCCACTGGGACTGTCTTATCTGTCCCTCAGATCTTCTCCATTTCACTTACCACCAGAGTTGACATTCTCTCTATCTTCCTCTTACTTGACGCAGCTACCTCTGTAGGCCTAATGGGCTGGACACAAGGCTACTTCATCTCTCAGCACTTGCCTTGGCTGTCTCATTGACTTCCCTCCTTAGTTTTTCTTTCTCCTCTGGTAAAGTCCCAAGGGACTGGAAGGGTAACAGGGTCCTCCCCTCTTATAAGCTTGGTTATTATTCAATCCTGGACAATTTCCAGTCTGTCTCTCTCACGCCTGTTCTAATCTTTAGGAGAAGGTAGTGCTCTCTCAACTCTCCCCTTTCTTGATTGTTTCATTCCAGTCTGGCTTCAGGAAAACCCACTCCACTGTCTCTTTCCTCGTCCGATTCACTGATTTCATACTGAAGGGGGCTTTATTAGGACTTGCTGACTACATCTATCTTTGCCAGTCTGACCAAGGTATTGCACTCAGTGACTCATCACCTTCTACTCCATAACTGGCAGGTGCAGACCTCTCCAACCCCTCAGACAGACCATTCTGCTCCTGTCTGACCTGCACCAGCTGGTTCTAGTCAGAGATTTCCTCTCCTCACCACTCCTATTAAGTGAAGGAGACCCACAGGGCTCTGTTCTTGGACTCATTCTGTTTTCCATCTTCCTTAATCATCTCCCAAAAGCCCGTACCTCCATGCACATAATTATGTGGATGATGCAGGGCTCTTCCTAGGGCTGACCCTCAAACAGAGAGCTGGAAGCCAATTTTCAGTGGTATTTGGGCAACATCCAGCACGGTTTCTGTACAAAACAGCTTTCTATGACTGCTAAGGAGATAGGTGCCAAGACCCTTGGTAGCAAAGAGGCTGGCCAGAATCTCCACCCCCCCCCGGCCTTCAGAACCTTACATACTTCTGTTCTGGGGGCTGTGCTTACCTTCAAATACCTTGGCATCTAAATTGACCAGCATCTTAATTTCTCCAGGCACAAAGATGCCATCCACTCAAAACTCTTCCCCAAACTAGGTGCACTACACAGGAACAAACTGTATATTCAACTCTCGGCTAACCATGAAATTGATC